>JAGPOW010003642.1:87654622-87753787 GCA_030014935.1 Caiman crocodilus | reverse complement strand
TGAGTACCAACAACCTTATCTCGGCAATCTCGCGATATCTGATCTGTCTAGCAGCCAATAAAAGGGGAAATCAAAGCCTAGTGCGGGAAAAAGAAATTAATTAGAGTCCGTTCGTTCTCGCCCTAGGGGCCTGTCGAAATTAAGGCTCCAGAGGTGCGACAAATATCAGAACCCCCAATAATCAGCCATCTTGCCAGCAGAGGGTTCTAAATAAAACTCCAACCAGGATCAGTGTGTTGTGAAAGGGGTAGCTGTATTGATTAGTACATATATTACATGCTGTGACCATAGAGTCAATACACTGAGACATTTAGTGTACAGTTACTTAGTCATCTCTACAGCAAATGTCTCATGTAGACATAATGACTTTGAAATAATCATGCCTGTAGTAATTTGAATATAGGCAAATTAGTATGGATACCCATAGAGTTAGTTTATCCAGAATTGATGCATGTTACCTGTTTTTGGAAACTGCTGTGAGTTTTAGCACAGGTATTCCATTAGCACACTTTCAAGCTGCATTTTTTTTCCTACTGGGTACATTACATGATGTGTTTACTGTGTAGTTGATTAAGTAATTGCACAGGAAATGCCTCAACATCTATATATGCACCTCTATTAGGGCACTGGAAACTAATAAACTCTGCAGCAGGGTAGTTTTCTTTGTGCACAGCAGTTCATGTGTACACACTGACCCATCTGGTTGGGGCATGAGGATGCTTCAGTGTCAGGGCTGCCTGATGGCTAGTCCCACACTGAAGCACCCTTGTGGCCCTGCCAGTCCCTCCACAGCACATTGAACCCAGTTGGGTTCATTGAGCACATTGAGCCCATTGAGCCAGCCCCTCCACAGCACATTGAGCCTGACTCCCCAGACAACTTGCAAGCCAGGGCTGCTCTGACCTGCTTCAATGTGCTGTGGTCCAGACATGTGTAAATAATGTGCCTGGGAGCTTCCCAGGAACAATAAACTGCAGAACAATAATTTCTGCTGTTTATTGCTGCACATTAATGGCATGTGTAGACATGTCTTCTCATATATAGGACACAAATTATGCATGATATTAGTCCAAAGCCAGAAGACTCATGATTTACAATACATTTCATTGGGCTGGTCCCCAGCATTTCAAGCCATAGTGACCTCATAGCTCAGTGCTGCTTGCTATGTGTTCATACTCTAAATACTCCCAAAAAGATTCTGGGTGCTAATTAGCACCCAGCCTTGACTGGAACTGGGTGTTTTTGACATGTGTTCTGGGATCCTCCAAAAAAAATTATATACAGATGAGGATAGAGGCAAACTGATCTGGCTCCACCTCATGGAGGGCAAGGCCACACTAGTCACATGCAATGGGCCAAGAGAAGGGACAACAGAGGGATGGACTATTTGTGGCTCTGTTTATCGATGTTTGCCAGACAGTTAAGACTGGTGATGAAACAGGTATCCCTGGAAATGGGAAAGAAAGGTACAGCCCAGCTCTGGGAGTGAAGAAGAGTTGAAATGTGTTCAATGCAGTGGCTCACCATGACTTGAAAAGGAGTTAGCACTAAGAGGGACTGTGCATAATGAGCACTATTATCTATCTTATTCAGATAGGCTGCACTAATCTTTCTTTGTGGTATATTCTCATTAGTATGTTTGTTTAATATGGGCCATGTGTTTTACAGGCCTGCTTAGTATTGACTGCATTTAGTCAACTTTATATTTGGCTTTCATTACTGACCTCATGTTGTTTTTAGCGGTGGTTTAATGATAGCCTATGTATTTAATGAAGTTTCCTTGCATGCAAATGTAATATAAGGAACTATAACCCTGATACTAACTGGGGGGAAAGTCTGGTTTTATATTTGAGGAAATACGGTACTTCCTTGTTCATTTATCAAGTTTATTGAGCATATCGATGAAGTTCTGGGAACAGAGTTTTGTTAGTTAAGTCATTCTCCTTCTGCTAGCTAGCTTCTAAATAATGCTTATCAGCAGAGAGCTGAATAGAGCTGGATTAAGTGGAAAATAGATGTTACAGCTGAAATGTTCAGACAGCACATGTCTTTTAGCTGGCTGTTGCTATTTGTACAACAGTTTCAAATGGAGCATGCATTGTCTATACACTATTTTCTGTATGAGCAGGTATTTACATAAGCCTCCCTGCAACTTGCACATGAATTGGAGAATATTTGACATCAGTGGAAAGGTTTGGAAAGCATCACAGGGGTGTGGACGTCTAGGTTTCACCAACTACAGCAGGGGTAGGCAAAATAGTGGATCCAGACAGCAATTAGACTTCATTTCCCAGCAGCCCCTACCCACATGACTGGGGCTAGTCTCCATGGAGTCCCCAGCAGCAGCTACACTGTGAAAGTGCAAGGCTGGGGTTTTCATGGAGACCTTTCCCAGCACTGGTAAAATTCACGGCAAGGTGCAGAGCTGCTCCAGAGCCCAGCTGGGATTTTGCAGCCTGCATGCTCTAGGCAGGGGCATGCAGGCACTAAACTGTGGTTCTGCTCCCACTCCTTGCACTGGTGACACAGCAGTCCACAGCCAGGGCAAAGCCATGATCTGCTTTCTGCACACACCTGCCAGGAGCATGTAGGCTGTAGGTTGCAGCTCTGCCCTGGTTTTGGATCATGCTGTCATCATTGCAAAGTCCCAGCCCAGCTGTGGAGTAGCTCTGTGCCCTACTGCCTGCCCTGCCAGCAGCAGCAGAGCTGAGGGGGTCTTGGAGGGGCTATAGCCACCCCAAAATCCCCCAGAACCCCTCATAGCTACCCCTCCCAGTGGTTCCAACACCACCACTGCCCAACCCTGCAGGCAGTGGCAGCTGAACCTGCCCTGCTCCCACCTGTGACACAGCCCTCACCCCAAGCCCTCCCACCAGAAAGTGGCTGATGCTACAGTGCTGTTGGGGCTGGTCTCCACAGAAACACCAGCCCTGTGCTATCACAGCTCAGCTGCTGCTGGGGTCTCCTTGGAAACTGGCCTCAGCTCTATGGGCCAGGGCTGCCAGGAAATGGAGTCCACCGCTGCTTGGATTTGGACCATGGGCTGGACTTTGCTCACCTCTGAATTAGAGAATATTCTCCACCAGATCCTACAAATGAGAAAGTAAATCAAATTTCAGACTTAAGCTGCTTCTTACCATTTCCTTTTCAATCCTTGATTGTGAAGTAGATATAACATTAGGTGGTAGGGTTTTGCAAATCATACAAAATAAACAGGATGGGCTGGTATATTTAGCCAAAGGATTATAAAACTGTTTTACAATGCAAACTGTGCTCTGTGAGAAACCAATAGTCCTAATGTTGTAAAAGCTATGAAAACTGATGTTTTCAGATCTGCTGAATTATAGACAGTTTTACCTACTAGTACCTAGGAACAGGATCAAAAGTAAGGTTTTCAAAATACAGTAAAAATACAATTATATTATAGTAAATGGAAAGAAATAAGAAAAACATGAATTATTGTTACCATAGACTCAAACTGTAAGAATGCCACAGTTTAAATAAAAGTAAATAGTTAAAGTGACAGAAAGCAGATATAGAAAGAGACATCATGAAAAAGCAACAAATAAGAAATTACTGATTCACTGGGCACATCTACAGGTCTCTTTTTTTGTGGGCTTATCCTAAAATTGCTATTTTTAAGACACATTAAAGAAGCATGTCTACACATGCACACCTTAATGCTCCTTAAAAATGGCAATTTCAGGCTATGTATGCCTAAATGTTGAGCTTTATGCAGGTATCAAATTTTGGTGCGAATAGCTAAATTACATTAAAGTACATATAGGTGTGCTAATGAGCATTAATGCAGTCTGTGTCAACAGACACACACCATGTTAATGCACATTAGCATATCTGCATATGCACTAATGCAACTTAGCTATTCATGCCTAAATGTAAATGTGCCTTAATGTGTATTAGCGTGTCCATATGTAGATATGTACCGAAATCTCCTTACTGCACCTTAAGCAAAGGCACATTAACTTTAGGAGCACGTAAATACACATGTAGACATGCTCACTGTGTATTCCAGGAAATTTTGTAAACCAGGTTGTATAACATTGCATGTTTTGGGGGGGGGAGTGGGATTGTTGGTTTTTTTCGTTTTCACTTTTGCTTTTTATCATTTCAAGAACCACAAATAACTCTCCAGATAGGAATTATCAAGGGAATTAAACTGTGTGGACTATATGACGAAAATACATATAACATTTTTTTCATTTATATTCAGCAATAGTAAACAGGATTTTATTTAAAAAGATAGGGAGGAAGGAGAGAGAAAGAGAAAAGATTGAAGACTATAAACAATAAAAGTGACTCAGAGCATAAACTAGTACCTTTTGCAATAAACCATCATTATTGAGAAACAAAGGTGCTTTGTTGTCAGGCACAGTGTCACAGGGGAATTCACAAGGAAAGGAGAGTAGAGGCATGATTTGGGAAGACACCTCTGTGAGGTGACAAATCACTGTGCAGCTGAGTACTATTATCATTATCACTACTGCAATCTCATGGGCTGGTGCCACCGACTGCAGGTTGGTACTTTGAAATTGAGATCATCTAGAGATGTAGCAGTTAAAGGGTTATTACAATACCTCTTCAAAATAAAATAAAAAGTGTTTTTGGACACTGATGTTGGGCAGAATTTCCAGGGCACCTATGCTAATTGGTACTACTTTCTTCTGACTGTTCTTTCTAATTTTATTCATAGGTATCTGGAGATCAGTTTTTTTTCCCCTTCTCCACCAGATGTTCATCCCATGGACAAGCAATGTCTTGAATGATCAAATTTTGTGAATACGATTCTGAGGCTTCCTGTCACTAGGAATTCTCCTTTTCCATTTTTCACTCTTTGATCCAGTTGTTAGATGAAGTCTCAAAGGAATTATATGTTATTCTATTACGTGATTGGGTTTGCACTTCCACCAGTTCCAACACCAAGGTCCCAGTAAAGGGTATTGGCATAAACCTTGTGTCATCATTGATTAGCAACTGACAATGCACACTGCATTCTCTACACATGCATTTCATCTTCTGCACTTCTCTGTATTATCAATGATTTTCTAAACATAGAAACCTGGCCAGTTTGTGGGAAGAACCACAGCTTCTGCAGTATAACAAGGGCTTCAGTGGACTGTTCTTAACTAGTTAGTGCAATCCACAACAGCATTTTTGGGAGGACCAAATTTCTCAGGAGACTATGTGCTAATATTATATACATTTAACTGAAAATGTGTATGATATTGACTTTCATAATATAAAAACACAAAGTATCTTTTTAGTTTTATTTAAAATTAATATAAATACATATTGTATAAACTCATAAATCCAGCATCCTTGGGACCTAGCACCCACCAGAAATTCGAAATTTCTGGATTTTTGAAACATAAGGAAAGTGAATAGCCTTAGAACATTTTTTTTTTTTTTGCTATTACACAATATACATAACTGAGCATTGTTCAAAACAATAGCTATAGGCTGATGGACAAAAACAACTGCAGCCAGAGAATCACTGGACTTCCAGAGAAATGTTTGGATTATTGGGAAGCTATTTTTAATACAATAATGTGGTGTACTGTATTTTTAAAAATTGCTGGATTTTTGAGGATTCCAGAATTTTGAAAGCCAGATTGAGGATGTTATACTGTATTACCTATGGAAGACACAGGGTTGTTTTGAGTTTTTGGTTTTCTTGATCTAGCCATCAAAGAGAACACAGATGATGACAACAATGATGACAAAGACAACAACAATATTTGTCATTCATTTCTGTGCCCATTGGGTCTTGAGTAACCTCTCTTGAGCTGCTTGGGACCAGTTGTGTCCATCCTGCTTCAGAATTAATTTTGGATACCACCGTTGTTCATATGCCACTTCTCTAGGGAGACTTCTGAAATGCACTTGCCATGACTTGTTGTTAGGTTCAGAGATGGGAGGCTCCTTTTGGGGGTGAAATTCTGTTAAGGGATGTTGCCAGCAGATGTTCCTGGGACTACACCTCCCCTACATCCCTTCCATGTGCCAGCCAGTGGTGTCTGACATGATATTAGTCAGTCTGTGTGCTTCAGTCACTGGGCGTATGGGCGTAACCAGAAGAAAAATGGGCCTGAAAATCTTCATATCATATGGAAGTTTCCTCAGTTTGATAACTGCAACAATTTTAGCCCTTTCCAAATTTTAGGGTTGTGACTTGAGTCTATGATGTTTGTGAAGAGTTTCCCAGCCACTTACATGCAGGCCAAATCTAGAACCTCTTACTTATGGACTTGGAGTCTCTGAAAGTCCCTGCTTTGTTCTTGGCCTCAGGGGTTCTCTCAGGCATCTGTCTTCCACTCTAAAGAGGCATTGTAAAGACTAAACAAAAAACTAAACAGAAGGATGGGGAGTTGCAACCATCTCCTCACTCATGCATCCCATATCTGCTAGAGGGATCCATCCCTTGGTAACTTTCCTGGCCCAGACTCAGGTTGGCATCTTGTCCCTGGGGTCTGCCCCTCTTTGGGACCCCATCTTGGGTCCCACCGTGTGGGATCTCTGGTTGTGCCAGGGGGAAGCAACCATCAGCCTCTCCACTGTGGCTCCCTCAGTCTCATTCCTGCTGTCACCTTTTATCTGAGCCAGCCAGCATTCTTTTATGATGTCAGTGCTGTGCGCCAGCACCAACTATATTGGTAAGTGTCTGATGAACTTCACAGGCAGTCTGCTTGGCTGTGGGGTATTCCTGGATGTCACACTTGCTGAAGGTAAGTTTTGCCCCATTACGAGGCTGTCTCCTTGCTGCTCTGGTGGGCTTTTCCCCACTGTGCTTCTGGCTGTAGGGAAGGGGTTTCCATCCTTTGTTTCTCATCCCCCTTGGAAAATGTCATTATCCTCATTACTAAATTGCTGCTCAGCAAATAATCAATTCTTACTAACCATTATTAATAAATAATATTGCTGCTAGAAATTATTAGCTATTAATTAGAAAATCAGTTGTGATACAACAACAACTTGTCTCTTGAGATGCACTGCCATAATCGGCGATTCTAGGAGGCAAACAGAAGTAAACAAATCAGTTCCGTATTGGTACATGCTGAGGATGCCTACACAAGATATTTTCTGTTGAGCTGCATGACTAATTAGCTCTGCATTAAACATCTCAGAGTCTACACATGCAACCCTATTAGGGCACATGAAACTAATACAATCTTCAGAAGGATAGTACTTGTAAATACAAGTATTACCTTGCTGTGTGTTTTTTTTTCCCCCTCATGTGCAGCAGTGCATGTGTAAATGCAGACTTAGCTGGCTGGAGCACTAGGATGCTTCAGTGAAGGGCTGCCTGCCAGCTAGCCTCATGCTGAAGCACCCTTGTGCCCCAGCCAACTCCTTCTCATCACACTGAACCCAGTCAGGGCAGCCCCAGGCTAGCAGGCTGACCCTCCAGGCCCTCAGTCAGCTGGGGCTGTAACCCAGCTCAGTGTTCTATGGATCAGGTGCCTGTGTAAATGGCATACCTGGGAGCTTTCTAGGCGTTTATTGCTATGCAGTAGTGGTATGTGTAGATACATCCACTGTGTAATAAATGAATGCGGACATATCAATTGGTGACTTTCAAACTAAAACTTTCAGCAAAAAACAAAATGGTAGCAAGAGTCAGAAGAGAACTAGGGTTTTTCTTCCAAATAGTTGTTTGAATTCAAAGAGAATTTTGATTCAATCATATTATAGTCCTTTCACATTTGCTTCCCATAACAATGCAGGTGTACTATCTTTCTTAGTGCAAATCCTAATGAAATAAGACTTTTTTCTTGGAAGCTAAAATTTAGTGAACGTTAATCTGTGAACATTACAAATGGATAGAAAATTGGTATGTCAGCAGTTAGCAACATAAAAGTCACTTATATTACTCCCATTTCCTGATTCCATTACTGCTGTGACTACACATCAGGGAAATTAGAAGCTGTACTTAGAATCTGAGCTGATATAAACTGTTTTAATTCTAGAAATTTAGAAGCAGTTCCACCATTTAATGTAAGCTGAGGATCCTGCCCTATACACTTTAAATATTTTTCTGCATTGGTTTTTTACCTAACTCCAAATTCAGTGAGGAGAAACAATAGTATTTGACTTACTTAACCAACTAGCATAACTTCTGATTTTGAAATTTGAATTTTCATAATATACAGTTTCTGAACAACTCACAGAATTAAACATTGAAGAAATTCCTTTATCTTGATCAGAAGCAATAAGCTCAATACAGGAATTACTGGTTGACATTCTATGGGGGGTGTTATGTAGAAGGTCATAATAAAGTATCATAATGGCTACTTAAGCCAACTGAGATATGCACTACCCCAATATATATGTCCTATGAAAAGAAAGAATGATGAGAGGATCTGTGCATCAGGGGACCCTTCAAGCCTAGCAGTCTCCAAATGGGCACCCTGCAAAGCCATGCTGTGCATGCTAGATGCCCATATCCTGGCACTGAATCCTAGTTTTGCTGTAAAGAAGCTTTTAACATACATGAGACTGAGGCTTACATCACTTTAAATCAAAGAGTGTGGGAGTAGAAACTACTGGGAGGTGGAAGCAACTCAAAACCCATTCTTCTGTCTTAGGAGAAAAGACCACTAGGAAAGAGGAAGATGATGTCAGGGAAGGGAAAGAGTAGCAAAACCCCCAGTTTCTTTTTATTATTATTATTAAAAAATACATTCCCTCCCCTTCCCCAACCATTTCTGACTTTCTCTCTGCCTCTGTATGCCAAGTAGTACTAGGTAAGCTAAGTTCTTATACTCCCTTATAGTAACAAGCCCCTTTTATGTTGTAAATAGTGTTCTATTATGTTTATATTGATTTTTACTGTTTTATATTGCATTTATATGATTTAGGCCTATGTCTGGAAAATAATGTAAAGTTTCTGTTTTGTATGTCAAGCCTCTGTCTTGTGTCCTCTGCCTGGGTGCAACCTATGTTGTAACTGTGCCTCATGTCTAACCAGTCTTATGTAAATTGGTTCCTGGATGAATGGGAATGAACGAGGGTGCTTGAGGTATAATGGTAGCAGGCATCTCCTGAATGATCAACTCAATGATCGGACCATCAACTTAATGACCAAACCATTGCCTTGGATTAATTCACCCAAGAACCACAGACCTCACGCAGGAACAAACTTAGAACTCAGCATTTGAAAGATAAAGAACCTACAAGAACCCAAGATTTGGAAGACAATACAGAAACCAGTAACGCCACCATTGTGTCCTACCAGACAACAAGGACACCTGGATCTGCACATATCCATCTGAACAGGACTGTCATGCCTGGACATGTGCTTCCCATAGGAGACACAGGTAGCCCACCTCTATAAAAAGGGTGGTAGTGTGTGATCTCTTTGGGATGCCCTCTCCGTCTGGACCAGCACTACAGTACCCTGTTGGTGACCCCCCTCTGGAAAACACCTTGCTGGATAAGACCCCAACTGGCCATCGGGGATCAACTCACTGCCCAGGATAAATAGCTGTCACCCACCTTCCTTCTCCAAGCAAAGGACCTGGGCTCTGTCCCTACACACCTTGACTTCACCAAGCCTTTTTCTCTCCTACTATCATTGGGAGAGAGGGAGGGACTTTGTGGGGTTGTGTACTGTGTTGACTGTTTAATTAAACTTGATTTTGGAACTTTGAGTTGGGTTTTTGTCTTACTGACCTCCTGGGTGACCCTACTCCAATCTCTGCTCTTTGCCCCTCTGACCTTCATTCTGTCTCTGTCCCTGTCCCTCTCTGCCACCTCCAAAGTACCAGCTTTTTCCCTCACTTCCACCCCAGCACCAGGTAACTCTGAGCAACCCTGGGGCACTGAGTGATCCTAAGTAACCCCTGCACCTTGACCCCAGGGCGCCATGACCCCAATTAACCCTGAGCCCAAGTTACCCCAAATGCCCCTTAGTGTTAACACAGCCATGAAGGTGCGTGTTTGTGTATGTGTGTGAACTCATAGTGGTGTGTTTGCTTGTGTGTATATAATTTTGTATCATGCCATCCTGTCTAACAGTGCAATATTGGGATCCCAAGTGTTGATCTGGCATGTATCAAGTCAACAAAAGTACTTATTTAGTAAACACCCTCAGCACTTTCTTTCAGAGGAAAACAAAAGCTACCTACTCCACTGATGCAACCTCAGGTAGTGTGTTTGGGCAGTTGTACATGACATGGGGGTTTAATTCTCCCTAAATTGAAATAATGGTTCTTTAAAAACACTGCTTCAATTTAGGGTGAAAAATCCCCATGTTGTGTACAACTATGCCGGAGCCTGATCCTTACCTGCCTCTCCAGCAGCTGGTGAGGGAAGAGCGAGCTGCTGGCAGGCAGTGGTACCTGACCTGTGGGGCTGGGACTGGTGCTTCCCTCCACAGCAGCACCCCCCCGCCCCCAGGTGGCACCCACCTGCAGGAACCAGGCTCGGGCAGTCCCAGGGGGCACTCCAGCCATGGAGGGAAGCGTCAGGCACCCATGGAGTTCAGGCAGACAGGCAGGCTCTGGGAAAAAAAAATAAAAAAAGATCAGGCTCACTGCTTTTTTCCCCCCTTCTGTGGAGCCTGCCTTCCTGGACTGCTGCCGGGCTGCCTGAATGGTCTGCCTGCGCAGCCCCCCAAGCTGCACGGAGCCCAGTGCTTCGCTCCATGGCTGTAGGGTAGGGAAGTATAACTCCTCAGAGGTATTTTACTTTGCAGTGCCCCAGTCATTTGCTGCATCCCAAAGTCATTTACGGTGTATTACACCGCTGAATGTGCTACAGCAGCAGAAATCAATGCGCAGTACTCTGCCGAATGTGCAAACAATAATGCCATTAAAGTGGTGCAAGAGGCATTTAATCAGCTTTAAACCTGCTTTAAAGTTTCATCTACAAATGCCCTTAGTTGTTTTACTAACAAAGCTCCTAACCAGCTGTGGTTATTCTGACTCAGTTCTGCCCTTCTTCACCATGTCTGCTAGGACTTGAATGTAGAGCTCTGTTTAACCTGTGAGTGTTAAAACCATCACAAATGCTCAAAACAATGGAAGGAATTCAGCTGTTTCATTGTTTTGGCTATTTCTGCGGGGATTGGCTATTGGAAGGACATACAGATCCCTATTGCCATGCCCTGGCAGATAAATTCTGTTCAGTTTAGTTTGAAAACTGTTTTTCTTTGCAACATTGATGTTTATACATGTATTTTAATACAGCACTACTTTTTTCAAATCTTAAGTTCATCTTCAAATGGAATTAGAGACTGTAGGAGGCTGGGGGAGGGGAAGGGAGAATTCACTAGGTCCAGGTAAAAGGATGCAAAAATATCATAAAGAAAAACAGATCATAATTGCAAATGGAATGTTTAAAAATATATTCTTAGCTGGGGTTAGGGTAGAACATGGTAAGAAAGATAGTTCAAATTAAAAGAGTGATTGCAAGAAAGGTGAACTCCATATTGAAGTGTTAAATGACATATGTTAAAAAGATAAAGTTCATGGGTTTTTTAGTGCTTTGAGCAAAGGATTGAACATGCTGAGTTAGACCACAAGCATCAACGAGTTCAGCAAGTCATGGGATAGGGTGAGTCATTTGAAGAGTGATCTTTAAAAAAATTCTTTCCCTGCTTCAAGAAAGCTAACTAATCAAAATATTGTGAGCTAAACTTGGGGGTTACAAAATCAAAGTGAAACACAGAAGAAACTGATACAGTTGATATAAAATGAGGATGACTAATTTTGGTTGTGATGATGCAGAATGTTCTATGGCAAGAAATAAATTACAGCCATTAGTAGCAGCAAACCAGTGTTGTTCAGAACTATAAATCTAAGCTGATTTGAGAATTTGGGGGGGGAAGTGAATTTGCACTGGAGAACTATCACTGTTACTATTTATTGACATTAAAGTAACACCTACAAATTGTGATGCAAGGGCCCTTTTGGACACTGGAATCACATGATAAGAGACATTCTGGCCTCAGAGAACTTTCAGCTATATTCTATTAAACATCTAAATGGATTTAGATGCCTACAGGTGATCCTAGTCCACCCTGCTAAAATCCTTAAACGTGTTAACAAATCACTTTTACAATATTTTACCATCCTAACCATAGCACTAAGTCATAAAAATCATCAAGTGGGAAAAGGAGCCTTTCACCATTTGCACTGTTTCTGGGGCCTCAGCAGGGTAGAGTAAGGTCATATTTAGATGCTACCTATTAGATGTCTAGGTGGACGTAGGCTCCTAAGTACTGTTATATTCTACCCTGTTTAAGTCCTGAAAAGCCAAAAATCTTGATGACTCACTGAAGTGGTATAGAATAGAATCACACTTATGTGCCTAAATGCATGTATGCATCTAATAGATAGAATGGAATATATGTATCTAGGCACCTAATGGCTAGAATAGGATCCAGTCTTTATGATCTAAATTGCTGAAATGGACAAAAGGTAGGAGGAGAAACAAGAGTGGTAAGATGATTTGGAAAAGACATTCAGCATTTCAGCAGCAAGCTTGAAATAATAATCATGATCTCCTGACTCCTATTTGAATGTCCTGTTTTACTAAAATCACACTTAAACTAGGTAGGATTGTTAAAGCACTTTGGACTGCGTAAAACTTGAGCTTCTGTTTATGTCAAATTTTTTTTTTTTTTTTAAATTTCCACCTCTGCTATCACTGGTGTATCTCTGTGGTTTGTGACCTAGAATTTCCCTAATCTTCAAAGAATACGGTGCTTTTCTAGCTATTATTGCCTTCTCTCTTATATTATATCCTTTACATCAATAATTGCATTATAAGCATGTATAGCACATTTAATTATATTGGCTGCACTTAGATCTTTATGAATAGAAATGACCCAATGTCATCTTTGTGAGTATTGATAACAATTTGTTTTAGGACAATAAAATTGGGTCTTGAGATACTGAAAGGCTTTGTGCTAATTTGATTTTAAAAGAACACCAATGAAATGCACCATCTGCTTTTCATTATTTGGAATCTGACATACTATTAAACAGATATGATTAAAATGTTGTCTTAGAGGAAATGTCCAGTGTGTTTTTGATTTTCTTTTTCCAAATTATTAGAAAGTTATCAGGGAAGGGGTACTACAAGCATTTGCTCAGTTTTGAATTTTCTACAAATCGATGGGTATGGTACAATGGCCAATTTGGTTTCCAGGACAGGGCCTGTCTTACAAGTTCAATGTCCTGCCAGATGTAGTAGGACTATTTGTACTATAATATTACTTTTATGCTCATTTCAGTGAATATTTTAAAGCAGGGACTGTAAACACAGTCAAAAATGATTTCTTAAAATCCAGCATTTCCGATTTTTAATCAAATCAAGACCTTGTAAACATGTCACTAGATTCAGTGTCTAAATAAAATTAAAAGACATCTCAAGATGTAACGCTGATTTAATTTAAGCAGCAGCATTGAGTAGTGTAACTGGCAAAGATTTGATTATTTTAATAGCAAAGAATCAGGGGATGTTTTAATAACTTCACTATAGTAACATAATGTTTGTTAAGGCCTTGCTTAGGCATCTGCAAAAGCAAGGAGCTATGCACTCTGAAGAACAGTTTTAAGATGTGGAATAAATTTTCTAGAGGAACATGCCTGAAAAAGAAGTGAGGTGTCAAGAGATTGAAGGTAGGACCGTATTGTACCTTAAAAACTAGTTGGTTCAGAGAGGCATGGGCTTTTATAGGAAATACCCTGCTTGTCGGATGCAAGCAATAAGATTGAATTCCAAGTCTTGGACTGTGAAAGAAATTATTAGAAACCATAACACCTGTCTGCCAGCAGATTTTGTTATCATATTTAACCTTTTGAACGCCCTGTTTCAGCCACTTGTTGTTACCTGCCATCAAACTGAAAGGAGTTTGTTGTTGTGTTTAGAGGACAAATTTCTTTGTATAAGAACGTTTATGCCAGTTGATTTATTAAACTGCTACCCATAGTAGGCACTTAGTGAAGAATGAATTAAACTGACTCTTAAGTAAGGAACTCTTCTTAATCCCGCTTTTCCTCTTAATAGTCTTAGTCTCTCTCTCTGCCACTTTCTCCGCTTTATTTCCTTGCTCAGAACTAGTAAGGGCTGATTTAGCCTACATTCACAGGTTGTGCAAAAGCAGAGGTAAAGCTCCTGGTGTCCATCCTGTTGGGGATAGGATGACATGATAATGAGGTAATTACTGCTCTTGCATCCATCCTACCTACTGTGAGTGACAAACAATTTTTGGATGATAGAATTTTATAGAGCTACCTGAGCCTCACTAGTCTGGATACATTCCCTAATGAACGAATTCTCAACCAGGGGGTTGGGGCCAGATATGAGGCGAGTCCTGATCTTTTGGAGGATGCCTGATTTGTGAGATAAGTGAGGTATTAGTAGATAAGGAGATAAACTAAGCAGATAAGCACAGGCTCAGACTTGCCCCTGCCTGGGTGATCCCCCATACCCCACTGCCAGGCTACTCTGCAAGGGTGAGTGTGAGTCAATTCATAAAAGGCATGGAGTTGCCTCAAGTCCAATGAGACATGTCTCAAGTCCAGCGAGGGATGCCTTGAGTCAAGAAAGTTTAAGATCCATTGCTTTAAATGATAAAAATCCTAACCTCATCCATTAAGAGAGTAATGGGGAAAAAAAGACAAATACTAAACCTCTGGCATTGCTGATGAGGATCTAATTGAATGCTTTTTTTAAGACCTAGGGTTTTCAGAAAGCCCTGGAGTTTTTATTGCTCCCATGACTGAGTTGACATTTATGTCACTTAATGCAAATAAATCAACATGCGTTGTATTCATGTTGCACATTAGGACTCTTGCTGCAATTCACATGGCTTTCATGCCCTTATAAGTAGCAACTTCTCTCTCGCTTCATAGAAATGCACAACTAAACCTTTGGGAATGTGACAAATACATGCAGTTAAGCTGCAGTATAACTGTAAAGAACCCCCTCCCCAAACCCTTCTTTCTTTTGCAGTGCTTGCTGTACAATGAATGTATATGCAAAACTATATTTATTTGGACTGTGAAACCTTTGAATGGGGTGCTATGAAAGCACATACAAACTGCAATGGACTTTGAAAACATCATGTACCATATAACTACAGCTCAGACAAATGAATTCTGGCTACTTGATAGCAGTTCCTTACTAAAATGGAGGTTTGATAAGTAGAAAAGAAAATGTGGTCTAAGAAAAGCAAAACATAGGAACTGTTCCTTTGCACATTTTCTTCATGAAAATCACCAGTTCTGGAGGATGAATGGGGTATTTAGGCCTCAAAGTGTGAATTATATTATATCAGTATATTTAGAGATGGATCAGACTGTGTAATTCAAGGTGACTGAGACAGGGCAGGCACCCCGGGACCGTTCTTCCCACACTTAACGGCCCGCCCACCTGTTTCGGTGAGCTAACCGCCCACCTGTTCTCACCCTCCACGACTTGATCTTAAGGTTCATTAATAGATCTTCCCTGAGCAGGAAGTTGCCCATTTGTGCCCCAATGCCAGGGGCGCTTTCTGTGGGTCCTTCCTCCCCAGTGCCACAGCCCAAGCCTCGCATCTGGCACCTCATTCTTACTCTACTCACCGGCCCTACGCTGGGCCCCAGAATCATCCATACCAGGCCCTTCTCTGATCCCTCTGGTCAGGCAGCCTCTCCACCATCATCCGGGCTACCCCTCTCGGGTGCAGTCCCCCCGGGACCTTCAGCAACTTGCCCTGGCCCACCTCCAGGCCAGTGGGGACCCCAGGCCCCTGGCTTTTGGGCATTCCTCTCAGTGGGCCCCTGGCCCTTCTGGCTCACTTAGTCCTGGCCCCAGCTTGGGCCAGTCAAGGGTACTCTCTCCTCTGGGCTGGGTCTCTAGCCCCTCACTCTCTCTCTCACAGGGTCCTCCCTCTGGGCCCTTCACAAACACAAACCAATGGGGTTACCCACCCGGCAGTGGGGGCAAAGGGGTTATGGCACCCCAACTTGCCCTTCACCGGGGTGGTAACTGGCCTGACATTTCCTGGGGGCTCCCACACCACGGAGAGCCCCACCAGGCCACCCACTCCTGGCAGGGTGCAGTTTCAGGTCATGCCCAGGACCAGTGGAGCCTTCTTGCCACCCCTACAGCTCCCCCTTACCTCCAGGTGTTTTTCTCAGCAGATCCCTAGACAGCTAAACTGCCTGTGTTTATATAGGCAGCCCTTGCCACAAAATGGCTGCCCTCATCAGGCACCTAGAAGCTGCCAGCTCCAGGGCCTTAAAGGGGCAGGCACACCCCATGCCCTGCTGTGATCTTCTCAAGTGGCAAGCACACACCGTGCTCTGCCACAGTGACATTCCATGGCCTTATTTCTTGCTGGATTAAAAAACATGAACATGGGTAAAACAAGCAAACACTATGGAGGTATCTCCACTGCCTCTCTGCCATACCCAAAAACACTACTGTGAAGTACTTCTGCTCTGAATTTGCTCCCATTCTTCACACATCAAATCCAAAGAGTGAAATGATGTATGTCTAAGATGTGCTGAACACTTGCCAGTAAAGACTCTTGAGAAAAAGGTTAGAAATAGACATCTCAATATAAAGCGGATCATCTGTACTGTGTTGTATACTGGCACAGCTGATCCACTTTACTGAGTGTAATGCATGTCACCTGTTATCCTGCCCATTGACCTTGCAGAACAATGGCCAATATATTCTCTCAGAGTTGGAGGGGCACAGTCTTGCATGCCTCGCAAATTCCCATGCAGGAGCAGGCCCCTCAAGCTGTGGAAGCACCCACCCTAGGGAATCTCTGGGATACATCTTTATAAGCAGGAAAAATCAGCTCTCACAGGGTTGAGACCATCAGCCTTGGAAGTACGCTGAGGTGAGTTGGATATTCTGGTGCAGTCCTGGGGCTATGCCTCCCAAGCATCTGGTTGGTGGTCTCAACCCTGGGGCCACAACACAGGGAGTTCAGTGCAGTCATGGGGCTGGAGCCAACAATCAGGTGATAGGTGGCCCCTGCCCCAGAGCTCACTAAAGTATTGATAAAGACCTAGGGAATCTCAAATGGGGGCACTCTGAGAATGGGAATTTCTGGAGTGCACAGGATTGGGCCCCTGAAGCCCTAGGAGTGCCTGCCCAGGGCAGCTGGAGAGTGTGGGAGGCTCCTGGCTGACCTTGCTCTCCTGCTATAAACCTAAAAAACATCTGCCACAAATAAAATGACACAAATTGATGCCACCTAGGTCATGGTCACAAATTTGAGGCTTTTGTCACATAATGGGGGTATGGAGCACTTGGCCTTTGTACCACCATAAAATGTTTTACACCCAGAGTTTCTAAGAGCAATGCTAGGGCGTGTGTTCAGAGCTACTCTATATCAGCTAAGTGGCCTCATTTTCCAGGATTTGGTGTCCATGTCATTTGTGCAACTATAGATATATATTAACCTCTAAACTAACATGCTCAGTATGCAACCCTTGACAAGACATTTAAGCACAAGCTTAACATTAAACATTTGAGGGAGAAGGCAGAGCAGTATGGCAACTTATGGACGTAGGGTGCTCAATATCTGGCTGCAAGCCGAATGTGGCCTGCAGAGCTATAACATCCTGCTGGCATCCCCACAGGTTAGGAAATTTGGCATTAGGGGAGCAGTGGCCATTCATACCACCACCTTCTCCCTCACCAAATTCCCAAGTCTGGAAAGGTGTGTTGGAGTCAGGCCATGTCCCCTTTCCCCTGCACAGATGGATTTGGGATGGGCTGCACCTCCTTTTGCCCAGGTGGCTAGATCAGGAATGGGCCACATCCTCTTCCCCCTGCAGTGAAATTGAAGATCAACTGCCCCTCGCTTCCCTGTGTGTCCAGATTTGGAACATCAGATGGATCTGGCCCATGGATAGAAAAGACAACAGCCATCCAGCCTGCAAGGTTAGGTCCTGCCTTCCACCTTATTAGTCCTGCCCTGCCTTCTGCCTCACATAAAGTTAGGCCTACATTTAAATGTCTCTGAGAACTAATGTCCCATTAGTTGAGCAGATTAATTTTGTCTATATGGGTGCCTATACACATGGTTTGGAATGGGGGGAGGGAAGGGAAGAAATTTGAATTAGAACAGCTCTTGGGAGGCACTCTAATTAAAGTGCCTTCAGCATCTCATGTATTCAGTGTCACGTGTTTCAAGATGGAGACAGAGGCACTTTCACTAAATCTTGTTCGATGAGCTTTAATTAAAGTACCCCCGCTGCCATTTTGAAATGTGTGGGTGCTGAATACATGAGATACTGCAGGCATTTTAATTAAAGCAGGTCCTAAAAGCTGCTCTAAATAAAATGTTCACCCACCCTGAAACATGTATAGCTTGCCTATATAGACTAAATTAATCTGTTCAACTACTGGGCCCCCCTCAGAGACATTTAAGCATAGGCCTAACTTTATGTTAGGCAGCTGGCAGGGCAGGACTAGTGAGACATAAGGCAGGACCCAACCCTGCAGGCCAGATAAATGTTGCCTGGTCCATCCATGGGCCAAATAGGTTTGCCAACACTCCTGGATTGGCCAGGTGTCAACCAGAATTGGCATCAATCTCCCAGTGACTATTGAAAGCAATCTGGAAGATTGATATTGTGAATGGGTTGAACAGTACAATTAATGATATCACATCATGTTGAAAAAAAATCTCCCAGAATAGCTTCAGTCAGAGTTGGCAACCCTAGGGCCAGATCCAGCTGGTGGTCCAAATCTAGTGCCAAGGGCAGGCATAGTACATGAGATGCATTAGAGCACATGGAAAAGTGCTTTATGATGTCATGCTGCCCTACTTTCTGCCTGACTTCAGACTAATCTGGTTAATTACCTCTCTAAATGTGTGAGTTCACTAACTCCAAAAGAACTGCTCTTGTTCTTCAAGTCAGGTACCCCTTTAAATATGTTACTGAATTTGGACTGCAATGCACAATCAGGATTAATAATAATATCTTAGGGAGGAAAGAAAGAACCCTTGCTGAACATAAGACTGTTGGTACTTACAGTGCCACATGACCTATCTCTGTGGCTTGGTTTTGCTGTTTAAAGTGTTTCCTTACTGTAAGAATCAGAGAGGGATTTCCCTCCCCATCACACACACTGAAAGTGTCTTTGACCATCTGGTTTATGTGCAGTGGTCCAGGGGGAAGTGAAGACAGAGAAAGCGGAAGACTGTTGAAAACACCAGCTAACCTCTTCTCTGACACATTAGTCATTTTCCTCAGGGTTGTCTACCCAGGTTCAGCCCTCTAGCTCCGGATATGACTTTTGCTGCTGAGGCACTGATATTCTTGCTGTGCTGCCAGTATATGCAGAACAGACCAGAGCTGGTTAGGACAGCACCTGATCATGTGGGAGAAAAAAATCCTTTATTTAGAAGTGTGTGGAAAATGGAAGCAAATATTTCTCCAAAGTTTCATTTCTTACATGATTCTTTGAATAAACCACAGCTGCTCCTGCATGGAACTGCCCATAATGCTGAATTGCTGGAGAGGACTAGGAGTACACACAGGACTAATGCAAGTTCTCTCCTGGCAGGAAAATAAACTTTGATTAAGGATAATAATTAACTACACAAAGCAAGTACAATTTTAGCAAACTATACTTTGCATGCACCAGATTTCTCCAAATATCCAGGGGAAAATTATTATGTACTGTAAGGAAAAAAAAGTGCATTTACTTGGAAATTAAGGTATTTTTCCTTCATTTGAAATTAATTTACTTTCTTCCAGACAACTAAAGTGACCTTATATTTTCAAGTCAGAATGTTCTGGGACTGTGATTTAGAACATAAGTAGAATGATATCCTGTTTTCTGGATGATAACATATACTTGCCTATGGGACAGGCAAGGGTTTTTATGGGTGATATCTTTTGTAGGACCAACTGCACATTTGGGACAGAAAAAACCTGAAGAAGAATGCATTGCATTTGAAAGCTTGTCTGTGAAGTTGGTCCAATGAAAGATATTACTGATAAAAAATTCCTTGCTTCTTGCATATCTCTTGGACCATCACAGGTACAATCTCACTTCAACGCTGCCATATACTTTCCTAGTTACTCTTGAGTTTTTGTGGGACCAGGACAGAATGTTAAAAATATATCAACAGGGTCAAATCAAACACATTTTGAAACCCAGTGATTGTTACCTATGTTTTATAGTGTATCTTCCAATGCACAAGTTAGGACACAGATTTCTAATGTACAAACAAAATGTGTCTGCTAACTCAGTGTCATAGCAAGTGGGGTGTGTGTGTGAGCAGGACAACTGCCCTGGGTCCTGAAGTATAGGGGCACCAACAGGCACTGCCCAGCCAGGGCAGGGCATGGGATGGAGCCACGAGCGCTTCCACAACTGCGTGCATTCCCAGACAATCGTGGTGGGACAATGTGCCCCCTGGATCTGTGCATGGGGCAAGGGCAGGCTGCCACTGCGGCTTTGCCCTGGGCACCAAACTTTGTTGGTATGGCACTGTGCTAACTGAATCTGAGTTACAATTGCATTGCAATCCAAACAGTACCAAGACTTAAATTCTTATGTACCCCATGACCTCAGGTTCCTTTTCACTGCAGGGATGCTTTACACAGCAGTTTGAAATGCTTTTGGTATAAGTGAGAAACAGGCCCTTTAAATATGTGTATCATAAACTGACTTCACTCACTTATGAATTTAAATCTTAACAAATGTAAATTTATGGATTAAAGCTCATTTCTCCCCCTCCTCACTTAGTCCAACTCTTCATTCTTTCTTAGAGCTGTTCTAGGAACTTATAATTTGGGCTTAGAAATGCTGATGGATGGGTTCAACTTTTCTTAAGAGTTTCTTCAGTAATCTTCCTAGCCTTGTCTATCCAATTTAATTGCTCCTTCTTCAGTGTACCACCTTCCCCCTTTTTATTGCAAAACTCATAATCTTTAGTTTTTGTGGGTTTTTTTCTTTTTTTCCCCTGAAAGGCTTAAGTTGTACTCTTCAGATTCATGAAAAACCCCAATTTCTCTCTCTCTCAAGTTTTTAGCCCTATGGTTTCAGAGACAGGGCTAAAATAGGAACCGAGTCATAACCAGAAGCAAATAAAAAGAATGCTATATTTATCATTATTTATTTAACTGCATACTTTTAAGCCAACCTCATGATGTTGAAGGCCGAGTTCATAATTCTGAATACTTAAGACAATTCCGTCTTTGTCAAATGGGCACACTGGACAACCTTGTAGCTCTCCCTCTCATCCTGTCAGGTAGGGCATGGCATCTATATGCTAGCTAATAGGCCCTGCTTAATGGAAACTCAGGTGAGATGCTCCACAGCATACTCCTACATATGAATAGACCCTATTAGTATTATAACATTCCTCACTAGGTGACAAATGACATCAAATATCAAATATCAACACAGACCTTTGTCCAATTTACAATAAAAAGCAATATCCAGCATTGGCAGTGACACATCTCATTTGTTGTGTCAGCCCGTTTTGACTATCAAGGGATTGCAAAACAGCCACAGAAATTAAACCTGAAACTGCTTAAGTAGGCAACTTTGACAGATATTTTCCCTAATGTTCCCTTTTTTTATTTCATTGCATCCAGTTAATGCTAAACTCTTATAAACGTGTGTTTCTCTTTATGCAAAGCAACCTATGCTTGTTAAACTCTGTGTGGCAGAAAATTTCTAAACACAGGGCTTTTCACATTTGTTTCACATTCTATTTGACAACTTGCTTCTCTTAGTTCAATAAACATTCCACTTATGAAAAAGCACCATTTCCCTGACCTTTTTTTTTTGGATAAGTACAAGGGGAAGATGAAGCCCTATATACCACTATTTAAGCATTTGTTTTATAATTAGAGCTCTGGTAAAGTGTTTTTGCAAGGATCACACTTTGTAGGAGAATTAAACTCTGTTCCCTTGCTGATTGCCCATTATTTCCCAACAAAGGGACAAGTTGCTGCCATAGCTGCTCTTTACCCAGCATTTGGTTTATTCCTACCCACAAGCAGCCCCTAAAAATCTGTGCTATGAGCTATGAGCCAGAGCCAGTTGTGCAAATATTGAGAGAATGAAGCAGGCTCATTGTTCTTTTATTTATTTACTTTGGTATATAAAATATCTCTGTGAATTAAGTTTCAACCAGTTTTATTCTTTGTTTTCCAACAAAACAAAACAAAAGAGGCAGAAGGGCAGGGGTGTGGGAAGATTACAACAATGGTTTATTGTAAATAAAAATAGTTGTAAGTTATCCCATGCTCAGAAAGTCTTCTATTGTTCCCAGTAAAGACAAGGGAAGTTTCATAGATTTCATAGATTTTGGGGGTCAGAAGGGACCTCAGTAGATCATTGAGTCTGACCCCCTGCCCTGAGCAGGAAAGAGTGCTGGGATCAGATGACCCCAGCCAGGTGTTTGTCCAGTCTTCTCTTAAAGGCCTCCAAGGTAGGGGAAAGTGACACCTCCCTTGGAAGCCCATTCCAGACTCTGGTAACCCTTACTGTGAAGAAGGTCTTCTTGATGTCTAGTCTAAATCTGCTCTCTGTCAGTTTGTGGCCATTGTTTCTAGTTACTCCAAGGGGCACCCTGGAAAACAGAGCATCTCCTATTCCTTGGTGCTCCCTCTGATGAATTTATAGACAGCTACTAGATCCCCTCTCAGTCTTCTCTAACAGAAACTGAAGAGATCCAGGTCTCTCAATCTCTCCTTGTAGGACCTTTCCTGCAGGTCCCTAGCCATATGAGTGGCCCTCCTCTGGACCCTTCAAGGTTATCCACATCCCTTTTGAAGTGTGGCACCCAAAATTGAATGCAGTATTGCAGCTGCGGTTTCACCAATGCTGCATAGAGGGGAAGTAGCACTTTCTTAGACTTGTTTGTGATGCACCTATTAATGCATAATAGAGTGTGATTATCTCTATTGATCACTTCATCACATTGTCGACTCATGTTCATCTTTGAGTCAGCTATGACTCCAAGATCACTCTCTGCTGCTGTGCTGCTTAGAAGATCATCTCCCAATCTGTAAGCGTGTTGGTGATTATTTCTCCCTAGGTGCAGTATTTTACACTTATCTTTGTTAAACTACATCTAATTTTGTTCTGCCCACTTCTGCAGTCTATCCAAATCTGCCTGAATCCATTCTGTGCTCTCCAGTGTGTTTATTTTGCCCTGTAATTTGGTGTCATCCACTAATTTGGACAGTGTGCTCTCCACGCCCTCGTCCAAGTCATTGATAAAGATATTGAACAACACTAGTCCAAGAAGCCTTGGGGCACCCCACTGCCCACATCTTTCCAGGCTGATACTAACCTATCCACCATCACTCCTTGGGTATATCCCATTAACTAATTTGCCACTCACCTGACAATGAAACGATTTAAGTCACAGCCACTTAATTTTTTTATGAGAATGGGATGTGACACTTTTTTTAAAGCTTTTTTTAAATCCAAGTATATGAAATCCACCTCAACTCCTGCATCTAAGCAGTTTGTGGCCTGCTCATAAAAAGATACAAGGTTTCTCAGGCAGGATCTACCTGCCATGAATCCATTGTAGTTGCCTTTCAGCATTATTTTTCCTGCTGGACTCCTACAAATATAATCCTTAATTTTTTTCAAAGGTTTTCCTTTGAAAAATATTTTTTCCCAAGGATAGAGGTGAGACTAACCAGTCTATAGTTACCCAGATCCTCCTTCCTCCCCTTCTTGAAAATAGGGACCACACTGGCCCTTTTTCAGTCCTCTGTCATGTCCTGAGTGCCATCAGTGCTCAAAGAGTCCTGCCAGTGGTTCTGCTATGCCACTTTCTTTCAGCACCCTTGGATGAAGATCATCTGGGCCTGCTGATTTGAACATATCAAGCCCCTCCAAGTGTCCCTTCAATAGGTCAGCACAAACCATTGGTAGGCTGGTGTCCCACCTGTTCTTGTCTATAGTCCAATTTGGAGACATGTTATTATCTGTGTTCAGGAATACTGATGCAAAAAAACTCATTGAAGATCTTAGTTTTGTCCCTTCTATACATCATTAATTGCCCTAGCCTGTCCTGTAGGGGTCCTATATTACCGTGCACCTTCTTTTTGCTACCTATATACCTGAAAAAGGACTTTTTGTTGTCTTTAATTTTTGTTGCCATCCTGAGTTCCTGCTGCTTTGGCCTTTCTAACCGACTTCCTGCAAGTGTGAACCAAGTTGGTATAATCCTCCTTGGTGGCTACCTCCTGCTTCCATAGTCTGCATGCTTCTTTTTTTCATCCCTAGGCTTTTCTGGATTTCCCTGTTCATCCAGAAGGGTTTCTTGGCCCCTTTGCCCCCCTTTATGTGTAATGGAATTGTCCTCTTCTGTGCCCGAAGGATCGTTCCTTTGAGGAACAACCACCCTTCCTGTAGTCCCATTTCACCAAGGCTCTTGTCCCTCATTGCCTCACTTACTAACCTCCTAAGCAAATTAAAGTTATTTTTTTCTGAAGTCTAGCTCTTCTTCTCTACTGGTTATCTTCCCCACCTCTCAACGGATAGTGAATTCTAACAATTGGTGGTCACTGTCTCCTAGATTACCTTGTACCTTCAGATCCCCAACCAGGTCATCCCCTTGAGCAAACACCAAATCCAGTTAGGCATTTCCCCTAGTGGGATCATATATTTCCTGTGTTAGGTGAAGGTCCTGTATTCAGGTTAAGGACCTACATGAATGGTTGGATCTAGTTGACTGCTCCTTCCAGCGGATGTCAGTGTAGGTAAGTCACCCATGTCCCTTGAGAGTATTGCCTCTGAGAGCTGCCTTGAGAATTCCAAGTCTAGATCATCCTCCTGGTGTGGTGGTCTGTAATAGACTTCCACTACTAAGTCCTTTCCATCCCTTTATATTCTGACCCACAGTACCTCGATATGTCCCTCTTCTGATGCCATCTCAATAACCAAAGACATGTATTGCTCCTTAACAGAGAAAGTTATGCCCCCCTCCTTCCCACACTTTTCCCCACTCTATCACATCTATACAGTCTATAGACCTCAATAACTACTGCCCAATTGTGGGTAGGGTACCACCAGGTTTCAGTTAGTCCAACCAAGTCAATGTCTTTGTTTTCAAGCAGGAGTATGAGCTCCTCCTTCTTGTTCCCCATGCTCCTAACATCTGTATAGAAACACTTAAGCCTTCTGAATGGTGCCCTTGGTATCTCCTTGTCCTGATGTCTATTGAGCTCCCAGTACTTATATGGACTTTTCCAGTGCCTGGCACATGGTTCATTGTTCTTAGGTTCTCTCTGTCCTCTGCATCCCTGTTTCGCATCAACCCTAGTTTAAAGCCCTACATAGGAGATCAGCCAACCTGTAAGAGAACAGATTCTTACCTTTCAAAGAGAGATGGAGACCAGCATACCTTTTTCCTGGAAGTGTAGATCATGGTTGAAGAAGCCAAAACCTGCAGGATGGCACCAACTCTGGAGCTGCAAGATGACTTCCCCAATATAACTGTCTCGATGCTGACCATGACCACTGACCAGGAGGATCAATGAGAAGACCATCTGCAGCCCTAAACTCCTAAGCCCGGCCCCCAGAGCCTTGTAGTCACTCATGATCCAGCCCAGACTACTCCTGGCCATATAATTTGTTCCTACATGGATGAGGACCATGGGAGTTAGCTGGATCTAAAAGGAGACATGACACTGAAGTCTGCAGGTCAGAAGTACAAGCCAGTTTTAGATCCAGAGTCAGGAAGTCTGCAAGGATTAGATGATCCCAGCAAGATAAATATCCAAATGTCTTTTGAATGAGTCCAGAGTAGGTGCTTGCACCATCTCTGGGATAAATCTGTTCTAGACCTTGGACACTCAAACTGTAAAGAAGCTTTTCCTTATATTAAGTCTGAATTGGCCTTCTAGAAGTTTGTGGTTGTTAGACTTAGTTATCCCTTGGGGAGCCCGGGTGAACAACTGCTCTCCCAGATCCTGATGCACACCCACCCCCATATACTTACAGACAGTCACCAAGTCCCCCCTGAGATTTCTCTTTGCTAGGCTGAAGAGTCCCATGTACCTCAACCTCTCCTTGTAAGGCTTGTTCTCTTGGTCTTTGATCATACAGGTATATAGGTAGCTCCCCTATGGACTCTCACAATCTTATCCACATGCCTCCTGAGCTGGGGGGCCCAAAACTGGATGCAGTATTCCAGCTGTGGTCTCACTAAGGCTGAGCAAAGCAGGAGGATGACATCCCTAGTTTTGCTCAAGATGCATTGATAGATGCATGCCTGAGTTTGGTTTGCTCTGCTGGCCATGGTATCACACTAGGGGCTCATGTTCATCTTGTGGTCAGTCAAAGACCCCCAAGTCCCTTTCAGCTGTGGTACTAATTAAAACTTAGCTCCCTTTTAAATGCTATACATTTCCACTTGACTACAAAGCAAACCATTTAATTTAAAAAGGGATATTTGGGGGTCTGATGGACAGTGCATCAGGGGAGACTCAGATGTGAGAGCAACTCTGAGTCTTGACATCCCCATGCTGAAGTGGTAAGGTAAGCTTTGAGTAGTTCACTCTCAGTACAGCCACCAAGTAGTTTAATTTCAGTGACTACCAATTCAGAAGAGATCACTGATCCACTTCCCTAAATAAAGATAATTTGGTCCAAATCACAGATCAGTGGCAGTTGTGTAACCAAGTGTGGGCAAATGGGACACTAGAATTGGGTATTGTGTTCAAGAGGGCACAAGATTGGTGGTCATCACTGCTGCCCACAGGGCACAGAAAACTACTTGTTATGCCTCTAGACAATGGATGCATAACTGAAATTGTTTATGACAGCAAAGCTTGATTCTTCTCTCAATTCTAAGTGCATTACACTGGTGAGAATCCTTGAATCTCCATGGAAACACTCTGATTTACACTAGTATAACCAGAGGGTAATGCGACATCAAAACTCCTTGTTTCTCCTCACCTGATAATCCCATGGATAGGTGCCACAAGTAAGTCTCTCTCTCTCTCTCTCTCTTCTGGAGCATTAAAGTTCTACTTCACTTAAAGGAAGGAATGCCTTTGTAGAGGAATTCAATGCTATTCAATAGAATTCATCCTCCTAGTCATGAACTAGTACAGAATATCTAACAAAGAATGTTTTTCACTGAAAAAAAATCCTTTATTAGATATTTTATACTAGTTCATATATTGAGAAAAAAAACACTTGACAATATGATGCGAACATTTTGTGTCAGCATGAGTTTGGGATGACAACATTATTTACTAATGGCAGAGTACTAGGGAATTATAAAGATGGGACCAAATGAATGCTGATAAGAGCTTTTTTCATCCTCTCCCTTTGAAATCAATAGGAGACTTTCCATTATGGATGCTGGATCAGAGCAAAACACAATCCTAACAGGACCTCATTATGTGTTCTATACACTTCATACTGCATAGAAAAAGACATTGCTTTAGGAATGGTTTAGAGAGTTTATGAAATGTTGTTGAGACTTTCACCTATCTTTTGCCAGGAAAGCCAGTTGCTTTAACCTGGTACCAGTCCAGCTATGTGTATCAACTGCCCATATCTGACAATGGCCTAAAACAAAATTCCTAGTCTTTTTTTATAGCGTTTTTTTCTAGACGCTGTGTTGTTGTAAAGTCTAAATATCTTCTGCCATTCTAAGTTTAAAATCACAGCTAGAAAGCTGCCAGTCTCTCATTGCTAATGGAATTTATGGCCCGCTTTTAGTTTTAGAATTTTAACCTGCCACTAGTTAACAATTGAGCATATTGATCCTGAATTTATTTTGTGAGAAAGAAGGAAAGAAAAAAAAAAACCAGGAAAGGGACATTATTTAATACAAGACTTTTCTACAATTGGATCAAAGGAAAGCAGGTCTAGAAGGTATCTCACAAAGTCATCTAGTCTAGCCCCCTGCTCAAGGTGGGATCATACCTGACTAAACTATTCCAGTCAAGTATCTGTCTAACCTGCTCTTGAAAACTTCCAAGGATGGAGATTCCATGATTTTTCTAGGTAGACTGTTCCAGGGCTTGACCATCTTAATTGTCAGAAAGTTCTTCCTAATCTCCAACCTAAATGTCTCCTACTGAAGCTTGAAGCCATTGCTCCTAGTCCTATCCTCTATGGTTATTCTCTGTATTTGAACACTGTTATCAAATACCCAACTCAGTCTTTTCTACTACAGACTAAATAACACTAGGGCTTTCAGCCTTTCCTCATCAATCTTGACCCCTAGTCTGCTCATCATTTTTTGTTGCTCTGCACTGTACTCTTTCCAAACCATCTACATCCTTTTTGAAATGTGGGGCACCTATACACATGCAGTGAGGCTACTTTGACATGCTATAATTTCAGTACATCAGAACAGATTTGATTAATCATTTACTATTACTTGATTGGTAATTACCATGCTGCAGCAAACTCCAGCATCACATGTATTAGTATCCCCATGCAGAAAAATGGCAATGGTGGTGCTTTAACTAAAGCTTCTTTGATGAACTCTAATTAAAGTTCTGTGTGCTTTAATTAAAGCACTCAAATTAAAGTACCCTGATTGCATCTATAAACACCTGTGGGGCCCAAAACTGGACACAGTACTCCACATGGGGTGTCACTGGTGCTGAATATAGCAGAAGAATCATTACCCTCAATTTGCAAGTAACACACCTGTTAATACAACCCAGTCTGCTGTTGGTGTTTTTGCAACGAGACTACACTGTAGGCTCATATTCATGTTCTGGACCTGTAACCCCTTCTCTGAGCTCCTTCTCTGTGGTACTGCAGCCTAGCCAGTCCCCAATTTATATTTGTACATGCAATATATGTATATGTGTCCCCAATTTATATTTGTACATGCAAATATTCTGTCTCAAGTGCAGGACTTTGCATTTGTCCTTGTTGGATCTCATCTGACTGTGAACCATTTCTCTAGTCTATCCAGGTCATTCCGGATTCTAGTTCTACCCTCTGGAGTATCTGCAATTTGGTGTCATCCACAAATTTACTAAGCATGATTTCAATCTCATGATCCAAATCATTAATGAAGATTTAAAACTTTATTAGTGAATGTTAGAAGTTAAAGTTATTCACATAGCTTTGTAGTACCAGGAAAACATAAATCTCATTTTTCTGTAAAGGAATTTGCTAGGGAAACGGCTATCCAGTTAGAGGTTTCTCTTTCTCCTCTAAAGGATTAAGATGTCCCAAATCCAGCTTGCAGAGTCCTAAGAACCCCAAAGTTACTCAGCCATTCCCTTTTCAGTCTGTCTAACCTTGGGCCCCAAAGCCGCTTTGCTGATCTCTCTCTTTTCAGATTGACTGTTTCTCAGGTTACCACCATGTTTCCTTGCTGTTCCAACCATTGTCATGCTTATCTTCCCTAGCATCCTCCTATTTTTCTCTTTTCATCTCTACCTTAATGGTGCATCAGTAAGGCCCTGCTGATGCTGAAGACCTCTCTTATATTGTCCCACATAGTAGGCAGCTCTGGCAGTTAGCAAAGGTCCTATTAACCCTCTTCCCTTTTCATAAAATCCATAGTTATTATGGTATAGTGATAATTTGACAATTGTTGTGACACATAACTTCTTATAAGGGAAAAGAAACGCTTGAGTGAGCTAGTGGCAGTGTTAGAGAAGTTGGATGAAATATGCAAGGTTACTCATTTGCAACTGAACTGAAATTTGACAGCATAAGCCTAGAAACAGAAATGTAATCCTCCTTTTACCCCCATTTAAATATGGCATTGCTAGAAAGAATAAACATGATGTGCGCATGATCTATACCTTAGAACTAGGATGTGTGTCTAAATCAGGACCAGTGGTATGTACAGTTTCAGTCTTCCCTGTGTTGAATCCAAATTTTTCCTCTGGGCTGGTCACAAATTCCTGTATATTCCAAAACACACGCACACTTCTGTTATTTGTCAGGTTTTCAGCATTTTACTAAGATGATCTAGACTGCCAAATACATGCACATGGCAGAATTGTGTAAGTCTCCATAGAAGTTCTAAAAAAATAAGGCCAAAATCTGATCTAACTACAAGATATATCACGAATGGCTCCAGTAATTGCAGTGCAGTTACGTCTCAGCTAGATGGCTAAGATGTAGCTATCAATCCCTTATATAGCCCTAAAAATTTTACTTCAAAATGTGTTGTATAATGGTAGCTTTGTTGCAATGAGTATATACCATATTCTCTTTTAAATCTGAGTAATGTTTCCTTTAAACACTAACTACATCTTATTAATCAATACATTAAATGCAATGAGGTGCTGAGTCTCAAAACTCAGCCTCAAACATATGTACATACTGAACAGTTGGGTTTTGCACTGGAGAAACTCACATGCTATAGAAAGGCAGCAGCACTATGTGATGGCAGGGAAGTTGCAATGTCTCTTGCCCCCAGTATGGAGGGAATGACCTATGTTTCTGAAAAGTTCATCCTTTTTCTTTCCTTTCTGTACAAGTAGTCTCTGTGATCTTGTGTATAGAGGGAATCTAAACATACTGTGCAGGGCCTGAAAAAATCCAGCATGATTTGTGTGTGTGTGTGTGTGTGTGTGTGTACTTAAAAAACATACTGGCTACAGGAATCCTTGAGCTTAAAAGGGTGGGGAACAAAGGTATTGCCTCTTAATAGTGAAATATCTTGTATCTTTAGGAAGTTACAGCATGTTCAAAAGTCTCTACATTATCAACAGGAAATTTGTAGCTCCACAGTAGATAAACAAAACCAGTCCTGTACCAGGACTCTAGGCAAACTGATTCCATTTTCTATATTTCTTGTATTTGTGCTCTCCTCAGGCAACATATAATTTCTATTCGGTGAAAATAAGACTCCTGCTACTCAAACAGTTACAGGTTTCAGGCTCAACATTTTAACATTCTGTTGTAATTTTAGTTCATGTCCATATTTCTCTGTATTTTGGGTTCCAGCAGATACTGCAGCTAGAATTACTTTAAAATAAATAAATAAAATGTTAGACTTCTAGGGAACCTGGACTTGTGCTCTGACCTTTGATAATTAGCAGGCGTTGAAGCATATTTGATTAATTGAGTTAATTAATGAGCTCCAGCTGCCTCCATGTCACATCTATTCAGTGCCCTCCCACTTCAAAATGATGGTGGGGGCACTTGAACTAAAGGTTGTTGAGTACATTAATTCAAGCGACCTGCCACCATTTTGAATCATGGAACGCTAAATCCATACATGACACTGCAAGTGCATTAATTAAAGTGGCTCTTGGAACTGCTGTAATTAAAGTGCTCCCTGCTCCACCCTGTTGCATGTGTGCAGATGTCCATAGGGATGCACCTTTGCCTGGTGCGACTTGCTCTACTTTAGTCAGGCTCATAATGTCAGAGCAGTTAAGATGTCTTGTTACAGTTCTGGAGGTGTGAGAGCAAACTTTGCTCTGGACTTGCAAAGGTCACTAGGAGTAAATAGGTAGCTGGTCATTTGGGCTAGAGGGAAATGTGAAGTTTGGCTAGACCCTGACATTGTGTATTCTGTAACCACAGCAGTCCAAAGTGTGTGTGTTAGATTCAGGTGGACCTTTCTACTGATGTCAGGAGGACTACACTGATTTATGCCATACACAAATCTGGCTTAAAGTGTTTATTGTCTGATCAGAAGCAAACAATAAATGGGGAGTCTCTCAAGTACATTGTGTCGCATGACTTTGCCATTTATAAGATTCACTTCAGACAAATTTTAAATAAACTGTAACCCTGTCCTGGGCTATTTTTCCCCCAATTTGTGGTGTTAATGCCACACTATTGAATGTTTGCCCTGAGGGTGTCTGGACGCACTGGATGCACACCTTGCTAGGGTTATTTGACTCCAGCAGTCTTTATGCCCAGAGCAGGGGGGCTGAACACAATGATCTCACAAGGTCCCTTCCAGCCCTGAACTTATGTGAATCTGTGTAAACATCTAAACATTTAATTACTGCTTCAAACTAGATTAGAACTCTGCTTCAGACTCAGTCATTATAAGCTCTTACATCCTTAATTTTCACATAAAAACTAAGCATGTTTATCCAGATTAAGGGATAGTTATATTTGGCATAGTATTAAATGTGGCTAGATAGTGCAAATGAGACCTAGGCATACTTTCTCCACAGTGGGCATATAATATCTCATTGCAGCATTGCATCACTGAGATACATAGAAGAAACAGCTGTTTTGGTCAGACAAGCTGCAAACCCCTGCAAGGATGGAATGAATACAATAGAAATACTAATAAAAGGATGATGTGAAAAGCAATTCCAGGCCTACAATCCTAATCTGTGCTGTCTCCATAAAGCCCCATTAGTGGTTTCAGAAATTATGACCACTATTTTAGATCATTTTTAAAACATAGGCAATAGATATAGCAAAGATCTCCAGCACCCAAATTAATACATGGAATCCTGCAGTGGTAAAACAAACTATGCTAGCAATGCATTTATAAATTTATTTCTGTCTTTGAACTCTGTTTATACATCACTTTGGAACTCAGCTGTTAGCATTTAGCTCCAGAGTAGCCCTGGCTTGTACAACTTTGATGCCAAGAAAAAAAAAAGATTTCCTTTCTTAGTATGACATTTTTAGTAAAGGGGGAGAAGAAATTAGAAATAAAAAGGAAGAAAGAAAGAGAAAGAAGGAATTTTTCATCTGGGAGTTTCCTCACTTGAAAATTTTGCATTGGCATTAAAATATCCAGCTGTGCCTCTAAAACCAAAAGCAATAGATTTCCAGGATCCATGGTGATATAGTTGTAAAAGAATATTAGCGATTCTGTGATTCAACACAAGATATTCTTGAAAGAAAAGCCAATGTTAAATTCTTCTTTCTACAACTAAGATCAATAAAAATGCCCTAATTTTCAAAGAAGAATTTTTATGACATTTTTAAGTGAAGTAGTACAAAAAATGTATTTCTTAAAGGTCATGTCTCATGAAGAACAGAAAATTTATAACACCCAGCTCCACATTGCATGAAATCTTAATCAGTTCAAACCTAAATACTTTGAAGTTCTCTTGCAAAAACCAGCTGGTAAAAGTGTGTTGTAAGAAAAACTTATTGAATTATTCATTGTGAATAATATCTGTTGTGAATTTAAGCATTTCTTCCTTTCAGAAGTCATCTACAATACAATTTTGATCCATGCCAATATATTTTTATAGGACCATATTTGCCAAATAGTTTATATAAATGTGTTTTAATTTATGGATTGTTTAGGAACTATTAATAAGATTAATTTCATGTTGTGACTTGTAGTATTTGAATCAATAACCTTCCAGTGATCATATAGTATTGTTTTCATTCACATTAAGAGGTTGATTGAAATACTTAACTCAGAAGAGGCATGAATAGAGACTGATGTGCTATTTAGTTGCCTGTGAAAAATGAGCTGGGAAATTCAGTTAAGGTTTCCATGCCTAAATGTTTACAAAACAGAAAAATGCCACCAAGATTGTTGTTAATTAATCTTGTTGGAAATCTCAGCCAGTAAGCTGAGAAAAGAATGAATTCAGAGACATAAGGGCAGATCCAAATTGGCTTTGTAAGTATCCAGTGACATATCAGAACACCTAAAATTGACATATCTTGTTTGGGGGAAGAGAGTGATCCAAATCAGCAGGGTTAGTTACATGCTTAGATAAGTAAAGTACAGTAAATACGGAGATCTAAGAACCCCACCAAAACAATCTATAGCACATAGGTTTCAACAAAAGTCCATGGGAAATGCTGGCACTGGAGTGTGTCCAATGAAGATTCAGGGCCATGCACTAGGTGCCTGCTTTGTCTTAGGAGCCGGAGCACTCCAGAGGAAACTGTCTGTCTAAACTGGGACACCTAACTGATAGCAACAGGACAAAGAGACCTGGAAGGATTCACTTTTTAAAAAAAATTGATAAACATCAATAAGCAGTGAGTTCACCCCACACTCACAGACCAATGGAAAAATATTTCCATCAGTAACAATCAAATTTTATAGAAAGGGGACTGTAACAGGGAACGCTTACCCCTATTACTGGACAGTGGAGAAAAGGAGATGGAAAGACAGAGGGCAGAAGGATTAAAGAGGAAAACAATAGGACAACTAATAACTTGTCAATTAAGCGATTAGCTGCTCGTTCATAAGTGCAGGAAGCAGGTTAGAGGGAGATAACAGGCTACTTAAACAAAACTCTACCGAGGTGGGGAGGAGGAGGGAGAGGGAAGAGTACTGAAGGCTCCAGCCCAGTGGCAGCAGTCCTTCCAGGACTGGCTAGGCACAGGGGACCCAACTCTCCCTGTGTTCCCAGAGCTCTGGGAGTGCCACTGCCCTCCGAGGGGTCCTTGCCTGGCTGGCTCTTTCCTGATAAATGAACAGAAAAACTGAATTTTGCCAAGCTGCAAACACATGCAAGGACGGGGTTAATAGAATAGAAACACACAAGAATAATGTGTGATGGCCAGTTTTTTCCTCACCAGTCACCTAATAAATCAAGGACTTGGGTGGACTCTAGGCACCTTCCAGCATTGTTCTACATTGCAACAGAATTTAAATGGAAATCAGATACCTAAGGGAGTTGGATCACTTCCAGGCATGCACAGTAGCCTAAATAGTCTAGCAGGCACTGGAATGGGATCATTTTAGATCACATTTTATGATGTAGTCACCAAGATTCTGCCCCAATTCTGTTTAGGCACCTATAAGGTCAATTGGATCTAGCCTCTGAAAAATCTTGTAGCTATTAGGATAAAGGTACTTATCACTTATGCCTTCCATACTTTGATTTTGTCTGACACCTGCCTTGTGGGAGGAGACCAGAAGATATTTCTGTTCTTGTGTATACAAAGTAAGAGGCCAAGAGTGGAGTGGGCTGGTAGAGGTAGAGGCCTTGCCAGTCTTACACTACATGAGGATTCACCTGCACCAAGAGCATTCTTCATTAGTACACTAAACAGACTTTGGGACTGCTCTGTACTAGTAGACAAATGTGAAAAAGCAGCCAGGTTCTGACCCATGTTCTTTGATATTGATGATGGCTTGCTACACAGTGGACATGTTACATGAAATGCTGACTGCGCAGTAGCCAAAAAATACTGTGCAGTAGCACGTCACAGTGTGAACAGTGATAATATGCTACTGCACAGTATCAAGCTACTGCGCAGTAGCGTCTCCTAAAATAATGTTCACCATGGCTACTACGCAGTAACTCCAGTTATTGTGCATTTATTTAGTACTTGCTAATACAAGTATTAAATAAACGTGCAATAACGAATGCGCAATAGCGTCTCATGTAGACATGCCAGGTGTGAAGGATATGCATAACACTTCTTTGTCCTTCATTTAGGAGGGGTTATCCTTTGCATCCTTTAAGAAAACTGGAAGGGGTGGCTTGATATATACACTAGGGACAGCTTGATTATTACTGTGGACCATTCAGTGCTGCCAAAACTTAACCCCAGACTGGGGGTTCCTATTCACTGGAACAATATTGTTGATGTGATTGAGTGGTTGTAAAAAGCACAGAACATTCCTGTCCTCAGAACACTGGAAGTAATACAAAACAAGTAAGTTTCTTGATCATTATCCAATTGAATGTTACCACTGCTAACCATTACGTCTTTCTCCATGCATTTTCACAAGTAAAAAAAAAGAATACATTCTAAGTTTAAAAAAAATCCCAAACTAGAACAGCAGTATTTTATATCCAGTTCAGACCCGAGTGAAAGACCACACAAGCTCCTACGCCTTGATGAATTGTAGTCTCCACATTCAGCTAAAGGAATACACAGCTTGTGATTCTGATTGGCCATTGAAGAGTTACCTTGAAAGTCATCTTTCTTGCTACTTTCTATTTCACCTTCAAATGGCACAGAAAAGTGATACCTAATGTATTTTTATCTAAGTTAACTTGTGATTGGCATTGGCATTAGCAATGTTGCAGAAGGAATGCTATGTCTATAAATACCCCAAATAATGTCTTGAGCATCCATATTTTACATCTCAAAGACTGTAGGGCACAAAAATGCAGAGTTCTCGGGCTTTTTCATTTCTTTCCTAGGTACATGGTGTCAGCTGGTCTGTATATTAGTTCATTGATACCACAGCTAAATTTTGAATTTGCTCCTCTCCTCTCCAGTCTTCTCCTCTCCTCTGCCTTTTTTAACATTTAAATTAATATCTTCCCCTCAATCTCTTTGTACAAGTGAATCTGACCTTTCCACTGTTTAATTTTCTGCCATATATTCTACTGATAGTTTTTTCTTCCATTCATATTCTCAATATGCAACAAGAAAAAAAGTCTGTATAAAGCCTACCAAATTCAGACAGCACGTAAATTAGAAATCCTAAATGAGTTTGTTAAATATCAGCCAATGATTATATTGTTCCTGTATATAAGTATATATATCCTGTATATATCTTAACAAGATGTACTTAATTAAATTCAAATTTGGGAAAAAAGTAATATTTGATCACTAAAAGCTCTTCAGAAATAAGAAAGAAGCAGGGTAGGTCAAAATACAAGGGTATCTTTAGCCTTATTTGAATTTTTTTCTTTATATGAAATGCAAAAACTTGTTATCTATCTGGACTGTGCAGTAGTTTCTTTAGACACATTTTTAATACAAATATACTATGTAAAATGTTCTGAGGTAAGAATATACAAAAAGTCCAAAGCTGAATCAATTCGATCTTTGCAGACTAGTCTTAGATGCATAGATTGAACTGATAAGCAAGTGAAAAGACATTTACTTTTGATTTTGGAATTGCAGTCACATGCCTGCAGTAGCTCAGGCCAGAAACAGGGGGTGGGGGTGCACTATAGAACACTGTCTTGTTTAGCTGGAATAGACAACTTGGGTCAAGGCTAGCCCACCCACCCTGCATTGGGGAGGGGGGAGGTTGCAGGGGAGGTGCAAAGTATCCAGGGATGCTGGGAGACTGTGAGTTAACTTGAATCTGGAGGGAACTGGGAGAAAAGTTAAATGAACTGATTTAACCTAAATCTGTTAAGTCTGATACTACATCCATCCAAGTTTATCTGAAACCAGTTTTGACCATTTGAAAGCAGGTTATGTGTTTATGTGCACTGAACTTCTATTGTGTTACACATTTGAATCAGTTTCCAACCATTTATACTGGTTTATGAGACTTTCTGTCCCTAACACAGGGGTGCATGATTAATTGAAAGCCAGATGTACTCTTCAGCAGATATACCTAATGGAGGGAACTAGAAAAAAAGGGAATATTTCAAATGAACCCCCTCAGGTGTTTTAGGCCCCAAATAAGAAAAAAATATACTTCCAGCTATGAAAAGTAGGACCTCCACCCTATTTCACTTCCTTTGAACATGGATCCCATTGGAACTGGAATGTCATTGGCCAGGCAATTTGGACATATACAAACTCTCTTTCCTGCTACAGAGAAAATGTTGCTTCAGATAGAATGATCATTACTGTGGATAAATTAATGAAACTGAGGCAAAAATACCATTCTGAGTGCCTTACAGTGGGCTTAATAAGGATTTAAAATCTATGTTTCTCTGACAGGAACATCAGTACTTCCTGAGGGAAGGAGGGAGTACTGATAATGCCCTTTGAGCTTGATACAACTGTCCCACAATAGACAAATAAGGGTAGAGAGAAAGGCATGTCAGTAGTTGGTTCTTGTTACATTAAAGTACGTACTATAGAAATATGGTAATAAGAATAGGCTCATTTGTGCACTTTACATACCATGGGCACATCTACATATGAATAATACTGTGATGCAATATACTCCAGTGCAGTTAGGGTTGCCAAGTCTGACTGAAGTTATTCCAGGAGATTTTTTTCCTCAAGATGATGTAATGCCATTAATTGATTTTGTAAATGGGTTGAACAGTACAATATCCTGGATTGCTTTCAGTACTCACTGGGAGATCAGTGCCGATTCCGGTAGACTCCCATCCAATTCAGGAGGGTTGGCAACCCTAAGTGCAGTTTGCACTAGAGTTTATTGCTCCCAGGCACAGCATTTACCCATGCGCCCAGGATTGCAATATGTTGAGCTGGGGTGGCATAACCTGAGCTAGCATGGGGCCCCTGGGGTCAGCCTACCAGCCGAGGCTACTCCAACCTGTCTCAATATGCTGTGGAGGGGCTTGCTGGGGCAGAAGGGTGCTTTAGTGTGGGGCTTGTTGGTAAGCAGCCCCTGCACTGGAGCACCCTTGTGTTCCAGACAGTTCCCTCAGCATCTACAATTAATTTGTTTACTCTCGGCTAATAGCTCCAAATGTGTAGACCAGTGATGTTTTACTGTGACGCTAATGAGGCAACTGTGCAGTAAGCACCTTGTGTAGATATGCTCCATGAATAGAAGTCTATTCTATTCTATTTCAGTCAGTGGACAATGGAAGTGCAGCTTGAGACTAACTTGGAGTTACCCAACTGGTGTGTGGGACAATTCTCTTACCCCTTCCAGGAACATAAGTGCTTCTGATGTAGGAATAAGGAGATAACTTCACACATCCAGAGAGTGATCATGTTCTTATAATGGGGGAAATAGTTGTGGCGCACTTACTGATACAACATGGCACATCCAGGCTTAGAGAATCCCCAGTATGATTGGTGGAACCTGTCCACCAATCAGGTAATGTCAGGGTGGGGTTTGGTCCACCCCTACCCAGGGCAAGGCGGAAAGCTCCGGTTTAAATCTGCACTTTGTAGGTCCAGCAGAACTTTGAGGGGGGCAGAGCCTCCAAAGAGAATAAAAGGAGCTGTGTGCCCAGCATGTGGCAGATGCATTGGGGACAAAAAAGAAAGTGAGGCAGCAGAGGAGCTGGAGACAATTAGTCCAGCGGGCAGAGCCAGCACCCAGCTGAGCCCCAAAGAACTCCCCGTGCCAGTCTGATGCTCCCAGGTCTCAGCAGGAGGGACACCAGCTCATCCACAAGGAGATGGAGACCTCCTACCCAGCACAGTGGAGTTGTGAGTTACCCAGGAAGGGATTTGCCACAGAGGAAGGGAAAGCTTCTCTGGGTGGTGAGGCTGCAGGGGAAGCCTAAGTGAGGGAAGTCTCCCTGGGTTTAAACTCTCTCTCTGGAGCACGTCCTGGGAAGTCATAGTGGGACCTGGAAAGTGCTGAGGATTTCTCCTCCCACTGGTTGCTGGAACATAGCCAATGCCTAAATAAGCTCCTTGAGGAGCCTTGGTGGGAGCTTAAAGAGTTAAACCTAACCTGATGTTGATGCGTCATGCATTTTGGTATAGCACGCCTTATATTTTGTGTATTATTGTATGATGCTATGATTCTTACTCAAACTCTGCCAGACCCTGTGGTCTGAGTTACCCATAGGTAACTCTTTTACCTATGTCTACTTGAACCCATATTGCTATCTTTGGGGGGAGGGAGGGTTATTGTATTTGTTGAATATTTTTCAGATTGTCTGTATTGATTGGTTGTACTCTTGTATTTACCCATACTTACCTGTTGCTCACCTGTACTGTCCTGTGGGTTACCTGACCCAGATCAGCTGCTTACCTATGCAGGATCCAATGCCTTTAGAGGTAGTATGATCCTTGCAATATAGCATTATATAAGGATTGTATATTGTGTGTGTGTGTGTGTGTATATATGTAAATAAGTTATTATCACCTTCCCTAGACCCTGTGTATATGTACATGAATTACTCTGTATATAGTTAAGTTCCAGATTGTCCTGGCCTGGCTCCTTTAGGACAGAGGGAAACTGTAAGTAGTCTGCAGTTTCATCCTCAGGACACCTGCCAGCAAATAATCATCTTCAACTGGAAAAGGGAGTACATACCTGTGTACACTCAGGCTACATAGAATTTCTTCTACACTTACTCAGGTAAATCTGGAGTTAGCTCCAAGCTGCACTTTGGTTTGTCCACTAGCAAAATAGAATTCTGTCTCATGATACTAATAACAGCCTAAATGAATAGATAGATTAACATTAGTATTTCAGAACTCAGCTTTATAGTTTAATACAACTTGATGTCTACACACCTGTCTTTAGGGCTGAACCTTTTAGAGACATTAGAGTATCAAAAAACAATTAAAGCAAACAAGAAATTCCAGGTAAAAAAAACAAAGAACTTTTAATTAAACACAAGTAGTATAAAGCATTTTTACATTTACCTTGTGTGTTGAAATCCATGCTTTAGAGTAAAAATTAAATAAATGTTTCAGAGAGTTCAAATACGTTTGGTCAATAGGTCATTAAAAGCAAATATTAATATTTTAAAGACAAAGAACGTGGGAAACTTTCACATAAATGAAAGGCATTTGAAGTACTTTAAGATTCATTTAAATCCTCGTTCTTGCCCATTCTGCACTAAGGCAACAAAATCTGTTTTATTAAGAAAAGAGATGGCGTATTCTATAGCAACCAGCTGTTACATGTTCATGTCACAAACCTGGAGAATTGAGTTGAGCAGCCTGAAGAAATATCCTGAGAAAACATGAGCATCACACAATAATCAAAGAGCTTCTCAAAACACCAGTTAAAGCAGGCATTGGCAACCCCTGGCATTCATGCCAGAGCATGGCACTGGGCTCCGGGTACCTTCCCCTTCCTGTCTCCATCCTGTGACATGGGTTTGCATATGGCAAAAGTGGAGAGACAGCATAGGAAGCAGAGTGTTACCTCATCTGTGAGAGGTGGATCTGTAATGGTGCTGGCTGACCAGGTCACTGTGCAGAGGCCCTAGGCTGGGGTTGGTGCAGGGTGAGCAGCAGCAGTGGTGGTGGCAGCAGTGCCCAGGCAGCAGCAGCTCTGCTTCTGCCCTGCACCTGCCCCCGCACCGCTCTGTCCCAGTGATCACCTGCTCCCCACTGCCATCACTTACTAGCCCCTAAGGCAGGTAAGGGGTGGGCAATTATTTCGGGCGGAGAGCCACTTACTGAGTTTTGGCAAGCCAAAACGATGACAGGCAGCTGGGGAAGATAAAAATTAATTTACTAAATTATTTAGGGGCACTGCCTGCTGGATAGAATTGCCTGGTGGGACACCTTGGGCCCGTGGGCCACATTTTGACCACCCTTACCCTAAGGAGCCCCTTGCTCCCACTCCTATACCCACCCTGTTGTGCTGTCACCCCATGCCTGCCCTCATTGGTAATGGGGTGTGTGTGGGTGCACATGCACCCCCTAAGCATGGCAGTACACGCCCTGCAAAAAGGCACTGCTGACACTGCCAGTGGTTCCTGTGGGTGGTCACTGCTCACCACTCCTCGCACTGCTGACACTGCTGGCAGTGTCTGTGGGCAGTCTGTGATCACTGCTGGCCATTGCCGATTCTGCCAGCAGTGTCTGTTGGTGGTCGCCGACCACTGGTTGGTGCTTGCCACCCCCACATCCCCCACTTTCTCCAGCACTGCAGCGGCCTGTGGGAGCTCACTGCTTGCTGCTGCCATGCTCCTGCCACCAACAGTGTGGATGCTTGCCATGCCCTGTCAGCCTCTGGGGTTATGTGGTGTTTATGCCTGTCCTGCTGCCACTGTGTGAGGAGGAGGAGGAGGAATGCTGCTATTCCATGCAGCAGTGGGAGGGAGGAAGGGGCAGGGAGGCCTGTGTGTGAGTGGGTGTGGGTGCAGGGGGGGTAGATAGGAGGTAGGCCCCCTTGGGCTCTGGCCCTGGTAAAATGGTAAAGTCCCCACCCATGAGAATGATGCACCCTACTCCCAGCTGCCTCCAATCAAGGACACACACATAAAGTCCCTAATCTCACACCCACACACATAGTCCAGTAGGACTGAGGGGCCTGGACTCTGCACCTGGGGGCAAGGGGAAGCAGGAGCTTTCCCTACCCCACTTGGTGTTCCCTGCCCACCCCCTGAGTGGAAGGACAGCAGCTTCTGCCCCAGTCTGGGTCTTGGTACCACTCCATCCTCTCTTCTAGCTCCCCTGTAATTCCCTCCTTTCACACCCATGCTCCAGTACAACAGAATGGGAGAAGCCTAGATTTTTTTTTTTTTTTTGGAAAGACAGACTGGGAGCAACAGCAGCGTGGAGCAAAGAGAGGAAAGAAATGGCTTGGATCACTCCAAACAGAAGTCTTCCTGTCCTTTGCCCCCTCACTCCAGTTCATTGTTGGAGGTGGCTGAGCAAGTGCTGCCTGGCAGACAGCAAGGAAGGGGCTAGGGGCAGGGTATCCCTGGTTCCTTCCCCAGTCCCTGAGGTATGCATGCCTCAGGGAGCAGGGCTGGGAAGGAGCTAGAGCTGTGCTGCCATAGAGGGTCAGGCCTCTTGCAGCTCCCCTGTCATCCACCCCTGGGATGCCAACATCTTCCAGGATGAGGTTGCAGAGGGTTTTTTGGTACTCAGTCCCAAAACATTGTCAAACCCTAGGTTAAAGGAAAACTGGCTCCCCCATAACAATGGTGATGAGTACCAACAATTTTTAAATCACCATTGAGGTGAAGAAAATATGCTATTCTAATGGCAGTGGAGATGTTGAGCTAGGTTCTAAAGAAATTACATTGTCTTGGGGTTATGTGTACAGGAGTTTTCTAGTTTCTCATGGAAACAGAAGTGAATGAGTCTTTGATGATGTGGGGCAGTAATGGAAAGTTCAAATGGAGGCTGTTGTATTTTTTACATAGTAATGGTGGTCCCAGTTGTTCTTTCTGAGGAGTGTACAAAGAAAGATTGAGATGAAAGACAAAACGTGATTATGCATTTCCCGAATCATGGCTGGTTGGGTGTTTGTTCAGTTGTCAGTGAATGCAGATGTCCAGGGTCTGATTCATCAAGTTTCAATAAATGATTGTAAGAATCAGTTGAGGCCAGAATCTAGCTTTATTTAAAACAACAGGAGTATTGAATACTTGGGGCTCCAAACACAATATTCTGTGATAGTTATACTACACTCTGAAAGAATTGCTGTGAAATACAGGGATATTTTTCTGAAAAGGACAGAAGCAGATAGATCTAGTGTAAACAGGTCTTGCATCAGATAAAAATTTGATTCAACTCTGAATACACAAAATCATTGAAACTAGAGACTTCCTCCAAAGTTTTAGCTCATTGATCCTGTGAGAGTTCTGCCTGCCAAGCAGTGACAAATGCCAGTATTTTTTTTTGGTAGAGTTCTATAGCACCACTATTTGATATGAAACAGGTTCTAAGTATATGCCAAAGCATTACTATAGAAGGATTCTTGATTTCTTTAAATGGAATCTACTTTGCTAAGTGATAGTCTTCCAATAATCATGTTTTTAGTTTTTTAAAAAAAATCTCAAACTCCATCTTCATTCCATACCATAAGCTGACACCACAGAACCACATACATTTGCAACATAAATAGTTCTTTGTTTTTGTCTAATTTGTATTTTGGAGATTAGGCATAGGATTTTCAAAAATACACCACATTTGCACAAGGAAACCGGAAAATGATTTCAAAGTTTATCATGAGAATGCACCAGTGTTGTTCCTGATACTTTTGGAGAGTGAGTGGAGGTTAGTAAATTCACATTTGTGTAGCTTTTTATCACATAGCTATATGCATCTGTAGGTGGTGATCTCTTAGATTTAAATTAAGATATTTACATGCATTCACATATTTAATTTATATTATTACATGCATTCATGTTCTAGTCTGTTCATTAAGGACCTCCCAACACTAGCTTGAGGAAGTTCTGTTAAATGAATCACATGCCCTTTGCAAGAGCTCTTTGAATGACATGTTTAATTATTGACAATTAACAAGATGCTAATTATACCTTCAGCTGATAATCCTACTGAGCAAAATAAAAATCTTTTATGGAAGAAAAAATTGTTAAAGGCACAAACACTATATTAAACCAGATGACAAAAAGTTTGGCAACTTTCAACAGTATAAATCAACTAAACTGCTGAACTCATCACAGGGCTTGCCAAAATGGCTAGCTGCCAAAGAGCTTTTCATTGTATCCTCAATAGGTTTAGAGTCGGGGAAAAAGGTTTTAACTGCAATGCCACTGCTCAATCAATGAACAAAAATCAGAAAATCTGTAACTGTTTAAACTTTGCAGAGTGGCTATTCTAATAGGCCAGGCTGACTCACAACAAGAGAAAGGCAATGGCTTGGAATGCTTAATACTATTTTTGTAATATGTCTTACTCATTTTGCATTTGTAAAGGGAAGTAGAAGTAAAGCTTCCTTAAATTAAGAATTTAGGCCTAATCTTGCAAAGGTGTCCACATGAACATATTCTGGTGCCCTATGGGGGCCTTTACTCAGAAATAAAAAATTGCCAGTGTGGATGCCTCTGCATGATAACAGCCACACACTTCAAAAATCATTATGAATATATACATCATGTAAGTCATATAGCCTTGCTATTATTTCCTGTGTATGGACTGTGTTTATGAACCATATTCTATGAGTTTATGAACCAGATTCACTACTAAGTGTAGCTTAGCTTAACTTCAATGTCATTTAATGCATCTGGGATCAGTAGTTTCCTCAAGGGTATTTTTAGATCAGATGTTTTGACAGCAAACTAATGAGATCTTGCTCACACGGCATCAGTGTATTGACATGAATGTGGATATGACTAGGCCCGCAATCTGTTTAAATATAAAACAATCCATACATTTTCATTACAAGGATATCCCCACCCAAGCATGAAAGATTAACTTCACATATCAAACCAGCTCCACAAGATAGGGTACTGCTCCTTTTGCACTGCTGTCATGGCGAGAGGAGTTTATAACTCAGGAATAAAGATTCAGAACAGGATTTCCCTGATGATACATCTTCACTGCAGGTGATCTCTAAGAACCTGCTTCTTGTGTTAGTGTTTTACTCAAGTAAGTGGAAGGCAGGCAGAAAGAATCAGAAAAGGAATTAGGTGTGCTGAAATGTTGCTAGTTAATCCTGCAGTTACACTGAAGATATGGCAATGCCACAAATATATTTCAGAACCCATTATTTAATCATTGGTTTGCAAATTCTAAAAGTTTCAGAAGAATGTATATTTATGCAAATATTTATAGCAGAAATTCATTATTTGCTCTTCATTGTTCACTGATCTTCAGTTGTTCTCATGTTTATCATGTTTCATTCATGCACACGGAGTAGGACCAATGCTGTCATTGCTGTGTAACATTTATTATTAGTCTCATGCCAAGACTAGTGAAATCTGAACACTTCGCTAATATTTGATAGTCTGGAATTTATAAACAGAAACGAGGGGCTAAATTACTGGTCAATGGATTTGCAATAAATAACTGAATTGCATAGCTAAATAGATTACATCTTTAAACGAGCCACATAAATACTTTGCAATAACCAACTACAATACAAAGAGAAAGCTCTCATTGATCACATTTCCCTGGTTGTCATGTCATCCCACACTGAAACCTACAAGAAATATCATCAAACGGTTCTTAGCTGAGAATCAGAAAAAAAATCAGCCCTCTAAGGAAGTATTCCCATATCCCTTCCAAACCCCCATACTTAGCCCAATTCATCACCAGAAGCACACACCCCTCCAATCAACAGACTTCAAATGGAACAAAACTCTACCTCAACAATAAATGCAAAACTTTTCAAGACATCTTTAGTGCCACAACAGTGAACACCCCTCACAACAAAACCATCAGAATTCATGGATCCTAGAAATACCCATCACAGAATGTGCTATAAAACATCCAATGTACCCAATGCCCCCATGAACATTATGTGGATGAAACTAAACAAGTACTACACACTAGAATAAATTCTGACAGAAAAAAAATATAAAGGACAGAGGCATACAAACACCAGTAGGAACACAGTTTTCACAGAACAACCACTTCCTCTCTGACCTCACAACCTTTGTGCTCAAGGGGAATATACAAAACACCACCAGAACAGATATTATAGAGATTCATACTTCTACTGGACAATAAAAAAATTCTGGTTTTAATATAGACTGTGGTTTTGTGGCTCATTACAACCTGACTGTCATGGAGAGCCATAGGCAGCCAGGTTTGGAGGTCACCTCAAGGTCAGGAGAAGCCAAGAAATCAAGAGATCTGTCAGGGGAACTGAGTCAGAGACTCCAGAGGGTCAGGCAGAATGCGAGGTCAGGAAGCTAGCTGGGTTTGGTAACCAGAAGGTCAGGCACAGTACAAGTTGAGGAGGTTAGCTGGGTCAGGTATCCAGAGAATCATCATCTGAGTCAGTAGCAGCACAAACCAAGGATTCAGCTGTCTAAGTACAAGATTGCACCTCGTTGTCCAGACACTTCCCTTTCCAGGTCAGGGGTTTATATGGGAAGGGGCAAAAGCTCATTTGACCTTGGCTGGCCACTCTGATGGCAAAAAGTAGGTGGGTTCCTAGGCCCAGATAGGGGTTCTGGATACTTGTGTTTGCCTCAGTGTATTGCTGGGGAGGTAGCAGAACAGGGTGAGCTGCTACACCAGGCAGGCTAAGGCCTAGGTTCAAGGATATTGCTTGACATTTGCAAACACTGAATGTTATTTCCCTGCACTACATGGGTAATAGCTATCCCCTTCTTCAATAGCTTTACTCTGTCTCTAACTGGGTACGTGCAGATGTTCACTGCACCTGATTCACAAGCATGTTGCTTACTTCAAGCTCCATGATCATGGATCAGGAGTGGCTTGTGCACATACTTCTGCCAGTGCTGCTCTAGAAGTCTGATCTAAGTAATTTGGGGTAGAGGGAGGGGCAGGTCATGTGAGATGAAGGGGGTGGTTATCAGATCTGTAGAGAGGTTTCACAGGTCTAGGAGGTGGTGGGGAAGGGCTGACAGGTTGGTGGGTAGGGATATTGTCCATCTGGGTGTAGGGGGGGTGGTAGGCATAAAATAGTGCAGTCAGGGTAGGTGGGTAGGAAGACTGCAGCCCTGTGGTGAATGGCTGGGATTTCCCAGCCCTAGGCTACACTTCAAACATGTGAAGGCATTCATTAGATTGTGTTAACTCATTACCAGTATAACTTACTTCAATGCTTCAGGTGAGCCAGGTTAGATCAGGGTGGCTATTTTGTGCTCGATTTAACCTCCCTAAGTACCTGCACAGATCAGCATTCAAATGGACCTAACATTTGTTAGGTAGACCTAAGTGAAACATCTGGATGTTCCCATTGCCACAAGATGTTATGGAAGCTGACAATTTAACCAAATTCAAAGAGAGCTTGGATGAGTCTCTTGGAGGAAAGGTGCACCAGTGGCTATTGAGCATGGGAGTTAGGGGTACAGCCTCAGAATCAGAATGTTATACACATTAGATGTTGGATACTTCAGGTGGGAAGAAAAGTGGAAAAATTCCTGGTCATACTCTGTTCACTCTCTAATTCATCATCCATTCTTCCACTGTGTGAAGCAGGAAACTGGGCAAGTTGAACCTCTGGTCTAAATGAGTAACAGGTAGTTCTTATTTTCTTAGGCTCTTACAGTCCCTATCACAGAATCTGATGAAAATGTTCCAAAGTGGGTGAGTGATGAATGGTAAAATTTACTCATTTCCATATTTCTCCAAGTTACAACTTGCAGTTTGCAGAAGCTTCTTTGCACATTTCCTGGGCCCCTGAATATTGGCTACCGCAGTCTAGGTCCCTGAAACACCATTCCCAAAATTTTATCACTAAATTATCCATCCATTTAGATGTGGAATCTCTTAGCTGGAAAGGACAGGAAGCTACAATGCTGGTATTTCACAGAATCTGCAAGTGGCTGCCTAGAAATATTTGTATACTGTTTTCCAGACCAAGCAGCTTAAACTTGTTTATGCCTCATGGAATTTCTTACAAATCCCATAATCCTTTTAAGAAGTTGTAACTAAAGGAGGTCACTCAGCTTGACTGAGGAGCCTGCCTTTAGGCTGTCAAAGTAGGGATCTAATAGTAGAAGGATACTGTTTATACTATAACAGAAGTTGCAAGAGGTCCCAGAAACCTCAAGCTTAGAAATGATAGAATAAACCAAGTTTTTTGGCTGACTAGCTCAGCAATATGAAGAACCTGAAGCTGATTTTATTAAGAAAAAAGTCTTCCCACAGAGGCAAGGATCAATCCAGGATGCCCAGAGCAATATAATGCATGAGACTCATTGGACTTTGTTTCTAAAGTTACAACATTCTTGAATTCATTGAAGATAGGATGCCTAGATTAGCACATGTAATAAACAGAATGATTTAAAATTATAAATTGCCCATTCCAGAGGGGGAGGAGGAGGAGGTTTACAAAAATAGGCACAAGCAAGTTAAAAGGATAATTAGATGGGAAAAATGCCATATGTTGAATTACAAACATTCTTTTTTCAGCTGCTGTGATAGGTTTCCTCATAAATACTAGCAAGAGCAAAAGGAAACAGAGAAAATTGCTCCACTAAATATTGGAGAAAATGGAGATGGAAATAGGGAAATAGAAAACACATAAAACCCAAATATGAATAATATAAGTGTCTACACAGTAAACAGGAAAAGATGCAAACACAGACAGATGCAAAATAACAAGCCGGTGGACCGCATATTAAATAGAAATGTCTTTGGTGATCCAGGGAGGCTTTTGGGCACCCTTGCCCCCCTTGCTTCTTGTTGGGATCGTCAACAAGGGCCTTGGGCCCTGAGTATTGTCTCCTTAAGGAACGACCACTCATTATTATGAGGCCTGGGTGGAAAGAAGCTTTATAAATGGACTAAACCAATTTTGAGATGCCTGAATAGACAGCTATCTGGCTGCTACCTAGGGGAAGTAGACTGGATTACTTTTTAAGTGTTGTAATCATGGAACTACCCATGAATACTTAAATAATGACCTGCTGCTAATATTTCAGAGAGAGAGGAAGAAAACATGGGAAGGGGGAAAAAAAACTCACAAAAAAACCAATAGAACAGATGAGGGATGGATAGGACCAAGATGTATTTTTTATTTTGTGATAAAGTGACTGCCAGAATAAGAATATAAGAACTGCTATTTACTAGGTAAGACTGTAAGTCCATCAAGCCAGGACACTATCTCATACAGTGGCAGAAAGCAGATGCTGAGGTGAAGGGTGAACAGTGAATAATTCTTCTGAGAGTTGAATAACGTTGGATCTTATCTAAATGTACTACCACTTACTCTACCTTACTGATTCAGCTTCCTCTGCTGGTGAATTGACTAGGACCTACCAGAAGCCACTGGCTGTTTTCTCTCACCATACCATCCCTGCACAGTAAGGAAAGTAAGAGCGCTTAGGTCATGCATTTTCTGTTACCTCAACAAGTGTCACTAAAGGAATTACGGGTAGATAATCAATGCAAATGAAGTTCTCTAGGGGAGCAATTTTCCATCTTTACTAACAGAGCAAGTCAAATGCACCTTCCCTTGTGGCTGCGTTCAGTTGATGTTTGATTTGGGCACACATCTATAATACTAAGGCAAAGCTTTTACACCTAACTCCTCTAGGCTTCTTTAAAAATTCTAGTCTGAGACAAATGCCCCAATCCTACAGATATGTATGTTCAATTTCAGTTACTGAAGCTTATAAGATCACTCACAGATATACAGATGTACAGATTTTATACTTTGGGGTTGTTTGTTTAAATCTGTAAGGACAAGTGCTAAAAATAAAGACTTCCTTTTCATCTTGAGAGTTACAGGAAGTAGAGTCTAAAAACAGTTACATAATCTAGCCTGAATTTAGTGATTATCTATTATTTATTCAGCAGTAAATCCACTCTCTTGCCAATTCAGAGAGAGAGAGAGAGAGAGAGAGAGAGAGAGATTGGAATTCTAATTTATTGAAGTTTGAACAAATATTTCGCCTCAGCAAAACCATGGTCCAATGTAAACAAGCTAGTGTGTGGATTTAGTCATATGAACTTTTGAACAGACTGCTACATAAATCTAGTACTTGTTGAACCAGAAAAATGTGTTGACCACTTAGGAGCCAAACATCAATTACTTACCACTGCAAAAGTCACATGCTACATCTCCCTGTCTTTCCAGGTATTTGAATTGGCCAGTTAGTAATTCCAATATATTTATTTTTTAGCATACTTTAATTTGCTCTTGCTTTTAATATTTTACAGTACAAATATGAAGCACTGTAGCTTGTAATTTAGGTAACATGGAATTCTATAGTAAGTAGGGTAAGGAAGAAATCTTGTGAGGCCCTCACTGAAATTCACCTTTAAAAATAGCTGATATTCCTTTCTAAAAGTGGCCTTTAGCTTGTGGAAAATGTAGGAAAGTGTGGAAGAATTATTCATTTAATCAGTGGGAAATGGTGTTTTAAAAGCTAACCATTGATAAAGTACAGAAAACTAGATCAACCTGATCACCCCAGCCAAGACTTTGTCCAGCCCACATCTTAAAAACCTTCAAGGATAGAGAATTCACAACAAAGATGGAGGTCTTGGGGTAACCTGGTCGATGTTACATTTAGAGTCAAATTCCCTTATTTCCGGCCTCCTCAAAATTAACACAGTGAAATATCAGTAGATACATCTTACTGATAAAACCTATACAATGTCATGGTTCTGTCATGAAAAATAAAAATAATGTTAGAGATTAAGGTAGTACTTTTGTTTCTGAAGAACTGAATATGTGGCTGGTAGGAGGATGCATTTTGGAAATACAAGAGAGTCCCCTCTAGAGCTCAGGAGGGAGAAGAATATATGTTTGCTCTAGAGCTTGCAAACGTGAGCATATGCTTGGGTATTGTGATGTGTAGGTGGCAGGTTGTGGAAACTGAGGTTGGTTCATGTTAGCCTGAATCAGTGGTGGGCAAAATATGGCTTGCGGGCTGCATCCGGCCCACAAGGCCATTCTATCTGGCCCACGAGGCCCCTAAAATATTTAGAAAATTAATATTGATCTGTCCTTGGTTCCTGTCAAAAATGACAGAAACAAGGGGCAGTAGGACCCTAGGGAAGCTCAGAGGGCTCCTGACACAGCAGGGCCCACCTGGCCCCACCCCACCCAGCTGGAAGCCCCAGCAGGAACTTCCTGCCTGGGACCATGTGACTTCACCATGCCAGAACCTCAGGTAAGGTGGTGGGGGGAGGGCAGGGGTGGACCCCAGGCAAGGAAGGAGCCCAGGGAAAAGCAGCCCTTTGCCCACCCTGTGGCCGACACTTCCTGCTACAGCTGCTTGGAGCCCACGTAGGGATGTCCTGAGCAGGCACAGACAGCCCCACACGAGCTGCAAGAGGCTGCAGTGCAGGTGAGGGGCCACTTTTTCTTGCGCTAGGCACCAGCTTGTAACCCAACCCCGCTGCCAGCCTGGGCTCAACCATCGACACTGTATATGGCAGCACCAGCTTTGCCCCTCCCTCCTCCCAGCTTGCAAACACTAGGCAGTGTTTCCTTCTGCTGCCCTCCCAGAGTTCATACACTGGGCAGCCCAGAGGCAGTGGTGGCAAACACTGCCCAGCATGGCAAGCAGGGGTGCCACAGCTGCTGCCATGTGCAGCCCTGACAGGCAAGCCTGGAGCAGCACGGGGCCCAGGCTGGAAGCGAGGGTGGGTTACAAGCTGGTGCTGTGTGCATGGGAAAAGTGGCCCCTCCCCTGCCCTGTGCCTGGCGCTCCGTGCAGCAGCCTGCGAATGGCTGCAGCCAGAAGCACCGGCCATGTGGTGGGCAAGGGGCCACTTTCCCCCACACTCAGCATCAGCTTGTCCCCTGCCAGGGAGCAGGAGGTCAGGGCTGCACACTGCCCCCCGCCTGTACTGTGGGGCTGGGGGAGTGAGTGGGTGCATGGTGCCCACACTGGTGTTCTGGGGCCAGTGCCAGTGGGGCCTGGAGCAGGACTCCAGGAGTACGAGGTCCTGGCCGGCATGGACTTTATGAAGCCTTACCAGCTCCCTCCTCTCCCAGCTAGTGAAGCCCAGCCCAGCTCCACAGACCCCTGCCAGCCTGCACCCTGCTCTGGGCCCTACCAGTGCTGGTCCTGAGAAATTGGTCCCATGACATTGGGACATTGGTCCCAAGATGGTGACCAGGGGCAGGGCACCTGTGAACTCCCCATGTGGCCCTCAACAGCTTGCGAAAACTGGTTAAGCGGCCTCTGCCCGAAATAATTGCCCAGCCTGGCGTAAATGGTAGTCTCCTTGCTTTGTAAAGACTATATTAATAGGAAGTCTACTTGAACAATCTTAACTGTAAATATGGACACTTTGGGGTGTGGGGATTTGGGCTTTTTTATCACTATATAAAATTATTTATTTCCCTTCAACTTTTGAGTGCTTGTTTGTCATTTCTATTGTTTCCTTCTCATGTTTAATGTATATTCCTTTTCTAAAGAGAGCCTTTACTCTCTCATCCAATCTTCAACACACACTCCCCTGCAGTCACTTCTGCATGTGTGGCCCTTACACCTTTCTTCCCTTCATTGAACTCTAAAGCTGACAGTCTAGTTCAGTAGTGTAAACACATCTAATTAACTGGTATTTATTTGGCCTGAATGTATGTGTTTAAGACATAAACATAGCTAAGAGCTAAGCCCCTGTTGTTTTTTAACCCAATCTGTTTCTCTCATCTATTGATTTTATTCTTTATATCATAACACTAATGTATTACTATTACTCCAATTGTAGCAAGGTCTAGCTACCCTAAGCTGTTCAGGCCTCACTTGTGCTGTGCTAATAATTAAATAGCAATTAATTAGTTAACTGTGAAATGCATAGTGTTACATTTACCCAGAATACAAAATGGTTGATTGTAGGTTGTTTTATGCTACATGATGCATACTTCTTTGGAGTCATGAAATTATGCTTTCATTGTATTATGTAGACCAATATTTATATTCATATCTGATATACTTTAACAATAAAGCATAGTCAGTTGCAGATTGTGCTAAAGCAGTGTCTAAAATATAACAACACTAAACTAAACTGTTTTAAATATTAAAACACTAAAATATTACAACATAAGCTGCGTTGTCACATTCATATATTCTTAAATGCTAAAAGATGTCTTGTTCAGAATATAGAGTGGAAAATTTATTCAAAAATATAGTAAAGCCATTATCAAATTTCAAAGACTTAGCCATTTTTTTTACTGCTGAGTCAAAAAATTCCTGTAAGAGGGTTAATCTTAAAAACACTTCCAACCATTAAATATAGCTGTGCCAGCATGTACCTCTATAATTAAAGTTTCTTCATTCTTTTATCAGTATCCCCGTTGATCTCTTAGGTTCTGCATTTGAGATCATACACAACTGAAGATGGATAAAGTGATTTTAGTAATTTTTCAGCTGTAGTCTAAAATGGTAGTAGAATAAACCTGACCCAAAACTGAGAAGTGACCTTTTAGAACCTGGAAAAATGTGTATTTCATGTAACCGGTACATATTTTCTTAATTCAATCCCTTAGCAAAAGAACTGTTAGAGAAGCAGGTCAGAATGATAAAAAATGTGCTGTGAGCCTCTCTCAGACAAATGGACCATCACCAGCATAAAAGGAACATCTTTCTCTGCTACATACTTGCACATTCTGTTTATAAATGCCAGAGTCTGCTGGCTGGATACAAGGCATGAGATTTACAGCTGTCCTGAACATTTTTTTTTACAGGATGTGTATGAGCTTCAGTGCTTCCAGACATACCATTGATCACAGATTTATATAAGTACAGAGAGCAGCAGTGCTTGAATAATTTCTTTCCAAGACCTTTGGGATATATGACTGGGCAGGACATTTGAATTTAAAGCCAAACATACACAAGCACAGGTCAAGTTAGATATCATTTGAATTCCAAGTGGCAAAAAAGAGCTTGTTCAGCGATATGTGGGGGAAAAGAAGACAAAAGGTCTAGTATAATCCCACATTATTATAACATCTAAAAAACCCCAAGTGTGTAAGTAACATTAAGGTTGTGATATAAACTAAGAAAAGTAAAAAAAAAACACATTACCATGATACTCCGTCCTTTACCCATGGTCTTGTAAAAAAAATGGGCCAGTTGACATCACAGCATGATAGACTATAAGTCTTAGGTTTGAAATTCTTGAATTTTTACCAGTTTGAGTCAAAACCTTCTTTTACTTAAATGTAAGGGTTTTTTGTTTAATTTGAAGGAAAGACATGCTTCTTTTGCCCAAGAGACCAAAATGGTTTCTATACCTCTATTCTAGTCTCTGTGATAACTTTGTGTTTTTAAAAACTTCAAAAGAAGTTGCTTATTTTTTTTCCATTGTAGATATAATTTTTTTTTTTTGCTCATTTTTCGTATGTTGCTACACATTATTTTGACACATTGGCTTCTTTCCACCAGATATTTTTATTTGGTAAATAAACATTTTGATTCATGGACAAATATTGTGCATGTATTATTTACTCATTACATTATAATGGGTCTGTTACATAATTTTTTATTAGATCACAGATTCTTAAGTTTATAGAGTATACTCAGTCCATTCTATTGTATTAATCTGGCTCTTGCACATACTCATTAAGGAACATTAAACACATGCAAAGAATGTGAAAGTCAAATAATTGTCACTCCCAATTGGTTCCTTCCTCAACTCTCCTTCTACTCCAAGTACCTAAAGACACAAACAAACTCTATACATGAAATCCGTGGAAAATGTAAGTCTTATTTTATTATGGGAAAGCAGACAAAGGAATTATGAACCCACAGAATTCATTCTTTGTATTTTCACACTTCTAAGATTTAAAAAAGCTAAGAGGTTTCTCCCCTCTCCTCAACCCTCTTAATTGTTGTTAAATACAAAGCTGCAAACTTTTCAGCTTCTATAGGCAGAACACACTGTACACACTAGGAGTTCTTGTCATTTCTCCATTCCCACAGCAAAGTATGTGGGTAAGATTTTCATTCTTTGTAGGCTTGTGGCCTACTGAGTATGTGATGGAGATCCATAATGTAGGTTGTAGAGAAGGTATTTTCCTTCTGTCTTTCATGCTCACTGTATGCATACCAAATAGTGTTTTCAGTTTGCATTCTGCTCAGACTTGTCTTAATCGTTGTTGAAAATCTAATAACAATATTGTAGATACCCAAGCATGCTCACTTTGAATGGATTGTATCCTTCCCGCTTCTATTAAGTATAATAAATATAATTATCAATAGGCAGAAAAGAAAAACAGAAAACAACAGCAGAGATCAATAGAGATGACTAAATTTGGCTTTGTCATAATAGTAAAATTATGACAATTTTTTGTTCCATCAAACTGATGCTGTCACAGGTGAGAAGCTAATCCCAGCAAAGCTTCCCTAAAGTGCTTTTTAACTACCCTGCTTTAAAGAAGGCAAAAACCCCTTAATCTTACTCTTTTCCCAGTTAGATATTTAGTTGTCTATGTCTATAATATTTATTGATATATTAGATATTACATATACACATCACATGTAATCTTCACTAGTGAAGTCACTGACAGGTACATGATATTTAAAATCATAGAAACTGTAAGGTAATTTATTTTATTATATTTAGGCAAATTTAATTACCAAATGTGATGATCATACAGGTTAAAGGACTTAGCTTTCTGACCCCTGTACACCAAGGGTCAGATTATACTTAGAAGTTTAACTAAATGCACCAGGAAGGGAAAAGATGTAAAACAATCTATAACCTCTTACACAGTGTAACAGGGGGCTCTCTCAGGGCCAGTCCACTGTTGGCCCACCCACCTGTTCCTGGGCCAACTGCACACCTCACTCGTCTGCCACACCTTGTTGTTTCTTACTTGATTCGAATTAGGTGGGAGGCTGCCTATTCTTGCCCAGATGTCAGGGGGTACTATGTGTGGCTCTGTTCCTCCCCTACACCACAGTCCAAGCATCGTAGATGCCATCCAGGGGAAACAATGCTCCCAGCCTACAGTCAGACCAAGTTTAGACTTCGTTGTTAGGCCTCAGACATGCATGCATTCATATCACCCCTATCTCACTAGGGCATATCATGCTCCACCCCCCTCACAGGGTTTCTTTCATGCATCAACAACTTATATTGCCATGCTCCCTCTCAGACTGAGCCCTTTCGGCCATAGGCTATATTTAACACGCACCTTGGGTGGCAGAGGTACCATGTCCCTCACTGGGGTAGTGGCCAGCCAATTATCCAACTGGAGCAAAGCTTGTCTTGGCCCCTTCTGGGGCAACTTTATACAAACTCACACACCAGGCTCCCAGCCCTTTGGTCTCCCCCTCACTGCAGCTCCACATCTTTCCCCTCACTGGATCCTACTCTTACTGGGGCTTCACCTCTTCAACCCCCTCACTGGGTCTATAGGGCTTCCCAGTGGGGACTCAGGTAGCCATAGCCATGCCTGGCCTCAACTGCTACTTAGAGTGATGTGGGGGCTAGGGGTTATTGAGGTGCCCCTAGCTGGGTGGTAACTGGTCTTGTATTTTCCTGGAGGCTCCCATGCCACTGGGAGCCCTACCAGGCCACCCACTCCCAGCAGGGTGCAGTTTTAGGTCATGCCTAGGACCAACAGCCTCCTGCTCCTACCTATAGATGTTCTCGTACAGCAGCTCAGTCAGGCAGTGTTTCCTCCCTGGCTTCCAGCAGCAATCTGCTGTTTATATAATCAGCCATGGCTCTAAAATGGCCACCACAATCAAGCGCTTGCTGGCTGCTTGACTTGACCCTTAAAGTGACAGGCACCAACAGTGCCCTCCTACACACAGCTTCTGTAAACATTAGACAGTGTTGATGCCTGAACTTACTCTAAGTGAAGGATTTGTACTCCATACCTGGGTAAGGAGAGCAGGAATGCCTTAAGACAAGAAGACAGGTGAAAGTCCATGACCCTAGTCATTCCTCTACACTATTTAGTGGGCGCATTTACATGAGATACTCACTGTGCAGTAGCCTAATAACTGTGCACAGTAGAATGCCAGGCAAAAAACATGCTAATATGCACAGTAGTATTAGGCTACGCCGCAGTAATCACCACCAAAAAGCCAGGTGCTGGTGCTACTGTGCATTAGTGTGAGTTACTGCACATTGATTTAGTACTTGGCTAACCAAATACTAAACTTAATGTACGGCAACTACAGTGCATTAATGAACATGTAGGCAGACCTAGTGTAGAACTGTAGCATGGAAATCAAAGGTATCCAATAGGGAGTGGCAATGGGTGTTTCCCTTTGTTCCCTGGAAGGTCATGAAGGAATTCTTCGTTCTCCAAGGCAAAATTATCCAAGTTTCTCTGGAGGTGAACCTTAAAGAAACACTATCCATGCTTACTTATTCATATCCATAAATGATCTAAAATATATATATTTTATCATGACACTGCTGTAATGGAGTGACTTCCATAGTCTAGGTCCTATCCTGCCAGATCTCACAGTGGTTAACTGTTAGGCTGGTGCTATTAAACTATTGGAAAGCTATAAAAAAATTATATGTTTTGATATGATACAGACATTCAAAATCCTAAGACGGAATCAAAGTTATGTGGATTTTTGTAAGTGACATAGTTTAGATTGGTAGTGAACAGAACACAAGTTCACCTTTTGGTGGGGAGTGGAAAACCTTAGACTGGGTTTCATCATTTTTAAACCAGTCTATAAGTGTTGCACTTTTGTTCTGTTATGGCTATAGACCAGTTTACAATCACTTATACTACTAAAAGTGTAATGCCTGTACCTGTCCCAAGACAGATGGAAGATTCTGCATATATGCTATAGAATTAAATAAAGAAAAAAAGCTTCTCCAGAGATAACTAAGATAATGCTGACATTGATTGACTGTTAGTGAGGAACACTGATATTCCATAGGTGTTACCCAAAGCAGAAATTCAAAACAGCTGGGACATCTGCAGTGTAAAACAAATCAAACACATACATTTGATAGGAATCTACCATTCTGTCTGCCTTCCAAGATTTCCTCAAAGTATAACAGAAATGGATGTTCCTAAACTGATTAGGAAATCCAATGTAATAAAGGAATGAGGTCATTACAATAAACACTGGTTGATGTTAGATAGATGATAATAGATTCATATATTACACTGTTTGATCACACAGACATTTAACTAAATATTACCAAAAACTTGTAGTAATTTTTAATAGACTTACTGGTTTTCATGAATTCAACATCCTGTTACATAGTTCATTGGCACTTGGTAATTTTGTAGCAATTATTTTCAAACAAACTGCAAATTTCTTGTTCAATTAAAATATTGTTGATGTATAAGTTAGAACATAAAGTATAATGCCAATTTTGTCTTTTTTCTGGTATATAAATTATGTGAAAGCTAAATATTTTTGTGTGTGATACCTTTTATTGGACTAACTCTATGGTTGGAAAAGACCTTAGACAAGCTTTTGGGAACAAGATACCCTTCCTTCTCATATAATCTATAGGATGATAGGAGTAGAGGAAAGTAGGGCTGGATGGGACTTTACAATGTCATAGAATCATAGAAAATTAAGATTGGAAGGGACTTCCAGAGCCATCTAATCCAACCTCATGCTCACAACAGGAACATCCCACACTATGTAAACCCAGCCAAGGCTTTCTCTACCTGGATGTTAAAAACCTCCAAGGATGGAGATTCCACAGCTTTCCTGGGTAACCTGTTCCAGTGCTTTACTGCCCTACTAATAGAAAATGTTTTTCCTTATATCTTATATAAACTTCCATTGCTGCAGTTTGAGATCATTGCTCCTTGTTCTGTCATCTGCCACCACTGACAAGCATCTAGTCCATTCTTTTTGTAACCACCCTTCAGGTAGCTGAAGGCTGCTATTAAATCCCCCCTCAGTCTTCTCTTCTGTAGTTGAAAGAATCCTAGTTCCCTCAGCCTTTTCATAGGTCATATGCTCCAGCCCCCTAACCATTTTTGCTGACTTTTGCTGGACACGCTCCAATTTGTCCACATCCTTTCTGTATCAGGGAGCCCAAAACTGGACACAATATTCCATATGTGGCCTCACCCATGCTGAATAGAGGGGGGAAGAACCACTTCCCTTGATCTGCTGGAAACATTCCTACTAATGCAATCCAATATGTCATTAGCCTTCTATAAAACAAGGGCACACTGCTGGCTTATATTCAGATTATTGTGTACTGTAAACCCAGGGTCCTTTTCTGCAGAGATACAATGCTCCCCACAACTAATTAGAAGAACTGTTCCCAGGTGGAATTCAGTTTAGAGTGGCTCTAAGTTCTACACCTAAGGATGCATGTGAGGTCTGCTGCTCTCTTACACCTTATATATGGCCAGCACTGTGGTTGAAAGCCAAAGTCCCAAGCCATTCCCATCCTCCACAGAAGAAATAGGAGAGGTGAGGGGAGTCCCACTTTGTACAAGGTCTGGAATCCTGTCCCGTTACCATTTAGTGCCATGCTCTGGTCCCATATCCAACCACTTTAATATTTGGAGACTTAACAGTAAACACTTTATTGACCTACCAGCTTCCCTATAACCTGCTAAAGGTACAGTGAATGTTGGGTTGGGATGGACCCCAAAGCCTTAAATGGTTCTACATTTTAGTAGTAAGCAATCACTCCCCTAACTCTGGCAGGTAAGAATAAATCAGTCAGGACTCTCATCTAATGGCAGCAGGAATGTCTGGGACAAGCTCTGTCCTGTTGCAGCATGAAGCATCTAGCCATTTTCCTCCTCCGAGTAGCATGAGGACCAGAAATAGGAAAGAGGATCCCATACTGATCTCTCATACACATACTCTGTTGGCTGTCTGAAAAGGGAAGAAAGGCAGGAGAGCAAACAAAGTGTTGCCCCAGTTCTTCCTTGTTGAGATATTTCCTTTCCAATTGCCATTTTCTCTGATCCCATCAAAGATGCTTGCTGGCTACATTTGTACATTATGAATAATACATGTATTTTTATTTCCATTTCTCTTACTTCATTAAGGGTCTTGTAATAGGACTACTCATGTTTAAAGGATGGTACTTATTATAGTTCCTTGGTCAACTGAGGCCACAATAAACTGGAATTTGTTTGAAGCTACAATTCTTGCTGACATATTGTTTCAATTTCTCCTTCAGGACTGAGGGAGGAGACAGTGGCTCCCAGCTGGATGAGTAACAGAACTAACCTGTCAGCAGGGGTTGTCTCAGACTGCACAAACTGAGCCAGCCAGGGACACTGCTAACTTTTCTAGACGCTTTCTAAAATATATGGTGCCCTGGTTTTCACATATCACATCATTTATCTGCGCTTTCTGGATATGTTTCAGACATGCTACATACCAAGCTGGATGCTAGAAAATGAAATTGTCCTTCATCATAACTACATGAAAAATGATGGTAGTTTTTTCTTTGCAGCAAAATTAATGTCTATCGGTGCAACACATGCAAGAAGACTAATGCAAAGCTCAAATTACAAAGGGAATACACAAGGGAGGTTTTCCCTTGAGAAAGAGAATTGAATTAAGTGAGTGTTTGATAACATTTTCAAATGGAGCTCCCCACTTACGACTAACCCTGGTATGCATACGCAATTTCATACATTATTTTATATGCTTCAGCATATTGTAGAGATTGCCTTTAGGAATGTAACCCATCAAGAACACAACAAGAAAGCAGTGCAGAAAGTACAAGAAAGAAAGTTAAGTTTATATTCAGGTTAACATTTAATTTCCTCACCACCATTTCTCATTACTGCACATTGAAAATCAATACTGCTGAAAACAACTCAGCAATATGTCAACATTCTTTCCTAATTAAGAAATGATAAAAAAAAAGCCCCAGACCTGGTTACTTATAGTGACTGACTATCAAATGTTCACTCAATATGAGCAGGATTTAGAAAAAGACCCTGTTATTAAAAAGTGCAGCTACCACACGCTTCAGTTTGGAAAGAATTCATAAGCCATGCAGTTTTTGGACAAACATAGTAATGGAAAAAATCTTATGTGGAAGCTCTACAAAGGCGCCTGACTTTATGAAAGAAAGACAGATCTCAAGCAGAATTTTCTTTTGTTTCTCTAAGAAGCTGTCACATAAGCGTATAGTGTAAAGATCAGACTTATTTTTTAGATTCAATATAGTGAATGTAAGCAAACAATTAGAACCAACAGCAAAACACAGATGTTCAAATCCCCTCATTCTTATTAATTTTACCTGAAGCAAAAATTGTATTGAATTTAAGGCATTTTTAAAAAACCCAACTCCTGATAAGGAATAAATCACAGTTTTAATCAAGAAAGGTAGGGCACGTTGTTGCATTTTCCTAGGAACAGACAGGAAGATAGATAGTGTTCCTTGTAAATATGTCTTTACTTTGGACAAGGAAGGTATTCTGTATTAGGTCTATCACTGGTACAGGTCAACATATTGGTTGCTGAAACAGTGGAGCTATGCCAGTTGTCTTAGTTTGGTTGGAATGCCCTGTTTCTGCTAAAATGTGCTGAAGATGCACTAGTTCTGTGGAGCCTGTTTCCCTTGCGCTTGAACCAGTCATAACCAGCTGGAAAAGGGGTATCCTACCATCTCGTATTTGGGTGTGTGACTAGCAAGTCAGATAACAATTTGACCTAAAGTTTTTGCTTAGTTTTTACTTAGACAAATTCCAATCAATTTGACTGAAGGTTTGCCTGAGCAAAAACAAAGTTCTCAGGATGAGCTTCTAAATGTTTTGCATATTTGGGGGTTTAGAATAAAGTTCAGCCCTACATTTAAGATAAACAGAGGATTATTTTTCCCCCCTTGAAAGAATAAATTACTTCTTGAAATTTATTGCCTTCAAGGGAGCCACTTTTACAGAATTTACTATCAGCGAGCAGTCTTTCCAGGACTAAAAGTCAAGAGAATTGGATAATGTTCCAAAGTCTGCTGGTGACCTTGCAATTTTGAGCAACTTACCAGGCCAGCAATTTCAAATCTTCAGGGCTTAATTAGCTATCTCCATGTTAAGGTACCTGAATTCATCACTTGCCTTTCAGAGGCAATGAATACTTATGTATATCTTCAGGTATCTCTAGTTGAAAATTCTGGCCATAACTTCTGCGCAGCTTACTTCCAACTTTAATAGAATGGGGCTCGTGATTATTTCTTTCTTTTTAAGCCAGGGTGGGATTAACTACATATAAAGTATCCCTTAAGATTTCATTTTCCCCTAGGTTAGATTTACAGGACCGCCAATGTTTTTTGTTTTTATTGAGGTCTGGAATGGACTTCACGTACTGTGCAGATTCAAAACATTTCTAAAGTCTGAAGGCTTTCTAAATTCCATGGCCAATTACCCTGGGGCTGCTGTGGCCCTAGGAGCAGCCTAGAAGCAGAAAGATGCCGTCCCTCTGGCTTGAGGTACAACACAGAAGCTGTTTTAATTCTGGAACATTTACGTGTCTGAAATCATGGCATGCTCTTTTTATGTGTGACAGTTGGATTATTTTGCCTACTTCATGTAGAAACTAGCAACTTTCCTAGACCTGAAAGATAATAAATGTAATCCTTGTTGAATGAAATTGGTTCATTTCATATCCCTTCCTTACATGAGCTTTGATTAACAGCATGAAAAGTGGCAACTTTTAGAACAAGCTGAGAGCATGTAATGTATTCTTCTCTGTACTGTATTAGAGAATGACACACTTTTCCTTGATGGCATTGTGTTTCAAGAGGAACATGTCAGCAGCATGAATAAGCACTATAAGACCCAGTCCTTTTCTGAACCTCATGGCAAATCCAAATGTTAAGTCCTATTGCTTATTACAACTGCCAAGTTCATGTCTGGTGTCATGTCTTTTCAGGATACAATTAAAGTGTCTTTTTATTATTCAAGTTAAAAACAAAGTGATTTCAGTTCAGAGTTAACTATAAAGGAGGTTAATGCATGGTTTGCTTTAATGATGAAGAAGGAACTGGAAGTACCACGTGTGCTTTCTCTGTGAGACTTACTCTTTGGAAGCCATAAAATCTGGCTGATATAACAGAAGTGTTTGTAATTAGAGTTAATAGAGTTAGCTGAGACCACAGGAGGGGGGACATAGCTTTGATCCCAGGTGGCCCCATAACAAGAAGACTCACAGTGAGGGAGCACACTGGATTGGAAAATATTAGAGGCGTTCACTGCAAATCCAAGAAGAAGTCACTGCTGGAAAAGAAAAGACCTAAGAGTATAGTTTACCAACTGAGCTAATTTATTTTCTCATTTACAGCTTTTCATTTTTGCTACAAATTACAACATTCCAAATAAGGATGTATTATTAATTAAGACTGTTTAATTGGGCCATGCACTTTTTATAATGCCCCTTTGTCAAAAAAGTTAAAAGTAGGGTGAAAGCAACTGGCCAAGTAATATATACTGAAGAAAAGACATTTGTTTTGAATAGCTGTAAAATAATTTTGCCATAGAAAATCTATTTTTACACTGTGTTTGCTCATAGTTTTCTGCATTTTGTATTATTTTGAATGACTTTGTTGTCATGTCATGTTATTGATTGTCTACTTCTAGAAGATCTGGGAAATAACTGTCATGTTTGACAAGTGTCATGTTGGGATTTCAGCTCATTTAAAAATAATATTTAAAGTCTTTTTATGGTGAGTGTTGTTTTTTGTGACAGGTTTTTGGCTCATTACCCAGGGGATTTAAAATTACTCATTACATAAAGCAATTGTGCTACATCAATAGGCTAAGTGATAATTTCAATGTTAGCAGATAAGCCCAGTGCATTCTGGGATACATATTTTGCAAAAGTAATATACAAACCTAATACACTAATATACAAACCTAATACAATGTCATCCCCACCTAACTGCAAACAAATGCATTTTATTTTGTACAACGTTTAGAAACGAGGAGCATTGTACTGTATTTTAGAGTTAAATAAATAATAAAAAAACCCAGTTCCTAAGGGAGGGAAACCTTAGGAGATGCAGATACAAAAGGAAATCTGTCTATCTATCTATCTACGTATATTGCTGGGGATTAGATATTCTATACTACAAATTAAAAAGGATACCAAAGAAAAGTTTGGGATACATTCATGGTGTGGAAGCCCAAGGCAGAGAATAAGGGGTTGGGTATTAAAATACACTGGGAAAAAATGGGACTAGTCAGTCACATATTCTTGTATTTATGAAATAACAGGTAGTAAGGTGAAGACTGAAGAAGGCTGGGGAGCTTGCAAGAGTCAAGATAAGAAAAGACACACTCAAACCTTAGGTTTTCAGCAGAGGTGGCGTCAAGGTAGAAAAGCATACAAGGCAATGAAATGACGAAAAGCAAAATTTGAAATGTTCATTACTATGTTATGGCTTGCTATAAAATAGACTTAATAGAGGATCATAACAGATCCTGACCAATCCTGCAGTATTTATTTGCTTCAGAAATGTTGGTTAATAATACTGTGTAAGGTGATTTACTAAAGACATCCTTGAGCAAGATTTTCAATCCTTACTTGATATCCAGCACCCTAGAAAACTGCCTGCTCTCACTCATTATCAAATAAAATTTCTTATTTGGGTGAGAGGTGAAGGGCAAAGAGAGTTCCAGTGGAATTAAGTAAAGCATCTGTGAGAAATTAATTTAATTGTTATACAGATTATTGTCAATCTCTTCTCATGCTGATGACCTCAATATCCTGCTTGAGCAATACTTGTATAAATATTTCAGCTTCTTGACTGAGTGGCGGAAAGATGCATGAAAAAGACAGCCAGCAGGTTGACCTCAGATCTCTGGTAAATGCTCAAAGCTCGCCTTTGACATTATACTTCCACTATCACACACACACAAAGAGATTTATGTGTCTATCAAATCCTTAAACTGAATTTATTAAAGATGGTATTTCCGGCTTAGAAAAAGTGGTTGCCAGTTCAATCCATTCCCACACTCCAACTCCACTTGGCAAAGATAAAAAGAAAGTTATCTATAAATTATTTTTTTTTCTGTTTTTCTGTGCACCTTTCATGCTCCCAACCCCTCTCACTTTTTTGTTTTTCCACCGAATATCACCATTCTCCATGGAAAACAGACACTTCCTTTCACTATGATTAAAATCAGCAGTCAAAAAGAAGGAATGGGAGGAAGGAAAGAACCATCCTACTGTACTAGGGAGAATCTCAGAATTATCAATTAAGCTTCTGTTTTCAATCTATAAACTGTGCTCTTTTAAGCAACATAGTCCTTATTTATACAAATAAGGTAAACAAGTTGCAGATAACTGACAAAGTACAGGGGGAAAAAGGTTGTAAAGTTTCCATATGTAAATAATTAACAAATTAATTATTTGGTTATTAATTATAAAGGTGAAGAATCTTTGTTGTCATTAGAAGAATTCTTGGGAAATCTGAGATTCTTCAAACATTTTCTTGCTCTGATTCCAGCTTAATTTTTATCAGGTCTTGACTTTGCTTACAAACTCCTGAGTGCAAGACTCAGTTTTGTCTTCAGCAGTAGGAAACACTCTCTCTTATCATTGAAAAAATGTTTTATAAGCCAAAAACCATCCTGCCATTGAATGGCACCTGAGAGATTTGGATTTAATTTCTAGTTCTGTGTGACGTTGGGACTTTGAGTTCCCTAGTACTTCTTTGTGGGACACCCCTAGACAGTTTCCTGCCATGACTTTGATGGAATATAAATTTTTTTGAAGGAGGGTGTCCAGTGTAGATCTAAATACCGTAGGGGTGTCCTCGAGGGGTACTCACGAACATGAGGTCCGATGTTCCACGAGGCTCCACCACCCCTACACCTCGTCCACTCGCCAACCGTTCACTTGCTGGTTCATCAGTCGTGATGTCTTGGTCTGGTGGTATCAGGATCCTTCTTGCTTCAAGTTGTTTGGATCAGTTAGATTAGTTGACCAAGAAAGAATACTTCCTATTTTAAACTTTTCTTCCTTGCATTAGAAAAAATACTCTGCCGTCCCAGAAAGACTTGCTGGGGCAGAGTCTTGCTCTGGCTGGTTTGCAGTAGTAAGCTTCGCCAGAGATCCAGGTATTATATGAAGCTCCCCCAGCCACTGTGCTGGGAGTGCTTTTCCAGTTAGCAGGGCCGACTCTTCAGGAGCTGCAGCATCAGCTTGCTGCAGTCTCCCCTTCTGCTCTCTCTCTCTTTATATATCGCTTTCCTCTTCACCACCACTCGGCCGCAATGCCTGCTGGGGCTTTTAAATTTTCCCGCGGCAGCTGGTTCAGCTGCCGCGATTGGCTCTGCTTTCCCGCCTGTTAACACTAGCCGCTTAAATGAGTGGCAGGGAAGCGGCTCATGCGGCCGCACCGGCGTCTGCTGCAGTTGCTGCTGCCGTCCTTCTTCTCCGTGCCTTATCTCATCAGATAAGTGCTTTTTCTTTTCTTTTACGGACCCCGTGGGTCCTTCTGGTATTCCTACTGGCAGCGCATCACTGTCACACTCTGGTACAGATCTCCTATGGAATTAATATAGTTTTTTACTGCTTCACTTCCTCAACTGTAAAATGGGAGCAATAATATTTCTTTCCAGAAAAGGATGTTGATTGGTTCATTGATATTTTAAGTTCATTAATATTTTAAGATATGTTGGAGTAATGTAGCCATGGAAGTTCAGGAATTATGAGAAAGAGAAGGGTTATTTTGTGGGATACCTTGTATTGGACTGTGACAGCGTGCCTCGGGGCCGCCCTCAATATGGCCCCTGCACCTGTCTCTGGGCAACCACCTGCCTTATCTCGCCTGCCATGTCTTTGATGTTAATTGGTTCATTTGTGGGAGGCTGCCCTTCTACTTGTACTGCCCCCTCCACTAGGGCTGGCTATGCCCCACTTGGGCTTCCAGTGTGGCCTCTCTCGGGCCTCTCAGTGCTGCCCCTCTTGGGCTCCTCACTCGTTGCCCCTCACGGGCTTCTCAAATAGTGCCCCTGTTGGGCTTCTCAATATGCTGCCCCCCATCTAGGGCCTCAGTATTGCCCCCTCCTGGGACTGACTATGCCCAACTTGGGCTCCCTAGCAAATGCAGCCCCTTTTCAGGGACTCCCAATGCCTGGACTTGGGCTTCTCCTTAAAATAGCCCCCTTTCTGGGGCTGTGCCCAACTTGGGCCTCCAAATGAATGTGCCCCCCCCCATCAGGGGCTCCCCGTGCCCGAACTTGGGCTTCTCAGTAAAATGGCCCCCTCCTTGGGGCTCTCCGTGCCCACTCTGGGCCTCTCAATCCTGCCCCCTTTCCTGGGACTGACTATGTGGCCCCCCTCCCTGGGGCTTGCTGTACCCAACTTGGACCTGCTGTGCCCAACTTGGGCTTTCCACTACTGCCCCCTCTCCGGGGCTGGGTTCTACGCACCCCCCGTGCTGCTGTGCTCTCACTGGCACTCCGCTGCACCTTCTCCGGCGCTATTAGAACACTGCTTCCTCATGGGTGCTGGGATCCCCACACTGCTGGGGTCCCTTATGAGGCCTTCTCCTTCCCCTACAGCCTCGCCCAAACCACCAGTCATACCTAACAGCAACAACACAAACACAAGCCTCTGGCTATAACATAAACATAAGGCACCTGGCCACAACAGCATAAGCCTCCCAACTATCCCATAGCATCATTGCTCCAACCTCTGGAGTCCTTGTGAGCTGCACTCACATTACTGTCTCTGTCTGTCTGTCTGTCTGTCTGTCTGTCTGTCTGTCTGTCTGTCTGTCTGTCTGTCTGTCTGTCTGTCTGTGAGCTCCTGCCCCTCTGGATGCTGGCAGAGAACTGCCTGCCTGGCCCTGGCTCTGGGCTTTATAAGAGCCAGGCCCTGCCCCTTTGGGTCAGCTGACCTTCATTAGTTGCCTAGGCAACCTGCAGCTGTGCAGACTAATCACTGCAAGGGCTCCCCCTCTGGCAGTTCTTCTTCTATGCAGGCACAGGGCAACCAGAGTGCCCTGTGACATGGACCAACTACATGCCTGGAATAATGTTAGACAAACTTTGAATGAAAGGCATTTTTCATCAGGTCTACAACTTGTCTAACTTTATCCTAGCTATACAGTTGTTCCAATAAAGGGTATCATCCACAAAAATCCTTGCCTTTTAATATTATAAAACATTCAGATGCTTACTGTGATGAATGGTATAAAAACAGCCTGCACATAACTAAAGGAGAATTAGGTTGACCATTGCCTGATGAAGGGAGCACATAAATAATTCAGGAACTCTGTTTTGTGACTGAGTGGGTGTCACTTTTCCCTTGGGTTCACTGTTGGAGGTGCTATCTTGCACATGCTGCAGAAACCTATGGTACTGAACCGCTCAGACTCACTCATCAACATTCCCATGTCACATTGAAGAGAGATGTTAACCTTCAGGATCCTAGCCAAATTCTTTCCTGAGGCATTACAGTTTTCTCTAACCGGTCTATGAGCACCATCATAGTAAGCACATCTTGAAAAGTGGTAAAGTAGGAAAGTTGCATAGCTGGTCATAATGTCAGCCCAGCATATGGAAAGTGGCATTCCACTGTGTCATTACATGCTTGTGATGTGCAGGGATCCGGGTTTCCCATTTTTCATAGAAAAACAGAAAAAAATGCAGACCTCCCCTCTTTAAGAAAAACACCGATTTCTCATTTTAACAGAGAAGTATGTGGATTTTGCACTTTTTCAAAGACCTCTCTGCAGGCAGGCAGAGTTCCAGCCTTCAAGGGACTGGGAAGAACAGGAGCAGCGTTCAGGCAGGGGACACCGTATGCAAGTATATGCATATAACTGAAAGGCAGATGGAAGAGCAGCTCCCCACAGGTAAGTCTGGGGTGTGGGGGGATTGCGGCTCCCATAAGAAGGAAGGGAGGGAGGGAAGGAGTTGGGGTTTGGGCTGGGGCTAGGGTTGCTGCCCAGTCGGGTGGTGCATGGGGCTTGGGGCCATACTTGACTGCAAGGCACAGGCAGAGAGTAGGTTGGGGCCATAGGTGGCTCATCTTGGGACCAGGGTGGGGGATCGCTTCCCACCACTGTGTGCACTCTTTGGAGGGGCATGGGGGGCACATGCCCCCCATATGTGTGTGCAGGGTGGGGGCAAGCTGCCCACTGTGGGCTCAGGAACCTTGCCCTGTTGCACTCTTCTTGGAGCCTCTGCAGCCCAGCAGGAGGGATCTGGCATAGCAGAGTAGAACAGGGTCAGGCAGGGAAGCTCAGTGTGTGCTGTGAGTCCTGCATTACCCTACCAAAATGCCCCCTGCCTGCCCAACAATAGCAGGGGTAGCAGCACAAAATTGTGCCCCTCACTGCTTCTGAGTGGTCAGTGGGTGCCTTGCCAGGATGATGCAGGGTTTGCAGCAGCTCTGACCTTCTCTTCCTGACCCTTCTTTGCCCTGCCCTGCCATGCTGGGTCATGCCCACTGGTCTAAGGTGGCTCTGGGGGAAGGGCAGCAGGCAGGGAGCCTGAGGCTAGAGTGGGCAGCCTATCCCTGGCCCCACCTATGGGCTCTGCTCTGGCCAGGGACCTATGGGGGATGGGGTGCTGGGATCTACATCCTGCTTTGCGCTCGAGATGCACCAGCTGCCACCTCCTGCAGGCAGCAGCTGAGGCTCAGGCACTACTGAGGGTGGCAGAGGGATATGAACCTGGATCCTTGCCACCCTAGGGGGCACCATCCAGCAGGACTGGGGTGTGGGGGGCAGAGGGCTGGGGGTGGAAAGTGAGGGGCATGAGCAGGGCTAGGGGCTTTGGGTTGGGAATGAGGACCTATCCTGATGAGCCAAGTGGGGCAGGGAGCTCTGATTTTCCATGATAAAAAACCCATAATCAAACACCAAAATTTAAAGGTATTAAGAATTTTATTAAAATGATTGAGGCACTGGTAGGCTTCCAAATTCCTTTATGATTGTAAATATATCAATAAAACATTGTGTTCAACTGATACATATATACATAGTGGTGTTTCATTTTAATCATGAATTTTGGTATTTTTATTAGAGAATTTGTGATTTTTTTTTAATCTGAGAAAACCAAGATCCCCGGTAATCTGTCAAAGAAAGAAACATCTGGTGGTTTTGGGGAATTAGTTTCTATCATTTATAGCACAGCTCTGTACACACAAATGTAGTGTAGCTGCCTCAAAAAAGGAATTCTGGGGGCAAAATCATTAAGGTTTTTTGTTTTAAAAGTTTTTATTAATGATACAAACTTGTGGGGGCCAAGAAAGGTCGGATGGGGCCACGATGGAATGGAATTAGGCACAGAAAGCTTGTCAGTTGAATTAAAAAAGAATTGACTTACAAACTGGAGTACAGTGTAGGCACGCTCCATAAAGCTGCAGAAAACACAGAAAAGCAGAAACCGGTTGGCACACTGATGTTGTTTGAGCATGCAGGGCATGGAGTACGTCAGGATAAATGGTGACAGGGAGTTGTTGGTGGTTGATCAGGCCTCCAAGTTTGCTCCGCAATACACATGGAAGTCTCTTCCAACAAGCATGCGGAGCTCGCCATCTTGGGCGGAAACTTGCCCTAACTTTTATATGGCTAGCAAGCCAATTGCCAGCCACCAGGTATGAATAATTTATAGTAAGCCAATCGAAAGCATGCCTGCAAACAGTGCAGATGCAAGCTTTTGGCAGGAACTGATTGTTGCACCAAGGGCTTTCCCTGCTACATGGGGGATATCTCTGCACCAAATGCTTGCATTGTGCTGAGAACGCTTCTGTGACAAGGCACTTCTACTCACTTAGCACAGACATGCCCCCTTGCCGATGGCACAGCTGAAACTGGACCACATGCAAGTTGGTCAAGTCGTCACTCTGTCCAATGGATTCACACAGTAGGTAGGTGTAAACAAATGTAGACAATGAAACAAGTTCGCTCTCTATAGACGGAACCAAACAATAATTTATAAAAATACAAATACACATAACTATATTTGTCACAAAGAGTTCAATCATCAGGACTTCGGTGGGTGTCAAGATGTAAGTCTTGGAGCATTCTTTCTCTCCCACTCTAGTCTGGCTCTGGTGCGCGCTCCAGATCCTGGACCTGTGGAGAAAGAAACTCTCTAAACAATTAGTTAACTATATTACAATGCCATCAATGCATTTCAGATTCTAACATGATGACCCATCGTCTGGCTTGTCTGAGTATCGGAAACCCAGTTCGTACGCCAGATTCCATTAACCCTCATCTCCCAAAATTCGCAACTGCTTTTTTGTGAGCCTCGAATGATGCAGGAGGAATCTGAACATGGCTCGTTCCTCCGGTGTTCTCTGTGTCGATTGTCGTTGCCAAAAACTAGACTTGTATGGGGATCGGTGCTCAGTCTCACTGGATGTTTCTATGTCCGGCTTGATGAGGTCTTGTAGTCGTGGAAGTTGCCGTAGGAGATCACCTGCGGGTTGTCCGGCCAATGGGTTCAAAAGGATCCGCAAAATGATGGAAGTCTTTCCTCCATATGTTTCAATGCAGGCTTCTATGCTACCGAGCATGATTGAAACAGCTCCAGGATCTTGCAAATAATGGTGAGGCCATGGTCCTCTCTGCTGGGGTATTGTCAGTCCCAGTGCGTGTATTCTAGGGTTCCACACGCAGTGCGAGATCCCTATGACTGCTAGCAAGATCTGTTCCAGATCGACTCTTGGTGGACAGCCTCCGTGCCAGGTGTATGACTTCTGGCTGGCCTGACCTGCAACAAGCGCTGGAAGTGGAATAGGCCAATGAGGGTTGCACGTTACCACGTTGACGTCAGTAGCGTACCCTCCGCTCCACGAGGTTTGTCTGGTCAGAAAACTCACATTTTCTCGGTTCACCAGGTCGGATCCAAACTCCACGACCAGGCGTCTCATCCACATAGCCAAGGTTTCTTCTGATTTCATCTTGGACCTCTTGCATAACTCCTGCAATTTGGTCCAGGTCTTGGCGTGATAGGTGTTAGCAGTGATGCAGGCTGCACTCTGTACACCAACCACTCGGCTTCTTGCTGCCACAGGGCGTGTGGCCATCTGAGACATCGCTGCATCTGACGGGGAACTCAGGCACAGCTTGTTTCCTGTTGCCTCCTTCTCGTAGCCCAGAGGCGGGCCCATGGGGAAAAATGTCATCTTGGGGGGTGGAGTCGCTACTTCCACCCGCCGACCGGTAGCTCCACCCTTCTCTTCCGGATTCTTGGGGTGGCTACCCTCCATTTCGTAGCCATCTTGAAATGGCAGAGGACCGGGGTTTCATTCCGCTGCTATCTGCTCAGCCGTGTGAACGGCAAGCAGTCGGGCTTCCAGCTCTACCTTTTCCTGCATGAGAGTTGTTACCATGTGGAACATTACACGCAACATCTTCCCCTTTCCATGTTCCAAGCTGGTCCTCTTAATCACAGCATGACTTTCTGCTTCTAATTTTCTGTGGAGCTGAGAAAGAATCTCTGGATCTCTCAGCTCAGGCGCTAGGTCTAAATTAATTAGTGCCGGCCCTTCGCTTTCCTGCATGCAGCGCATGCAGCAAGCAAACTCCTGGCTGAGGGCAATGCCTTCTTTGTCCGGCTTTAGTCCGGGAAAGTGTTTGGTGCCCCCTTCCTCTTGGGGTCTGAATAGAACCCGTTTGCTTCCCACCACACATCCAAACGCACCAGGGTGGAGATGCACTTCACACTCTTTCGCAGTTCCCCCTTCTCCTTCAAGCGAGAGGTAACCATTCATGAGTCTTCCACCCATTCCACCCGCTTGGTGGTAGGAGATGTGTGCACCTAACTCCACAGCGTTCAGCATGTGGCATTTCCCGCTGCCCCAGGGGCAATTCTTAACTAATTCCAACTCCATTGCATCTTCCCTGGATGCTGATCCTGTTCGTGACGCCATGTGGGGGCTGAGAATGGCTGGATGGGGCCGCCAATGGAGTGGAATTAGGCACAGAATGCTTGTTGGTTGACTTAAAAAAGAATTGACTTACAAACTGGAGTACAGTGTAAGCATGCTCCGTAAAGTTATGGAAAACACAGAAAAGCAGAAACTGGGTGGCACACTGATGTTGTCCAAGCATGCAGGGCACAGGGTATGTCAGGATAAACGGCGACAGGGAGCCGTTAGTGGTTGATCAGGCCTCCAAGTTTGCTCTGCGATACACATGGAAGTCTCTTCCGATGAGCATGCGGAGCTCTCCAACTTGGGCTGAAACTTGCCCTAACTTTTATATGGCTAGTGAGCCAATTGCCAGCCGCCAGGTATGAATAATTTACGGTATGCCAATCGAAAGCATGCCTGCAAACAGTGCAGATGCAAGTTTTTGGCGGGAACTGATCATTACACCAAGGGCTTTTCCTGCTACACAGGGGAAATCCCTGCACCGAATGATCGCATTGTGCTGAGAACTCTGCTGTGCCAAGGCACTTTTACTCACTCAGCACAGACAAAACTCACTTGTTATTTAAAATGGATAAAGTTTATCTGAGCTTTGCCTGGGCTAGTTTAAGCTGAAATAAGAAGAGTCAAAGAGGCTCCGGCCACCTTTTCTGCCTTCTTCCATACAGGGGGCACAGGGTTGCTTCAATTTATGTCAGTTATGTTCCTTCCTCAGGACCATTCCTTCTGTCTAGGATTGCTAGAACACAAAGTTATTTGCCTGTACTCAGTCCCCACCCTCAGTTTTTTTCCAGTCTGCAGGGGGAGCATCTGATGGCCATCTGTTACCAGGGATTCTCTACCCTCCTTTCAGGGTGGATTTAAATCCCCTTTGCCATGATGGAGTAGTACGAAGAGGGCTTACCTTTTGGATCTAAGACTCTCCCCTATCAGTCCAATTTATTGCTGATGAATTCAGTTAACAACTTGTGGATTTTTTTCTTTATGACTTAGGGACACAACACTCAAATGGGGGTGGTACAGAGAAGCACTACCCAGCGGACAGCTACGCTGTCCTAAGAGCAAGCATGGCCATTGCTCAAGGCTCAAAGACTGAATAAGGTCCAGCTCTCATTTTCTTCTGTCCACGATTTCTCTAAACAGGCAAGAAAGAGTGGCACAAGAATAAGCAGTTATCGAGCCTCATGAGTGAGAGAGTTATGATTTATGTCTGTCTATGCATGCCAGTGCAATAGGAATGAGGTTCCTTGTGATCTCAACACATTGTTGCAGATTTATCAGAGCTTTATATGTTAATTCATAATTGTTATTAGTAGTAAGAAATAAATTATTATTTTATATCTGTTCTTTATCAAAAGCAGAGGTGTAACAAGGTACGTCTGTGCCCTGGGCAGTAGTTCCACATGGCCAGCTGCCAGCAGCAGTGGCTAAATTTGCACTCCCCTCAGTTATGCTATTGAGCTAAACGCCTCTGTATCCCTCAAGTTGCATAAAAGAACTCAGAAGATAAGAACAGAAGAAGTGCCATAATAGGTCAGATCAGTAATCCACCTAGCCCAGCATCATGTCTCTTGGCAGTAATGAATAAGAGATGCTTTAAAGAAAGACTATCTGTACAGACCATGTCTAGTGTAATCTATTCCCTGTCATACTTTACACCATTCATCATTGGTTTAGGTATGGCAGAGGAAACATCCTTGACTATTTTATTTACTTGCTCCCCATGGACCAGTTCTCCATGAATTTGTCTAAACCCTTGTACATCATTTTGTACAGAGATGAATCTCACCAGTATCTGATCTGGACAGATGGCACATTTACACCAGTGCACTTGAACTTCATTTTGGACATAATGTAAATTGCACTGGGATGAATAACTTCCCATGAATAAAATGGAAATCTGCTCAATACTTGAAAACAAGGGGTAAAATGACTGAAGAAATTAGATCAGCATGGACTTATCACATTCCTCTTGACCTGCTCTTGAGATAGCTGAATGCAGGTGTTAGGATCTGGCCCACTATCATTATCACTATTACTTATTCTGTAAATCCAATATATTTTGCTTTGTAACCATCAATGTAGCAAACCTTTGATAGGAAGTCAAGCTGGAACATTTTCTTACAAATACAAAGATGCATACAAAAATATGGCAACAATATAAGGAGAAAATCAACTGCACAAAAGCACAAGCAGAATAGGTAATGACAGAGTTTTAGATATGATCTACAGACTAACTTTGGTAAGTTTATGTTCCAATGTCTCTTATCCATAAAACAGGTTACACCATGAGAAATATTTAAAACATGCTGCCTTTTTTGTGTGGTTACACAGCCCTGTATGTTTGTGTGGTGAAAGAGGGGTTGGTGGTAGCGATAAAGAAAAATTTACAGAACGTCAGAATATAGGATATTATGAGTCCCCTAATTATTATTGCTTTACATTAAAATGTTGGGTTAAGAGGATGTAGCAGATGCTATTTCTCAATTCCTCCTTAGCAGAAATATTACATACAGCTGTATTTTGGAGAGCTTATTTTTTTTATGTCAAGAAAACAAATGTTCCCTGGGGCTGGGAACACCTCTTTCAGGGCTTGACTCTGCCAATATTTTAGTGGTTGCTGGGAAATTTTAATATATAAGCTCTTAACTGGGAAAAGGACAATATGAGAAAGAATTACTGTATGGTCCCTGGCTTGAAATGTGTGGAAAAATACATGGGTTATTTTTATAGCTTGAAACATAATTTGGATCCATATTATCTCCCCACATTTGATTCCCAAACTGCCAACTTGGGTTTTTTTGGGTAGTGAGAGATGTTGTTTATCTATTTGATGTACTCATCTATGATGGCAATGAAAGCTATTTTGATTCAAAATAATTCTTTAACACAAGGTATAGAAGTATGTATATAATCTCAGTATATGTGTCTACAAGACACACTTAACTTCACATTAGCATAGTTTACTGCAAAGTAAGTATGTGCATTTACATGTGGACATTCTTACTTCACAGTAAATCTCCTTAATACTGAGTAAATTTTCTACTTCTGTAAGTAGCAAATTTACTTAGCATTAGTAATGGTGTTCGCGTAGATGCGAGTAAAATCTGCTCCTGGTCAGTCATCCAACAGGAGGCAGGAGACAGATGCCTGCTTCCAGGAGCAGCCTGCTGCCAGGGTGGGCTCTGCCATAGAAGCCTGGGCAGGGACTATGTCTGCCTGCCTCAGCGGCAGGGAGCTTCAAGCTCCCTGCTCCCAGATTGCAATCAGAGAGTGGGAGACTGGGAGACACTTATCTCCCAGCTTGAGCCCTGCAGAATAAAAGTCTCCCTGCCCAAACCCCATGATTGGGAGCTCAATCTGTGAGATAAGCATCTTCCAGCAGTGGCCCCATGGTCATGGAGCTGATGCTAGGACCTCCCTGCTGGTAGGGGCTGGGCAGCCTGTTCCCTGTACAGCTCCATGAGCACAGAGCTGTGGATGGAACAAGCTCCCCATGGAGCTGCGCAGAGAACAAGCTCCTTACATGCTTGGATGGGGAAAATGTGCCCCTGCCCTGGCATCAGGGAGCTTCCAGCACCTGCTCCCCAGTTGCAATCATGGAGTGGGGACTAAGAGCTTGTTCCCGGCCCTCATTCTGTGATTGTAATTGCAGTTGTGGACCAGTGGCTCAGAGCTCCTTGCATGGGAACAGTTCTCCTCCTAGCCTCGAGCTGGCTGGGACCTGCTTCTGACTGGGACAGTTCCCAGCTAGCCCCAGACTGTGCAGGGAAGCATGTGTAGTCTGGAGGTGGCTGGGGACTGTCCTGTTTCAGGCAATCCCCAGCCAGCTCTGGGCTGCACATGAAGACTTCCCTGTGCAGCCTGGGGCTGGCCAGGAACTATCTAGATTGAGGCACAGGGCTTAGAAAGAGCTGCTGATGTGGGGTAGATCCCAGCCCCCTTCCCCAATCTGCCAGCTGGGCAGCTAGCAGCTACCTCGCTGCTAACTGTCCCACCAGCGGATTGGGGCAGAGGGCTGGGACCTGCCCCTCCTCTGCAGCTCTTTCCAAGCCCCGTACCCTGATTGAGGAGCCAGGGTCAGGAACTCCCTGCTTCAAGGTCAGGGGGACATTGTTCCTGCCCCAGCAGCAGGCAGCCCCACTGGGCTAAGAGACAACTGTCTCAGAGACAACTGGCCCAGTGCTTCCTTCCACCCCTGGACTAGCACCCAGGAGGAGCCTTCAGCTCCTGCTGCTGGTGGCAGGAGCCCACTGCAGGGCTGCAGGGACCTGGCAGCAAATCTGCTCCCTAATCCCTTCATGTGCAGACACCTACCCAAAAACCCTTATGGGGCAGGTCTACATGTGTCCCTACAGTGCCTTTGTTACTGCACCATTATTTAGCACTTCCTTTTGTAAGTGCTAAATGATGACACAGCAACAGCCCATATTGCGCCGTGCATGCTGTGCACAGTTATTTTTACCTTCTATGTCACCATAGCAACACGCTATAATGAGGGAGTACGTTACTTCAGGAATGTAGCTGTGGCATCACAGTGACCACTGGCACTATGTTGCAATAATTCATTGCTATGGTGACATAGTGTCATGTGTAGATGTGCCCACCGTGCAGTAGTGTACTAGGCTGGAGTAAATCCATATGTAGACATATCTAGTGTGTCTCTGGTAGTGATACAGCGTAGTTGGTAAGTTGGTAATAGCAGAGAATTAAAGAAATACAGGTCCAAACTTTCAGTTTGTATGGATAGGTGTATTTTAGTCTAGCAAAGTTCTGACCAACTAATTAGTGTCACAATTCATATAGTTAAGTGCTAAATTACAGGTTAGTGTAATATTACAATTAAGTTTTTAAATACATTAGAGCCAGAAAATTATAGGGGGAAAATAGATTCCCACAAAATATTTAATATTGGGTATCCTGAACTGCCATCTTCAAATATAGCAGTATATTTTAACAAAATTCCCCAGTGTTTCCAGAAAAATGAAATTAGAAATAATCCTGTTATATGGTTTTATTCAATATTTATTTTAACTGATACTGAGAGGCCTTCCTCAGCTATATTTAGGGTCCTATTGTGTTTGCCAATGCCATATAGATCTTATAATTTAAGCAGGGGAAGTAGACCAATAGGTGTTTTACTCCTTTTTGGTCTGGTGCAGAATTAAGTCTGAAGAAGACCAGGTGACAAGCCCAAAGAGTCAGACAAGAATTAAACCCCCAATCCTACCCCAGACTCTTCTCCAATCCCATAAACGAGGCATCCATTCATTGGAAAGCTGTACTCCTCATATCCTTCTACAGTCAAGTGAGGATAACGCATGTAAAATTTATTCATTCATATAAGAACTTTTATACAGCATAGACAAACACTAGCCATTCTCATTCCTAAATTAATTAATCATATGACAGTTGTTTCTCTTCAGTAATAAAAACACACAAACTTTTGGACTGGTTCATAAATAAAGGGAAACCGTTTACAGGTCTAAGAATAACAAGGACAAAGAAATAATGATCACTTCTTAGTATTTTTTTGCTTAGCTTTGTTAACAGGCCACTTTTAAAATAAATTCTGTCAAGCTGGTGCATCCTGGTAACCTATTTGATGCGTGACATAATTTTAGTATAATATCTAATTTCTGTTCTGCTTAGAGTAGTAGTCCTTAGAGTAGCATTTAAAGTAATAAAATTTAAAAGATCATTATTAAATGCTTATCTCTCCAGGTTTATAGAAAAGAAGCATATGTTGAAATTGTTTTTGATGTATTTAAAAATGAACTTTTCACTGAATAATGTCAGTAAGCTTGTATTTCTTAATGTATGTGACCATACCATGTATGGTATTGTATTTCTTAATGTATGTGACCATTTCATTAATCATTTTTTATTTTCTTATTTCGAGGATGTAGGATTTAATGTAGCTAGGTTAGTCTCTCTCTCTCTCTCTCACATACATACAGTCATAATCACAATACAATCCATCCATTCAGGAAGCACTGAAAATCCTTGAACATTTTTTTAAAGGAAAGGAAAAGCAAAGCAAAGCAAAGCAAAGCAAAGCAAAGCAGTGAACTCTCTCATCATGCATTAGGAGATAAAAACTGGCTCAGTGCTGTCCAACTTGCTCAGCACTGATGCCAGAAAAAGCAATTTGCTTGTTCCAACAGCAAGGGGAACTTGTACCTTTTAGACAGCAAGCAAATCAATATGCTATATTTGTGTTAAAAAATGCACTCATTGCAGTTTTCATCAGTTCACCCTTATGCCATCCTTATGTCAGCTCAGACCCATTTTGAACCCTTTTAAATTAATTAAGGCTCTTTCTTTGACTTAAAAGGGCTTTCAATCATGCACATCATAAGATAATATGTGGTCAGATGAAGGGTGAAGCAGTGAATAATTAAAATGTAAAAGTATAGCTTTTAGGACATTTTAATAGAACTTGACATGGACAAGTAATGGGAAGGTTGCTTTATGGTAATTGTCTATGTAAGAGTATCAATATTCATTCTTCCAGGAGAAACTCTCTCAGGAGTAACCTCTACAGGGTTGGAGATGGGCTATTTTTCTTCCAGAATTGCCATTTTTGTTTTGGGAGAAACTGTGAGAATGCCTGTACACTTGTGTTTTCTCTTAGGAAAAACTAGCACTGTGATTCTCCTAGAAGAAATAATGCCTGTATGTGGCCTATATCAGCATAGAATTTGCGCTGAGAAACTTCAGAAACTGACAATCAGGGCAACTGTAAATGTCTTAATTTTATTAATTATTTTACCAATTGTGTTTCTTTCATATAATGTAATGAAGGTTGTGGTTTCTGTTGCTTTACTGAATTTAAAATAAGCTACCACTGAGAATAAAACTCCATGGAATATTGTGCAAAGCAAAAAGCAGTTATACTACAGTTTATGCTTTTAGATGGTTTTCCTCATCTCAGAAAATGACCTTTCCATTTACTAAGTTTGTAACTTTTTTATTCAATATTATATGACTTGCATAAGTGAAATAAAGAAGTATCAGGAATGGGTGGTTGGATGTTATACTTGTCATTATTTTCTTAGAAGCTCTGGGCTGGATTCTTCATTCTGTTGAGCTCACAGAAACAATTTAAAACAACTATCTTTTGATATTTGGGAATTTGTAATCACGGGAGTAGACACATTGCTGCAGAAACAAAGAATTGTATCACCTATCATACTGAAACAAAAAAATGCTTTCTTTACAGAAACTCCAGAACTTGCTAGTTTGTCAGGGTCAGACATATTGCAAAATATTTCCATTTCTAATTTTATAACTTCTACTTCCTGCCCATTGTATCCTGGCTACTTCCTCAAACAGGGTATTAACAAGAAATGGCAGCAAAAGATGCTACAAACTGCAGCCTTTACATTTTGTTAAGGAACAATTTTATGATGAAGACAATCCATGCAACATTCTCAGAGTTTTCAGAAGGCAGCTACAATGTAGAAAATTATATTCAGTTATCAGAAAATAGTGGTATAAGCAACACTTTAGGTAAATGTGGGAAATGGCAGTTGAATTGACTTGTAGTGCCTGTGAAAATAAATTAGAATATTATATTTATTGAAATTTAAGATGAACCTAAATGTAAAACAACCCTGAAATAATTGGATTCTATATATGGAAATTTTATAATTTTGTTATAATTTTCTAGATATAATCTTAATATTGGAGAGTTGACTTGAATCCCCTCCCCCCACAGCTACAGCAGGGAAAGCAAGGATGGGGGGGTCAGGTGGCACCCTTACCTTCTCCCCTGCCCTCTTCTCTCCTTCTGCAGCCTTCCTGCTCCACCTTCCTCTGACCTGGGCTCCCCCAGTCTCTAGCCCTTGCCCCACTCCTCCCATTCTCTGCATCTTTCTCCCCAGACTGCCCCTAGTCTCTGACTTCTGCTTCTCCAGTCTCTATCCTTTCCCTCTTTCTTCCCAGAGTCTCTGCCTCCTCCCCTGCTGCTACCCAGTCTCTGCCTCTCATCCCACAACTCCTCAGTCTCAGCTGCTTTCTCTCCCCTCCTTACTGTTAGAGGCTGCTTGGTCTGCTCCATCCCAGAACTCAGCATGTGGGAGCTCAGCCCTTGCCTGGCCATGCAGCAGTGTTGATGCTGCTAATTGGCTAGGTAGGGGAAGGCATTTCCATGTGCTCTGTGCCTGGGAGAGACCCTAGCCCAAGCTGGAGCCAAGTTGCATCTGATAGTAAGGGTCAGGGAAGAGGTAAGTGGGGGGCAGAAGCTGCAGAGAGGAAGCAGGGAAGGGGGTAGGAAACTGCTGTAGCTCTGACTTTGGCTCTGACCCAGGCTCTGGGCCAGAGTCAGAGCTGCAGTACTTTCCTGTTCCCTCTTTTGCTTTGCATGTGAATATAAGATGAGGAGGGCTTTTCCCACCAAGCTGATGAAGGGTGGGTGAACCTTATCTATATTTGAGTAAATACAATATGTAGAGAAGGGGGAGGTTATAGCAGAGATATAGCCAAATTACTTTTCCCTTCAAAATCTTGTAATTTGACTGCATAGTATATATGGTCAAATATATATATTGCATATATATATTTGTGTGTCTGTGTGTGTATACACAAATATTCTCTGTATATTCTCTGGCCTAATTTATCTTGTCTACTGAAGCTGGGATGAGATCATTTAAGACTCACATCTTACTCTGCTTCTCAGGGCCAGACCCAAACCCTTTGCAATTTAAAACTGTTCATAGGTAGCTCTACATGGTGGACAGTACAGTGATAATTTCAAGTACTCAAAACTCATGAGCCTCATGAACCAGTTCCCATAAACATGACTTAAAATTGATGTAATAATAAAATCAGTACATTTTAGTTTATCTTTACTTGCATTCAATTTTTTTTAAAGCTTTTTCAGTTCACTTTTCAGTATGTCCTAAGCAACCATAACAGCTAGAAGTTTACTGAAAGATGATGTTAAAAACCTGAGAGATGTGTTCACATGTAAGCATGGTACTCCAGGAGCTTTATGGAAAAGCAAATGTGTCATGAGACATATCCTCAGAGTTATCTCCACAAGAATGCCACAGTGGGTGTGTCTACACAAGATGCTTTACTGCAAAGTAGTGTACTTTACTGCTCAGTAAGTATGTGTCTACATATGCATGTGCTTACAGTGCAATAAATCTTACTAATCATGAGTAAATTTGCTACCTGAAAACGGAAGTAGAAAATGTACATGAGATTACTAACTGCACAGTAGTGCTCATGTAGATGTGTGACCAGGAGCAAATCTGCTCCCAGTCAGCTAGCCACCAGAGGTGGGAGATTGCTCCCTGCCCCCACGAACTGCCCACTGCTGGGGCAGGCTACACCACTGGAGCCAGAGCAGGGACTATGTTCCTTTGCCCTGGCAGAAGGGTGCTCCAAAGATCTCCTAGCACCGCCCCCATGGTCACACAACTGAAACTGGCTCTCTACAGTCGTGAAGTTGGTCCTGGGAGATAAGGATCTATCAGCATTGGCCCCATGGTCACATAGCTGGCCCTGTGGTCATGCTGCTGATACTGGGAAATAAGGATGTCCCAGAGCCCACACCACAGTTGTGAAGCTGGTGCTGAGAACTCCCTGCTGGCTGGGGTTGGGGAGCTTGTTCCCTGCTCAGCTCTACCATTATGGAGCTGAGCAGGGAACAGGCTCTCCAGCCACCTCCCTGCAGTCACAGATTGGGGGCTGGAACTGTTCCAGACAAGGGCAAGTCCCAGCCCCATGCCTTAATCAGGTTATCAATGCATCGGGCTTGGAAAGAGCTGCAGGGGTGGAGCAGGTTCCAGCCCCTTGCCCCAACCCACTGGTGGGACAGCTAGCAGCAAGCCCCGAGGTGGACAGGGAATCCCTGCCCAGCTGGGGGCTTGCTGCTAGTTGCCATACTGGCACATCAGGGTAGAGGGCTGGGACCTGCCCCTCCCCTTCAGCTCTTTCCAAGTACCCTGCCCTGATCAGGGAGCTGGGGCTTGGAGTTCCATGCTGCTGGGGCAACGGGAAATTGTCCCTGCTCCAGAAGCAGGCAGACCCCTAGTGGCAGGGAGCAATGTCCCACCCCTAGCTAGGAGACAGCTATTTCCTGGCTCAGTGCTCCCTGCCAGTCCCTGGACTAGCATCCAGGGGAAGCATGGTGGTGGCAGGGGCCTATTTCAGAGCGCAAGGAAGCAAGTGGAATTTCCTGTCATTAGCAGCAACAGTGGCGATGTGTAGGAGGTGCACAGGGGTACACCTGCACCCTCTGAGGGCACTAGTGCACCCCATGACAGCTGTGCTCCCCACTTAGGTGATGGGCAGGGGAGGCAAGTGGGAGTGCTTGTGCCCCCCCTGTCAGCACCTACCAGGGTGTGGGAGCACCAGATGAAGCACCACATCCACTTCCAGGAGTGTCGCAGCCACTTCCCAGGCATCACAATTGTCCATGGGAGATCCCTTCCCTCCACCCTGGTCAGTAAGATTACCCATGGGGGAGACACCCCCTGTCATTAACTGGTCACTGGGGGCACATGTTCCCCCCATCTAAGGTAGCATCAGTCACCCATGAGCAGCAATATGCTTTCACTTACCTGTGTGTAGATGGCTGCCCTAGAGCAATTACTCATGAGTAGTTTACTTGCAGGTAAACTGCTCCCAGATCTAATGTACATGTAAGCACACTCAGCAGTGTGGGAAGTAATCCTATGCTGGGAATAAGCAGGTCAGACTCTCAAGGCTTAAGGGTAGCTGTCACAGAGCACTGAGGTGCCCTGCTTCCAAAGAGGGGAAACTGCTAGGGCTTCCTCCCTAGCAGGGAATAAGGAGCCCAGTTGTGAGTTGCCAGGGCAACCAAGGAAGGTCAGCTGACCAGAAGAGGCAAGGCCTGGCTCCCTTATAAACACTAGGGGCTGGGGCCAGATACAGTTCACTGCCAACAGCCAAGAGGGGAAGCAGCTCTATGCTATGAAGAAGAGGGAAAGCCTGATTGAAGGGGCAGCATCTGATACGGTGGAGGATTCCCTGGTAGGCTGGACTGTTGTTATGGCCGGGTGCCTTCCATTTATGTTCTAGCTAAGTGACTTACGTTTGTGTTGTTGTTTGTAACCGGTGGTTTGGGTGAAGATACTAGGGATTGGAGGAGGCCTCATAGGGGACCCACAGCAGTGTGGGAACCCCAGCACTAGCAAGGGCACAGCATTTGGGGTGCACTGACCCCAGCCCCAGAGAGGGGCAGCTGAGAGGCCGCAGAGAGGGGCTGTTGCTGAGAGGTCCCAGTACCAGTGAGGTGAGCCCCAGAGAAATGGGTAGCATTGTGGTGAGGAGCCCCGGAGAAAGGGGCAGCATTACTGAGAAGGCCCCGAGAGAGGGCGGCATTGTGAAGAAGGCCCGGAAAAGGGGGCAGTTGCTAAGAAGCCCCAGCGCGGGCGCGGTGAGCCCTGGAGAAGGGGGGAAGCATTACTGAGGAGCCCCAGGGAGGGGGCATTCCTGAAAAGCCACAGGGTGGGTGTAGTGAGCCCTGGAGAGAGTTCAGCATTACTGAGAAGGACCTGGGGCGAGAGCGGCATTACTGAGAAGACCCTGGAGAGAGGGCAGAGAGCCCTAGCCCCGGAGAGGGTGCAGATCATAAGAGGTAGGGCCCAGAGGGGACAAGGGGCCAGATTATAATTAGGCTAGGACATAACAACATCTCTTCCATTGGCGAGGCGTGGGCTGCAGTGTAGGGAAGGAAACAGAACCACAGATAGTGCAGCCTGGCCTCAGGGCAGTACAAGGGCAGCCTCCTGCTAATTAACATCTGTTAACCAATTAAGAACGAGGCATGGCAGACAAGAAGGTGGGCGGTTGCCCCAGGAACAGGTGTGTGAGCCACATTTAGATCAGCCCAGAGCAAATACCTGTTACAGTAGCACGGCTTTGCTACCCAGGAGGCACCTTCTTCCATTTGGTAGGGTAAATATTGAAAAATGGTTAGAATAACTGGCCAATAGAACACTTTTTCTTACTTGTTGTCTATGAAGTCAAACAGAAAATCAGCTACTATAACGTAATGCTCTGGGTAGTCAATCTTATGTGTTTAAAAAACAGAATCACTTGAACAGCTTTTGTGACTCAATTCCCCTGTAGCCATTTTGGGGTTTAATTTCAAGGCTAAGAAAAACAGCAAATATTCAGAATGTCATGATAAAATCATGGCAGATGGATGATAATACTGAACATATGATTTCCTTATCTGTCATATTCTGCTACTTGATTACATTGTGGTAGGAATCTGGGCTATTTCAGGAAAAGATAATATGAACATGAAAATACCTGTAAACCTCCATCATATAAGCAAAAAATGTACTGGAAAATATTTATTGAACTAGGATATGTTTTCTAACATCATTCAACTAAAAATGATATATATAAGTAACTATTTCTGAACAAAGATGTGTTTTGGAGTAGGTCAAAATTTAATAGCGCCACACAAAAAGGAACTCAACCTGATATAGGATACATTTTGTTAGGGAACAATTGGACTATAACAGCTTTAGGTATAAACTCTCTTTTTTTTTTCTACATCCTTTTAATTTTTTTTTTAATTTTGCAAAATGACAAATTGGGAAAACATAAGAAAACAATATTTTATTTAGTTAGTCCAAATAATATGAAAAAAGTGAGTGGCTGTAGCAGAACATTATTTAATTAGTGTGTACTTCAGTGGGAAAACTATTTTACTTTATCAGTAGTAATAGTAAAATATACTTAGTGGTAGGACCAGGGGTGCACCCAGAGCTGGGGCAGTGGTGTGGCTGCATCCCAGTTTCAGACATTTGATTGAGACTACGACACAGGAGCAGCAATTGGAAATACTTTTTAAGTCTCCAAATCAAGTAAATACATATATCCCTTTCTTCCTTTCTGTGCTAAGAAGGACAACACACCTCCCCTCCCATTTCCCATCTTCCCATATTGTTGATGCTCCTCGCTGCCCGGGTTGGGGAGGTCGGGGGGCAGGGCAGGGGATGAAATCCAAAAACACTCCTGCCTTGTCTCCCTGGACTGTGTGAAGACTGAGATTAAACCAGGGATAGTGGCAGTGGTGGTAGTGACTGAGTTCCTTCTGCCTGCGTGGTTCCCACAGGTGTTCCTGCCATCCCAGGAGCAGACTCAGGGAGGGGGAACCATTCACCACTGCCATCATCTCTGGTTGAGCTCAGTTCCCTGCATATCTCTCTTCTTGCCTCCCTGCAACCCCATCTGGAATAATGCAAAGTGGCTGGAACAGTGACAGCAGTCCAGAGGCATAAGTAAAGAGGGCTATGCCCTTACCCCTAGGTTAGCCAAAGACAATGGGAACAGCAGCAGTGGTTGGTGGTGAAGGTGGGGAATAGAATGGATGATGATGTGCTGCTGAGCATGGTTGCATGGAGAATGGGGATTCTTACACTTCAGGAACTTAAAAAAAGTTCACAGATGCTGCTCCCATGGTGTGGTCAAATGGTTCTGGTTGGAAGTGAGGAAAAGCTGGGAGTAGGGGTGCAGCCACCCCTGCAGCACCAATCACTGCTGTCACATCCATCTTTTTTAAATCCTGGATTCACTTATGAATAGGACTAAGACAGGGGTGAGCAAAATACAGTCCACGGGCTGGATCCAGCCTGACAGTTGATTGTATCTGGCCTTCAGTTGCCCTAGCAGCACTCTGCATGGGGTTGAGTCCCAGCTGCTCCCTCCTGGCACAGCCTAGTCTTGGCCCCATGTGAAACACTGCAGGCTGCTGTGGGCTGGAATGCACGTGCACCTGTGTCTGCATTGCACCCCTAGGTGAGCTCTGTTGCATGTGCCCACTGCCTCCTCTCTTGCCCTCCCCTCACCCCTGGCCTACTCTCAGGACCTAGTGTATGGGCAGTTCATACCCTCTCCCCCTCCCCCCCCACATATACATCCCTGCCCAATCACAATATACAAAAGTAAGACTATTTTGAGTTATTAAATACTCTTCAAAAGAAATATAAAACAAGATAAAATATTTTTGAAATAAAATGTTATAGTAGTTTCAGATATACACATTATATCTATATATAAACACGTGTGTATATGTGTGTGTGTGTGTTTTAAATTGTGTACAGCCCTTGATAGCTGACCAAAACTCATTAAGTGGCCCTCCAGCTGAAATAATTGCCCATCCCTGGACTAAGAGATTTACAATCCAGCCTATAAAGGGTCAGAATAAATTTGTAGCGCTCAACTTTATGCTAAGTGCTACATTACCCAGTTTTTACTCCTATTGCTTTTAATACAACTATTATTGGACTGAGATACTGTTTAAAGTGAGCAACAGAGGTAGAATCAGGCCTTGAGAATTTGATTTTCAAATTTAAGAATTTTTCCAAAATATTGGGCTGAAAAATACAAATGTTAATTTCTGAATGGCGTGAAGCAAATATGGTTCATCTAGCCCTGCTATGTCATAGATTTTGTTTCACATTGATACATTATTATAATAGTATGCCTAACTACAGCAGCTGGAGTGGAGACTCTTTTCCACTTCAAATGATTAATGGCATTGTGTAGCAAATGCAGACTTTAAGATCACAAGTATTGTAAAGACTGATTCTTTTGTAATTATGATTATTTGTAGCAGTTTGTTATTCTGTTCATTCACAGCAATAGAGTAGGAGATGGTACTCCATTCTCAACTGTGAACTGGAACAGGGGTTTTCAACCTTTTTGCAACATTGTACTGGTCATAGCGTGGGGTCCCCAGGGATGTGATGCCCATAGGGCTCCATGATCATGCCAATCCTGCCCAATTGGCACCCTTTTTCTTTCCTGCCATGTCTTGCTAGTAATCATCATAAATAGGGAGGCCACACTTGAGTTTGTTTGGACATGGTCCTGATGGACCCTGCTGAATCCTGTGAGTTCCTCGACATCTTTCTGCATCCTCCTCATAATGGGACACCCTCAGCTTTATGGGCTAGATGCGTGGCTCCAAAACTGCCCCTTTACCATGGCCCATGCCTCATAGGTAGTATTCAAATATTGTTGTTCTGAGGCCTTAGACTGGTTCAGCCTCCTGTCATCACTGGGCTCTCTGCAGCCCTGTCTCTGAGCCCTCACTGATGCTGTGCTTTCTGCAGCTCCTGTCTCTGTACCTTCACTGACGCTGGGCTTGCTGGTGCTGGGGTCTCCACACTGTAGTGTGCCCATTGAGGTCTCCTCCTCTCCAATGGCCTCAGTCTGGTCCACCAGTTTACAGACAACAACCAAAATATGACCCCCTGGGCTATAACGTAATACAAACAGTGCAGAGTGCATTCTGTCTTTATACAAAAGGCAAACTTCTCCCCAAGCAATAAGCACCTTGTAGCCCCGGATATCTGGTGAGTTCCTAGAGCCCCATTAGTCCTGATGCAGCATATCAGGTGACCACAGTGTCTCTGGGCAATTTTTTTCTGCGGGCTCCTTCCTCTGGCTGTTGCCAGAGAACTAACCCCTGCTGGCCTCATCCTTCTGGTCAACTGACCGGGTGCAGGTGCAGGCTAATTCTCCTGTTAGCCTGCTGCCATAGTAACCTACACTTGCAGGGTTTCTGCCTGGCTCCTAGGGCCTTCTCCCTAGGCAGTTTCTTCCCTTAAAGGAGCAGACACTTTAGTACCCTGTGACAGTACTTCCCAGTGGCCAGACATGGAGTAGTGTACCCCTGGCCACTAAGTGGAACAGTGCGGGGTAGAGTGCAGCCAGACACTAAGAAGGGGGGGTTGTGTAGTAAAAGATTCCCCCACCTCTGGTGTCCAGCCAGGCAGGCAGTGCCTGCAAAGGATGCTGTGTGGCAGCATTTCATCCCTATCTACCCCTACCACCAGGGCCTTCTCAAGTACCTCCAGGGGTATGCGTACCCCCAGTTGACAACCCCTGAACTAGAACATAAATTAGAGCAATTGATACTCAGAGGACAAATAACATCTGAATAAAAACGTGTTTATTCTTTTCTGTTTGGCAAAGGGAAGGGGGAGGTCTATGTTTAAAGAGCAAATTGGACTTACTGGACACATCTAGACATTTAATTAATGAGGATAAAAATATTCCAGTTCAATTTGAGATGGAGTAAACTGATCTCAACATCACCATCTACATGTGCAGTAATTTATTATGTTGTATAATGCCACTTGTATCTAACAGCACTATCTGGCAGCCTAATAAATTAGTACACTGTGCCCTAATTGTTACACACACATAGATGCTGATGTTTTACTGCATAGCAAATTAGTCTGCTGCTCAGTAAAGCATCTCATGCAGCAATGTCCACTGTTTGTTAAGTCTATCAGGTGAACCAGGGAAATGAAGATTTGGTGAAGGTTTGTTTACTTCCTCAGGGGAAAAATAATATGGCATTTTCAAGGAGCAGCAATACAAGAGATTATATTATGCCACATCTAAGATAGCAATCAACATCTAGAAATGGAAGTGTTCTGATAAACATATCTTTTCTGCTCTACTTTGTTTTCAGTGAAGACTGAAGAGGAGAAATATTAGAACCATTCAACCTAAAGACAAGGAACTAAATCCCAGATGCCTAAATGGCTACATAACTACAGCTTTTAGCACTTATACAGCTGTGATTCAGCTCTGCATGCACAAGAAGAGCTGAGATCTGAATAGCAAAACAGGAACACCCAGGTACATGCAGGAAGCCAAGTCAGTCCTGACATTTTAGTTGCAGAAAAACCATGACCAGTGAGTGTGAGGGCTTTGTTGCATGTTAATTTTAAGCACCTCATGGAGCAATTAACCCTTGTATTGCCCACATATTAACACCTGAAGCTAGTTTTAAGTACTTTTTACATTAGTGTAAACACCCTACCTCCTCACTTCTCCACTGGTCCAGATCAGGCTCCCTGCCCTGTCCAGCACCCCAGATCCCCACACAGTGCCCCACTCCACCATCTCCCCCCACCCTTACTGGTAACTGAGACTGTCCCAGAAGAGCAGGCAGGGAAGAGCTCTAACCTGCTTGCCTGGCCTCTGCCAGTGTAACCACTGCTGCTCTCTGAGCTAAGAGAAAAGCAGAGAATTCTCCCAGAGAAAAGCAGCATCCTGGCAGTGGAGGGGAGAGGGTCAGACAGGCAGGTTAACCTTTTTCTGCCTGTTGCTCCAAGAAATTATAGGCAGCCATGAGTAAGTGGTGGGGGAGGGGGAGACAGTAGGGGTGCAGTGAATGGGAATCTGGGGTACCAGGGAGGGCAAGAAAGGAAGGAAGCTTGATCTGGACCAGAAGGTAAAAGTGGGGTGTTTACACTAATATGTAGTCTAGAGTGGGGTGGGAGGAAGCCTGGAGTGAGAGCAGGGTGTCCTCTGGGTCCTTGCTGGTCTGAACGTGTGACTGCTCCAAACTCGAGCTAGCACTGACACAGCAATATCTGAGCAGCTCACAGGATAACCTGTAACAAGGCCCTCAGACAGCGGAGAGAAAGGGGAGCCCTCCAAACTTTTAGTTAAATAGGTTAGTGTTTAGCTTTACATTACTCTTAATCATATAGAAATAATGGAAAATGAAAGTGTCCTGAACCCAAAACCTTATGTTTTGGCTTTGGTTATAAATCATATGCAGGCAGAAGCAAAACCCTAAATCTTTATTTTCCTGAATGTGAAAGTTAAAAACATCTGAATCTGAATCCCAGATCTCTCAGTTTGGATTAGTTAGATTCAGGCCATCCTGACAGAAAAGTACCTTTGAACTTGATTGATACAGATCCAAATCTCAGGTTCTCTCTGTTGATTCAGTTATGGCAACAGTACATTTTAAGTGCAAATGCCATACAAACATTATGAAATGCTGTGTAGAAATCATAAATTTGAATGAATATATCTGTTGGAGAATGGAGGAAGGCTGCTAGGCAAGCAGAATGTGTAGCCTCTGAAGGGGCTATTGCATTCTAGGTATAATTACAAATGACACACTTATGCTGTTATTGAACTCAGTTGTGGCATGTATGACAACAAGGAAGCTAAGATCCTGATTTCATCTAACTTTATATAGTATAGAATGACTGGTTTCTTTAAACAGACTCAACTAGATTGTTTCTATTCTCCTTGGCAATATCAATACATCTCTGATTTTATATTAATTTCCCAAGTTGCACATTGCATTGTGAAATTAAGTGTTTTAATTTTTTTTTTTGGACAATGAGTGAAATGAGAAAACAACCTGTATTCTCATTCCAAATGTGTGGGTGGTGAGAGGGGAAAAAAAATACCTCTATTTTCACTGGGATGTACACTGCCTTGCCCAGGATCTCTTTCTTAATCATCCTGTAACTGATTAATCTACATGTGCAGCTGCATAATGTCCATTAAGCAAAGAAATATGGAATGAAAAAAATAAATATATACTATCCATACAGATTATTACAAGTGGTTTGGGAAAAATGCTTCTACTTTCCCATCTTGTGTCCATCCATTCAATGAGCTTTAGTTAAAGTGACCCCACCACGATTTTTAAATGTGGGGACACTGATACATGTGATGATCTGGGCACTTTAATTAAAGCAGCTCTCAGAGCCACTCTAAAGTGCCCCCTCAACTATATAAACACCCCATGAGAGCAAGCATGGTGGAATTTGACTCAGTAGCTAGATTTTAACCATGCAGCCAATGGTGAAGTTCTGGGTTCCAGTCCTCCTTCTTAGCACTATTTGTGTATTTTACATTTAAATGCATGTTTGTGTTTTTTAGATAAATACTAGAAATAAACTTAAGGGAAAAGCCTGGAACCCAGACTAAAGGGCAGGCACCATAACCATCTCTCCCTTCTCCTCCAGCAACTGTTATTTAAAAATACTGAGTCCTTGCCAGTTGTTATAGAAAATACATGTAGGGACTTACTTTCACAAATGGGTTCCAGGCTCCAGAACCCAAATGGATACACACTAGGGCTATGTGAAATGGTAACGTTGTGTTTTGACCAGTGTTTCGATGTTTTGAGGGAACAACATTTCTTTTTTAAACTTTGTTTTGATTTAAAACAGCTGTTCCATTTTGCTCCATTGAAACAGGGTCGAAAGGGCAAAACTGTTTCAATGTTTCGCCCATAGGATATCATGAGGAAGGACAAAACATCCTATAACTTTGTCATTTCTGGCTTGATTTGGTTGAAACCTTCATAAATGATATCCCCTTCTGAGGTTATGAAGCCTGCCAAGTTTCAAGGAGATAGGTACAGGGGGTTCAGGGAAACTGCACCCTAAAATCTTGAAAGCAAAACTCATGTCACATGTATGTGTTAAGCTGCAGTGGAGTCAAAACTGCAAGTCTGCTAGCCCCTGCTGAAGACACTATTTCAAAGAGATAGTTACAGGGGCTTCTGGGTTCTGGGGCCCTGCACCTCTAGCTAATGACAGAAGTGTCATGGATGCTTGTGCAACTGTGTCTGTCTTGGGGCTTGGGAGTGGAGGGGGAAACTACTGCAGGCCTACCTGCTAGGCCTTGCTGCAGCCACAAAGCCTGCCAGCTGTTAAAGAGATAGGTATGGGATGGGGGCGTTCTGGGGCCCTGCACCCTTAGCTGGTGACAGGCAAAACTCGTGACAAGTTTCCGACCAGTTTCTGTGATGTGGGTGCTTGTGCTAGCTAGTTACTGTGTTACACAATCAATCATGATTCACTCAGGGACCAGCTAAATACACAGTAGCTAGCAAGGATAACAAGTTAATGAGCAAGGATTAACACCTACAAAACCACAAACTAACCCGAGGAAAGAATCAATACAGAGCTAGAAACTGCTTCTGCCCCAAGACAGAGACAGTCAGTTGCACAAGCACCTATGTCAGGAGTTTTGCCTGTCAGCAGCTAGGAGTGCAGGGCCCCAGAACCCCCCTGCACCAATCTCCTTAACAGCTGGCAGGCCTTGTGGCTGCAATAAGTCCTAGCAGCCAGGCCTGTAGTAGTTTCCTCTCCCCACCCCCTCGTGTCCCAAGACAGACACAGTTGCACAAGCACCCACGTCACAGAAACTGGTCGGAAACTTGTCACGAGTTTTACCTGTCAGCAGCTAGAGGTGCAGGGCCCCAGAACTCAGATGTCCCTGTACTTATCTCCTTGAAAGATGGCAGACTTCATGGCCTCAGCAGGGGCTAGCAGGCCTGCAGCTTTCACCTTGCTGTGCCTTAACACACGCAGTGTCACCCATGTCACGAATTTTGCTTGTCCACAGCTTAAGGTACAGTTTCCTCAAAACCCCTACATCTGTCTCCTTGAAACTTTGCAGGTTTGGGGTCTCTGCAGGGGCTAGCATGCCTGCATTTTTAACCCTGCTGTGGCATACCACATATCCATGACACAAGTTTTGCTTTCAAAGCTTTGGGGTACAGTTTCCCTGAACCTCCTGAACCTATCTCCTTGAAACTTGGCAGACTTCATAACCTCAGAAGGGGATATCATTTAGGCAAGTTTCATCCAAATCAGGCCATAAATGACAAAGTTATATGCTGTTTTGTCCTTTCCCATTATAGTCTATGGGCAAACAGCAAAACGTTTCGACTTGCCTCGTTTTGTTTTGAGGCTGCTTCGATTTATATCTGTTCCACTTCAGTTTTGCTGTTTGACCTCATAACAGGTTGAAACAGCATCAGAACAAAACTGATGGTAAAATTTTGCACAGCCCTCATACACACATACAACTTGTAACACTGATTCAGGTACTTAATCCCAAGACAGGGTAGGCATTTTAGAAATATTCCTATACTTAGCTTCAAATCTCTTTACTGATATTTGAAATCTCTTTACTGATATTTTTCTTGATTAACAAGAAAAAAGAACACTTTAGATTTGACAAACAAACCCTGAAGTGTTTACCAAAGAACAAGATGATGATATAAGCACAAGTGACCTTTAGAACCACCTCTTTAAAGCAATCAACTTTCTGAAAATACATTTTCATTGAATTAACCCAATTAGCTTGCTGCAAGATGGCCTATTATATCCCTTAAAAGAATGACAATTAAAGAAATAAATCAAGTAAAATTAATAACTTCCCTAGACACAGGTTATAGTGTCCGCAAGCAGCGGGCAGGCTGCAAACAGCTGTGCTAAGCTCCACAGCTCTGGTATCAGTTGCATGATGGTGGCTACTGCATGCACACCTCTGGGCATAGCACCAGATGACAAAGCTAATCTCTTAAACATATTCTTTGATTCCATTTTCTGAGCAGGGACAGGGACATCCCCCACACTGGGATTCCAGATGGACCCAGGGGAGGTGCAATCAGGCACAGGGTCAGTGAGGACCTAGTCGGGGAACTTTTGGAAGGACTAGAAATGTTCAAGTCAGCAGGTCTTGATGATCTCAACCCAGAGTGCTTAGGGAATTGGCAGAGGTCATTGCAGGACGTCTGGCACAGCTTTACAAGCACTCGTGGTACTCTGGTGAGGTGCCAGAGGACTGAAAAAGGGCCAATGTGGTCCCCATTTTCAAAGAAGGGAGGAAAGAGGACCCAGGAAACTATAGGCCTGTTAGTCTTACCTCAGTTCTGGGGAAGCTCTTTGAAAAAATTATCCAGGGGCACATCTGCAGGGGGCCAGCAGGGGAGATTATGCTTAGGGACAATCAACATGGGTTCATTAGAGACAGGTCTTGTCAGACCAATCTGGTTGCCTTCTATGACCAGGTCACAAAAGCCTGGGATGCAGGTGTCGTGGTGGATGTAGTCTTTTTGGACTCTAGGAAGGCCTTTGACACTGTCTCTCACCCCATCCTTATTAAAAGATTTGACAACGATGGTAGTGACACCTACAGAATCAGATGGGTCACAAATTGGCTGGAGGGCAGCACCCACAGAGTGGTGGTGGATGGGTCATTTTCAATCTAGAGGGATGTGGGCAGTGGGGTTCCCTAGGGCTTGGTCCTTAGGGCCCTCACTGTTCAATATCTTCATTGGCAATTTGGACGGGGAGGTGAAAAGCACCTTGTTCAAATTCACAGATGACACTAAGATGTGGGGAGAAGTGAGCATGCTAGAAGAGAGGTCAGGCTACAATTAGATATGGGCAGGTTACAGAGGTGGGCAGATGAGAATACGATGAGTTTCAATACGAACAAATTCAAGTTGTTGCACCTGAAGAGGAAGAACCAGCAGCATACCTACCGGCTGGGGAACTCCCTTCTTGTCAGCACATAGACAGAAAAGGATATTGGTGACACTATTGATTCCAATACGAACATGGGCCACCAATATGGGGACATGGTCGGGAAGGCTAACCATACCTTGTCATGCATCCATAGATGCATCACGAGCAGGTCTAAGGAGGTGATCCTCTCCCTCCATGCGACATTGGTCAGGCCTCAGTTGGAGTACTGTGTCCAGTTCGGGGTGCCGCATTTCAGGAGGGATGTGGAAAGCATTGAGAGGGTCCAGAGGAGGGCCACTCGCATGATCCGGAGGCAGCAGGGCAGGCCCTATGAGGACAGGCTAAGGGATCTGAACCTATTCAGCCTCCAAAAAAGAAGGCTGAGAAGGGATCTGGTGGCCGCCTATGAACTTGCCAAGGAGGAAAAGCAGGCAATGGGAGAGTTCCTGTTCCCCCCAGTGCTACCGGGGTAACAAGGAACAACGGCCACAAGTTGACTGAGAGTAGATTCACTTCCAAGGGAAGTGGTGCTCGCCCCTACCCTGGGGGGTCTTCAAAAGGAGGCTAGACAGCCACCTAGCTAGGGTCATCTGAGCCCAGCATCCCTTCCTGCCCATGTCAGGGGGTTGGACTAGATGATCTTCTTAGGTCCCTTCTAACCCTAACAACTATGAAACTATAAAACCCAAATATAATCTTGGGAACCTACTGGTAGAAATGTAGGACTATTAAGAGATATCCAACTCTTATTAATTTACTTAAGCCACATAAGCACTCCTTCTAAACGCACATTACCAGATTAAAGAGGTAACTTCTGCTTTGAGATGGGCAAATATTTTAATTCACAGACTAACATAAGTATCCATGGGTATATGAATATTGCAAAATATCCATAGATGAGTAAGTTGGCCTTTGTAATAGTAAAAGGTTAAAGGAATTTAGAAGAAAAATAGACGTTGAGGATAGCCAAATTTTCTTTATTATTAATATCAATGAGCAGAAAATAATATTATTCTAATGTTGGTTGTAAATTCATGTATATCTAGCTAAGTTTGGAATACTTAGCTAGATCTGGGAATATATCCTATATACACCTGAGCATATAAAAGCTTTAGTGTGATATGTTGGCATAAAATGTCCTGCCTCCGCCCTTGCTGTGAGCAATGGTATGCCGGTCTTTTCTAACCTTACCTCTCTCATGTTTGCCCTCCCTCTAAAGTAAACTAAGTCAATTAATCATAATCAGATGCCACAGTGTAAATAAGATCTCAAGACTTGCTTTCCTTTATCTGTCCCATTACCATTAGCCTCTAACTCTCATATGCTCATATTCGCATTGTAGAGAACACAATCTGAAACTCCACTAACGGAAGGTTCAAGCAAAAAGAGCTTTTAGGCAAGGGAAATGCTAAGAGAGAGTAGAAAAATGAAGAAATTCTCTTAGATCACAAGGTGAGACAGACTATGCAAGACCTACTGAGTAACCTCATGCTTCACACTGAGGGAAGAGGTGACAGGGTTTTGAGTTTTAGTAGGGTTGTTTTGTTTTTTTCCATTTTCACCACTGCTGGTAGCCCAAAGTCAAAGGAATAAGTGTTCTCTTGAAAGTTCACATCTTACTGGGCATGTCTAGTACACAGGTGTTGTAAAGTGCATTTAATCAGAGGAAGGCACATCTTTTGTGCATGTTTCACTTTCAGGTTCTGCGTACAAAGCAGAGTCAGTATATATATCAATATGTAACTGCCTATATACCCCTTTTATCCTCTGTGTGTGCATCTATATATCTATTGATATAAATATATAGATATCTAAAATGTATTGCCAAAGTCTACCAAGAATCATCACTGTTTTCCATCCAAAGAAATTGATTCAATACATCATGGATATACTTCATTCATAAATGCAAGTGAGAATGAGTCTGCTTCAATTTTCAAGGCTAACATCCTGCATCTTACATTTAACCATAACCAATGCTTAAAAAATAGTCCCTAGTGTCCTATAACATACTGAACCAGTTATGTAATACTGCATATATGTAGAGAAGGGGAACATTCCTTCATGACTTTTGTGTCAATCAGCTTACATCCTGAATCACTTTTACTGGACTACCTAAGCACAAAGAACTACACACATTATTGCTGGACATAATGTTACTTTGCTCTTAAAAAATATCCAGTTAAATTCATTCTATGATGTCTTATAGCACACTGTGTGCAGAAATATTTCCTTTAATTTGTTTTATATTTACCTGGCATTAAAACACAAAACACACACAAACACATCCTTTCCCTCCACTCTAAAATTATGGTAAAGGAAGAATATATTGTAAAGCTATTTGGAGAAAATCAGTAATGTAGAGATGACATAATATTTGAAAGGCATAGTAAACACAAAGATATATAGCAAGGTTTCATTAATATATGCCTTTCTTTTTTTTTTTCTAACACGTATTAAAGATGAGCTGAGTCAGTTTCTTTTCACCTTTCAAAATTACCACACATTGATGGCATACTTGTGAATAATCTCAAACTCTAAGTAGATATATTATAACTGCCATCTTGAGGAGGCAAAAGCATTGGTAAGTATAATAAAATCCACAGGTGATGCAAATGATAGAGTTGATTATGCTGTATAAAAATAGACAAAGCTGCTGTTTGTAATGACCATCACCTATGTGTCCTTCATACATGTCACATAAGCCCAGAATCTCACAGGAATCTGATCTACACTAAGATTCTGATCTACAAATCACCACAACATTAGGGCTAAGTACAGACAGTCAAAGGGTGTTTATAGAGATGCTCTGGGAGGTGCGGTGGGGGCACTTTAATTAGCACACATTCAAGAAAAAGCACATGGAGTGTCATGTGAATCAGCATCCCCACACTGAAAAATGGCAACAGAGTACTTTGAACTAAAACTCAACAAAGGAGCTTTAAAGTGCCCCGCTTTCATTTTGCAGCATGGGAACACTGATACACATGATGATCCAGCAGACTCAGTTAATCGAGTCTGCTCCAATGCACTACATTGGAGCAGCCACTCTGCATGTGTCTAAGAGCCCCAAAAGCCCAAGAACAAATCAATTCAATCTTAGCTGATCTAAGCTGCATAGATTGAACTGATAATGAAGTGAATGGACATTTGCAAGTGAACAGACATTTGCTTTTGATTCTGGAAATACAGCCACATGCCTGCAGCGCCCCAGGCCAGAAGCCAAGGGGAGCATTAGAGCATGCTTCCTTGCTCAGCTGGAGCAGACAACTTGAGCCAAGGCTAACCCACCCACCCTGCAAAGGGAGGGGTGATTTGCGGTGGAGGTGCAAAGCATTCTGGGATGATGGGGATTATGAGTTAACTTGAATCTAGGACAGAAGTTCAATAAACTAATTTAACCTAAATCAGTTAGGTCTGATACTAAATCCATCCAGGTTTATCTTAAAATGGTTTCAGCCATTTTAAAAACAGTTTATATGTACTAAACTTCTGTTGTGTTACACATTTGAACCAGTTTCTGATCACTTATACCAGTTTATGTGTAATTTCTGTTCCTAGCCTAGCAGTTAATGGTACTGATATGTTTGTACACATTTCTTGTTGTTTCATACCTTCTAGGGTCAGAAGGGACCTGAACAGATCATCAAGTCTAAACCCCAGCCCCGGACAGGAATGAGTGCTGGGATCATAATTCCCCAGCCAGATATCTATCCAACCTCTTCTTGAAGACCCCCAAGGTAAGGGAGAGCATCACCTCCCTTGGGAGCCGATTCCAGAGCCTGGCAACCCTAACTGTAAAGTAATGCCTTCTGATATCAAGCCTGAACCTACTCTCAATCAATTTGTGGCCGTTATTCCAGGTGGTGCCCAGGGAAACAGAGCCTCACCTATTTTCTGCTGGTTCCCCCTGGTGACTTTATAGATGGCCACCAGATCCCCTCACAGTCTTCTCTTGTGGAGGCTAAATAGATTCAGGCCCTTTAGTCTATCTTCATACGTCCTGGCTTTCTGCCTCCTGGCCATGCAAATGACCCTCCCCTGGATCGTCTCCAGGTTAGTCACATCCTTCTTGAAGTGCGGCACCCAGAACTGGGCACAGTACTCCAACTACGGCCTGACCAGTGTTGCATAGAGGGGAAGGATCACCTACCTGGACCTGCCTGTGATGCATCTGTAGATGCATGACAAGGTGCAGTTAGCCTTACTGACCGCTTCCTGACATTGGCGGCTCATGTCCATCCTGGAGTCAACAACAACTCCAAGATTCCTTTCAGCCACTGTGTTGTTGAGAAGGGGGTTCCCTGGCCTATAGGTATGTTGCAGGTTCCTTTTCCCTAGATTAAACACCTTGCACTTGCCTGTGTTGAATTCCATTCTATTCTCATCCGCCCACCTCTGTAACCTGTCTAGATCTAGTTGGAGTCTGCCCCTCCCCTCCAGTGTGCCCACTTCTCCCCACATATTTGTGTCATCACTGAATTTGGACAGTGTGTTTTCCACACCCACCTCCAAGTTGCTGGTAAAGA
>JAGPOW010003642.1:87626799-87648591 GCA_030014935.1 Caiman crocodilus | reverse complement strand
GTGTTTTCCACACCCACCTCCAAGTTGCTGGTAAAGATGTTGACTAGCACAGGCCTGAGGACCAAGCCCTGGGGGACTCCACTGCCCACATCCCTCCAGGTTGAAAACTGGCCTGAGGGGGTCCCAGTGAATTGGCTGATCTGGTCCCTGCTCAGAAAAATTGAAGCAAAAAAATTGTTAAATAGTTTAGCCTTGTTGTCTGTTGCAACAACCGGATTTCCTAGTGTGTCTTGCAAAGGCCCCATGTTACCCGGTACCTGCTTTTTGCCCCCTACATATTTAAAAAAGGACTTCTTGTTGTCCTTGATCTGGATAGCTAGTCCCAGTTCCATCTCTGCCTTGGCCTTCCTGACCGCCCCCCTGCAGCTCTGAGCAACCGAAGTATAGTCCTCCCTGGTGATGGCCCCTCCCTTCCATTGGGTGTATGCCTCCCTTTTAGCTAGGAGATGTTCCCGTAAGCTTTTTGTGAGCCATGGGGGTTTTTAAGCCCTCTTGCTCCCTTTGATCCTTGTTGGGATTACTTCCCTTTGGGCTTGGGGGATTGTCTCCTTAAGGAATGACCACTCTTCCTGGACACCCAACTGCCCTCCCCTCCAGGACCTCAGTACTTCCCCAACTATTCTTCTTACCTCATTGAAATCTGCCCTCCTGAAGTCTAGGGCTGCTGCCTTGCTGCAGGCGTTTGCCACCTTGCACTGGATGGTGAATTCCAGCAGGCGATGATCACTGTCGCCCAGGTGGTGGAGCACCCGCAGTCCCTTCATGAGGTCATCACCTGAGGCCAGCACCAGATCCAACAAGGCATCTCCCCTGGTGGGGCTGTGCACCTCTTGGGTTAGATGGAGGTCCTGTATCTCAGCTAGGAACCTACATGAGTGGTCAGATCTGGCTGACTGTTCTTCCCAGCAGATGTCTGGAAGGTTCATGTCACCCATGGTGGCCATGTCTTTTGACCTAAATACCTCTGTGAGCTGACTTATGAATTCCCAGTCTAGCTCTTCCCCTTGGTTGGGTGGCCTGTAGTAAACCCCCCACTGCTAAGTCCCTTTCCCCTCGACTCCCTTGTATTGTAACCCAGAGCACTTCAGTGTGCCCCTCATCAGACCTTGTGCTACTAGATGAGGCTGTATATTCCTCCTTAATGTAGAACTCCACACCCCCACCTTTCCTCCCTGTTCTGTCCCTTCTGTACAGCCTATAGCCCTTGATATTCACCGCCCAGTAGTGTGGATAGATATAGATAGATAGATATAGAGAGATACCTATATATATATATATATATATATATATATATCAGTTGAACCCCATGTTTTATAAATACATTTACAATTTTAAAGCAATTGGAAGCCTACCAGTGCTGAAATTATTGTAATAAAATACATTTTAAATGCCTATACATTTTGGCATTGATTTTGATTTTTTTATCCTCGAAAATCAGAGCTCCCCCTGCCCCCTTTGCTCGTCAGGATGCAGATTCAGCTGTGGCTGTCCCCTCCTGCTGCTTTGTGGTCCTGAGCAGCCCATATATACTGGTGCTCAAACCCTGCCCATGCTGTTGCCCCTCACTTCTGACCTACAGCCCCCTGGCCCTACTGGTGCCCATCACTCCTGACCTTCTGCTCCCCCCCACCGGGTGTGAGGAAGGGAGTGGGTATGTGGGAAGGAGGGGAGGCAATGCAGTGGAAAGGGGCTGGGAGACCAATGCTATACAGTGGGGGAGTGGGGAGGGCATGTGCCCTCCTACCTGTCTGCCCTGTGCCCCTTCTGCTGCAGCATGCTCTGTGATCTTTCCCCTGGCCCCTGCTCCTACCTCTATAGACTTACCTGGAGGGTGCTGTGGGAGGTCGGCAGCTGCTCTCCACCACTGCCTGACTGCTGTGTGCATGTGTGCTCATACGTGCACATGGCGCTCCCTGCATCCCACTCCCACAGCTCCAATGCACCCCTTGCAGGCTGGAACTTTGCCAGCCTGTGAGGGGAAACCAGTGGTTTCAAACATTTTCTCCTTTAAAAGGGAACATCCATCATTTTTTCCTCTAAAAGAGAAAATCTGGATTTTTCTCTGTTAAAGAACATCCTCATTTTTTCCACTTTTTCCCAGAGCAAACGGAAAACCCAGATCCCTGGTTATGACTATACATGATCTAGGAGGGAGTTAGGATGAATTTTGAAACTGCTGAATATCTCCCTGCAGGCGCAGAATTTGATAGGCCAATATGGAGAAGCTTGAAGCACCTCTGAATAGGAGCTGGCAAGACTAAAGTTAACATGCAACTGTGGAGGTACTTTAATGAGGAAACACCATGTGTAAATGTGGAGGAAACTTTCAGATTACTGAACTTCTACTGGCCTGCCCACATATAAGAGAACCATGCACCAGTGAGAACCTCAGATTGGGCTACAGATGGAGCAATAGTATGTACCCATTTCTGGACCCAAATTTGAATGTGGTGACAGGACACAAGAAGAATAATTTGTAAATAATAGTGACTTGTGTGGGAGAAGTCAATAAAAAAGAACAGCACTATATGAAGAGTCTTAGACAAAAACTTTGTATAACATCGTATCAAATCATTGGCAAGTCAGTTATACTTGCACTTCAATTTTTCCAGGATAACTTATCTCAGATTTTGAAACCTCCTGTCATATACTGATTCTAGCATATATCTTCAAATTTTCATTGCCTTTATCTGAATTTTGACTACCTGCAATATTTTCTATAGGTGAGCTGGTCAAAACTGGACTCGGTGCTCTAAATAAGGTTTGTCTGACAATTAAATTATATACAGTTAGAAGGGTGAGCCAGAATCTTTTATCTGAATTCCTTTCACCTACATCCTTGAGCATTGGTGGTTGATATAAAACTGAATACTGATCCAAGCCACCCCTAATTTTGATTTTGGAAAACCAAAACATTTAGTACACACTCAGTAAATGGCAGCTTTTGATTGAAAACTACCTTCTTGCCTCTAACGTCAGTGTTTTTGAGGAAATGGAACCTCTATCTAATATACCCTAACGCTGGGATTTGCCCTTCCAGAACTAAAACCCAGCTTCTCTTAGACCTTTTCTAAATAGAACACCTGTATTATTTTCCATCTCTCTTGCCTGTTTTGCAGCAAGATGCCTAATCCTTATCTGTGGTTTTGGAGGAGTCCAAAAATTAGTCAAGGAAACAAAGCAAAACTCTAAGGGATAAGAAATAAGGGAGAGTACATGGAAAGCTGAGAAGGCATTTACTGATTTATTGAACAGAATATCAGAACATGTTGTTCAAAAACAACATTAAGGTAAGGCTTTAAGTTTCTTCGTAAACTTTCTGGAAGTGAAAGCCAAAACCTTATATTGTAAATGCTGATTTTCCCTCTCCTGGCTCCCTGCCCCCACCCCCCCTGCAAATTTTAGCTTTCTTTTTCAAGAAAAAACAGTTAGAGAAAAAGCTAGGCAGGGAAGCATTCCATAATAACTCAATATAAGCTGCACTGAACAGGATGCTTCAGTCTGTCAGTGCTAGTAGTGCTTATTGCACAGCATTCTCTGTTATTCTCTGTGCAGTAAGCTATGGTATTTTATTTCATACATCATTTCATATTCTGGAATGTATAATCATACATCATATGTCCAGCAAATTGCATTGCACAGGCCTGAATGCACTGTCTGAATCCATGTTGTGAGGTTTCCCAGTCAGGTAGGTAAAAAGAGCAATGTGAAAGAATAGGTAGTTGTGAAAGAACACATAGTTTCACTTTACTCACCTGCTGGCAATGGATAAAAAGGTTTAGAATTTCCCATCTCTCTACTCTGGTTTTGAATGCTTCTCTGCTCAGCAATCCCCAAAGTTCAATGAACCATTTATGCTTGTGCTGTGATTTCACTTCATTTCTTCTGTAAGATTGCCTTAGCACATCTGGTAAAAATTAGATAAATAGATTAGTTATGGTTCTGTTTCCAGTTAATTTCTTGAAGCCTCTACCCTCACTTCTTTAGCACAGAGGAAAGATATAAATTTCTGATAGGAATAAGTGTTCTCATTACTGGCCCTGGTTAGTTATTGCATGGCCAGTGTCAAGTTTAATTAGATTTCAAGAACTCCAGGTCCATAATTTGTGACAATGGAAGTGTATGCTGATGATGCATCTTTGCTGAGAGCACTGTTAGTCCAATAAAGAGATGCTCTCTAATCCACAGAAATGTGTCACACGCTTGCAGTTGTAATGAAACTGTAATCAGCCTAACCCAAGCTACATATCATCTGCATTGTGCTATATAAAATTATTCAGTGGTCTGAATATAAAAAAAGGCAAAGTGCTTTTTAAAATTATCAGGCATGAAATTCCACTTGGATTTTAACTTTAGCTTAACACTTTAGTTGATCTCTTCTTTCCATTATAACAGATGGGAAAGATACAGAAGGATTACTACATATCACCAAGTAAAAAATAAAACATTAAATTCTCCCTTTCACCTTTTTAGCTGGCATCACGTGTCACTTGTGAAGGTTCATGTATTATCTTTATTGGACAGATGTTACCACAAAAGACAGTTACCATCAAGGCAGTGTGTACTATTGCTGGGGTTACCACTTGGTTTATGCAGTAGAGAAATCTTTCATATTTATTTTTTTCCCACACCCCACTGCACTCAAGGGTGGGCACTGCTGCTACTTTACTATTTAGGAAAAAGGTAACAACAGGCATTTTATTATCAAGTAGACTCATTCGCTCCACAGTAAACATCTCACATCTACACATGCAATGCTATTAGGCAGGAGTAAACCAATTAACTCTGTATCAGGATAGTACTTGTACAAGTACTCTTCTGTGGCAAAGTTTTTTTACTCTGCCGCACTGCATGTGTAGATGCTAACATAGCTATCTGGGGCAAAAGGTGCTTTAGGACTGGAGCTGCCTGCTGGCTATCCCCACACTAGAACACCCTTGTACCCCAGCCAGCCCCCCTGCAGCATGTTGAGCTGGGCAGGAGCAGCACCAGGCTGGCAGGTTGACCCCCAGGCCTCTTGCCAACCAGGGCTGCTCTGACTCAGCTCAACATGCTGCAGCTCTGGGCATATGTTCAAAGAGTGCATCCAGGAGCAATAAATTCCAGTTTGATAAGCATTAATTGGACATGTGGATGAGCCCAACAGTAGCAAGAAAATCCTTTAGCCCCTACCTTGTCAGGATATTATATCCTTTTGAACTAAAACATACAAACTGTGATCAACGTAACTGTCAGCTTCAAACAAAACTATAGCTGCTCCTTCTACTTAAGACCTGTAGTTAAGCAAGTCAGGCATTCCTGCTTGTACAACATGCAGCTGCCTGCCTCTTAAGTGAAGCTAACCCCTGAGAGCACTTTACCCAATAATTCAAGCCTCTCACTGGCTCCTCATTTGCTTCTGGGTCAAAATTAAACTTGTAGCTTTTGAGGCCCTTGTTTTCTTGAAGTTGGGCTGCCTTTCACCCTGAACTCATCATGACACAGAAACTATCAATGCCTACAATGTTTTCTAAGTTAAGTTTCTCTCTTCTAGCTGAGGGCAGAGGCAAACTTTTCAGTTGTATTTCTGAGTCTCTGATTTCACTTTAAACAGGGGTGGCCAAGTTGGAGTGTGCATACCACAAGTGGCATGGGCAGCCTCATTTTAGCAGGGAGGAGGGAAGCAACACAGTGGCAGGTAGGGCAGGGAGCAGAAGGCAGAGCAAGCAAAGAATAGAGCAGCTGATTGGGCAGGGGAAGGAGCTTGGAGTGACACTGAAGGATGGCAAAGGGCTTACTATGTGGCAGGCCCACCTAAAAGGTTGGCCCCCACTGACTTTAAAGAAGACTTTAACTGTTTTAATATAAGAAAAATATCTTTAAAATCTGATCCAAACAATGACATTTGCCAGAGTTTACAGAGAGCCTAAAATTAGAGTTCTGAATTGTGATCTGCCCTCTTCAACTCAGCAACCATTCGAATGTCAATGATGACATTTCATATGCTATTCCTTAACATAAAAGTTCAAACACATGTTAAAATTCAGTTTAATTAAAATTTAAACTCAAAATATGGTTAGGCATTTAACAGCAGCTTTGGAGAACAGAAGAGGGTACAATTTGCTTCATTTTCTTAAAGTGAGTTAATTCACCAACAGATTTAGTAATGCTCTTTTACAGTAAACCCATCAAGAAACTTTCTATTTGTGTAAATGACTACAGCTTTATTCATTTTAGTGGAAGTTTGCCTACTTTACATCAGCAGAGACACTGACATATGGATTTTCAAACCTGAGACTGCATTAAAAAATCAGACTGGGCTTTAATGTGACTGCTTTTAGGGCCCTGAGCAAAACAAATTCCTCTCCTCTCTGTTCCAAAACCTTCATTACAGTGGGTGCTATGGAACCAAGCACAACGATTTTATAAGCTTAATTAGTTAATCTGTGTGTACAGGGGGAAACAGGTAATCACATGCATAAAATATGCCTTTTCAGTCAAACCCATGTTGTGTGCATTGTTCACCTATAAATTCCTATTTTAACTTACATATATTGTGTAGGAATTGTTTATATGACACTGTTGCTGCATTTTGCCTTTTGTGTTTCAAAATGATTAGCTGTACTCTAAAGCTTTATAACTGTGCATGCTGTATAAGCAACAAAGCACTGCACTTCAAGGTAATTATAATCATTAGTAGTTCCTGATTCCTTTAGGTGGCTAATATTTCAGCCTGATTTTAGAAAATATTCTACTTCAGAAATAGAGCTCTTAATACGCTCTGAGGTTCAGACAGAAATTACTCGACTAGGTTAACTAATTATTTGCCTTATTAGGAACAAGGATTTCTCATTTTTCTGTTTTATATTTTTATGAGTCTTACCAGATGATTTAATCTGATATTGGCTTTTAGGCATCCCACCATGAGCCATCATAAATAGTATGAATCTGAACCATTGTGCTGCTGCAACAGAATGACAAGTAAGTCTTGCTCAAGGAATAACTTGTACTGCAAGATCTATTCTAGATTCTTTTCACCCATTCGATCAGTCATTTTTATCACTCTTCCAAAATTTGAGCCTGCCTTGGGCATCTGAAGGTCATACAACTGTGTCTGAGTTAAATAAACACCACACATTTGTATTAAAGTAAATGCCTCATCTGCACTGAAATGAATGTTTCGGTGTCTGTGTCTTATAAGCTCTGTGGTTCAGCTGATTTGCCTCTGTTCCTGAACAGGAAATTAGGGTAAGGAGAGAGAAAGTAACAATTATTTTTTCATCTCCCTGTAAGTTTCTTGTCTCAAAATAAATAATGGCATTTGACCTCTTACTGAGACAGCATGGAAATTAAGACACATGACAATCTTTCTTAAGGGTTCCCCTTGAGGCAACTGTGGCTATTTCTCACAATATACTTTGTCTTTCTTTCCCCTAGATAAAAAGCAAGCTATAAAAGTAATAAACCTTTCATGCCAGTTCACAGAATGGTTAACCCAAAAGTCTAGCTAATTAGGGTTTTTCTTCTAAAGCCAGGATAGAGTTTATAAACTCTTCGCACTAGCAGTGTAGAAATCTACAGAAATGGCTTCTCTTCTTGGAGCACAAACATTTGCTACTATAGTAAGCAGCCTTACTGGGTATAATGCTGATCACTCCAGTTCTGTATGTACTAAGTGTTTAAGTTATCATGCTGCACTTAAAAAAGGAGATAAACAAGGAAGAGAATCAGATTCAATAAATAAAAGCTTCTCTTTAAAAAATACAAAAGTAAAACATTAGTCTACTAGGATATGATAAACGGCCTATATATAACATGCTATAACATATAAAATCGGTGAATGTAGCATGCATTTGTGTATGGATGTAAGTGTAGGTGTGTGGTTATGTTTGCTCATCCTGGAAAGCTTCCAGCTTAAAATTGCATTGAATCTTAAGGATGACAGGGAGTTCTTGCCATCTGCAGGCAACAACTCACTGTTATTGCAGACTATATGTTGTGGAAGAGAACAGAAAATCAGTGTTAGACTGTACCAACTCTGTCTGGTGACAGCTAAAAAAAGGGGCCTCTTCCATTTTTCAAAGAGATTGTTAGTAAAGCAAAACAGACAGAAGAGCTAAATAAACGTATTTCTTTGGGTGCCAATACATCAAATGGATTATAATTTGAAAAATGCCTATCGTGTGGATTTTTTTCAGAAATAAAAAGGCTGTAAAACTGAGGGAGTGTAAGTTTGATAATGGAATGATCTACATTGGTGGATCACACTCAAGGGATTTTAAGTTTAAATCCTCTCTTAACCTGCCTTCCTCCACCCCTACTCCAGTTCTGTTGCTTGGCCTCACTAGATTTCTTGTCTCTTCTCTATATCATGTGTTTTGGGACCAAGGCCTAACTCAGTCTAGCCTCAAGAAGGAGTTTGACATTCAATAATCTGTCACTAATTCACAAGTAGGCATCATTTACTGCCTTGTATTGTAAGTCAATGATGAAGAAGTTCAATAATACTATAATTGTGTGGGATACAGAGCTAATGCAAAAGACATACCGAGGTCACTATGAGCTGAAGATAGCCAGAACTTGAAAGGATCAGGATCTCATGCCACTGAAAAAGTATACCAATAGATTCAGTGTATATCATAAAAACATAATAAATGTCATACTGGGTCAGATTGCAGGTCCGTCTAACCCAATATCCTGTTTCTCAAAGTTTTTCTACTTGGTGTCCTCTGTCAGAACTCTAGGGTGCCTATACATGTGCTTGGATGCATTCTAATTTCAACACATAGGAACAGACTTGAGTAATAGCATTTAGTTGCTATACAGTTAGTGATCTTCCTCTAACAATTGAGGAAGGCTTGTGACTTCCTGGTATGCCTAGGCCCTCCAGGGCTGTCTAACAAACAAGCCTATATCTCAAAGTGGCAGAGAATGTGGCTAAGGGGAGAGTTTGTATGTGGAATGAGCTGCTGCCTTGTCTCCCTTCCATTATAGTTTTCATCATTAGACCTAGGAAATTATAATTAGATATTTACTACAAATGATGGACCTATCCTGTATAAATCTATCCAGTCCTTTTTTGAATCTGATTAAATAATCAGTCTCTATATCACCTTGTGGCAATTAGTTCCACAAGTTAATTTTACATTGTGTGTTTTAAACCTACTTCCTAATTCCTTGCATGTCCCCTAGTTCCCACATTGAGAAAGTAAATAGTAAATCCCTATGTTCTCCATGACAGTCATGATTTTATAGACCTCTATCATTGTCCCCATCAGTTAGCTTTTCTCTAAGTTGAAAAGTCCTAGCCTATTTAGATTCTCCTTCTAAGAAAACCTCTCCATACGCCTGATCATCCTCTTTGGTTTTCTCGGTGCCTTTTCTATCTCTACTGTATCCTTTTGGACGTAGTGGTGGTGAAACCGAGGGGCATAGATAAAAATTGCATACAGTACAAAAGGTATGCACATACAACAGTTTTTTTGGTGGCATGAGAAACATTTTCCAATTCACTTAATAATTCCTAACATTCTAGTTCCTGTTTTGATTCCTGCTAAGCACTGAGATGATGTTTTTGGAGAATTGTCCATGATAATTCCAAGACATTTTTTTAGGAGTAGCAGTTAATGTAGAGTTCATAATCATGAATGTACATTCCAGGTTATTTTTACTTCTGTGCATCACTTTGCAATTATCAACACTGAACTGTATCTGACATTTTGTTGCCTATTCATTCCATTGTATAAGAGCCTAAACAGTCTTTTTTTTTTTTTATTACTCAGAATAATTTGCTGTCATTTGCCAAATGGCCACCAGACTATTAACTTTCCTTTCAAAAACATTTATGAGTATATTAAAAAGCACAGGTCCCAGCATAGACTCTTTGGGACTCCAATGCTTACCTCCCTCCATTATAATAAAGGACCATTTATTAGGGCTGTGCAAAGCTTTGGTCCCTGATTCAGTTGGAAGGAGATTTGGTCCAATTTGGTGGCTGAATCTCCAAATCCAAATTGAATCAGGAGATCCTTTAATCTCTCTGAATCAAATCAGAACCCTCTGAATCAATTCAGAGAGATTTGGAAAGATTCGGAGATTCAGACGTAGACATAGCTTTAAATGTTTTTTTCTACATATCTCTAGGTAGCGGGCAGCTTGTGAATGCTATGATGCTAGGGTGCATGAAGAGTCATAGAGAAGCATGGGAGGCTCTCCAGTGTGCTTGACAGCAGACTCAGAAGTGGACAAGAAGCACTTCCAGTCCACTTCCAGGTCCACTGGGGAATGCCCAGGGCCCCCCACCCATGTGTCTCTGGCTCAGCAATTGGTGCCTCCTGGGTCTGAGGAAGCACCTGTCCCATCCTCCCCCCCTTCCCCCAGCCAATCACCACGCTTCTGTGGGTTACTCCATTCACCCCAGCATCACAGCGATCACAAGCCTCACTGATACTTTGAGGTATGTAGAAAAAAGATTTAAAGTTGTGTCTATGTCCCAAGTGCCGATTCTCCAAATCAGCATCGAATCATCTGAGTCAGCTAAATCAAATCAGGGACAGTGATTCAAATCAATAAATAGAGTCATTGCCTTTGATTTGGGCCAAATCCAAATCTGAATCAAATAGGGCTCACTTTGCACACTCCTACCATTTATACCTATTCCTTGTTTCCTATTTTTTAAGCAGCTCCTAATCCGTGAGTGGACCTTACCTAAGACCCCTTATAAAAATCTCTGCAAAATACTTGTTAAGCTGCTATCATGCAAGTTGTAATTCCATTTCAGTGCAGTTGTATCAGAAAATAATTTTGCCTATTGTGTATGCATTACTTCAAATAATGGCATTTCCCAAAACAAACAGGATGATTTTAATCTCTCAGTCAAATTAATGCAACTGGTAATTAATTTTAAGGAAGGAAATGCCCTGTACAAAATATATTTAAAAAGTTCTTTAACCATTTTTAGGAGGTCAGTTCTGATTTTAAGGTTTGTGACTCCATGAGGAGAGCAGTGGTTTTCTTCATAAAATCATACACATATTCTTGTAATCATTATAAATACCTGGCTCTGTTTAAAAGTTCCTGAGAACTTGTTCAGTAATGGCATTTCTGCAAAAGCAAATACTCCAAAATCTTGATTTACAGGTTATCAATGAGATTTTTAAGGAATCTTCTGTTAGTCAGTGAGCAAAACTTTTATTACTGGAGAAAGCAGATGATAGGACTTCAGGTGGAAAAAATTTAAGAAGGTGGAAAAAATCAGCATAATTACTTTCTTAACCAGATACTGAATTCACATTCAAAGCTGGCCCCCTTGGATGTGTCTACATGTCTCAATTTAAGGTGCATTAAGGGCACAGATTTACACTTGCATGCCCTTCATGCACCTTAAAAATGATGATTTTAGGCTGTTTGCAGGTATCAGATTTAGGCGTGAATAGCTAAAGCATCTTATGCACATGTAGACACACCAAGGCACATTGATACTGTGTACGTTGACTGACTTGGGGCTAAATTTAATGTGCCTTAGCGTGTACATGTGTAGATGTGTGTCTAAATCAATGTGCATTCGGCAAATGTGCATTAAGTTTAGGCTCATGTAAAAGCATATGTAGAAAAGCCCCTTAGGATTCAAGTAGGCCAAACTGACAAACTACATTTGATCTGAATGCAAAGGCCTTGTCCCATAGGATGCTGAGCTCTTCATGTAAGTTGTTACATACCTTGAAACCCTACTGAAATGAATAGAAGTTAGTGGTGATCAGCACCTTGTACAGGGTGGTCTGTACCTTGAAGCATTGGACTATAAGAGAAGAGTAAAGTATGATCATATTTAAGAAGCAAAACTGAGGTGGTACAATGAATCTCTTATTTTGCCTAGAGGTCTAAAATTTGATCAGCTGACACTAACTCACACATGGGGATAACATACTGCCTAATTAACTGCTCTTTCACTTCTGGCAACAAGGGTGTTTATTGTACTGCTTTATAATCAGTAAGTAAACATCGGTTTGGGAGTTTCAAAATATCTTTGATGAAAATATGTCAGTATCTTCCTGATATCACAAGGCTAATCTAGAATTCTACATTACTTTTGTTTTTGCTGCAGTCCTGAATAGAAATAAAAGGATTGTTGTAACCAGGATCTAGGGGCAATTTGTTTTTAGGCTTATATTTGGCCTTCCCACATTAGGTACACTGAAGCATTCCCGTTATCTCTTCCCTGGAAGCTCTGTCTTCATGCACATATCAAGTCAACACTAATAATGAGGGCCACTTGTGTTTTCTTATTTGAAACCGCTGTCTTAGTATATAGAAATGTCATCCATTAAGCCAAAGGTCTTTTGGACGGTGCATCCCCTAAACAGAGAAAATGGGTGCCAGCATTCAGAAACTCTTGTAAAATCCAGCAACTTCCATACCTCCACTGTATAACCTTTAATGATAACAAGTGTCATTGTGATTTCAATTTATGATGTGAATGGTTAAGGATAAAATATTTTAGGGAGGGGTTTTTTTGTACACATCCCAGCTGGTTAATCCTTATAATCTAAATCAAAACCTTTCTTCAAAGTAGTTTCCTAATGGAGATATTTCGAACAGCTAAACAGAAGTACCAGCTGCTGCAGAGGGAATCAATATTCAGCTTTGCATTTATACTCCTTTGGCTTGAGGGCTGCCTTACTTTGAACATGATCTAAGTAAATGAAAATGATTTTTGACCTTAGGGATGCACAGGCTGATCTCTAATAACACTTTTACAACAGCCTTATATACTGAAGACTTTCAGATATGCTTGAGTCTGATTTTGTTTGCAATTATCATTATTATTACTACTGCTTCTGCTGCTTTTGCTGCTGGTGTTACTATTGCTACTCCTACTACTTCAGTGCTAGGCATACATTTTTCTAGTGAGGAAAAATTGATCTGTATAGTCCCATTAAATATTTCAGTGATTTACTTAAGATGTGTTTAATTCCTTCTTTCTTCTATCACATGCATAAAAAGGTAGTTGGTTCTAGTAAATTTTTTTTCAAAGAATGCTATTAAATGGTTGTCCCTGCTTTTAAAAGTCCAAGTACAAGAATATAGCTAATTAGTTCTTAAACTAGATAATAAATTTTCAAAGCCACAAATGTTCAAGTATAAAGGAGTCATCAGTTTTACTGAAACTTTTTTTCACTATCTGTATATGGTCCATTAACATACCACACTCTTTTCCTCCATAAATCTTTTAACTTCCTGGGAAATGTCTAACCTGGGACAAATTCATAAAAAAAATCAGTTTTGAATCCCATCATTTTTATTGCTAAATCTCTGCTTGCTGATGGAAATGTTGAAATTTCACTCTGGAGTAAATGACTGAGTTCTGGCAAATATATCATTTTGGTTGGTGAACACTGACAAAGCTGAACTTAGCAATTTTGCAGTTCTAAGCCAACGCACAGGAGTCTTCTGGCATGTGCAGAGGTGAGAAACTGTATCCTTGAAAGCTAGATTTCCTGTTTTAGCTGTGAGAAGACCTCAGGTAGCATTAATGAAAGAAAGTGAATGTATTCTGGGACTGTTCTAGGAGGCAGTCTCTCACTGTTGTCTGGAATAAAGAAGAAGTGGGACACAGAATACTCTAGAGCAAAGAAAGTTATAAATATGTTGGGAACTAAAGCCTTTCATTTCATATAGCAGCTGAAAAATTCATAATTTATAAAGTCATTGCAATTTAAGAATCTGAAAATCCTTGTACTTAGTTCTAGAGAAAAATATCTAAACTGCAAATGTTATCATATAACATTGGTTATAACATGATAAGTCACCTACTAGCTGAAATGACAGATGGGAAACATTATGATCAACTATTTCCTTTAGGAATCCAATGGACTAATGTGATTTTGTGTTCACAGTTTGTGTTCTTTCTTAGGACTGGAATAGTCAAAGAGCCAAAGGCAAATTATGGATCTTTTCTTTTTCTTTCTCTGAACTGATGAGTATCTTATCTGGCTGTTGTCATCCATCAAAGGTGTATTTTCCTCTAAAGAGTAACAAATGGTCCAGCTTGTCAGAAACTTTAACATGGTTTCTTGATGTACCTCTTACAGAAACAGCTTTGAGTTTATTGAATGACTCTGATGCCCATTTCTACCACAGGTGGCAGAACCCAAATCTGTATAGATACTTGCAATAGAGTTCTGTTTCCCTTTGTATGTTTAAATGGCAATTTTCTAGTCACATAAGTCATGTTTTTTGACATTCATGTGTACTGTACTTGCAATTCTGTTAGCCTTGCAGTGTGGAGGCATACGTATGCATGTGTAGCATAAGCATGCACAATAGGTTACACACTAGCAAAGAAGCATCTATGTACAAGCATCCATTTTAGTCACATATCTATCTCTTAGTCACAAAAACATATATGATCAGAAACCCAAGATTAGTGGGTACTAGAATGCAGAGAAGCAAGGCCTTGCTATGCTTTTATAGCTTCCTGGCACACTAATCTAATGTTAGGCATCATGTAGTGTCCTCTCCAGCACTTCTGGGCTAGGGACCATCATTACACATAAACCAGTTTAAGTGATCAAAAACTGGTTTAAACCTGTAATAAAACAGATGCTCACTGCACATAAACCAGTTTGAAAATGGCAGAAGCCATTTTAAGATAAACCTAGATGAATGTAGTATTCATGCTGATTTGGGTCAAACTGCTTTATGTAATGCCTGTCCCAGACCCCTGGCTGGTTTAAGATAAACCAGACTCCTTCAGATTCCCAGCATGCTTTCTGGGCTGAGCAGGGCTCTTTGCTTCACAACAGAGCTGGCCCCTCTCCTCTGCTCCCCGGCCAGAGCTCCAGCAGAGACTGCAGACACAGCAGGGTCTGCCCGGCTTCCCCTTGCCCCACCCCCATCACTGCTTAAGCAGGGATCCCCCCTCCCATCTCCCACAGCATGGATCCCAGCCCCACGGACCCTAGGCATGTGGTATGCTAGCTAATGCTGAGAGATGTCTGTGTGTGTGTCTCCAATTTCACTGGGACAGGCAGACAGAACAGTGTCTGCTTAGGGGTTTTTGGAGCTAATCAACAGGGCAGCTGATAAAGTCCTTCTTGCCTTCCTTGGGAAAAAACTTCCTAAAAAATGTGAATGCAAAGTACAGGCAGTCTTTTTTCCTCCTTGTTATTTTTTGTGACTTATGTGTATCCCAGGTAACTTAGGTATACTGCCCTTCTCCAATTGAAGGGGATTGTTAGTTGGCAGGTGTGCTGTGCCAGAGCTGCAGACTGCTTAGTTTCCCTCCATCCCTATAGAACCAGGCCAGGACAGTCAGGGGACTTAATTATATACAAATTTATTTACATTATCTTATCACAAGGAAAAGAAACGTGGATATAAACATATGTACAATATACAGTATGTACAATATATAGTATACATATGTATAATATATAGGCTTATATGTTCCCCAGGGCCCTGCCTCCTCCTGGTCAACTGACTGTCTGCAAGTGAGGGTCAATATATATATATATAAAATATCTAAACAAATGACATAAACAGTACCTTCTCGGTAAATGCCATAGAACCTTATACCAGTGCTCCAGATACAGGTAAGTATTTGATATGAAACTAATAAGCCCCAAAATAAACATAGATAGCTAACAGATAGACTATAGATAAATATGGGTGAAGAATAAATAAGCCACAAATAAATACAAATAAACAACAGGTGAAATAATAGCAACTGGGGGTCCCTAGGACTCTACTCATCTACTAATTTACAAACATGAGATGTCACAAAATATAAGGCATGACATCACACCACTTCCAGCACATGGACCCGAAAGATAAACTTAATCCCAAGGGGAAACCCCAATACTCTTGGGCTTTTCCCAAGTCCTACAAAGAAGCTGGTAACTTTAGGGGAGCTGTCCCAGTCAGACCTCCACTTTCAGGAGCCCTTAACTAACCAGGGGGGACACCCCTGTGGGAATCCTCTTTTCCCTGCAACTCATGGCTCCCAGGCCTGGAAGGTGGCCCTCGTCCTCTACACCAAGCTGCTCTCTCACCTGCAGTGGACTTCGTGGGGGTTGTTGTCCCCTGGAACAGGGATCCTCTATGCAGGGCTTCTGGGTCTTCCGGCTCAGCCCTGCCTGCTGGCTCAGTAGCCCTATCACCATCTGGCTTCCTAGACTCAGCCTTTTACTGGGTCGGAGGCCTGGGCTGCCTCATGCAGGACCAAGCTCAGTCTGCTCCCAGACCCTCGGTGCAGTGGCTCCTGCACCAAACTCCCAGCTTCATTTCAGGGACTGAAGACCTGAGCTGTCCAAGCACTCCAAAGATCCTACTCTGTGCACTGGTCTGTGCACCATGTCTCTGGCCACATGCCAGAGGTTTCAGACCTGAGCTGCCTCACACAGCTGCTCTCAGGGTCTGGATGCCATGCACCGTGCTGCACACCGAAAGCCTAGCTGCTGGAGCCACCTGCCATTCCCCACTGATGCAAATCTTCAAAGGCACTTCTGGGTTACTGCTTCACCCTGCTGAGCAGCTCTCCTCAGCAATTCTAAGCCCCACTTTTCTCTCTTTGTCTCATGCAGGGCACACAGCTCCTTTTATATGCTCCAGGGCTCTGCCCCAAAGTCTTTTGGCCTGAGTGCTGCAGTCTTCAGTCAGATCTGGGGGGAGAGGGGAGACTCCTCTCCCCCTCCACTTAGGAAAGGGGCATGACTTAACTCCTCTTGCTGCCTCCTGATTGGTGGATGGGCTCCACCAATGAAAACAGCAAGGTTTCAAGACTGGGACTCAACAGAAGCTCCAACAGGCAAGCCTGCTACATAGGGTTAAAATATATATCACAGTCACATACCTAACGTACATCTATGTAGCAGTAACAGTAATTTTTGCCACTTAATCCACACTTTGAATTCAATTCCCACTCATAGCAGAACAGGAAACTGTTCAGGAGAATCTGATAGACATAAAATGGAGGAAGGCTCCTTTCTTTCTTTTAACCATAAAGTCTAGTAGTAAGAGTTCTTTCCTAAAGAGTGGGAGATCCAGTTTTTAGTCCTTTCCTCCACAGAAATTTGAGCCTGTATTTCTAGTCAAGTACTCTAACTACCAGACCACAGGCTAAACATTACCTAGAGGCATCTCCAGCAAACCTCATAAGTCTGGCTCCCTGCTCCTTCCATCTCCTTTCCTCTCCATCTTCTCCTTCCATTCACCTCACATGCCTCTCCATCCTGGATACTGAACTTGAGGGTCAACTTGAAGAGAAGGATAGGAGCACATGCAAGGTGATGCATAGTTCAATCAATGGAAGATAGGCCACTTTGCTAGGAAGCTGGATATCTGGGTACAGTTTCCTGAACAGGTGTCCCAACCAATAAGCTATTGTGCTAAAAGGGCAAAGTCTCTCTGCCTACCCTGACACATACTAGTCATAATTTTTCTGTGCCTAAATTTCAGGACTTCATATAAATGACATATGTACTTGGACAGTTCCACTCTGCCCAAACACATAAGTAAACACAGTGCAGCCTGCCAAGCATGTGCAGAAGACAGAATAGGATGAAAGGGCAGATTGAAAGGGGTCAGTAGTGCAGTTGCACCCCCATTTTGATTCCTGCTCCACCCAAAATTTAAAATCAACTGCTTGGCAGCAGCAGCAGCAGCAGCAGCATTTATATTCAGAAGCATTCAGGCAACAGTGAGAGAGTCAACTGACTTCATAGTTCATTTGATTCCTTCTAGACACTTAATTCCAAAGGTGTTCACAACCCTCTCTCCTTTTTAATGGTCTTGATGTTCCATTAATCAAGCTATCCTTTCTTCTGCAATTCAATTATTCTGTTTGTTAGGTGCTCCTGATAATGTAGCTTCTGTTTAATGACGTTGTAGACTGTTTTTAACTCTTGCTAAAAACATGATAGTCATATTGTAATAGTCATAGAAAAGTAGGGGTGGAAGGGATCTCCAGAGGTCATCTAGCCCAACCCCCTGCCTGAGGCAAGAACATCCCTATTCAAACCATCCCATATGTAGCATACCCAAAATGTACAAGTCATTTTGTGCTAAAAGTGTGTTCTGATTTTATGTTGCTGTGCATCTTGTTTGTGATGTATATTATGCCTCCTTTGGGATTGGAAGAGAACTATCTCCTATCCCCATCATTGTGTCCAGACCATTGTTTTAAGATGTCTCAAAAGAACTTGTAAAGCCAGTTTAGTGATTCTGGCCAGATCCAGGAGCACTGACCATCTTTGAATTGATTTGTCTGCATTAGTAGTATTCCAGTGATGCTGTTTCTTGATTGAGACCCTGTGATGAGGTCAAAAAAGTTCTTTAAGGTTCAGTCCACCTAGGCTGGGGTCTCTTTTTCCTTTGGGTCCCTCTTTGGAGGGGAGGGAGAACACTGGAGTGCTTGCTGGAGCCTGAGACCAGGTGGTACAGAGAATAAGGGTTTTGAGTCAAGCACCCATGTGGGATTTGGATTCGGAATCCAGGGCAGGAGCTGGTAGCTCACCTTCACAGCCACTTAGGTAGGAGCAGAGAGACACCCTCCATCTTCTCTTTCCATTCACCTCACATACCTCTCCATCCTGGATACCGAACATGAGGGTCAACTTGAAAAGAAGGATAGGCGCACATGCAAGGTGATGCATAGTTCAATCAATGGAAGATAGGCCACTTTGCTAGGAAGCTGGCTCTCCACAGCAGCTTGGAGGAGTTGCATCTACAGGAATCCACAACACGAGCAGAGATGGATGCTCCTTGGCTGCTCAGCAGAGTTACATCAACTCACCAAAGGGTGCTTTACAACACAAAAGGAATCAGCACTCCCCAATGGACAGTGATGGTAAGGGAGATGACATACCCAAATTCATAGGGACTAACTCCTTTTGGATCAAGACTCCTCTACTCTTGGACTGCCGAGCTTGGAGTTGAATGCTCCCTGATGGGGTAAAGGTGATACAGGGTATACTTTGAACTGGGACAATATGTTGTTTTTTCTTGACCATATTTTATATTTTGGTGTTTGCCTTTGTAATAAATCAGGGGTTTGTGTTCATACTGCTTGTGAGGGAAGGGTTGTTGGTTTTATTGGAACCTTAGTGATTCATTTAGTGTTTTTCAGGTGGTCTAGGTGGGGACTTCAGCTGACATGTAATATATTTAGTACCCCAAAATTGAACCCAGCCCTTGTTGCTGCTGATGGGTGCTCAGAAGAAGGGTTACACATTCAACCATAACATAAACTCAACCAAAGACTACCCTCAACCCAGACACAACATAAACCTGACACCCTAACTTACCATAGGTAAAGCAGATGTACCACGGCAGCCAATGCCCTGTTCTATAAAATGTTGTCCATATGCACTTGAGAAGTACCAGGTAGAGGGTCATGCCCCCTGCTACAGAGGAAGATAGAAACCCCCACAGTCCACATCAGTCTGACTATGGAATAAAATTCCTTCCTGACCTCAATTATGGTCATCAGTCTGACCCTGAGTGGAGGGGCAATACTCTCTAGCCAGAAACCTCCAGCATTTCTCCTAGCAGGAGAATCAGCACACCCCAGTGAAATCCCTAACCTTAGCTGTAGTCAACACCCAATGACTCTGGAAAGGCTTAAAAATACCCTGACACATATAGCAGAAAAAAAGTGGGGGGGGAGAGGGAGAGAGGAGGTGGGAGCAGGAGCAATTGGCACAGCCTAGAAGCATAGGAAATACCCAGAATAAAAAATAGCCATAGCTATGCCTAGATCATGTCCAACCAGTGGCTGCTGAACTTCTTCTTAAACACCTTCAATGGAGAGCCCACAACTTCCCTAGGCAGTCTATTTCACTGCCTCACTATTCTCACAGGGTGCATCTACATGTATTCTTTACTGCAGTTGCCTAATCAGCTCCACAGTAAAGTGCCACAGTCTACACATGCACCAGTATTAGGATGCAGTAAATAAATTAAGTATGCTGTAAGATAGTACTGTTGGGGACAGTACCATCTTCAGTAGAGTACTTTACTGCACCAAAATGCAGGTGCATCTGCTGAACAGGGGAAAATAATGCACCAGGCAGCAATGGGCCAGAACCCTGACTGCTGCTTAGCCATATGGCTCCACAAGTTCAGCATGCTTGTGCCACAGCTAACCCCTTTTCTGCCTGATGCTACCACCTACAGCCTGGGGCTAGCTCCAAAGATTTTTCTGTTAGCCCAGGCCTGCTATGCCCTGGCTCAAATGCTGCTGTCCTGGTCACATGTGCAGGTGTTGCATGCAGGAGTATATGAATCTGGCAAGAAGTGCACCAGAGTTTTTTACGTCACATTAATTGCATGTGTAGATGCACCAACAGTAAGTTTTTCTGGATATCCAATCTAAATTTACTTTGCTGCAACTTTGAGTCATTGGTCTGCATCCTCCTCTCTGCAGCAAAAGAGAAAACGAGATGTCCCTTTACTTCATGACAGCCCTTCAAGCATTTGAAGACTGCTGTCATGTCCCCTCTTAAGCACCTTCTCTGCAACCTGGATATGCCTAGCTCCTTCAGCCATTCCTTGTATGACTTGCCTTCCAAACCCTTGACCATCTTTGTTGCCCACCTCTGTACCCTCTCCAAGTGCTCCAAATCCTTTTTAGACTATGAAGTCCAGAACTGCACACGGTACTCCAATTGAATACACTCACCAACTGTGGGAATAGTCACTGGGGCTTCTGGGGGCTGTGGCAGAGCTCCTCACACAGCACAGGGCAGTGGGGATTGTTCCTCTACCTGGGAGGGGCTGGTGACATCAGGGCTTATTTTTTTTTTGCTTTTGTTTTTTTAAGAGCCAGGAGCTGGGGCTGGGAGAGAGGATGACAATGACAAAGCCTCCCCTCACACAGTGCAGGGCAGTGGGGGGTAGCAGAAATCACCTTGCCCCCACCCTGGCAGGAAGTTGTGAGCAGGGGCTTTTTTTTTTCCTTTTTTTTTTAAGAGCTGGGAGCTGGGGCTAAGCAGGGGAGCCATTAACAGGGCTGGAAAAGCAGATGGGGGATTGGGCTGGTCTGATTCACAGATTCAGCCAATTTGGCAGTGGCTGAATCTCTGAATCAGATTCAGCCAAATCAATTTGGGACTGTGCTTCAAATCATTGACTGTGATTCGAATCACTGAATTGAATCACTGTCCCCAAAATACGCCGAATCCAGATCTGATGTGAATACTAGCTGCTTTGCACAGGCCTAGTAACTGGCTCTGTGATAGGATCCAGAGAGTATTGACTGACGGATCTCAGTCACCATGACGGAGGGTGACTGGTGGCATCCTTAGTGTTCAGTACATGGATCGGTGCTTTCAGCATGTTTATCAGTGACTTGTATTTGGGTATTAAAAGCAAACTAGCAAAGTTCGCTAACAACACCAAACTATGGGGGAGTGTGGTCACGCTTGAAGACTGGCTGGCAATACAGGCCAACCTGGACAGGCTCGCGATGTGGACAGATCTTAACCAAATGTAATTTAATATGGAGAAATAATCCACAATCCACAATACACTTAAAGGCTCGGCAATACTACTCTTGCTAGCAACACATTTGAATGAGACCTGGATGTCATGATAAAAAACAAAATGAACATGAGCCACCAAGCAAAGCCACAGCTGGCAGAGCTAATCAAACACTGGCATGCATGTACCAAGGTATCTTAAGCAAGGCTAAGCATGTATCATAGTATCATAGTATCATAGTGTCTAGAGTCGGAAGGGACCTGGGCAGATCATCTAGTCCGACCCCCTGCCTTGGCAGGAAAGAGAACCGGGGTCAGATGACCCCGGCAAGGT
>JAGPOW010003642.1:87580283-87626699 GCA_030014935.1 Caiman crocodilus | reverse complement strand
GCTAATTGACCAGGAGGTGTATTCCTCCTTGATGTAGAGTGCCACTCCCCCACCTTTCCTTCCTATCCTGTCCCTCCTGTATAGCCTATAGCCCTCGTTATCCTGTTATCCTCCCTCTCTACTTGGCCTTGGTGAGACTGCAGGTAGAGTTCTGTGTCCAGTTCTGGGTGATGCACTTCAGGAAGGATGTGGAAGCTCAAGAGAGTCCAAAGGAGGGGCACACACATGATTAGAGGTCTGGAGACAAAGTCATATGAAGAGAGGCTAAAAGACTTGGGACTGTTCAGCCTGCAGAAAAGACGACTCAGAAAGAGTCTTTTGGCAACCTATAAGTATATCAAGGATGTACATCATGGCCTGGGGGAGCATCTGTTCACCAAGGCTCCCCAGGGGAGGACAAGAAATAATAGGCACAAGCTGATTGAGGTTGATTCAGGCTAGACATAAGGAAAAACTTCTTGTAGCAGGCTCTCCTCAGATGTGATACAGTTATCTACCCTGGTGATCTTCAAAAAGTGTCTTCATTCCCATCTTGCTGGGGTCACCTGATCCCAGTAATCTGTCCTAAGTGCAGTGGGGCTGGATCCAATAATCTGTAAGGTCCCTTCCAGCCCCTAACAACTATGAAACTATGAACCTATGAAAGATTAGGGGAAGGTGGAGGATATAACATGAAGCAGACTGAGCTAAGTGACAGCTTGTTATACTGGAATTTTGGTGGGCGAGGGTATGAAGGGGGAGATAGTTTTAGTGGGAGGGAATGGGATACATTAAATAGACAGAATATTGAAAGCAGAATGGAAGTGGCTGAGACTTCATGGAAAGGAAGGACACGTGAGGCATGTAGGGTGGCTAGCTGAGGTAAAAAGAACACTGGGGGAAAGAGAGAGGAGAGAGAGAAGTTGGTTTGGAGCAAACTGAGAAAGTCCAGTCAAAGCTGCAGAATGCTCTTGGAATGCCTGAAGTCCCTGCCTTGGCTGCTACCACAGTTGCTCCTGCCAGACACATGGGAAAAAGGAGGGAGGCATCAGAATATGCCGGCTGGGTCCTAGTGCTTGTACAGTGTATATGTAGGGTCTCCACGGCAAATTTTTGAATCTAGGAGGGAGGGATGAGCCTGGCTGGCCCCACTGTATGCATTCCCTTGCATAGCAATCCCTGCTTTGGTTACTTCTGCAGCTGTTCAGAATGTTTGGAGTCTCTCTTTTCCTCCCAAATAAAATAAAGAGCATTTTGTGGCTAATCTTTACTTTTTGCTAACAGGGAGTATCTACCAAAGAGCCCAAATTCTGAGAATGTCCCTGGGTTGTACTGTAATTTGCATGACCACCAAAGAAAAAAAAGAAAAGAAGGAAGCCTAAACACAAATCTAAAACAAAACCACCATAAATTAGGAATGTATTTGATGTTTTAAAATCAATTTAGGACACACCATTTGGTTTTGCTTGTCATATGGCACCTTATCTGAATACAATCTTATAGTTCATCCACTGCAGATGCTAACTGATGGGATAAACTTTTATCTTGAAGATTTAAACAAATGATAACAAAAGAAGCAGAAGCTTTAAAATGTATTAGGAGTGTTCTTCCTTTCATTTACAGTGTGTGTGTGTGTTTGTGTCGGGGGAGGGCTAAAGTAATGTTTCCAACTTCTTTGCAATTGCTGCTGATTTGCACCTCTCCACAAAAGAGGAAATTCATAGTTAATATTTTCATTGCTATAATTAATTAAATGATACATTTAATGTCTGTAGTTCAGCAGCAGTTTTGATTTATAAATACAATACATTCACATTTTCTTCATTCCAAATAAAAAAGGAAACAGTACCCTATTTCATAAGGACAAATCAAAAAATAGTAAGTGATACAAAATTAGTAGTAGAACATACTTCATGGTATTGTGCCAACCCTGCAGCACAGAAGCTGGCACAAAAAATCAAGGCGGAGTTCCCACTTTAGGTATAAAATCATGGCAGTTAGGGTCACAAGCCAATGAGCCAAAGGGAGGGAGCAGGTAAAGGATAAAAAGACCTGAACAATATTTTAATGTATACTCAGCATCTGAATTTTCCCTCTCTGCCACCAGAGGTGTCCCCAAACAAGCCTTCAGTCTCTAGAGGGCTCAAAAAGCAGTCTGCAGCTGCCCCCAAGTCTGAGTCAGCTAACAGTCAGCACAGTTCTGCAGAATCCTCCCTGGTTCCATCTACTGTTACATACCTTACATTCACATTACAAAACTGGTATTGAAAGGAGCTTGCTGTCCTTCATACCACAGGACCGTAAGGCACTGGGAAAGGATATGGGAAACCCCTGTAACTAAGTCTGATCCTTCTCTGATGCATGGAGTTGTAACTGAAAGTGGTCATCCCGAATGGGATAGCATGATACTCTGAAAGAGGAGTGGGATAATATTAAGGGTGTATCCATCAGACATTTGAGGGGGGAAAAGGGAGGTTCTTAATAGCCACAGATCCTATGAGTCCCAAATCTGGATTAAGAGCTGTAGAGTGAATCTGTTTTTCTCATGATTTGGTGACAAAGATTATTTTACCCTAATACATACATAACTGTGTCCCAGAACACACTTACATGTGAGTTAAGGGCAAGTGGTTGTAGAAACAATAATATCTTCCAGATGTTTGAGCAGAGAATTGTTTTTAAAACTCATTCAGCATTTAACATCTTTTCAGCTTATTAATCTTCACCCATCCCGGGAGGAGTGGGGGAAAAAGGGAAGATTTTTACTCATTGCATGGATGGAGAAACAGAGGGCTTGTGTACATAGAAGATCTGATGTGTATTAAGAAATATGAATGTATTGCATACTAGTGACTCTGTACTAACTCACTGGGTAGACATTCTTCACACACAGTCAACAAGAAGTAGCTTTGCTTTGAAAACAGGGTAGGAGAGTCTGTGGGGAAGTTGTGTGGAATAGCTAGATCTTAGATTAAGATGGACATACAGAAGATTCATAGTTTCATAGACATTAGGGCTGGAAGGGACCTCAGAAGATCATCAAATCCAGCCCCCTGCCCAAGGGGCAGGAAGTCAGTAGGGATCATTGGATCCCAGCAAGATAAACATCCAGTTGTCTCTTAAAGATGTTCAAAGTGAGTGCTTGAACCACCTCCAGCAGCAGTCTATTCCAAACCTTGGGGGCTCGGACAATAAAGAAGTTCTTCCTTATGTCTGGCCTGAAATGGTCATGGAGGAGTTTGTGACCATTCGACCTTGTCATCCCTTGGGGTGCTCTGGTTAACAGATGTTCCCCCAGATCCTGGTGAGTACCCCTGATAAACTTACAGGGGGCCACCAAATCCCCCTTAAGCCTGTGCTTTTCCAGGCTGACGAGTCCCCTGGCTCTCAGCCTCTCATCAAAAGGTTTGCTTTCGTGACCTCTGATGATGCGCGTGGCTCTCCTCTGTACCCTTGTCAAGCTTCTCCACATCCTTTTTCAATTGTGAGGCCAAAACTGGATGCAGTACTCCAGCTGCGGCCTCACCAAGGCTGAGTACAAGGGGAGAATGACATCCTGGGATTTGCTTGAAAAGCATCTATGGATGCAAGAACTAAATAGTAGCTTTGCAAAGGTACCTAAACCTAAACACCATAAACAGGTTAGATGCCTCATTCCCCTTGCTCCCAAATTACCTTATATTCTTCTAAAAATCCCACTGTTCTCCTGTTTGCATCTTTGGGTGCTTTGTGTCTTTAACTTCCCCAAGGTCACACAGCAAAACCCGAGTAAAAATTAATAACTGTCTTGCCAATGATTCCATGCCAACTGCATCTACCATACAACTATTCCATTGTATGTGGTACATCTATTTTTAGTTTTAATAGCAAATATTATTCACCCCCAATTTGTAGCCCAATAGGTGAAAGAAAGTATGATGAATATTTATGACATATGGATGGTTATCCTTTTGCAAAAAAAAGGGACTGTCATATTTCTCATAACACTTTGCATTAGTCACTTATTTAACAGAGTTGTATGTAAAAGGCATAGCACATATATTGTTTTAGTTTTAACTGTCTTATTAAATAAAATGTGCTTCTAATATAGTCTTTGCATTTTGCACATGGAAGATATTTTTCATAGATCATTGTTCAACAGAGGGAGTCCTTTCTATTATGTTTTTCAGAAAAGCATTCACTTAACAATTATTCTTTTAAGTGGGCTCCATTTCATTGCCCCTTTGGAAATGAGGCAATGGATAATTTGCTGTTATAGATTAATGTGCCTTTTTCAACAGCTGCTCAAGACTGAGTAGCTAAAAGTTATAAACTATTCATGAGTTACTCGTATGACCCAGTTCTAACCTCTACTTCTCATTTCATACTGGGCACAGTATAAACATAAAGAGGAAAGGACTGTTGTGAATGGTCCACCTCCAACCATTGCTAATCACAGACATTGCTGCTTCTAATTGATTTCATGTTTTTATTTCAGCTCCTGTCCACTATCCGTTCTAATTGAAAGAGGCATGCGTTGGGCAGTGTGTTTCCAAGGTGGCTGCTAAAGGCAGGAGAGTTTAGAGACAATAAAAATGATTAATTACAAAAGTATTGGAGAAAAGAAAGCAAGAGAAAAAAGGCCCTGCTCCCTGGAAAACTCCAGGAACCAGAAATTAGAACTCTCCAGTTTTACAATGAGTCAACCAAATTGTCATTGTAAAATTATTTTTAACTGATGCGTTTATTGCCTCTTAGGTCTGCAATCACATTGGGAATTATCTTTCTCCAGCTACACTCATTTTTCCTTCAAAACCTGTAATTCTTTCTGCACAAGAGGGGATTAAAAATGTCAAAGAACTGAGATTTGAACTTCTGACCTTTCAAGATGCAGCAACAAGACTTGTATCTACTTTCCCCACTGGATGAGTTAGCAATCTTTTTCATCAGCTATTCGACAGATGAGATTGCAGGGAGAGCATGTTGAAATAAAGGCATTTTAAAATTACCACCAGCAATTGCTGATATGACAATACTTTTTGAAAAAAAACAACACTTCTTGCTTTTCTCAGCTGGGTAAATTTTACCCACTCATTCTGTCTAAATGTATTCCAGCACATGCTCTTCACATGCTTCATTTTATTAATAAAATCAAGTTTCATATACAATTTCTACTATTATGTAAAACAAACAAGAATAAAAATAAATGAGTGGGGGCACCCTAAAACCTGCAATGGTTGTTCTCAGTATAATTTATATCCTATCCAAATTTTTCAATTTCAGAATCTGAGGGACAAACTTTTTAAAGAAGATAATTGATTTGGGGGACATAGATTTATGGGTTTTCACATTCAGATACCATTTTCAAAATCACACAGATGACATGTGATCCTAAGTCTCACATTCAAATGTGCAAAATCTTAAAACAACCTAAAACCTAGCCCTCTATTCAAATTTTACTGTCTATAAAATACCTGATTTCTGGGTATTTCACACTTTGTGAAGTTCAAGATCCTTCAAGATTTTCAACTTTTGTTCTCAGTGTTTGTGGCAACTACAATTAAAGGTTGGTTTTGAGAACTTTGGTGAAGAAAGTAAGAAATAAAATTAAAGAGAGGTTGATGACATTATGTTAATAAATCAATCAGATTCATTAGTAGTATCTTTAGAGGCAAATGGGTGCATCTAGCTGAGAAATCTATTAGGCCACAGTAAACTAATAATTGCTGCCATAGGTTAGGACATATCCTGAGTTGGCATATACCCCAATGCAGATGTAGATGATGACAGAGCTGATTAGGGCACAAGGGTGCTTCAGCATGAAGACTGCCTGCTGGTTAGCCCTGTATTGGAGCACTTTTGTGCCCCAGCCACCATTCCTCCAGCATGTTGAGCCAGGTTGGAGCAGCCCCAGGCTTGCAGGTCAGCCCCAGAGCCCCCTGCCAGCCAGGGCTGCTCCAATTCAACTGAACCTGCTGTAGTCCTGGGCGCACATGTGAAGGTGGCACCCAGGAACCAATACATTCTGGTTCAAACTTCACCAGAGATTATTCAGTCACATTAATTGCATGTGTAGAGGCACCTAATAAGTATGAACGACCCGAGTGTTACAATTTATTGTCTGGAACTCTGTCAGCTTGATTCTAGAATTCGGTTGCTATTATTTCTCATCTATTGGTCAGTGTATTAGCCAAGGTATTCTTGTAGATGTGCTGAAGAATGATACAACTGACAATCTGAAAGAGAACAAAATGTGACTTGACTGATACTACATGGAGGTAAATGATTAATTTGTGAAAGACAGCTTAGTTAAAAGATTCTGTCTTTTTCCAGTTGAAAATGATTTGTGAAAAATTTGTGAAACTATCTGAAATTCGGGGATTTTTATTTGCCGCCAAGTTGTTTATGAACATCCCATCCTCTACCTCCTCAGACTTGTAACATTTTAGTTAGTTTGAGCCATATGATTCAGCCCAGTTTTGTGACTGAATGATTACTGTAAAAAACATTTGACATACCATGTATCTAGACTTTAGCAAGGCTTTTGGCAAAACTACTGTACGGTGGAAAGACTATTGTACTTCTAAATTAATCCATGTCAGAATAGCTGGAGTTTTTGAGTGGAGTCCCACAGGGATCTGTCCTGGGACCAGTGATGTTCAATAAGTTTGGATTCTGGAGCTGAGAGCTTCTTGAGCGAATTTGCAGACAGCACAAAATTGGGAAGGATTGGCAACATGTTGAAGTACAGGATCTTGACAGATTGGAAAGCTGGTCTGGAGCTAACAGGATGAAATTCAGTGCTGACAATGCAGGTGCTGCACCTCAGGAAGAATAATCAAAAATACAAATAAAAAAGATGCTACCTGCCTGGATGGTAGCACTACAGAGAAGGATCTGGGAGTCTTAGTAGATCATAGACTCAATGTGAGTCTGCAGCGTGATGTAGCCACACAAAAAATGAATGTAGTTTTGGGACATAACAATAGAAACATTAGGTGCAAAACTAAGGAGGTAATAGTGCCTCTCACCTTATAGTCAGCTGGTGTTTAACTGATTTGGTGTAAGAACTAAGACAGGGAGTTCAGCCACCCTGTTACAAGCTGCTGTTTGCTTCCAGCTGAATCTGAAATGCACGCGCGCGTGTGTGTGTGTGTGTGTGTCTGTGCATGTGGGTGTGGGCGCGCAGCCTGGCTGCTAGTGATCCTGCCCTGCACTCCACCCCAAATCCACAGCAGATCCAGGAGCAATAGGTACCCCCAGCCTCCATTGTGGCTCTGGGAAGATGCCCAAGGGGAGACTAACCCCACTGGCACTTGGCATATTGGCTCCCCTGCCTGTATCCTGGTTCCTGGGCATCCCCAGCTGGGCCCAAAGGTCCTTTCCATCCTTCCTCCTTTGTGATTCCTGTTGCTGACAGAGCAGCAAGTGGGTGGCAGGGGGAGGGGGGAGGGGAGAGAAATGCTCTCCTGAACCAGGCAGCCAATCAGAGACGGCTTGCTCATTTGACTGTGCTTGGGAGTCTGTGGCAGCCTGGGGGATCCATCAGGCTGTGGGAGAGCATCTATTCACCAAGGCCTCCCAGGGGAGGACAAGAAATAATGGGCATGAATGAAGATTGCTGCAGACAAGACACAAAGAAAATCTTTACAAGCTGAGTGCCAAGGGTTTGGAACAGGATCCCCAGAAGCAGTATAGTCATCCACCCTGGTGATCTTCAGAAAACACCTTGACGCCCATCTTGCTCGGGTCATTTGATACCAACAACCTTTCCTGCTGTGACAGCAGCGTGCCGCCATTAGGGCCCTGGGCAAACAGGAAGAGGGTCCAAAGGGATCAGCAGGCCCACGGGAGGACCCAGAGAAGATCCGCTTACCTGCAGGAGGGTCAACGGCACTGGAATCAGGAACGTGGCAGCATCAGTAGCCGCCGCCATTTTAGCCTCGCGAGCCACTCCTGCGCCGCATATTTAAACAGCTGTTCCCGGCAAGGAGAACAGCAGATCCAATCGCAGCAGCCGGTGTGGCTGCCATGGGAAAGTTTAAAAACCCTGGCAAGCCTTGCGGCAGGGGAGAGAGAGAGAGGAGAAGAGCAAGCAGGCAGCACAAGGGGATGGCTGCAGCTCCTCGGGAGGCTGTCTCCCAGGCAGGCAGCACTCCCACAGCCCAGAGCCTGAATCAAGCAATTGATGCTCAGGGTTCTCCAGAGGGGTTTATACCCGGGGATTGCCCAGATCAATACTCAGCCCCAGGAAGTCCCTCGTGGGCTGAGGAATATTTCTTCTGAGGGACAAGAAGGGAAGAAGCCCCATAATAGTAAGGATTACGGCCGGATCTGAGGGACGGGGTACCAGTATCAGCCCGAACCCAGGGACCAACGAGTGCCAATTGACTGACAGACCTGGGACCTTCATCGTGACCCCAGCAAACCAGCAAGTGACCAGTTGGCGAGTGGACAGAGTGTAGGGGTGGCAGAGCCCTGCGGAACATCAGACTTCGCAATCGTGAGTACCCCTTGGCGGGGAGACCCCTCTAGTGATAAGCTGTCCACTGAACCCCTCCTTTAAATAACGGATTTCATCAAAGTCGTGGCAGGCGAGACAAGGGAGAGAGGCGACCCACGAGAGGCGTCATTAAGTGCGACCCACCAACGTCACACCTGCCCACATGCAAGGGGGGTGGACCGGATGATATATAAGGTCCCTTACAGCCCCTAACAACTATAAAACTATGAAACCTAGTCTAGAGTGCTTTGAGTAAAGTGAGATATTTAGAGCACTTCTGTCTCAGTCTTTTTGAATGTCTGTACTTAGCCTTCATTTGCTCTTACTCCTCCTTAAAGTTTGGTGGCAAAAATGCATAACACTGTAGTCTCTGCTTTGGGGTTTTCCATAGGTTTGTTCCCATCCACCTGCTCTGGTCCCATCAATCTTTCACCGTCTGCTAATCTCGAAAGGAAAACACTATTTCCCAAGGAAGTATTTAATAACGCTTGTATAGCTATGCAAACTATATTGACTTTCAGACAGAGCTGCTTAGTAAGCTACAGGAGAAAAAGAAGGAATAGGGTCAACTGAAATCATTTTATTTCAGTTTCAATAATCAATTTATAACAAACAAATTACCACTACGTTTAACTGGGTACATTAAATTGTGGAAATCTATCATGAAGCATTTCGTTTCCTTTGCAGCATGAAACTTTAAAGTAAATAATAATGCCATGGAGTCACTCAAATTGTAGTTGATGACTATGAACCTAGGTAACCAAGAAAAGACACAATCAGACTTTCATCAATAGAATTCAGACTAAGAGTATGAAGTAAACAACAACATAAATATTTGGGTGCCAGATCGTCATGTGAAGTCAGTGAAATTGTGCCTGTTTTCCCTAACTGAACCCGAAACCTTCTATCCTCCTCTCACTTCCTCTTGTAAATTAGAACTAACTCCATTCAAGTTAGCGAAGAAACACTTGTAAATTTCTTGTGGATATCTTTCAGACCCTCTATCTTTACTGCTTCACTGGCATATTTATCTATACATCTGCCCATTCATGAATCCATCCGACATCCATTAACATAGCATCTGAGCTCCAGCTGTGTGACAGAATCCCTGAAGTGGTTTTCAGTCCTCTAATCTTACTCATTCCCATGAGTTCAGCTCACATTTTTAAGCTGATGAGTTTAAAATCTCTCTCTTTTCTCAGCCTTTCACCTTTTATGTAGTCATGCCTGTCTTTCACTGACATTTTCAATAGATATCTTGCTGCCAACATAATTTTAACATATCACATATTGAGCTTCTTATCTTCCCTCTTAATCCTTCCCTTTTGTCCTTCTAGTTATTGATAACAATATCACACATGAAGTGTCTGGTGTCCTATTAAAAGTTTCCTTATTTCACTCACATCCAGGGTCTTTCTAACACTAGAAGCTTCCACAAAAAAGGCTTTGTTATGTTCATGAAATGGGGACTACATAGATATGTATTCACTAGAGTTGAACAAATCATTCTGAACAAATAATTCATACAAACTGCAGTTGTGAACTGAACAAAATTTCCATTTCAATATATACATTTGTTTTAGGCAAATGTTTGAAAGAAAGGGCTGTGAACATGAGTGGAATGAAATTTTTGTTCAGATTTCAGTGAATATTCATGACAAAAAATTCCCACAATTGTGTCAACTGTAATACACTGTTAAAAGTTTTATATAGAGTAATTTCTCTATAAAATATATACATTAACAAATATGTTTAGAAAGACCAGAAATGGAGAAAATAGACATAGCAAGCACCCAATTATGGATGGATCCCACTCTTGTTTAGTGGTCTATATGATGCAACCCTACACCCACACATTACTGCATTCAGTGGGACATAATATGAATACAAGTATTCTTCCACATAGAGCACAAAGGCCTATGTTTTAAGTACCAGGTATTATTCCTGACTGACACTTGCATAATATTCATGTCTCATTCCTGAATTTTGCCATCTTCCTTTTGTGTATGTATTTTTCCTCATGCTTCTTTTTCAAAGAAATCTTTGAAAACAAGTAGTACCATCCTGCATTCCAATGATAATGACCACCTGCTCGTTCATTGCTATTTAGTACTGTCTATTAATTCAGTAAGGAACTAAAAGACAGCATAACTGATGCCAATCAACATGGTATTATAGAAAAATAGTCCTGTAAAGAGAAACTCAGTATCAGTTTTTGAGGGAATTACAGTTTGGTTGAAAAAAAAGTAATGTTTGACATAATAGACTTACCTATGACATTTGCCTTCAGTAGTTGAATAAACAAAGTTTTATATAAAGTAAGTCTGAGATGTATTAAATGTACTAAAAATTGATTAATTGATAGATTTCAGAAATACTTGTAAATAGAGAATGATCTTGCTAAGGAGATGAAGTCCCAGAGGGATCTTTGCTTAGCCAACTACTGTTCACAAGTTGTAATAATGATATAATAATTAATAATAGCATGTTGTTAATCACATCCCTGACTATTTATGACCAGATGACCATATATTCAGGTGACTTCAACTGTCAACATCAAGACTGGGGATACTCCATTAACAGTAACAACAGAGATAATCTTTGTCTCTGGGCAAGCCTGAATGACATAACCCTCATAGATGATCTGGAGAAGCCACGTGCCTTCCACTATGGATGTTGGAACATCCAGACAAACCCAGGTCTTTCCTGGTGGATGGGTGACTCAAGTAAATTACTGATAAGAAAAGTACTTAATAACTTTCCATCATCTCAGCACAGATGACCTCACTCATCATTATTGACAATGTGATTTTTCAGACCACACCATTTAGACCAGTTCTGAGATGGAACTTTTGTAAGGTGGTTTGACAGAAATATCAAAGGCTGACTAACAAGAGAGCAAACCAATTAAAGGAATGTTCAGAAACCAACCCCAATCAAGGCCAAGGCTACAATACACTTACAAACAGCCTAATTTAAATAGCTAAACTCTGTGTACCTACAGGCTATAGAAACTATTATGTACCATGCTGCGATACACAGGGCAAACAGCTGCTTAACATCATCAAGCAATGCAATGACCCTGCAACCATAGAAACAACCTACACAACAGCTAGCTACCCTATTGAATCCTCTCAAAAAAGGAGAGATGACTTGCTACAATAGAAGGGTTGGGTATGATCAACTTAAGTATACAAACATGGTGTGAAGTTAACCACCTTATAGACAAAGGCATCAAAAAACAATATTGCCCTGTGTCAGCAAACTGCATCATGAAAAGACTGTGCAACAACAGCAAGTACAGTAACCCAAGCAAGCAATACACAGAACTGTTTAGATACTTGACTCATGACTAACTTAAATAATCCAATGGCAACCTTAATTTAACCGCCCCCATCCTTGGCAATGAGTTCGATACAGCCATTAAGGCAATCAAGACAGGCAAGGCTGCTGGATCAAATAAGGTATTCTCAAAATTCATTACCAGGCTCAGAATCACAATGAAAAGATGGCTTCAGAAATTCATGTATAAATGTCTAGAAAGTAATAGACTTTCAAAAATCTGGGGAATAACAAATATCATTGCTAATCTGAAATCCAATAAACCACCAGAGGATCCAAAGAGTTACTGAGCCCTCTCTTTACTCTGTGTTATATACAAGCTCATTGAGCACATAATCCTGAATATTATAGATAACATCATTGATCCCCAGCTCCAAAAAGAACAAACTAGCTTTCAGAAAAAGTGATGTACTGCTGACCAAGTTACATTAATTACATCTAACATAGAAAATGAATTTGAAATGAGGCAGACAACAGATGCGGTCTTTATTGACCTCATAGACACCTATGACACTGTATAGCATGAAGGTCTCAAATATAAACTCCACTCCATGATACGTGGCCACTATCTGTGTGATTTCATCATGAACATGATCTCTAGAATATCATTCAAACTTACTACCAGCCATAGAGAAAAAAAGAAGAGTACAAACTTTGAAGAATGGAGTTCCCCAAGGCCCAGTGCCACGACCAATACTCTTCAATGTCGCACACTTCCCACATACAGCATCTAAGTGATCCGTGTATGCTAACGATTTTGCCATAGTAGCCTAAGGAATAGACATGAACAAACTGGAAAAGACAATTGAGTACTGACCTGGAACTCATCACTAACTATTTCTACAAGTAGCACTTAAAGTTGAGCATCAGCAAATAAGTGTCATCACTCTCCCACCTGGACAATTATTGAGCATGGTGAATATCTGAGTAGGCAACTATATTCTTCCCATGAACATACCTCAACTTATCAGGAAATCACATTAGACTGTTCCCTCACCTATAAATATCACATTCAGTAAGTCAGCATTAGAGTCTCTGCACAGGTGTCTGCCTTAAGATGTTTAGCCAGCACAACATGGGTTGCCAACTTCAAAGTGCTTAGAAGTACCACACTTGCAATGGTATATGACCCAGCAGAATACTGTGTTCCTATATGGTCCAGATGTTGTTACACTAAAAAGCTTCACACTACTTAAAAGTGCACTGAGACCCATAACAGGCTGTAAAACTTACACACATACAGATGTACTCACTATACTTTCAGGCATTAGACCAAGATATATAAGACAGACTCTTACATAATTATTCATGAACCATTTGTACACGAAGCCTACAAATTCATGGAAGAGATTAGGGATTCTGGACCAAACTTATAGGCAGCAACAGAGTTGGCTGACTGCTGGGAAAGGTCATAAGTATTCCTACAGTGTTTTAGATTGACAGCAAGAGAGTCCCCCATTGGTCACAACCTTGACAGAGAAGCATGGGTTAAGTTGAACAGACTGAGACCCTGAGACCCCGATACGGATGCTTCAAAACAACACTTCACAAGATGTACATCTTGGACAGGCCCCGTTGTAAATGTGGTGCCCAACAAACAGCACAACATTTAATAAAAGCTGCAATCTTTACAAATGCCCAGACAGGGTAGATGGAATCTACATATTGAGAGTTAATACCAGACAGTGGCTCATAGATTTGGAAATTGATATCTGATGCTATAAAAAGGAAGGGGAGCAAATATAAAAGTACTGCTAATAAAGCTGCTAAGAGACACAACATTGGTGGATTGGAAAATAATGAGGATAGGTTAGTTTTGTGGAGTGATCTGGATTGCACAATACAGTAAAATTACTTGACTGTGTGTTTGATACAAGGTGATAGTCCTGGGTTCTTTTTCATAATTGAACCAAATTGAATTGAATTGAAGCAGGCCATATTCACAGAATGTTGCTTCTCTTCACAAAGCAAGTAAAGGAATGGTTCATTAAAGGAATGAGGGGTCATGATGAATATTTAGTTGAACATGATGCCAAGTTGCTTACGAGTACATGTGGTGGCTAAGGGAGTGAGTACAATCCTTTGATATGTAAGGGAATATCAACTAGAAGTAGGAAGGTATTATTATCATTTTATATGGTTTAGTGAGATCATTGCTAGAATAGTCTGTCTAGTTCTGTTACCCACAGCTTAAAAAACTATGTTGACAAACTGGAAAGGATTCAGAAAAGAAATAACAGAAGAATTCCAGGGCTGGAAAATTTGCTTCAGAAAAGAAACAGAAAAGCAGCTAAAAAAGAAGTTAGAAGCAATTTATAGAAGAGTTTTGTAAGTACTTTAACAGAAAAAAGACATGTAATAGTAGAGAAGTCTAATTAGTAGAAAAGATCATATGAGATCCTGTGATTTAATATTAAGTTGATGATAGACAAATTGAGACTAGATGAAAGTACAACTTTTTTTACAGTGAGAGTAACTCACCCTCAGGACAGTTAATGTACCTAAGTATGTGGTAGATCAGTTGAAGACTTTACATTAAAATTATAGATCTATATAAAATATATACTCTACTTCAACCAAATATAGGTGCTCAATGAAGGAATAATTGGTGAGAAACTATGCTCTGGGTCATGTATACGTCAGACTTGATATCCATTAAACTTAAATAGCTACCTCCTTTGCATAGGAAACCTGGTACTAATTTGCCAGTTCATCCACTCTGTAGTGCCATGTACATTTGTAATACTGCATAACTAACACATTAATTATAATAATAGGCTGGGGCTACTAGAAAAAAAACTCCAGTGCATAGTGCCAATTTTTCAGAAGTTTTGTTGTGCTATCATGAAAATTAAATCTATATAAATTTGAGCATTATATTTTAAACACATTCTCATGAGACAGTCACTCAGAAGACTGACACCTTAAATAGTTTTTTGCCAGTATATTATGATGTCCCCATTCATTCTTTCTGATTGGCTACATTGACTCCATACCACCCTCAACAAGACCATTGTTGAAAAACACTGGAGCACGTGTCCCCAAGGTTGGGAGCCTGAATCAACTGATTGGAGCTCCCAGATGTCAAGACACAATGGAGCCCTTGACTCCAGCTGTGCTCCAAGGCTGGGAATCCTGATCTGTCACTGCTCCCAACAAACTAGGCATATCAGAGTCAAGGGCTCCTATGCACCCCTGCATCCTGGAGTGGCATCTGATCATGGCTCCAAGCTTTGGGGACACATTGGAGCCTTTGGCTCTGATGGGTCCCTGAGGCTAGGAGCAGCAATCAGTTGGTAGGCACTCTTAGCCTCTGAAGCACATGGAAGCCCTAGACTCCCACGTACTTTAAGGAGTGGGAGCCCCAAGCCTAGCTACACATTCGGTTAATGGGGTGATACAAACCAGGCATAAAGTTATCACACTTTTTGTGTAATAACTTTGTGGCTTATTCCTTGTTTTATCACACCATTAATTGTATTAACATGTTGTACAGTAACTATTTATGATGTGATTAATTGGTTAATCACATTCTGAGTGTAATGTGTACCTGGGGCCTCAGCTAGTTTCAGATTTCAGGAAGGAGCCATGACTCAAACTATGTACACAGAAAAGATTAGTATAGTTCAAAAGCTTTGGAATGAACTCAAACCCAATATCAAACTGCCTTCTGCCCATATATGGTTTTGCCTTACATTAATTTGACCTAATGTTTCTGGGATAAAATAAAGCAAAATGTTGTGTTTTAGAGGATGACTTGTTTTGAAATTTTGAATCCATTTGATGTTGAAATGCCAAGAAAACTTAAAGCTCAAAAACTAAATAAAATGTTTATTTAGTCCGTTGGAGGCATATTGCTGGTTTTTATGCAACTCCAGAACAGATAATGAAGACAATACTCTTAAACAGAGAGCAATTTTACTTCTTTGTGGAAAATAATTAAAATCACAATGTGGTTAGATTCACAGCTCAGTTGGCAATGCCTACATGTGAAAGTAAGTGCAACTAAATTGAATGCACATTAAAATAATGCACATTAAGTGATTTTTGGCAGGTGTCCACATGTGCAGGGACTTGGGACTAACTTTAGTCCCAAGTCTCTCTAGTCCTGCTATGTATACCTGTGGCCACTGGAGAGACCTCTGGGCACATGGCTGCAGGCACTTGAGACTAACTTTAATTCCAAATTGAAGCCAAGAGATGTGGCCAGCCAGGAGCCATGGGGTGAGTTCAGGCCGGTCCCTAATGGCTGGGCAGGCCTGGCATGAAAGTTAATACTGGGTTCCATCTACACATGTATTAATGCACTTTAACTAATTGCATCACACAGATATCAAATTTAGGTGTGGTTAGCCTAAATTAATGTGCATTAAGGGCATACTTGTATAGACGTGCATCCGTAATGCACATTAACTTAGGCTAATGCACATTAATGCATCTTATGCAGACATGCCCACAGTCACAAAATGTCATAAATACTAATGTTATTAAAGTTCATTTGCTCTGAAGGGTTTCTTTGTGAACTATTTGATCATGAAATACCTATCACCTATCACTGGAGCCGATTAATTTCATTAAAATTGTAATGTATACCAAAAAAACCCAGGAAAAAAAAAACACAGATCAGCTCCTTTTTCACTCATGAATAGACTACTTCCTCCCTCCAAACTCATAGTGAAGGAACTGAATTGATCATTTTAGCCCAATGAGCCTTTTATTACAATCCTAAATTCCCTAGATCTTCAGTTCTCAGAAGAGCAAAAGCAAAATACACCCAAGTTGTGATTTTCCCTCAGGCCTGCATGAAAAAAGTTAGATATGGCAGTAGTAAACTTGATGTCTTCTAATGTATGTGGGAAATGATTGTGCAGATATTGTGGTATACATATATAGTGCTAGCCTGCTCTATTGAGAGCTGGCATAACTTACCAGGTGCTTCACATACAACGTGTCCTTTCTGCCCAAAACTGTGCTTACTTTGATTTCATTAAAATGATAACATATAGAGGAAACTCCTGCTCCATTAAAGTCAATGGGAAATATGCCATTGATTAAAAAAAAAATCAAAATTTTACCCGTAACATATTTACAAGTTTACATTAGGAATTCAGCAATGACAAATATTGGTAACTACAGATCAAATTCCAAAGTTCTCATCCAAAGAAAGTTCCTGGAGAAAACAATTCACGTTGGAAAAAAATAATTAAAATATTGACCAAGAACCTCACAATTTGACCTATAGGGACTGAAGCAATGGCAAGGAAACATGACTCATTCCTCTCACCATACCCTCACTGATAGGACAGGTATACATTTCAGTACTCTATAGCAATAAATACAGGTACACCTATGCAGAATTAGTTCATCTCCTGGATTTATACATACATACTCAAGTGTAGTCACGTAATCTCTCCAGTATTTCTGTTTAAATGTGTAAATTGAGCCAGCTCAATGGGTATGCACAATAGCTTTTATTGAATTGTTTCACATTTTCTATCAAGAATTTGTTTTCCTCTTTCTTTCTTTCTGAAAAGTGTTCAGATTTCAAGAACTGGCTCTTTGATGTACTCTTGTAAACATTGTGGGATCTTTTTTCTCCCCTCAATACTCTCTTTTTTACTTTGAACCAAAATTCAACTATTAGTTTTTATCCATATTGTGTTCATAGCTATATTCAGTTCAAAAGGATTTACTGATTTTTTTTGTAGAATGGAAAAGGAGTTGGATTCTATACAAGAGAAATATTTTCAGAGTTCTTGTAGGCATTGTGCAAAGAAACAGTTTAGGAGTATGACCTCCCTCCCCACTGATGAGATTATTTCCCATTATTCTTACCAATTCCCACCAGGCAAAGCATGATCGTATACTTAACAGGCTTTATATTTTACGTGTTAGACTGTAGAGAAAAACCCGGATTGGATGTTAACATAAAAAGGCATCACTCTCCTCTTTTATTTAGATGTTTTTTGTGGCTTGGATCTGTTGCCTGTTTTTCAAGACAGTTAACATTCACCTCCCAGTCCTATATGTATGCAATGAATTTTTAGCAACCGCTATTGCCCACTATTGCTGTCATTAAAAAAAAAAAAGAAATTATTAGCTTTGCAAAAAAGAGCTCAACAGGCTATATTTGGTTTTAATGGAAGATATCTTTTATCCTCAATAACCTTATATGTTGTATTCCTCCTCAGCAACTATATTAGCTTTAAGACAATTTCATGACACTTTTTATATTTCACTTGCTGAAGGAGAGCTGAAGTATTGTGTGCGTTTGTGGGGATTTTTAAAGTCTTGTTTCCATGGAGGTTTGAATTATAAGGTCTCTATTCTTTTCTCTACTTAGACATGCAATACTCCAAGCTGACATCAGAGCTATGTTTTTGGGTTTTTTAAAAATAAAAGTCCTTATAGTATGTACCATTAAATACACGTCATTCTGAAGTGATTGTAATATATCAGTATCTCCTGTTCTAGCTGCAAGAAAATAACATACCTATTACAAGCATGTAGGATAGTGAATATTGATTATTTTATTGGTATCCCTCTTCAGTATATGGTAGAATTAATAACGATTAGAATGAATAATTATGGTGATTGTTAATTAAACAGTTAAAGGCAACTCCCCTGGCAGAAATCATAATTATTAATGATATTTCCAGCAGCACATTTTACAGTTTTACAAGACCATGACATCAACATATTCCATGGCCCAAACTTATCCAACTTAATTAGCATATATGGCCTGTTTCTCCTGTAAATTATATTATTTTGATGTCAATATATTTTCATTGACTGCAATAGAGTTAGTTCTGATTTACACTTGTGAGAGAGAAAAAACAGGCCAATAGGCTGAATCTGCACAGCCCCTTCTTTAACTTTGTTGCCCTGCTTTTGGCATTTATTGTTGCTTTTCTCCATCTGCTCTGAGGAAGTTATGTCACATGGATGAGCTACACAAGAACTCTTGATCCCTCAACTCTGGCTGTGACTCTTGCTCTCAGTCTTTGTTACTATGACTTTCCACATTAAATTGCTGAGGAGCTAAAAGATGCATCTTCACTTATTCAGGAGATACATGGCTCTCCATTGTCTTCAACAACATTTTTAATCCCTGATAAGACACATTTGTCTGGTCAGACTTCTACTTTTCCTGCCAATATAAGGCCTCTGATTATTAGCAGGGTTTCTGACCTGAGCAGATAGACAAATACACGAACAACTATCACTGCCTACCATACAGCACAAGCTCCTTCTCAGGTTAGAGGTTAGAGGCTTGTGCCCCAGCTGCCTACTGTTTGTTATACTACTGTATTTGAAGTAGGGAAGACTTTGGCACAGAGTAAAAATGTAGCTGCATAAAGAGTCTGGACATCTTAGAACTATCCAGGCCAGGATGAGAGGCAAAGTAGAATGTCATTACATTATTTTGCAAGAGGCAAGGGTTTCTTAGGTTGATATCTTTTACTGGATCAATTCCATGCTTCAGTTAGAGTTAGAGCCTTGTTACACATTTATTTTAGGCAGCTCCTGGAGCTCTTAACCCTGGGATTCTCTACACATTAACATCTGAAACTAATTTTAAGCACACTTAAGTGACTTAAAGTTACACCACTCCAGGGCAGATTTATCTCTGGCCTGTGTTACGCAGCTTGTGTTCCATTAATGTGTGGCAACTTCCTACGGATGAGCCATCCAAGCTGCAGTCCTCCAGCATCTCAGGATGCAGTGTCCCTTCCCCGATCCTCCTGTTCTGCATAGACAGACTTTCCACCCTCTGAACTCTACTGCCCAGGAGGTGGTTCTGGCACAAAGCCAATTCACTCTCCTGCTCCTGGGATGTGACCTTCTCACTCCATGCAAATAACTTGCAAAAGATATACCATCTAGCCAGGTTTCAGGGCACAGACAGGTCCAGGAGTGGACTTGAGAAGGATGCCCAGGGGAACAAAGTAGGGGACCAGATTGGGTCACCATGAGCTGGGACTTCCTTCCTGAGGCAGGGGCAGCAGCTCCCCAAAGCATCTTATCTCACTTCTCCCAGCTTCATGAGATCTTCTTTAATTTATTTCCTCTTTATTTCAATACAGCTGTGCAGGTGGGGGACAGTTTGAGAAGCTTTTTAGTCTTAAGGTGTGACTGCTCCAAATTTGAGCTAGCAATAACACCAGTCAATATCTGAGCAGCTCAACATGCAATGTGTAACAAGGCCCTTAGATAAGCTTCTGAATATGAGACAGAATAGTAAAGAACAGAAGTATGTGTGCGTGGGGGTGGAAATTCTCAAGGATCACTGATAAATAATTACGAAAATAAAATAAAGTAATTACTGGGACATCAAGGCCAATCAAAAGCAAGGACTGTCATTATCACCTTTGATGTGTGAGAAGAATTCAGGAAACTGGTAGGTGCCTCTAGCATAGTTCCTGGCTCATCACAGCTACAACATGATGCTAACTCTACCATTGGGTAATCTGGATATCTAAAAATTGTATAAGTGTCACTTACACATTTTAGCAGTAAAACAGAATTTTACCATCCAGATTATGCATTTTTGGTATGGCCTCCACTGTAAAACTGATGGTGGCTCTGAAACTAATTAAACATGTCCCTGAACAATTACTACTGATCAACAGAAGAGCAATGCTGGTGTTGGAAGGCCACTTATGTCAGAAGAAAGAGCCACAATATAATTTTCCTTTCCATCTCTCTCCACCTTTCCCTTGTATTCTTTTCCACTGTTCTATACTAAGAAGCTCCCTGTTCTCTGCTAAGAAGATTTTAGAGTGAGTTCTCACTAAAAGAATTATTTATTTTGTTATGGTATTTTATTCTGCTCCAATTCTTTTGAGAGATTTAAAGGAGGGGCCCTTTTATTCACCTCTCTGTTACTGAATCATCTGAAAGATGACAGAGACAAAAGGAGGAAGTTTCAGAAGTATTGTCAAGACATTTGGTAAAACCAACAGAAAATTATGAAAAGTATTTTTTCTCTCTCTCCCTATCCCTTCTTCAAACTCCAATGTTTGTCCCTAATTGTGGGATACCAGCTATGTCATTTTATTTTTTTATTACTCTCTGCTTCTAACTTCTCTGTGAAAATATATTATTTTTTTCTGCATTAACCTCCCCACAAAATAAAACAAATAACTTTACAAAAGTTCCAATCCTACCAGTACCAATGCATGTGCTTGCCTTTATTAATGTGAATAATCCTGTTAAGTTCAATGCAACTACCCGTATTAGTAAGATTCAGTATCTGTGTACATTTTAAAGAACCACAGCTTAAAAGGACTTATTTTGAGTCAAAGTTAGATGTAGTTTCAAATAAAACTGTACATTTAGCACAATTTTCAACCTATTTTTGAAAAATACCATGGTTTATTGTTAGACAAAATGTATCCACATGAAAAATGACAATATATAAACTCTACCAAAACACTTACTGCAATAATGTAAGTCCACCAGAAAAAAATAATTTATTGGAATTTTTTTTTATAGACATGAATATTTGAATGTAGAGGTATTTTTGAATCAGGTATTAGGAAGGATTATTTTAACATCTCATCTTTCTTATCTTTCTTGCTGGGACTGATATTCCATGTTATATTTTAGGCTCTTGGTAAAAAATCTTATTTTCCAAATATTTCCATTTCTACTGTTATTGACACTTGCAATATCATGGACTAAAGACTGAATAATGAGTGAAATGGGGAGGCAACTTACAATTTATAAAATAAGGTCTCAGTTACCCTTGATTTTTTTAAACCACATTTGATAGACATAGGTGTTACATGGGTCTCTAGGTAGAATCTGTGTGCAAAAAGCACTGTTTGAATCCTGTCATTTGTCTATAGCACAAAATGATTTTTTGTCACTGTTTCCAAGACTGTGTTTAAACTCAAAAGAAGACCACATATTTTTAATTCTTTAGACAAGTTATGCCTGTGATTGCCAAAAGCTTTACCTTGTACTATAATTCGCAGTTGTCATTAGAAAGGGAGCTGTTTGGCCTATTATAAAACTGACTATAATTACACGGTTCTACCTGTCTATCACCTATGTCATTTGTCTTTCTCCAGTGCTGTACAGCCTGCTTCTATGAATGAGTGAAACTAAAGCTGGGACTGGGATCACATTTGCACCTAAAAGCCGAGGTTTTGAAATAGAGAAGTCTATCCAAGCATATTATATGCATGTCATTGTCTGCCACTCAGGCAGCCAACTGTGGGCCTTTTTTAAAATTCTGTTTTCATACACAGATAACACTATGAATTTGCTTTCTTCTGCAGCAAGAATGCAGATACCCAGGAATAAAAGGATGTACAAGCTTGGGAGCACCCAAAAGAGCAAGACAGGGGCTAGAAGAGATAGCTTGCTTCCTGAAGCTAATCTCAGTGCTCTGGAAATGACAGGAATAGCTAATACTAAGGAATAATTCTAAACGAAGATGAACGGGCATGAGACTCCCTTCTGACTGCCTCCCACTCCCATCATCAGCATGCGCTCTTGGAGTAAAAGGTCATGGGGATAATCTTGCACCTGCAGTCTAAAAGGGCTGGGCCTCTAGTTCCCAATGAACTCTGCCGTAATTGATGCTAATTGTTACTGAGCCAATGCATCCTTCCATGGAGGAGCAGGTGGGAGGCTTTATTGCTGTCAAGATCATTATACTAATAACAAGCTTAGGATTCTCCGCACAGACTTATAAACACAAGGGGCCAGGCTATATTTCCAGGCTCCTCTAAAAGGTTTACCAGGAATCTTTTTAAAACTGTGAAGTAAAAGTGCATGAGAGGGAGTGGAAAGACAGAACAGATGGAATATTATACATGGCACTACCTGCTTCCCATTGAAGCTCTGGGTAAACTCAGGGAATATGACTTTGTGGATCCTGTGCTACACCTGAAAAACTCTTCAGTGATGATGTTTTGCACCCTTCCATTTGTGTGTGCAGTTGCGTTTAAGCAACCACTTCGGGGACCTGTAGAGTTCCCTGGGGATTCTTCCCTGGAACTGCCCATCTGTTTGCTTCCATGTTTTATAATGGAAGGAAAATAAAAAAAAAAATCTGAAAGGCTGAGGAATTGAAACCAAAAGAATCCAGCTGCTTATGTGCTATTGGATTTTAGACAAGCAAAGAATAAATTACTACTAAGTATTTTTTTTTTCCTTTCATATTTTAAGAGAACACTAACCCTTTTACAGGCAGCCAGATCCTCAGCTAGTGGAAATCAGCATAGCTTCAGTGACTTCAGTGGGATAAAATCAGTGCATATTAGATGAAGATTCAGCCACTATCATATTGATGGAATTCTAATTAATAATTAAACATTGACTATGCACAATTAGACTAAACCAAGCACTGAAGAGGAGAAAAGAAGAAAAACCTACAGCAGAGAGAGGGCTGCTAGATGACTTTGATGATAGGCCTTTTGCATTTGTAGTCCACAAATCTGATTTATAACACGATCAAGGGGTTGTATTAAGAAGGTAATGGATGCTGCTTGAGGATGTCACATCCCAGATTTGGTCTATTGAGTAAATGGTCTATTTTATATAATTTAGTGTTAATTTTCTCAGAGCCTAGCAATTAGGTTTTGTTAACATGCACATTATTCATGTTCATCTTTGTTTTATTAGATCATTGGGTCTGGGGAAGTTTATGTGATGATAGATTGAGAATCCAACAATACCTTTAAAAGAAAAAAAAAAAGAAAATAGGATTCTGTCACACATTATGTCAAAAGCAGAAAAGGGAAAACTCATTTATAGAAAATCATAAATGGATTCAAATGCCATGGAGGTTATCCAGGGGTCAATAATAACAGCATAAGTAGCACCTACTTCTACAAATACCACCTAATGGTCCCAGGAGTATTGCCAACCCAGGGAGGCTTTTGGTTTTTTGTTTTGTTTCTTGGGTTTTTTTATTTGAATCTGGCCTGAAAAACCCATGCATTTGGGTTACAAATCATATATACTTAAAAAAAAAAAAAGAATAGGTCTGTCTTCCAATGTTTGAGCCTCTAAGATTTAAATTTTCAAGATTATTTTCTGCAGCCAGAGTGGTTACAAAGAAAACATTCTCTATTGATTGACTGATTGATTAGACTATATTCTACCATATCTAAAAGGTTCAGAGCAGCTTGCAATAAAGAAAGAACCCACTATCAGGATTCAGTGTTCCAAACCCAAGAACCTGAACTTCCCTTCCCCAAAACCTTCACCTACTTTCTTAAACCTCCACTCAAGCAAACCCTCCTGCCAACCCAACCACTTTTTCTAACAGCCACTCACATCAAGATACAAAAAAACCTTTTCTCACCTACCCTCACCTCCTCCATATGCATTCCCATCACCCCACCTCAGTCTCAGGGGAGATCCTCCAAAATACCTTAATGCAATCTCCAAGCCCATACACCCTCTCCTCCAGAGGGGCGGCAGCTCTCATCAACTTCCAAAAATACCCCACACCAAACTCCTCCCTTTAGCCGCCAAAACCACAGTGCAATTTCTATAGAACCCTAACAAATACTAAGAGAAAAAGAAATACCATAGTACTAAAATAAATTAAAAAAAAACCCCTTGTGATCTCACCCTTTGAACCCTTGCTACAAAACACTCTGTGAGAACAACCACGATGAACAATTTTTCTTTTGTATTAGAATAATAATTCTCAAGTTCTCAATTTGTGGTTTTCCTGGGTGCTTCTCACCATCAGTTCAAGAAGCATGTAATGGGAGAGGTGGGACTGTCATGAATGAACTTAACCAGAACAGTTTCAATAACAAGGCAGTTCAGTGTCCTACTATAATTGCCTGGAAATAACAAAAATGTACAATGAACTAATATTTTTATTAATTCCAGATACAGTGGACTAGTTTTCTGATGGGAATGCAAACAATCTGAATGTTTTGTTTCCACAAACTCCCTGGATAAATTAACTGAACATACACAAATTGGGAAAAGAGATTTTCAACTGTGTGTTCATTTTTATAGTTGCATGTAGTGTTTTCCTTAAATTTAATAAAATCCACCTTTTCAGATTTAAGATATGAAGGATCAACCTATTCTCAGGTGTTGTATACTCTTATTCAGGGTGTGGACATAGAAACAATTTCTAAAGTAATTTACCCCAGAGTATATTAACTGTGTCATAAGAATAAACTAGCTGCTTTCAGTGGGCATTATTCCAGAGTGAATGAGTGCATCTACACAAGATGTTTATTGTAGAGTTTCCTAATTAGATCTTGCTATATATACACACGGCTCTGTTAGACTGCAGGATACTAATAAATTCTGCATCAGGTTACTACTTATAAATCCAATTACTGTCCTGCTTTGAAATTTTTGTGTGTGTAGCAATGCACATGTAGCCACTAACCTGGCTGGCTGGGGCATGAGGGCACTTCAGTGTGGGGGCTGCCCACCAGCTAGCCCTGCACTGAACCACCCTCATGCCCCAGCCAGCCCCTGTGCAGGAGGTTGACCTGAGAGCAGCCCCAAGCTTGCAGGCTGAGCCCATCACTCCCTCCTCCACTGCCAGCCAGGTCTTCCCTGAACCAGCTAAATGTGCCTTGTTATTGTACTGGGCACACATTCAAATGGTACAGCCTTGAGCAATAAACTCCAATGTGATATGTGTCCGGAGTTTATCGTTGTGAATTATTGTGCATGTAGACACACCCACTGGCCACTATGTGGTAGAAAAGTTGGTTTGCATTGAGCAATGGGCTTACCCCAGTGATAAAATTGAATAGGAGATAATCACATTTCTGGCACCGCATTGTAACTTATAGTGGTAAATATTTATTTATCACCTTATGAAAGGAATCTTTACTCTAACATACCCTGTGCTAGTCTGTATGTTGGGTCTCTGCTCAATTTTTACCATTGAGTAATAACAAATTACTCGAGGTAAAACATGTATGTCTGCATCTTCAAATTTCCAACTGGGAACTCAAAGAAAATATGTTTTAGACTTGCCACACAAACACAGTTTGGCACATTTGCTTTGAATTTCAATGGGTGCTCCTATGTTGGCAGGCAGTTTTCAGAGGGATAAAGTGCCTTTGATCTTGATGAATGCCCTTTTTCCATTTTCAGAGACAAAACAGAACCTTTTTTTCTGGTAAAAGTATTTCCAGCAAATGTTGTGTTCAATTAACTTTCATGAAAATACCAGGTACAAGTACACTGCCCAAAGGTCAAACGATCAAATAACCTTAATTTAATGAAAGCTAATGAGTACCATGAAACTCTTCTCTAGAAAGTGTATTAAGTGTTTAAGAAGATTGCAACAAAGCCTAGGCAAAACAGGTAGGCTGACCATATGAAAATCCAGGACATCTTCTGGGAAATCTGGGACATTGCCCCCTCCCCCACTCTCACAAGTTGGCAGGGGTGAGGCAACATGCTGCCCACCTGCAAGGTGCTCCATGCTGTGCCCTCTGACTCCTGGCCAGCCTGCACCCTGTGTCCTTGAGTTTCTAGGTCACCCACTACCATTCTCAGTACTAGCCAGTATTAGACTCTGAAATCTGGGACTGCCCCAGCTAAGCTGGGACACAAGGTCACCCCAAAACCAGGGAAATGAAATCACAGTTCAGGAGAATGGCAAGAGTTTAGATTTGATGAACTTTAAAAAGTAGGAAGTAGGCTAGTTAATCGATATATTGTGATCACTGCTTATTGCATTAAGATCATCTTACTGCCAGCCTCGGTGCTACCCAGTCATTGTGTCTACCTCTTATATTTGGTCTTCGCTTAAACTGTAAGCTCTTTGAGAAACAGACTATCCTTTGCTATGGGTGTACAACCATTAGTACAATACGTTCCCATTTCTGGCTCAAGTCTGTGGGCGTTAACATAAGACAGATAAGAAATAGATATAACCAGGACATCAGATATCACATTTCTGCAAGTTTTTCATTACATCTAGAGCTGTGCAAAAAAATACTTTTAGCAAGACCGTAACAAGGAAGAACTTATGTGTTTGGGATTTCCTTATGAAATTGGAATTCAGTGAATGCTTACCAAAATATGGAAGCTTTTCAACAAACCTAAATCAAATTTTAGGTAAACCTGGATCAAGATTCACTAGATGCTTTCCCAGGAATAATTTCTGGGCAGAAATGCATATTTTTAACTTGAATACAAGTGCTATTCCACAGTTTTGGCTGTGTTTTTCTTTGAGTTTTTGTTGTGCACTTAAAGTCAAACCTTGAAGAAAAATTCAGCACGTGAGTGACTGATCGCCACGACCCAAAGTTTGCATAATGATATCCTAACACCAGAATTTTTTTTTTTTTTATGGGAAGAGCTTTTGTAAGCATGTCACAAGTTCAGTTCATGCTCCTAGCAAGATTTTATCTCAAGTTGTCATTTGTTGTATGGGGCAGATTACTTCTATTACCCAATTCCAATTTCTTGATGCATATTTGTTCAGTCACTTACTTTTGTTCATTTTCCAACATAGGAAACACCCGTAAATCATTGCACTGATTGCTGTGGTTCCTCCTTAAAATTCTGTGGGACCTATCACCTTATTTTAAAATCTGTAGGAGCCAGCATGTAGGAGATTGAAAGAAGATTATTTGCAAGTTACTGAATATGGAGAGTTAGTATGAAAGAGGTTGAGAACTTGTGTGCTAGCCATTACTTCTCTTAGAAAGAATAGCTTGGGACCAAATTAGTTTGCAGTAATGTAGTTGATTGTGAAATCTACTGGGTATAAAATGAAAAAGATGGGAAGGTTCTTCAGTATATTCAGTAATTAATCTCTTAAATACACTTTAAATGTGCATCTGGACTTTGGACAAAACCTTTAACATCCAAATGAGCTTTAGACAAGCCTTCACACAACAGAAGAGCAGAATTCAAACCAATGCATTTATTATACTCTGAAATCACAGCTGACTTCTAGCACTGCCAAAAAACAAAGGTTTACACAAAATACTCATAATTTTTAAGCATTGATTACAAACAAAATGCTTTTTGGGTGTACAAATAGAATTTTTTATTCAAATGCATAGAAACTTCACAAAGACTGGGATGCTTAAATGCAAAGATATTTGTTTCATTAGCTAGAAGGAATGTGAATTTTTATCAAGAGGTTTTTTTTTTTACAGTCTTTTATTTATTTGCTAACACATCCTTGCAAAAATAGAATTTGTTTCCTTCTCAAATTAATGCCAGTTAAGACAAATATATTTTTCTTTAAAACTTAACAAATCAAAAATGTTTAAGTGGAGAAGGTTAAATTCCAACCTCATAATCCTATCTGTAGTACAATTCAAATTCCCTGAAGGCTTTTAAAGTTACTGGGAAGTAGGTTGTATATTCTAAGAAAACCATATGCTTACAACCACATACAAATCTATTTCTATAATTGCTGGAGGAACAGGGCTATAACATTTATTTTCTGTGTCAAAATTATAGTATTAATAAAAACAGAGCTTCACCCATAAAGAATTAGTGGAAAGCTTGTAGGTTGAGGTGTCTCAGCAATACATCATCAAAAAGGGAAGGAGTATTTTCAAAATTATCTGCAATACTTAAGACTTCTGATTTCTAGTAACTGTTTTATGATTGGTTTTCCATTCTATATGTCATATGAAAGCATGGTAGCATTTTGACTTCTGGTACATAATTTTCCATTGTCTTACACTTTGTGTGGTCATTTAGACCTGTGAAAAAGAGTACAGTGTGGTTGTAAAATACCATTTTGATTTGGTAGTATTTTACATCCACAGAACACAGGTGAGAATGACTACAAAAAGATCAAGTCAAAGAGAACCACAACCCTACTGTTCCCTTAATAATTCACTACTTATTTCACTCTCAATTGCTCATTTTACTTCTTTTTATCATTTTTTCTGTTTTATTTGTCTGCATTCATTGAGTTTTAGTAACTCTAGACAGTAAATCTGTTAACTTCAGTCCACTTCCTTGCCAAGCCAGGTTTGTCAAACACAGAACATTCTTTTCCTGCTGCACTGTCTGCATGTTTCTCACAAATCCTTTCCATGGTGTGTTAAACTACTTAAAATATATTAAGAGCATGTTCATACCTTACCTAGTCCTCAAATATTTCCTCATTAAATAACTCAAATGTGAAACTTGTGATCAAGCAAATGTATGGAGTTGCTTGATTAGCTACAGAATTTCTGTAAGCTGTTTTGACAAAAGCAGGAACGAAGGAAGGGTGGAAGGAAGGAAGGAAGATCAAGCGAGAATGGGCAACAATCTTTTTGGTTCAAACGTGCTTTTGGTTGCTGAAAACTGAAGTACTTTGGGATTTATTTTTTTCTAAGACCTTCCTTCAAGTGTCCAAGGGAAACAGAAAGTAGACACTTTCCCCAGAAATTTCTATTTTAATTAAGAAAACATTTTGTTTTCTGGGGGAAAAAAATTGAACAAAAATATTCTTATATTTTGCAAATATTTTAAGTTATCATGTTAACACAGGGCTGTCTGTCTGGAGGCTGGATTAACTTCTAGGACTCTCTCCTGGCTGCTACTCTCTCTACCACTCTGGCTGCAGCAGCAGCCTGGGGCTCTGGGCTTCCCTTCTGCCTTCCACATCCTGTGCCTGCCTCAGGGAGTGATGTGGTACAACACAACTCATGGTGTTAGGGAAGCCTGCAATACAGTACAATGGCATACGGACAACTGGTGCCTCCTGACCAGCGGCCAATCACTGACTAGGGTGGGGGATCCCCCAGTGACTGATCACCAACTTGTGAGGGGGAGGGGCAGTTCCCAACAGCCAATTGCCAACCCTGGAAGTGTTGGTGGCAAAACTGGAAGTGCCGGTGGCAAAACTGGAAGTGCCCCCGATGGCAAGTATCAATCTTGGGGGGGGAGAGGGAATATGCCCCCTGTGCCCCCCACGTGTGACCTATGCAATGGGGGAGGCAGCTACCAGTAAGCTGGTGGCCAGTGGAGAGAAGCCGCCCATGTACATGGATGGTGCAGCAGTGTGGGTGGGGAGCTGCCCATAGGTACATGAGCTGTGGAAAGGCACCCACAGCTCATACTCTTTCAGCCTGTATGATGTGTGACCCCTTCTGATGTGGCTGTTTAGAAGTTGGACAACTTTATGGTAGTACATATTAGGTCCAAGCTTTATTCAGTTTACACATCAGATTCATTCAGTTTACAGACCATCATTAATCACAGCCAAAAGCTGAAGTCTCTGGACAAAATTAGTCCCCTCTTTCACTGATACCAAGAGATGTCCAAACAAAGGATAGATTTAAGAGACAGCATTAACAGAGCAAAGGATGTATCAGTTATATTTGGTTGGGCCTAGTTACTTACAATTTGTTCTTAATGTACTAGATAACATATTTGCATTAAGCTATATAACAAGCTGTTGTCTGCTAGGGTATCTCGTTTCTCAAAACTTTGGATCTTGAAGTACCACTAATTTGAAAGGAGCTCATGTCTTTCTTTAAGTGAAATGACAATCTAAGATCCCCACCTAAATTTGCTTTGAGTTACAGGTCTTCTATGTCTTCTGATAGGACCTTGTAATGCTTTATGATAGCTCACTATGCCTTCTAAGTTGGACACAGTTAATTAGTCCCTTGACATATTTGGTTGTCAGTTGGCTACATGGTTCCAGGCTTAAACAAGTGTAATGCATTCTCTTTCTTATACAGCCATCTCCTAGCACAGAGTAACAGGAAAAATGAGAAGACCCAGAGTGGATGACAGTGGGAAGGAGAAATAATTCAAGTATTCCAGCCCACAGCCCAAAAGCATGTAAAGCCAGTTGCCAAATACTGAGCTGATGGGGAAAGAATGCTGCGGACAAGTCCATAAACCTGAGACTGGTGTCAGGATTTTTTTCTTACCTAATGCATGTGCCTCGGTGGGTCTTAATGCTTTTATATAATTCCAAGTGATTACAAAGAAGTTGATGATGCTTCTGATTAGTAAAGCATTTGGCAATTCCCTTCCCATTAACTTCTGTCTTAAATCTAGTTTAGCTTGTCTTGTTAGATGCTCAATCTATTACTTATGTATGGATCTAAATGGTGAATCACAAAGGTTTGGCAGAATTTGGGCACTCTTTTGGCTTTTGGCCTTCAGGCAGGCATTTCACACACAGAACAATATTCTGTGATTTAATTGCCTAGACATGAAGTGTGAAACCTAGTGAAACCTTCTGAAGCTTTTGTAGTAGTCTTTGTATACTTTCTGGTGTCCCACCAAAAGTGTGGGTCTTTTGGTTTTCAGGTAACTTCTATTTAGGTATGTGATGAGTATTCCACATAAATCACAAAGATACATAACACAGGACAAAATCATTGCTCTTTACTTAGTAGCAAAAGAAATAAAGAGATCTAGATAGATACGATAAACCAGGGATGGGCAAAATACTGCCCACCAGACAATTTCATCCAGCCCACCAATTAATCATATCTGGTGACCACCAATTAATCATACCTGGCCCAGACCACAGCTGCCCCTGCTGTGCTCCACATGGGGCTGAGCTCCTCCCACAGTTGCTGGGCAATACATTATGCCCTCACCCTCATGTGAGGGAGGGCCCTGGCTCCGAACACAGCACAGCTTCCAGGTGGGGCTGCTGCTGCTGCAACCACCCGGGGAAATTCTCAGCTCCCCCAGCTTCCAGTGGTTCCTCCTTGTGCCCTGTTGCAACACTCTGGCCAGGAGGTAGGAAAGTGGCAGAGGGAGGGGAGCCTGGAGCACAGGTATGAAGTCCAGTGGGGCAGCAAGAGCATGGAGCCCAGGTCACCCCAGTTCCATTATGTGGGGTTCCTCTCGGTTCATCATGTGCTGCTCCCAGGACTCACCTGCCACTGGGGGGAAAACCCCGTGTGATAGAGCTGGTGGCCTTCCCCACTCCCTGCTGCCACTCCCTCCTGGACTTCACTAGAAGTGTTGGGGAGCCCACACAATGGAGCCAAGTTGGTTCCATTCCCTGATGCCTAGCAGAGTCCGGGGAGGTACATACATTCATAGATTCATAGATGGTAGGGTCAAAAGTGACCTCAATGGATCATCGAGTCTGCCTGCCTGCCCATGGCAGGAAAAAGTGCTGAGGTCAGATGACCCCAGACAGGTGACTATCCAGCTTTCTCTTAAAGACTCCAAAGATAGGGGAGAGTACCCACTCCCTTGGAAACCCATTCCAAATTTTGACCACCCTTACTGTGAAGAAGTTTTTTCCTGATATCTAGCCTAAATCTGTTCTCTATCACTTCGTGGCCATTGTTCCTTGTTACCCCAAAGGGCCCTCTGGTGAACAGAGCATCTCCTTTCCCTTGCTGTGCACCCCTAATAAATTTGTAGGTGGCCACAAGATCACCTCTTAGCCTTCTCTTGCAGAGGCTGAAGAGGTCCAGGTCCCTCAGTCTTTCCTCATAGGGCTTGTCCTGTAAGACCCTAACCATATGAGTGGCCCTCCTTTGGACTCTCCCGAGTCTATTGACATCCTTCTTGAAGTACAGTGCCCAAAACTGGATGCAGTACTCCAACTGCAGTCTGGCCAATGCCACATAGAGGGGAAGTATCATCTCCTTGTCTCTATTTGTCATGCATCTGCTGATGCATATTAAAGTGTGGTTAGTTTTGCTGATGATTTCATCACACTGACAGCTCATGTTCATCTTGGAGTCCACTATGACTCCGAGATCCCTTTCCACTTCTGTGCTGCTGAGAAGGTCACTTCCCAGCCAATAGGTTTGCTGGATATTTTTGCAACCTAGGTGCAGCACTCTACACTTGTCCTTGTTGTATTGCACCCTATTGTTTATTGCCCACTTTTCTAACCTGTCCAGGTCTGCCTGCAATCATTCTCTACCCTCTGAAGTGTGCACTTCACCATACAATTTAGTATCATCTACAAACTTGGACAGAGTACACTTCACACCCAAATTCAAGTCACTGATGAAGATATTGAAAAGTACAGGTCCTAGGACCAAACCCTGCAGGACCCTACTACCCACATCCTTCCAGGTTGATATTGACCTGTCTACTACCACTCTCTGTGTGCGACTAAGCCAATTTGCCACTCACTGGCCCAATGTGCAAGCCCTGCCACCATGTGCAGCTCTCAGAAATGATTGGAGTTGCATGCTGCCAGGCAGCTTCACCTGCACAGGTCATAATCACCTCAAGGGCCTGCCACCAAATGCTGCTGCTGCCACTGCTGGTGGTGGTTGTGTGCCTTGGTGTGGAAGGGAGCATATATGTGTTGAGGGGCCTCCCACATGCACAACTTATCGTACCTGCATACCCTCCCTCACTACCCTATACCCATACTCATACCCTCCTCCACATTCCCCACATCCCCTACAAACCCCACAACTACACTCTTCCCCACACAACCACACCCTGCAAAAACCTTATACCCCTCACAAACTCCACACACATCCACACCTCCAATACCCTCACACTCCTACAAACCCCACACCCACCTATACACCCTTACATCACACTCATTCCCCAAACACCACCACACACACATTCACTTCCTCAGCCACAAACTACACACTCTCCCACATGTAATATACAACAGTAAGACTTTATGTTGAGTTATTATGCAATTGCCTCTATATATACTTTGCAAATACTTGTAAATAAGGACAAAATATTTCATAGATTTCATAGACATTAGGGCTGGAAAGGACCTTGGAAGATCATCAAGTACAGCCCCCTGCCCAAGGGGTAGGAAGTCAGCTGGGGTCATAGGATCCCAGAAGAAAAAGCATCCAAATTTCTCCTGAAGGTGTTCAATGTGGGTACTTGAATCACCTCTGATGGCAGGCTATTCCAGGCCTTGGGGGCTTGGGCAGTAAAGAAATTCTTCCTTATTTCCAGTCTGAAACGGTCTTGTAGGAGTTTATAACAGTTCGACCTTGTCACCCCATGGGGTGCTCTGGTGAACAATCATTCCCCCAGATCCTGGTGAACACCCCTGATAAACTTACAGGTGTTCATCAGATCGCCCCTGAGTCTGCGCTTTTCCAGGCTAAAGAGCTCCATATCTCTCAGCCTCCCATCATAAGGTCTATTTTCCTGACCTCTGGTCATGTTCATGACTCTTCTCTGGACCCTCTCAAGCTTCTCCACATCCTTTTTGAATTGTGAAGCCCAAACCTGGATGCAATACTCCAGTTGCAGTGTCACTGATGCTGAGTACAATGGGAGAATGATGTCCCAGGATTTACTTGAGAAGCATCTATGGATGCGAGCCAGAGTTTTGCTTGCTTTACTAGCTGCAGCATCACATTGAAGGCTTATGTTCATCTTGTGGTCATTCATGACCCCCAAGTCCTTTTCATCTGTAGTGTTAGCCAGCATAGCACTGACAAGCTTATACGGATGCTGCAGGTTTTTCCTCCCATGTTGGAGAACCTTGCATTTTTTGATGTTAAACACCATCAGGTTCCCATCCACCCATTTCCTGAGCCTGTCAAGGTCAGCCTGGATCACCTTTCTGTCCTCAGGTGTGGACGCTTTACCCCAGAGTTTGGTATCATCAACAGACTTGGCCAGTCTGCTTCTAACTCCAATGTCCATATCATTAATGAAGCTGTTGAACAATATAGGTCCAAGGACAGAGCCTTGGGGGACCTCACTGGTCACAGGGCTCCATGACGATTGACTTTCATCAACCACCACCCTCTGGGTCTGACTATGGAGCCAATTCCCCAGACAGCAGATTGTGGTGGACCTGAGGCCAATTTTGCCAAGAGGTGATCACGGGATACTACATCAAAGGTTTTTTTGTAGTCAAGATATATGACATCAGTGTCCTCTCTCTTGTCCAGGTGATAGGTCACCTGGTCATAGAAGGAAATTAGATTGGTCAAGTAAGACCTACCTGCAACAAACCCATGCTGGGTATCCCTCAGGATATTGCTGTCAGCTAGTCTGTTAAGGATGGCCTCATTGATAATCTTTACCAAAACCTTCCTCAGGATAGAAGTCAGGCTGTAGTTTGCCAGATCCACTTTCCTCCCTTTCTTTAAGATAGGCACCACATTGGCCTTCTTCCAATCTTCAGGGACTTAACCAGAGCACCAGGAGTTCTCAAAGATCTGTGCTAGGGTCTGGACTATGATGCTAGCCAGCTCCTTGAGTACCCTGGGGTGTAGATTGTCAGGGCTGGCTGACTTAAAGGTATCATAAGATTATTTTTTTGATATAAAATTAAAATACTTTATAATATATGTTTGATTTTTGGTATATGATTTGTTGTTTTTTATGGTTCCAAGATGGCAAACCCTCCTCCTAAAAGGAGTACTTCCAGGGGCAATTTGAGGGACTTTAGGTGGCAAAGGATGTGGGGTGGAGGATTAGAGGCAGGACTTCCAGACTGAACATAGTGACCAGGGGGTGGGACCCCTGTCAAGGGGTGGGGCTGCCCTTGTGTAACAAGTGGGTGTCCCAGGGCTGGTCTAGTTGTTGACCCGCCCACTTGTATAGGGCAAACCACCCACCTGCCTTTCCTGCCATGCCTTTGATGTCTCATTATTGGTGTCCAGGTGGGAAGCTGCCCATTTAATTGCCCTGATGCCAAGGGCATATAAATAGCTTTGAACCTCCCTTTATACCATGTCTCATTATACCATGTTTTGGAGCTGGCATCCATATACAGCATTACACCTTGATCCTTTAGTGGGACCATAACTCAGCCTCACCTGATCTAAAATCCTGTGCCCCCACACTGGGTCTCTCACTCCCACTCTCAATCCCATGCCCCCACACTGGAGCCTCAATCCCATGCATATATTCCACCCCTGTTTTGTGCCTCAGGCCTCACTGTGGACCTGGGCCCTGTCTCAGGCCCCCTTCTATGGCCTGGACTCTATCTCAGGCCTCTCCATGAGCCTGAGTCCTATGCTTTATCTTCAGGGTGTGTTCCTCTAGCCTTTCCCCTCCACAGGGTTACATAGAAGGAAGCAAAGGGTGAGGTTTTCTGGTACCCCATACTTGCCCTTCACTGAAGTGGTACAGGTATGGCATTTCCTGGAAGCTTCCCTGCCATAACCAGCTCCACCACACCATTCAGCCCCAGCAGACTTAGTTTTAGGTGATGCTCCAAGACCACGAACCTTCACCATTGCCATAGTTACTGCCCTGTACCTCCAAGATGATTTATGAACAGCAGCTCCAGCCAGGCAATTTTCTTCCTCTGGTTGCTAGCAGCAATTGCTGACTCTACTGTTCAGGGCCTGCTCTTATCTCTAACAGCTGGGCCCTCTTCTCAGTCAGGTGGCCTCCTTCTGACCATGTGACACTGGACTGGAAGGTCCTTTGGGTTTTCTCCTGAATTTTCTTTTATCTTCTTTTCTTTGTTTTGTTTTCTTTACCCCTACCCTACAGGGGCATCCCCCTGGCTCCAGGAACAGAGCCAGCCCACTCATGAGGGGCTCAGATCTAGGACCTGAGGTGACCAGACATCGTTCCCCAAGGAGCAGGAGAGATAACATCTAGAGAGTTTGCAAAGCACATCCATACTGGAGGGCAGCCATTTCAAGACCAGGCATCTTGCCAGAGATTGACGTATGGTTGTAGTGTAGGGGAGGTGGAGCCCCATGAACATCCTGAAAGAAGAGTGGTCCTCTCTGGGGGGAACTTCTAGGCTGAACCCCACATTGACTTAACATTCAAAGATGTGGCAGGCAAGTTCAGGGAGAGCCAGAAGGACAACAGAAGTTCATCGTGGGAAACTCACGAAGCCAAAGAACAGACATCCTCTACAGCTCATGCCAAGGTGGCACACGAGTGGGTGTTCAAGGCAAGGCGGGCACACCTATTATTAAAACTATACCATCAACTCTGAGTGTAGATTAATATAAACCAATAATCACCATTTTGGTATAGTGGATTGGCACTGGGGATTATTCAGAAACAGTGTATCAAATTATTACCTGTCATGTAAAAAAATCCTAAAGTTATTTATTTTGATCTTAGTACTGTTATAGGTGAAAAAACAAATATTGTTCATTTAAAATTACCTAAACTTTTTCATAGTTTCATAATTGGTAGGGTCAGTAGAGACCTGAGCAGATCATCTGACTGCCTGCCATGGTCAAGAAAGAATGCTGGGGTCAAATGATCCCAGCTAGATGGCCTCCAGATGACCTCTCAGCCTTCTTTCAGGTTCAGGTCCCATAGCCTCCCCTCATAGGGCCTACTTGCTGCCCGATGATCATGCAAGTGGTCCTCCTTTGTAATCCCCCTCTTGAAGTGTGGCGCCCAGAACTGGACGCAGTATTCTAACTGCAGCCTGACCAATGTCGCATAGAGGGGGAGGAACACCTCCTTGGACCTACTCATGATGCATCTGTGGATGCATGACATGGTGTGGTTGGCCCTACTGACTGTGTCCTCACAATGGCAGCCCATGTTCTCCTTTGAATCAATAATGACTCCAAGGTCCTTTTGTGCCCCTGTGCTGACGAGAACGGAGTTCCTCAACCTGCTGGTTCTTCCTCCCCAGGTGTAACACCTTGCACTAGTCAGTATTGAAACCCATCCTATTCTCATCTTCTTACCCTTATAACTTGTCCAGATCTATTTGTAGCCTGTCCCTCCCTTCTAACATGCTCAATTCTCCCCACATCTTAGTGTCTTCCACAAATATGAACAAGGTGCTTTTCACCCCCACGTCCAAGTCGCTGATGAAGATGTTGAACAGGGAGGGCCTGAGGACCTGGGGAACTCTACTGCCCAAATCCTTCTGAGTCCACCACCACTTTCTGAGTGTGTCCCTCCAGCCAATTTGCAACTCATCTGACTGTGTAGGCATTGAAGCCACAGTTCCATAATTTTATGTTGAAGGCCTTCCTAAAGTCCAGAAAGACTACATCCACTGCTGCCTCTTAGTCTAAGAATGTTGTGACCAGGTCATAGAAGGTTATCAAGTTGGTCTGACAGGATCTGCCTCTAATGAACTCAAGTTGGTTGCCCCTAAGTATAATCTCCCCTGCTGGTCCCTCATAGATGTGTTTTTGGATAACTTTCTCAAAGAGCTTCCTCAGGACCAAGGTAAAACTAACGGGCCTATAGTTTCTTGGTTTCTCCTTCCTCCCTTTTTTGAGTGCTCATAGAGCTGTGCCAGGGGTCCCACAATGGCCTCTGCCAATTCCCTCAGCACCCTCGGGTAGAGATTATCTGGACCTGCTGATTTGAAGATGTCCAATACCAACAGAAGTTCCCTGGCAAGGTCCTTTCTGACCCTGGGCCCGGCTGTTCCTCCCCGGAGTTCATCTGGGAGCCTGGTGGGGAGTATGTCCCGGTCCCTACTCCGAAATATGGAGGCAAAAAAATTGTTAAAGAGATGAACTTTATCATCTGGTGCAACCACCAGATTGCAAAGCATGTGCTGCAAGGGCCCCATGTTGCCCAGTGCCTTCTTTTTACTCCCTATATATTTAAAAAAGGACTTCTTGTTATCTTTGATCCAGGTCGCTAATCCCAGTTCTGTGTCTGCCTTAGCCTTCCTAACAACCCCCCTACAGTCTCAAGCAATGGAGGTATAATCCTCCTTGGTGATGGCCCCTTCTTTCCATTGAGTGTTCGCCTCCTTTATAGCTTCCGGATGATCCTGAATGCCTTTTGTGAGCCATGGGGGCTTTTGAGCACTCTTGCCCCCTTTGACTCACGTTGGGACTGTTACCCTTTGGGCTCAGGGGATCATCTCCTTAAGGAACAAACACTCATCTTGGACTCCCAACTCCCCTCCCTTCTGGGCCCTCAGTGTCTCCTCGACTAATCTACTTAACTCATTGAAATTGGTCCTCCTGAAGTCAAGGGCTGCTGCCGTGCTGCAGGCCTTTGACACCCTGTGCTGGATGGTGAATTCCAGTAGGCAATGATCGTTATTGCCCAGTTGGTCGAGAACCCACAGTCCCCTCACCAGGTCATCACCTGTGGCCAGGACCAGGTTCATAAGGCATTCCTCCTGGTGGGACTGTGTACCTTTTGGGTAGGTGGAGGTCCTGTATCTCAGCTAGGAACCTATGTGAGCAGTCAGACCTAGCTGACCGCTCCTCCCAGTAGATGTCTGGGCAGTTTAGGTCGCCCATGATGACTGTGTCCCTTGACTTAACTGTCTCTGCGAGTTGACCTGAGAATTCCCAGTCCAGTTCTTCCTCCTAGTTGAGCGGTCTGTAGTAGACACCCACCGTTAAGTCCCTTTCCCCCCTGACCCCATGGTATTCTAACCCAGAGCACTTCAGCCTGCCTCTCCTCTGACCCTGTGCTGTTTGTTGATGACGTGTTACTCTTTGACATAGAGCACCACACCCCCGCCTTTCCTTTCCATTCTATCCGACCTGTAAAGTCTGTAGCCCTTGATGTTTACTGTTCAGTCATGGGTTGAATCCTGCTGTGTTTCAGTGAGCCCCACTATGTCTGTGTTTGTGTTAGCTAGCAGGAGGGCAAGTTCCTCATGATTGTTCCCTGTACTATGTGCATTAGTGTAGAGGCATTTAAGGCCTCCTGTGGGTATATGTACTGCCCCTCTGATCCCAGGTCTATCTGGACCCCTGCCACTTACCTGAGTACTTTTTGTGCTCATCACCTGCCTTGACTGGGAAGCATTATCCTTTCCCCCTGTGATCCCATCCCCCAGCAAAGCTAGTTTAAAGCACACCATATGAGATTAGCCAACCTGGAAGAAAAGACATGCTTGCCGTTAGGGAAGAGTTGAAGCCCATCCCACCCGAGCATGCCCCCTTTCAATGTCATAAAAAGAGTATGAAAATACAAAGTTTAATAGCCATGCATGCGTTTGCACAAAGAAATACTTAGATAGCTATGAAACTAAATTTCACATGTTCGTTTTCATACAAAATTTTTATCCCAAATCTTAGCATCCTGCACAACTCTTCACTAACGTATATCTAAGATGTCATGTCTCCTGATAATTTTCTCTCCTATTGTGCTGTTTTTAATATTCCTTTTATTTAAGGCTAATGTTTTTGAAATAGTGACTTCTTCTAGAGGGAACAAATTTCTGTTCTCCATGTCCCAGGTTTTCCACTAGAACTGGCAGTGGTGGTGGTGTTTGTGGAGTGAACTGGCAGTGGTGGGGGAATTTTTCTTGTGGAAATTTCTGTTCAATTTCAACCAGTTCTAGCCATCACACCCTCTTCTTTCAGACTGCATCACTATTTTTTACCTTCTCATTTTTAGTCAACCAAGAGCTTAAATCATTGGTAACTAAAAATGGGGATAGGGATAATTGTTCCTAAGTGAGTGATTAGTGTGTAACCTCTATTAGGAACCTCAACTGTATAGAGAGATGAAGTCTCTCACACTGTCCTGTGCTGAGGGATACATCAAGGGTGGGGTGCAGTGGTACAGTCACTCCACACTCCACCAGAACTTTAAAACCAACTTCCTGGCAGTAGTACCAGCATTTCTACTCAGGCATCAGTGAGGGAGTCAATTAACTTAATGGTTCATTATAATCTACCTGGTCTCTTCTAAACTCTTCATTCCACAGGTATTAATGACCCACTTTCCTTTCTTCATGGTTGTGATATTCCACAAATCAAACTACCCTTTCTTCTGCAATTCTTCTATCTGCTATCTGGTCCTGATAATGCAGCTCCTATTTCATAACCCTACAGATTGTTTCTAAGCCTAGGTAAAAAACTCAACTCTTGTGTGGAAACGTTAATTCAGGAAACCATCAACTCATGTGTAGAAATTAATATAATTGAAACACTGCACTGTCAACATGCTGAAGATGCCTAGAATTTGTTTTATGAATCTGAAATAGATGCAGATTTAATGCTAATTATAACAGGAATAAATAAATAACATATTTTGATTATTTTTGTCAAACTTGTTGTTTTTAAACATAATATATGATATAGCAAATCAATGCACATTTCAATGCAATTATATTTGGTTTTGCTTCAATCTTAAACTGAATATGATAGCTGTAGGCCTCTAGCATATTAATAAGGCTTCTAGTTTATTTTAACCTGGAGAAAAAAATGTGTATCTTTTTCTATGTGATGATGTACCACACAATCTGTAACCCCCAAATCAAAATCCTAGATCCTCCCATGCCTGTGCTTATGATTTCCTATTGGCCTCATCTAGCCCCTCACTCTATCTATTTGGATCATTCCTTCAAGCCACCATGACTATACAGTCCTCCTTGACTATACAAAAGTATGATTAATCAGTGAACCATGTGTTAATTAGTTACCCTGACATATATTAATACAATTAATAAAGAATAAAAAAGGAATTAGCCACCAAATCATAACACAAAATATGTGAGATAACTTTGAGACTTGTTCCTATAAAGCCATTAACTGAATGTGTGTCCAGGCTAGGATTCCCAGTTGTGAGGGACAGTTGGGAGATCAATGCAAGTTGTAGGAACACATGATGCACCCCTGTGGCTGGGAGCACCATTAATTGATGGAGTTGCACTTGCTATTTGCCAGTGCAGGGAGATCCTGGGATTTGATGTTCGATCCCACAGTCACACCTCCTGCTAATGTGTAATGGACTGCAATGGCAGCTGGACTCTCCTGGTTGCTGGGGAGAGGGGAAAGAAGCTGGGGGAAGCTAGTTGTCTGGTGCAAGAATCAAGGGTCAAGGAAAAGAGAACATAGAAGTGGCAGACTGCAGTTGGCAAGTTGTGCGGCAGAGATGCAGGGGCTGTTGTGTGACCAATCCTGTACACCTGCAGCTGATGAAAGAAGCAGACTTAGGAACTGGAGTGGCACTATTTCTGGCAGGCTGCAACTGCAAAACATGCAGGAGAAACCTGGTAATTGTGATGGAGCTGACAGTGAGCTAGAGTGGCAGGGTTCGAGTGGGGAGTCCGTGTGTGCAGCAGAGCTCAACCAGCAGGTCACTGTGGTGGGTCACTGTGGCTGGGGTTCATTCACATGTGCACATGTTCAGCCAAGTGCACAGGAAATGGGCATTCATTTTGGGGATTGGAAGCTGATTTGAGGGCCCCTCCCAGAGTTGAGGGAGAGCTTAAAGATCCCTCAGTGTAAATATCTCATTACTACCATTCTTATTTGTTTTCTTGTGAACTGCTTCTGAAGGATTTTTACCACTGGGTGACTACTTACATTGTATGTACCGGGGTATGTATTGTAGGGCCTTGGCCCTAATCTGGCAGATGTTTTTCCCGTGCATTGGGTCTTACTTTGACAATGCTGGTGCCCACTCCCAACTGTCTTCTACCTCAGTGGTTCTCTTCCACCAAGACTTGACATTCCTTTACTGCGGGATTTGGTCCTACATGAAGAGCTATGCCTATCCCATGCAATAGGGTAGAGGGCCAGTTTATAGGGCTCCTCCTTCCCTATACTCCATGATTACCACCATCAGTGGTTGTTTCTGCTGGATGCTTCTCTACTCTTAAAAGAAGAAAGCAAAAAGCTGGACTAGCTAATTCACTCAGCTGTAGGTGCATCCACTTCAGGGCCACTTAATCCCCAATTAACTGTCCAACAAAGAGAACAGAAAAAAAAAGGTGTGCCGAGAACTGTCTGTCCACTATTCCCACCCCAACCCCTAAATTTTCTGTGCTGTGATGGGAATTCAGATCTCTGAAGGCCCACCTGCCTTGAGGCCTTCAGACTTCAGGTTCCTAGAAAGCCCTGGCCCTCAACAGGGCAATCAACTTAATTGGCATAACTAGGCAGTAGGCACAAAAGATAGGAAAATAATACCATAAAGGAAAAGGAAAAGAAAAGGAAACCACTGTCTATGTAGGACTCTGAACCCCAGACTCTCAATGGACCCTAGGTAGTCCCTCTGGGGAAAAAGCCTTCACAATACCTTCCCAATGCTGCTTCTATGGTGGCTCCCACCAACTTCATGGATGCAGTCTCATTCCTCCATGAGCTGTACTTCCTTCAGCAGTTGTCCTCTAAACACCCATCTTTGTGCCGAGTGCCTCTGCTCAGTGAGTTTTAACAAGCAGGCACTGGCTGGAGAGCTTCCCAGGCATCCTGGCCTCAGAGATATAGGAGGCTTTCCTTAGCTTCCCCTCTCCAGGGCTGCAAGTACTCACCTGGTCTCACCACTGACCAATCATGAGGGAGCACTCACTTTGGAAATATTGCTCACCACTCTGCACTCCAATGAGTGTTCTCCCTTTTCCTGGAGTGGTTAAAGATTTATTTTCTGTTCCATGTCCTACACTGACCCCTAAGCTTTCCCTGTCACAACATACTTCCTGTTATGTTTATTCTAAGTGCATGTACCTTTGAGTGCAGACAGAAGTGAAGCTCCCAGCTGTAATTCAGAATGATTTCTGCAAAGCTTTCTGAGTTATGTGACCCCAGATCAAACAAAGGCCCTCAGACTTCAGGGTCCTAGTTCACAGTTAGTTCTAGGGGGGAGGGGGATCTAGTTGCTGGCTGGGAGTCTGCAGCCAGGTTCAATTAGCAACAGCCAAGTTCTCTGCCAGTGCTCACTGTTTTCACAATGGGAGTGGGAAAAGGCAGAGGAGGGAGCCTGTTCTTGGGGCTTTCCAGCCAGTGCTAAAGGGTAAGCGGGTGAATTGGTGCCCTGCCCCCGTATGCCTGCCCCACCCCCCAACGCAGGGCTGAAAAAAAACAGAATGAACTCCTTCCATTCCTTCCATTCCTTTTCCTGCCTCCAATTCTGAAAACAGCAACAGGCTGAAAGGTCAGCAGATACACGTTACAGGAGACATTTTGAAACATCTTTATCTGACACCTCATTCTATGAGGGGTCAGTTTTTCACTGGATCAGCCATATTTTAAGCTGTTTGCACCTGTGTACTTGTGTTTGGTCACAGCTATAAACTGCTTTCTGTGGCCAGATTGGGTAAAAAATGTCACTTCTGATTGTCATGTCACATCACCTATAATACCTCAGAATCACTGGTTCAGTGAAGTTAGTCTGTTTCTTGAGAAGCCACATATAGGTACCTCTTTATTTAGGGAAGAATAAATAAGTATTGTGTCTTTGATAAAGTAAAAATTATTTAAAACAAAACTGGTATTCACAACTCCTACATCTTGTTATGTAGTCATAAAAGGGAGTGAAAGGAAAAAGGATTACTATCTAATGCAAACAAAAGGGTAATAGAGTTTTAAAAATCTACATTTCTAGTAGGCTGTCTTTATATTGTAATTACACACACCTTTCTTGTTAAAATAACATCAAAAAAGATTTAGGTACAAGATTTTCTTTTTAAAGGACTACTTTTGATCCTAATCCTAGGTTGATTTAATGACTCATATGGATTATATAAAGATTAATTACAACTGTAAATCTGAATGAGCAAAAGACCCCAAAATAGATTAATCAAAATTTCTTCCTGTTCTGCAGAAAAAATATACTGGCAAATAATCTTCCAAGGAGTATCCTTAAAATATAATGCTGAGGTACATTTTACATTGTTCTTTACAAATGAGAATTATGAAAGAAAGAAAGAATAACCTAAAAATGTATGTTTTAATTAATTCGCATTAATGAACAAAAAATCATGAGTCACCCACTTTAAACAAAATAATTACTGTAAGGATGCTATATTTTTAAACTGAGAGAAAAATAAATCTGCAATCATAATACAGCTGCAACCAAATTAAAATGGTTGCATTGTTGTAACATTATGAGGCAAAATAGATCCAGGTAGCATAATAATGTTTGATCATACAAAGGTCTTCAGTGCTCCTCTTCACCCTTTCATCTACGTTTCTACATCCATAACAGGTAGAAGCATGGGAGTAGAAGCAGAGCTACCACATCTCCTTCAAATGATAGGTGGACAGGACAGGATACAGCAGGTTAGAGACTGTATGGAAACGTAAATCAACTACATGATACCATGAGTTACACGTATGGTAAGAGAAATAGATCTGAACAGTTTACCTCTTCCCTGGAGCAGTGAGAGTTAACATTTCCCTCCTGACTGCTGTACGCACAATGCAATGATGCATTATTTCATGCCCTACTACAGCATAACCTGGGCAAGTTAGTCTCACCTCTGTCCTTGGGAAAATCTCTGAAAATATTGTAAGGACCACATTTGCAGGAGTCCAGCAGGAAAAATAATGCTGAAGGGCAACCAACATGGATTTACAGCAGGTAGATCCTGCTTGACTAACATTGTTTCTTTTTATGCCCAGGTTACAAACTGCTTAGATGTAGGAGTCAAAGTGGATGTCATATACTTGGATTTTAAAAAAAGCCTTTGATATGGTGCCACATCCCATTCTTATAAAAAAAAAGAAAACTAAGAGGCTGTATCTTACATGATTACATGGTCAGGTGAGTGGTGAATTGGCTAATGGGATGTAGCCAGGGCGTGGTGGTAGATGGGTCAGTATTGACCTGGAAAGATGTGGGCAGTAGGGTCCTCCAGGTCTTGGTCCTGGGATGAATACTAATCAATATCTTCATCAGTGATTTGGATGAGGGCGTGGAGAGTACACTGTCGAAATTTGAAGATGAAAAGACATTATGTGGCATGATAGACACATTGGAGGGTGAGGAACTGATCCAGGTGAATTGAACAGGCTGAACAGGTGGGCAGAGCAAAATAGGATGCAGTTCAAGAGAGATAAGTGCAGAATGCTGCACCTAGCACACATACATATTAAGTGATGACCTGTGCAACGCAGGAGTGGAAAGAGATCTCAGAGTCATAGTTGACTCAAAAATGAATATGAGTAATCATATTCGCTGCTTGGAATGTAGGAGCTGAGCAGGAAGACTAAAAGACTCTTGATAGGGTTCATGTGTGGTCTTGGCCACATGTGAGCCCTCGCAGAGCAAAAGGAGCAGCAGCAGAGGACCAGCAACAGCGGCGGCGATGAAGTGATGAGTGGGGTTGTGCCAACAGATGGAGCTGGTCCGGAGGGGAGCCTCCCGGATCGCTTTTAGCTGACCTGGCAGGGAGCCGCGCTCCCAAGCTGTGAGCGAACAGAGCGCGCCAGCGTTTGCGCCGGCGTTCGCGCAGGCGGAAAGCAGGAGGAAGGGAAGAGCAACGACAGCGGGACGACCACTTTTTCCACTTTTTCTAGGAACATGGTGAGTACACGCAGTGCTACTGCCAGGGGCCTGGGCCCTTCCCCTCCCCCTCCCTCTTCCCTGGTGCTGTCCCCCGGCGCATCTCTGAGGCTGCTACCCAGACCGGGCCCCTGGGGGGCCCCCTGTCCACCTCCCCCATCCTGGCTGGGGATGCTGGCTGGGCGGGGATCCCGGGGGTCGGGGTGATGCCTGGGGCATCCCCTGGATGCCCCTCTTGTGGCCATCTTCAGGCCCTGGAGGGGCAGCTGCGGGAGCTCCAGGCGGAGGTGAGCAGGCTGCGGGGGATCCAAGAAGCAGACCATGAAATTGACATGTATTTCTGTTCTCTGCAGGGCCAGAAACCTACTGAGGTGCTCCCCAGACCCAGAAGAGCAACTCGTCGGTGGCAGCAAGTTCCCTCTGGACCCAGGGCAGCCTGTGCTCCTGCAGAGCCTGTACGTGAGGTGCCACTTGGGAACAGGAATGCGGCCCTGGCCACCCTGGAGGAGATTGCTGAGGAGAACCCCCCTCAAGGGGCTGTTTGTGCACCATCAACGCAGGTGGAAAAGAAGAAGAGATCCCAAAGG
>JAGPOW010003642.1:87558998-87575175 GCA_030014935.1 Caiman crocodilus | reverse complement strand
TCCTAAAGTCTAGCACTTTCACCCTACTAGTTACCTTACCCACTCAATGTTTTATGAAGAATTCTATTATTAGGTGATCACTGTCCCCCAGATGGCTACTGATCTGTAGGTCTCCTACCATGTCATCCCCTGTTGCCAATACCAGATCCAGTAAGGCATTCTCCCTAGTGGGACCATGTACCTCCTGTGTAAGGTGGAGGTCCTGTACACAGGTTAGAAACCTGAGTGAATGGTGGGACTTTGCCATCTGCATCTTCCAGCAGATGTCTGGGTAGTTTAGGTCCCCCATGACTACCGCCTCTTTAGCTTTTATGGTCTCCGAGAACTGCCTCAGGAGCCCCGAATCTATTTCTTCCCCTTGGTATGGGCGTCTGTAGCAGACCCCTACCACCAAATCCCTTTCTCCTTGCCCCCCATGTAGCCTAACCCACAATCCTTCTACTTTCTCCTCCTTCAATTCTGTCTTGATGAGGGTTGATGTACATTGCTCATTGACATAGAGAGCAACCCCTCCCCCTTTTTTCCCCACCCTGTCCTTTCTGTACAGCCTATACCCCTCAATATGTACCGCCCAGTCGTGGGAAGAATCCCAGCAGGTTTCCGTTAGCCCTACTAAGTCATAGGTGTTTTATGCAAGCAGGAGCGCTAGTTCATCCTGCTTGTTCCCCATGCTCCTAGCATTAGTATATAGCACTTGAGCTGTGCAACTGGTGCCTTTGCTGCCCCCCCCACTCTGAATCCCAAGGGGCCCCTTATTTCTTACCTTCTTGTTGGTTACCTGTGTTGTATTGCTGGCCGCCCCATGGCTTGCAGGTTCCCAATGTTATCCTTCAGGCTGGGCTGTCCTTGTGGGTGCCACAGGATTTGGTGGTCCACAGCTTCCCCCGCTCTCATCTTCCCCTCCCCCCGACGAGTCTAGCTTAAAGCCCACCAGAGGAGATCCACCAACCTAGAAGAAAACACAAGCTTACCTTTCGGGGACAGGTGAAGCCCATCCCAACTGAGCATGTCCCTTGTTGTAATGTGCGGGTCATTGTCCAGGAAGCTGAAGCCTGTCTCGAGACACCACTGCCAAAGCCACCATTTGGTCTCTCTGATGCATGGCTTAAAGCTGAAGCCCAGGGGACAATTTGAGAAATCAAGAACAAATGATGGTAAGAGAAGGTAAAAGAAATCCAAGAGTTTATTGACAATCATGCCATGCAGAGAGAACTTCTTCAGTGTAATTAAAGCTATGTAGAGACGAAGCTCTTGCAGACTCACTCTGTTTATATCTTAATAAGGCAGTACACTCATTAAAGATGAGTCCATCAAAAAACACTGGAAGGATCACTATCAAAAGTTCTAGAACTGAGAATTGATGGTCATTGATCTTATCAAAGTTTGGCTGCTCAGGGAAATTTATCACCATCCTAAGACTCCTTCATGACCAGGTGACTGCCTCTGTTGTATACAGTAGCTCTGCTATGGAGTCCTTTGCCATTTGAATTGGCATCAAGCAGGGCTGTATAATTGCAACTCTGTTTTCCATCTTTCTTGCGGTCATCAAGATTCTCATCCATGACCATGTGCCATATGGCATCAGCACTGAGTATAAAATAGAGGGGAACCTTTTCAATTTTTCTTGCTTCCATGCCAAAACCGTAGTTACATCAGCTTTGATTGGAGAACTTAAGTACATCAATAGTTGTGCTGTTGTTGCACATACAGAGGAGGACCTACCAACAGCCCTTAACTGCTTCTCTCAAGCATACCAGTGCCTGGGACTGACTCTTAACATTGGAAACAAAAGTGCTTCACCGGCTCACTCCAGGCCAGTTAACTCAGCAAAGATTCTCATGGACCGACAGAAGCTGAAGAATATTGAACATTTTGAATATGTCAGTAGCCATTTCTCAAAGAAGCCCAGCATTGATGAAGAGATCCAATACAGGTTTCCCTCACTTTATGCTGTACATGCGTTCCTGGAAAATGGCACATATTTCAAACTTGCATAAAGGGAATCCACTTTACAATGGAATCCACTTTACAATGAAATCCTCTTTATAATGTAACAAATAGAGATATGTTCAAAGACTTTGACTGTACTGGCTCTTCAATCCATTTCTACCACTTTTACAAAATAATTTTGGTACTCTCCAATAGCAGACAGTACACACAAGGTTGGTTGTGAATGTTACCATAATGGGAACAGCAGCTACAGAAACACGTATCACAGACAATGAGCAAGGAGAACAGATCCACACAGGAGACTATGTTTTGGTGTGTGTCACTCCTGCAATGCACTACACAAAGCAGCTGACTTCAGGCTTCCACCACACTGATCTCATAAGAATGAATTCACCTGACATATAAGGTTGGAGAATAGTTATTAGGCAAGCTTTGTGGTTCCAAAACCCTTCGTCAGGCTAAGGAAGCTTCAGCAGTTGGTGTGTGCCCTTCCTGGATGGAATGAAAAGTAAACAAGCCATGGGCTGGGCTGGGCTGGGGAGTCAGTTGCCAGGCTTAGAAAATATATGTCGCTGTCGAGTTTGGTTTCTTTCTTTTTCATGTTGTACAGTTTCCATTTTAGACAACTGAAGTCAATATCTTCCATGTTGCAGGGGTTTGGGTTGTAGCCGTGTTGGTCTAAGGACGTAGGCAGACAAGGTTCCTTGGTTGAACATGCAACATGGAAGATATCAAATTCAGCTGTCTAAAATGGAAACTGTATAGCATGAAAAAGAAAGAAGCCAAACTCAACAGCGACATATATTTTCTAAGCCTGGCAACTGACTCCCCAGCCCAGCCCAGCCCAGCCCCTGGCTTGTTTACTTTTCATTCCATCCAGGAAGAGCACACACCAACTGCTGAAATTTCCTTAGCCTGACAAAGGGTTTTTGAACCTGAGAGCTTGCTTAATAACTATTCCCCAACCATTTGGGTTGGTCTAATAAAAGATATCAAATTCACCCAAGGAACCTTGTCTGCCTATGTCCTTAGACCAACACGGCTACAACCCAAAACCCTCCTCACATATAAACACATTTTTGGTATAAACATTGCATAAGAGCAAATTCCCACTTATAGAATCTGCATAAAGCAAGGGAAACCTGTACAGGATCCAGTATGCCATCTCCTCCTTCAGAAGACTATATCATCATGTGTTCAACAATCCCAACATCAAGTCCTGAGGGAGCCTGTGTTACATTTTTATCATACACCTTTCTCACCTTGAGTTCTGTGCTAAATAGCAATGCTTTTGGGAAGTGCCAACATATTAACAGTGCTGGCAAGCTTATTGGAGTTTAAATCTGGGTTCTAGTTAAAGAGATCAATAATATATTTAGAACAGTTTCAATAATCCACTCTCGGGTCCTTCTTTATTCTTTTAAAACACCTGAAAAATCAATTCAAGTTGAAAAGTGTGTGTGTGACTCTCATGTTTAAAGGATATATAAAGGAATGTATTGAATAGTTTGGACTGTGAAAGCTGATCACTTTTTGGCATAGTCTTCAACTATAAGATTTGACTTCTGCAGGATTGCACCAGGCTGACTAATACCATGTATCATTGGTGTTCTACTAATCTAAATCACATTTGATTTGTCCTACATTCAGACATTATTAAATCTTTATGAGCTGTTTGTCAGTTTCTGGCTCTGAAGGCTCCTGTACAAAATGTAGGCTCATGTAATTTTGCTGATTCAACTTCTGTTCAATAGCAGCTTGCAGCATACTGAATTTTGTTCGTAAAAAAGAGTTTAATTTATTTGTGAAACAATAACCACTGTTTACTCTGTTCAATAAACTACAAGTAACTATTCATTATTCTACTACCCCTTGTCAACAGCTCTTACCTCTTCACTCTGGTTTTGATCGCTAGCTCCAGCCTTCATCTTGAGTTCACTGATCATCTACTCTCTGTCCCACCCTTCCCATCTAACAGTGCTTTAGGTATTTTTCCTTTTGTATCTTCTTTGAAATTAGACTATAAATCCATGATGGAAGCTCAATTATGAAGGACAAATACTAAAGGGAGCACAGAAGGGTTTAGGTGTAGGTTCCAACTCATCCTAAATCACAGTATTAAAAAAAAATATTGTTTAACTGAAAAATAATACATTCACTGAGGGATTTAAAAGGTGTCCTAACAGTTTGTGGCTAGGGAAAATGAAATCTAGGTGTAGATAACAGACTCCATTGAGGCACAGAATGCTTGATTTTTCCGTGGTATAGGTGTTTTCCTACAATGCAGGTTTAATTTGTCTGTTTAGCTTCAATCATCCAACTGCTCTGGCATATACCCTTTGATTCAGTCATACATGAACACTGCATCCAGACTCATTTACACAGCTAGGTGTATGTATCACAGCGAGCCCAAGTTTCACTTTAAGGTGTGTTCCAACCCACACATTTTTCAGTAAGGATGTAACTAAAGTTCTCCAGTATCATCTCATAATTCATTAACTCTAGCTAGATTAAAAAAAAACTAGCAAGTGCCTACTGGAAGGCACAGAATAGCAACTGCAATGGAGCTACTTCCTGTGTGCCTGCCCCTCTACAAGCAGTTTAATTGGTTGCTCATTACCACCTGGAATCCTGCATGAAGGGCTGTTAAAAAATGGATAGTATATTTTTAAAAATTATGACCCTAATGATATCATGGACAACCCCTACCCTGGTGGAGAGTGTACTCCTGGAGAGATGCCAAAGTAAGGCATGTAACTGGTTTGCCTAGTGGATGTCCTGGGACCAAATTCAGAGGTTGTGGAGCCTTACCTACAGTCAGTTGCATTGCACTTGCCATCTTTGTACTATTACAAAGTATTTTGAATTACAAATTAAACAAAATAGGGGGAAGCGATTTCTGAATTATTACTGTTGTTCAGGCTATTACATGCAATGGAATGATTTTAGTTTTAGTTAAGGTTGGGAATAGGAAGAGACAGTTATATGCCCAGTTTTGGGAGGAAAAAGTTCAAATGGAATGTAAGGACTATTGTGGCATCTCCCTATAAAATATGGCATGAGAACCAATGCCCTTTAATGTAGTTTGGAAAATACTTTAGTCATTGCAAAATTTTAGGATGGTATTAATTTAAATGACATCCACTGACATTTTTTAATATACTGCTGATAAGATGTCATAGGAGACAGAATAGTATAGAAGGTGATGAAAGGCATTTGAGAAGCAACAAGCAAATGAGACTTAAGACCAACGAAGATAACACAAATATGTGGTTGTAAGTCAAAAAGATGACCTGGTCAACTTTAAAAGTCAATAACCATAGCGATTAAGAAGTTACGCAATCTAAATACCAACAAATATTAACTATTAATAACGATTTGATGAAGAAGGACATGATGACACAGGTATGAAGTAGATTTGCCTTCCTCTGTTGAGAATTTTTAGCTTCAAACAACTCTGGGAAAATCCAAGCATCAGACGTACCAGAATACTGTAATGTCCATTGTTTTTATAAAAATATAAGACTGGACACCTACTGAAAAGGAAGGCAGGAAACTAAGCACTTTCAAAAGTAAAATGTTGAGGTGAGCTTTGTGCCATTAAAGGAGAATAGCATGTACAGAAGAAGCTCTAACATGAAATTGGGGAAGGTTTTTGAAGAACATAGTGAAATCCAAACAACTTTAATGGATCAGTTAGGATGACAGAAGAGAGTCCAGCCAAGATGCTGTTGGAATACTATTCCTCTGGTGTTCAACTCTGTGACTGACCAAGTCTAAATTGTAAGTTAAAGAAGTTATGGACCTATTGTATTGTCTCTGAGGCTGTACTCTGACTTAGGAAAAGACACAACAATATAAAATTTAAGTAAGGAATCCCTTTTCCTTATCTTAACTAAAGAGGTCCCTTACTGTTATAAAAGAAAAATGCACATCAGTTACAACATTCTTGTTAACATCATCTCCTTTTATACATTACCTCCTTTGTACCCATATACATTACTGTATAGTTTTGTGTTGAATATTGTCTATTCTATGCTATTCTATTATACTCTATTGTATGTAGGTGCTCATACTATAATACTACCCGAGACCCTTCCAGCAGATCAAAAAGAGACAGAAATAACATCTGTCACAGAGCTTGTTCTTTTGACCCATGGTTTTATAATAAATAATAAAAATGTACAACAGCAATGACAAGACAAGGCACTTATGGTCTAAACTGGTCCAAACTTTAAGAGCACAACAATTTTCCCCAATCTGTTTTATCTTTGAAAGTCAAACCCTAAGTCATCTCTTGATATATTTCCATTAATTTTAATGGAGTTCAAATAGGCATGCATGCATCTGTTGTAGCTCTTGTGCATCCATTTTTTATTTGGGCTCTAATATGCAGTGTATATTCTATGCTGCCATTTTCTAAATGTGGATGGAGACATTGAACAGAACTTAAATCAGGGTATTAGAAAAAAAAAAGACAGAAAACAAACCAACTGAATCCTTGCCTGCTGCATCTTCTGATATTCCCACTGTATAGATACTTTTTCTCTTACTGTTGTTTTCCAAATCCTCCACCAGGCCCTGCATCTCCTTTAAAAATTTTACAGCCATTTTATTATATTTTATTTTATCATTTAAGCTTCTACTTCAGTTTAGTTTCTTCACTTCCTTCAAGGTACTACTAGAATTGTTTTCACTTCTTTCACTAACCTGTTTAGTTTACCTTTAAATTCTATAAAAATAGCATCAAGGTTCACAAAATCTCAAGCAGAAATGTCTTCTATGCATTGACAATGTGTAAGTGTTATGAGTGGTGGGGCACAACTCCACACATCTACCACCCCTGCTATTGCCAGTCACTGGCTCTGACTGGGCTGCAGCCCCATGCCCAGTACAGAAATCACATCGATGCCACCACCCCCACAGTTGCTGGGCCCTCACTCTAGCTTGCTTGCAAAGGCCTTGGTGAAAGCAAAAGTGCCACGCTGGGAAGGCACATGACCTTCCCCCGCCCTGCCCTGTGATCCTGCTGACATACTGCCAATGCTTCTATGAGATGCTGCATTAGTCTGGGGCTACATTACCTGTTGTTGGAGGGGAGGGACAGGGATTAGCACAGCCTTTTATGTTATTTTCCCATACTCAATTTAAAAAAAAAAATCAAAGACATTGCAATAACCTTGTCTGTAAAAAATGAGCCATCTTAAATACATTTTAGGCAAATGGCTTTCACCAAGACTTTTTCATGGATTCACCAAGGGCAAGTTGTGCCTGACCAAACTGATTGCCTGTTGGGATGAAATGACTGGCTCTCTGAATGTGGGGAGAGAAGTGGATGTTGTATGCCTTTACTTCAGCAAGGCTTATGATATTGTCTCCCACAGCATTCTCACAAGCAAGCTAAGAAAGTATGGGTTGGTTGGATGAATGGACTGTTAGATACATAGAAAAATGGCTGGACCATTGTTCTTGAGGGGTAGGAATAAATGGCTCAATGTCTAGTTGGCAGCTAGTAGCAAATGAAGTACACCAGGAGTCAGTGCTGGGGCTGATTTAATTCAATATCATCATCCATGACCTGGAAGATGGGATGGAGAGCAACCTCAGGAAACTTGTGGATGACACCAGTCTGGAGGGAACAGTAAATATGCTGGAAAGTAGGGCTATGATTCGAAGAAACCTCAAAAAATTGTAGGACTGGGCCAAAAGAAATTGCAAAGGCTGCATCCAGATGAGTGCAACTATGTGATGTGGGAGCCTCAGCCTCCCCTACCCAACCCAGGATAACCTGCTGTGTGCTAGATGATGATGGATTTGACCACAATGTTCACTAAGAACAAGTACAAAAACCTGAACTTAGAATAGGAAAATCCCATGCACTGGTACAGCCTGAGGACTGAATGGCTAAGCAGCAGCTCTGAAGAAAAGGACCTGGATCTTACAGTAGACAATAAACTGAATACTAGCCAAAGTGTGCCCTTGTTGCCAAGAAGGCTAACAACATACTAGGCTGCATTAGTAGGAGCATTGCCAGCAGGTCAAGGGGAGTAATTCATTCCCTTTGTTCAGCACTGGTGAGGCCACATCTGGAGTACTGTGTCCAGTTTTGATCACCCACTATAGAAAGTATGTGGACAAATTGAGTAGAGTCCAGCTCAGGGTAACAAAAATGGTGAGGTGATTTATGAGGAGAAGCTGAGGCAACTGGGCTTCTTTAGTCTGGAGAAGAGAAGACTTGATAGAGGATTTAATAACAATATTCAGCTACCTGAAGGGCAGTTTCAAAGAGATGGAGTTAGACTGTTTTATTTGGTGGCAGATAACAGGAAAAGGAGCTTAGTATTAGGTTGCAGGAAGGGAAGTTAAGGTTAGATGTTAGGAAAAAACTTTCTCATTAAGAGGGTAGTAAAACACTGGAACAAGCTACCCAGAGAGGTAGACTCTCAATTCTTAGAGGTTTTTAAGACCTGGCTAGACAAAGCTTTGGCTGGGATGATATAGTTGAGGATGGTCCTGCTCTGAGCAGGGGGTTGAACTAGATGACTCCTGAGATCCTTTCCTAGCCTAATTTTCCATGATTCTTTTAGTCTTTATTTCAGAAGCACCAGGACAACTTAAAATAACCCTTTCTCTTAGACCTTCCCCATGTCACAGTTCTTTGAATACAGGTTTCCCTTGCTTTATGATGCACATATGTTCCTGAAAAAAGGTACATAACTTGAATTTGCATTAAGAGAGCCCACTTTACAATGTAACTAATAGGGATACATTCCAAGTCCTTGACTGTACTGACCCCCAGACCCATTTCTACCACTTTTACAAGACAATTTTGGTATTTACCAACACCAGATTGGTGGTACACACAAGCACAGGGCACTATCATAATGGGGATGGCAACTACCGAAACACGTTTCGCAGGCAATGGGCGAGGAGCACAGATCTACACAAGAGACTATATTTTGGTGCAGTCACTTCCACAATGCACCGCACAAAGCAGCTATGGCCTTCCACCACACCGATTGCATGAGTGAATTTTCCTTGCATATAAAGATTTTTTTGTATAAAAGGGTCACTGCATAAGAGCGAATTCACACATACAGAACCCACATAAAGTGAGGGGAATCTGCCTTTAATTATTATTGTTTTTGAATAATTTTATAAAAATGACTGAAATACTAGATACATTTTTACAATATGTAGGAGCATGAAAGAAAAACTTAACTCTGAATGGTATAGGTAAACCAATCCAAAAGCCTCAGATTTTAGCTAGGGTCATAGAGAATTCTGAAAAGATACAAAACACTAGACTTTAATTAGTATCTTTCTCTCTCTTTCTACATCTACTATTTACCTGAAGAGAGATGGTCTGCACGTTAGCAGGGTTACCGTAGTCCAACTGCACATTAGAGAATGATGCCCCTAGCTTCCAATCCAGCTGCCTTTGATTCCCATGCCAAACAACCCATTTCCAGTTGGCATGGGCAACCTTCAGCAGAATACAAGTTTACGATCTGACTTCACATGTATGTAACATATGACAGATAACCTATATTCCCATGTAAATATACGTTTTTACATCTATATATCTGTATCTTATCTGTAGCTACTTTTGTGAACATGTGTGTATATTCTTTAGTTGTCATTATTAACACAGATGACATTTCCCGACAGTCCCTATATTTTTCTATATAATAGAAAAATGACCATCAAGAATGGCAGGAGATGGGGTTGGGATGGGGTGCCACCACCCAACACCCCATGCTGCTGCTGTTCTGCCTCTTGCAGGAAGTGGGGTGGGGGAGCTGAGGTCAGCATTGCTGGTCTCGGCTCCCCCACCCCATTCGGTCCTCAGTGCGGCTTGCAGAGAGTGGGGTGGGGGAGCTGAGGCCAGTGCTGTGATAAAGGAAAGGTAAGATCTTCCCATCCTTTTGCCCAAGGCCCTATTGGTTAGGACACTTGCTAAGGGAAGCAGAAGACTCAGATTCAAAGTCCACTCTACCCAGAGCAGATCTGAACCTGTACCTAGCACTGCCTAGTGAAATGTTGCAACCACTAGGCCATAGATAAGGAACTGTTACCAGTCTTGCTCTTAAAGCTATCCCACTGCACTTTGCACTTACTTTTCATTGGCTAAACTGGACCAAAGACATTTCTGTCCCATTTGGAGCAAGGGCTCAGGCTAGAACCCCATCCTTCCATTCAGGAAAGCATCTCTCTCTCTAAGCCATATACCCTACAGCTTGTTTTCTTCCTTTAGGTCATACACATCTCCAGCTCTTGGCAGCCCAGTGGGCCAGTTTTGAAAGAAGGGTGTAGAAAATACATAGGTATGGCTAGCTTGTGGCTTGGTAGTTCAAGTACTTTATTAGCACATTGAAGATGGAAGTTCAGTCCTCTTCATGGGGGTTCTAGCTTGGCAGGGGCCAAACATTTTGGCAGGTGTGCCACAAATTAATCTCACATTCTCCTGAAATACTCTTCCAATTAATTCTCTTGCCTTCTCCTAGCAGGCTCCTGGCCCTGTGCTCTCTGACGAAGATGCTGCTCTGTTTTCTGCTTCTTAACATCTACGCCCTGCCTGATCTGATGTTTTTCTCCCTGTCACTGTGCTGCCTTTGCTCTCCCCATACAATCTATTGGTTTCACACACAAAGACTGCCCATGCCACCCAAGTCAGCTGTTCTGCAGGTTGGCCATCCCTGCTCTAGAATATGGGTATGCTGTGAACTGGGCAACTCCTATATCCACTCACTACTTAGGTAAAAGGTGGAAGGGACCTCCTTCTGCTGACAATCTTTGGCTTTTCCTACAGATAAGAAAATAGTCCCTTTTTTGATTTGAGCAACCAAATATTTGAGCAAACAAACATGTTATGCTTTTTAATTTGAGCAACCAAACATTGCTTAAATTGCTCAAATTTGACCAACCAAACATTGCTCAAACATTGCTCAAATTTTTGCTCAAACAGTTTTGCTCAAACCAAACATTGCTCAAATTTTTGCATTTGAGAAACCAAACATTTTATGCTTTTGAACAAAAGCCTGGGAGGCTCTTCTCTCAACCTTGCATAAGCCAAAAAGAAGCATTTTCTTCACATGTTTTTGTACACAACATATATTTCTTCCATGTCTAATAGCAATGGAGGAGTATTTTCAAAATGGTAATAAATTAATTATACCAGAAGCAGCCAGTCTGTTCTGTTTTCATTGGCCATACTGTGATCTCATATTCTAACTATTGGCATGTTGCATTATATTGCAGGGATCTGTTAAGTAAACCATGGTTGTGACACACTGCTGTGCTCTTGCTGTAACTACATCTTACCCCTTGGGCTCATTAAGCTTTCATTGTCAGACCCCTGGCCTATTCTCAGTTTTTTGCAGTGCCTTTGGGAATGGGTATTACAATTCCCTTGCTCTGACTCACTGCTTAAGTCATTGCCTCTACCTTTGCTCAAAGCCCTTTAGGTTTAGAGTTCATGGTTTATTCCCTTGGCTATTTCCAATAGTTATTATTCCCAAGGAAACAATCACAATGGTCATGATGTTTCAGTTAAAATATGATTTATTAGAAAAAATCATTACAATAAATGCATATCTGCCTCAGATTAGTATTGATAGCATATCATGGGCTGGATAAGACCTTCTCTTGAAAAATGGTATACTTTTACCTTGATATCTGAAATAATACAGAACCCTTCTATTCTTTTTAACCACACTTGTCTTAATAGCTCAAGCTCATTTTTTGAATAGGGGAAAGGACTACAGTCTGTACTGCTTATGGAAGAGGAATAGGGGCATTAAGTTTGCCTTGACTCTCTTATATCCTCTGGGCGTATCTCCACAAGTCAGAATATGCATTTTCCCAGGGATAAATTGCAGTGGCACATATTCATGTTTCTGCTGCCTCTACCTGTTCCTGGGCATTCTGCTGCACATGCACTGTGGTGCATGTCACATTACCCCAGGTTGGGTAGAGGAGGCTGTGGCCACCGCCTGGGCTATCCCTAGCAGCCTGGGGACCTCCTGGGGCTGCAGTGGTGGCAATCCTGGCACACTGAGTCTGGCCGGCAGCCAGAACATGGCTCTGGCCATCCAGACTCTGGCTGTAGGAGGCTTATGCTACTGACATATCTGCTGAACCACTTCTTTTTGGAGCATTTATTTTAGACAGTGAGATTTCCTGGTATCTGATTTTGCTACTGCACTGCAAATATGCAGCATGGCAAATAGATTAACATGCATCACATGTGTTTTGCAGCATTTCACAAGCCTTGGAGGCACCTCAAACTGCACATTCCCACTCATGGGAACATGACCTGTGATGTGTTGCACTTGAAGAGACAAGCTGTACCTATGATGAAAGAAAGCATGAGTACTGCAGTTTTACCCAGCTACGGATGAGAAACTCTTCCATTAGTTGGTCACAGTCCAGCCCTAAGGAAGGAACCTGCCTTTTGAACTTTACATTATGATCCTATAGACGGTCACTATTGACTCTTGAAAATTTCTGTAGATTTCTACTAGTCTCTGCTACATGTGATACCAGCAACAAGTAGACCAACATGCCTGTTCCAAACACAGTGTGCCAGGTATTTTACATTTTTCAACTGGAATTTCCAAACCTTAAATACCATAGGACTTTTGCATCATGTGAAACTTTCTGTCTTTCAATCACAGACACAGATACCAGGAGTGTGGAGTAAAATCTAACCAAAGCCAGTGACTCTGGCACTCTTGCTTTCTATACCACAAACCACATTTGTGGCTTCTTTCTGGGTGAGCAGCAAGACATTTTGTCTTCTTTTTACATTTCTACCTGGTTTAGTTAATGAATCTTTGGGGATGGAGGTTAGAAGGCCTACAATTTTTTACATCATTTCTACGGGAGCTTTAGTTTCTACTTATGTATTAGGCTCTATTATCCTTGGTTTCTAATAATCTCTGTATTTTGCCCTTGAGTCTCTTGTGTTAGGAGTCCAGAGGCTTTTTGTGCTGTGTGTTTCCTATAACATATTATTTAGTATTAATCACCTGAACACCTGAACATTAACTTTTTTGTTGCTCAGAATCCTACTCTGACAACAGGAAACATTTTTAGGTTATTCAATCTCCTTCCCTTGCAACTTTTACAACCCTCAAATTCTTAAAACAGGCAACACTAAGGGCCTAATTCTGATTCTGAGCACTTATGAAGATATGCCAAAAGCCTGGCATTTGCATCAACTACAAATGAGTTGAGACAATGTGTTTTTTTAGGATTCAATGCAGGATCACATGCGCAAATGGCATGGTTTCCTGGGACAGAATGCAGTAAAAATATTAAGACAAAGTTGAAATTTGCTATTCACATGTGGTGCCTGTACACATGCTACTCAGCTGTTATGATGCACTGTAATCACAGTGCTTCACAGCAGACTCAATTAATCAATTAATCCAGTATGCTAGAGTGTGGTAATACCTGTGCTCCAGCCAGCCTCCTTGTCTCATGTATCAGCATCCCTGTGCTTTAAAACAGTGGTGGGGCACTTGAACTAAAGCTTGTAGAACGAGCTTTGAAGTGTGGGGATGCTGACACATGAGGCACATGAGATTCAATTGGAACCGTTCTCAGATCCACTGTAATTAAGCCCCTCCCTCCCCCCTCCACACCCTGGAGCAAAAGCCCCTATATATAATAATCACAATAGACTTTTAAGAAGCATGCTCATGCCAAAGGTAAAATGCTTAGAACCAATGGAAGGATAAGTCTTGTGTTATTCAAAAAGGTGAGCAAAAAAAGGCAAAATCCACATTTTTAACATTTTCTCCCTAATTGCTATTATTTTAGCTTATTTTAACAACAAACATTCCATCACAGCTATGTCAATACAGCCATAGAACTCATCTCAGTACTAGTGTCTTTTGCTTATGAACCATGAAAGAACGATCCTCATTCAGACACAGTTTAATTGAATTCTCAAACAAGAAAGAGTCTTTCCTAACATCCGAACCTTCCTGAAAAACTAAAATAGGGTCAAACAGATTTAAAGAGTCATTTAAGATTATGTTTTCATTTATCTCAGTTACACTCAGGGGAACTCTATTCCAGATGGCAACCTTAACCTTTACAAAAAAAAAATGTCAATCTTTGGAGCCTTTTTCAATGAAATTCACATCTACCTGATATTTTGGTGGTCAGGAATTTCCTGTTAGCTCACCACCTATGGTATATACTTGGCATGGTTTTCTCTGAATGTGTTTAATAGCAAGGAAAATTAAGTTAATTACAAAATCTTGTCATTGGTCATAATCGTATCTTGGAATACCATGCAAATTCTTAGCTGTGTATAGGTCAGAATAGGAAGACAGATTAAAATTGAATGATTTCTTAAAACTTAGATTGGCCCCAACACCTCAAAATAAGTTATTTGTTAGTGTTAATTATAAAACCTGTAAAATATTATTTTAATGTTGTTATAAAACACTCAATATACTTTAGTTAATATCACTGTCTTGAAGGGGTTTGGGTGATGCGGACACCAAGGTGAGTGGTTGACAGCCTAGAGGTCGCAAGTTTGAGATCATAGTAGAAATGCTCACAGCGCAGCCCTGTCAGATTCCAACAAATCTGCAAAGTCTGCTAAATACTTTGTCACAAGGACACAGAAGGCAAAAGCACTGTTTTAGTATCACAGCTACTTAATTTTTTATTGCTTGCTTCACAGGGGTCCTTTGTCCTAGTTATAGGTATATGACAATTATACTGATGTTAACACTTTTTTTCAAGGTCATATAGGGGATACTATATATATTCAAATATTGAGAACCTTTGTTATAATCCTTTCTTTGTTGTTTTTGACCCAATGAATCCTTTTTCCAGAATTAGGTTCCAATATGCATCTAAACAGAGAAGCCTTTTTTAACTAATGTCAATAGACTATCACTGTGGTCATAACTGAGTGAACATTTTTTGTGTGTTTAAATAGCAGTAGCACAGGGAAAGCTGTATGGAAAAGAAAAAGGTTAGTAGTTTTGAACAGTGCATAATTGATGATGGAAATTTAATCTAACCAGTAACTTGTACATACTTAATTATAAGTAAGGTCTGGCACAGCTTTTATTGTGTGTCAGGGCAGAAAGGCAGAGATTCAACATGATTGGAAAAATATTTAATTTATTATTAAAATATTAGTAAATGATTAAGCATTGGATTCCCTGAGGTGGTAAAAAAGCAGTCTTATTTTTATATCACTTTCTTATCTCATTTCTGAATCCCTCGTGAACTCAGTTTTCCTTTGATGGACACCTGGAGCATTTTTACACATGTTCTGCTGCTGGGAAGGGGTGCTTTTATTAGAATGGCTCCAAGAGCCACTCTAAGTAAAGCTCCACCACATCTCCTGCATCAGTGTTCCCATGCTTAAAAATGGCTGCAAGGGTGCTTGAACTAAAGCTTGTTCACCAAAGCTTGTTTCGTCCAAGTCCTCCCACCACCATTTTTAAGTGCAGGGGCACTGATATACAAGATGAAGGAGGTTGCTGGAGTACGGCAATTGCCATGCTCCAGCAGACTGGAATTCCAGCATGTCAGAGCAGCCTTGACATTTGTGTATAGGTGGCCTTGGAGCCATGTGCCCAAATGGGATAAATTTTCAAATCTCCAGAGACTTCTATTGGGTTATGACAATTTACACAAGCTGAGGATCCAGCCCCTGGGATCGCATTCCCCGTTTCCACCTGTAAAAATCTGGAATCAACTGATTAAAACCAATGCCATTGATCTAAGTGAGAGGACAAAGAGACTGCTTTCATCCATTTCCTATGGCCTGACTTTGCTAGTTCATCAATTTTTTATATTCCACACACAGATCACTACACAAATGAAAGCCCATACAGCTTCATATCTTTATAATTAATATATCTTATTTAGAATATTTTGTAAATCTTGTCCAGCTCGCTCACTAGTTTAAAAACAGTTTATACCAATAAACATTCATCAGATAGTGTTTCTTTGCATTTTTGACAAGCCAATATTCTTGTTCATTAGGCACTAGCATTTCCCAAGAGATCCATATTCAATAAACTGTTCTCTAACTGGAATAAATATGATACATTGTGACTGCAAATTCTACACTGATATTATAATAGCCCGTGCCAGGGCTATTACCAGGGTGCCGACACCGGTTCCTCCTGTCCGTCTGGAGAACAGGTACGAGGCCCTGGCAGCCCTGGAGGAGGAGGAAGGA
>JAGPOW010003642.1:87543481-87557591 GCA_030014935.1 Caiman crocodilus | reverse complement strand
AAGCTGATGGAGAATAGGTTTAGGTTAGAGATCAGAAGGCAATATTTTACAGTTAGGGTGGCCAAAATCTGGAACCAACTTCCCAGGGAAGTAGTCCTCTCCCCTACCTTGGGCAAGTTCAAGAGGAGGTTGGATGATCACCTGTCTGGGGTCTTGTGAACCCAGCATTCATTCCTGCCTGTGACAGAGGGTCAGGCTAGATGATCTGTTCAGGTCCCTCCTGACCCTAGCTACTACGAAACTATGAAACTATGAGACAAGGTATGCTGCTTCTACTTGTCCCTGATGAAAAAAATGTTTCCGCTCATTTGGGCATGCCCATTGATGGCTATATGGGGCTATGTAGTTATATGGACTGAGCTTTCATAGAAGCAGTCATAGCATGTATATGCACTTTCTGTAGACCTTCTGTACATGCAGATTTAGAGGCCTGAAAATGAGGTCAATCAGAACATGTACAAACTGGGCTTAGTTTCAGGACTAGAAAAGGATTACATGTGTCTTACTTTTGCCCCAATAGCAGAGAGGCTAGGGCACTCCCTTGGAAGCCAGGGGTCCTGGGTCACCTCCAGCTTGCCTAGAAGGGATATAAACTAGGAAGTCTTTCACTCTCCAGCACAGTACTTTTAAGAATCATGCCACAGTTTGGCCATTTTCTAATCTTTCTTCTGTTGCTCCTTTTGAGATTAAGCCACAAATGTTATCACTGGAACAATAAATGGCAGGCAATGCAGAACTTCTGCCCCACTGAGAGCAAGGGCTTTCCTCCTTTTTGGACCAGCAGCCACCTTACTGAGCTTGACCACTTTGACTGTTTCCTTCTGGCCCCTCATGTCTCCCACAGACAGCCCTCTCATAGCTGCATAGGGAGGCAGCTTCAGAAGGAAAGCCAGAGAAGTGATGGGGCAACAGCAGCCCTGAAGCATGATGATTAGAGTGTCCTGGGAAGTGCAAGTAAGCCAAATTTAAAATTCCATTGGGCTTCAATTCACTCAGATTTCATTGCCCAATCTGGATGCACACATATTCACCCAAATCTGCAGACCTATGCATCCAGGAACAGAATTCTTCTGAATATATATGCTGCATCCATATGACCATGGATGTTTAATTCCCTGGGGACCTGATAGCTGTTCCCAGGGAATGTTTGTGCCACGTGCCCTCTGGTGCATGGCAGATTTCCCTGGGTGAGGCAGAGGAACTTTACCTGAGGTCCTCAGGGCCTCCTAAGGCCACAGTAGTGGTGATCCTGCTGCTTAGAGCCTGGCTAGCAGCCAGAGTGTAGCTCTGGCTGGCCAGTCTCTGGTTTTGAGTGGCATGTGCTACCCCAGCATGCACTGCTCCATTGTTTTGCATGGGGTTTTTTTTGATCCCTGGATATCAGGGGTCAAGAACCACCCCCACCCCACTGCTACTCCCTTGTGGCATGGAGAACATAGAATGCCACAGGCAGACAATGAAATCTGGGCCCTGGGCCACCCTAAGTATTTGGGGGAAAATAAGAAAAAACTAATGTCTAGCATTTGGAAGCACAGATGTAAAAACCTGAGGAACCATATAGTGTCATAAGCAAAGACGGAAAACTAGATGGCTTTACAGGTCATCTAGTCCAGCCCCCTTTGCCAGGCAGAATCATCATCAGCCTATCTCAGCCAACTAACTGCCCAACTTACTCTTGAACATTTCCAGGGATGGAGATTATACAGCTTCTCTAGGTAGTTAATTCCAATGCTTGTCTACCTTCATAGTGAGAAAGTTCCTACTAATCTCCAACCAAAGAGCTCTTTGCAAAAGAGCAAAATCTGTGTGTTTCACTGTTATAAAGAGTCTCAGAACAATGAGGGACACTTTATTTACTTTTCAAGGTGATGAGAGTTATATGATGCTTCCTTATTGTGCTGTCACATCCTCACGGATCTGGGTTTTCTGTTTCCCATGGAAAACCTGAAAAAAAAATGGATTTTCCCTTTTACCTAATAAAAATGTGGATTTTTCATTTTAACAGAGAAACACATAGATTTTGCTCTTTTGCAAAGAGCTCTCTGCAGGCTGACAGAGTTCCAGCCTGCAAGGAGCTGCTGGAGGAGGGTGGCCAGGCAGGAGGCACCATGTACATGTATATGGTAGCCCATGCAGCCTGGAGAGCAGCTCCCACAGGTAAGTCTGGTGGGCAGGGGAGGGCGGGGTTTGGAGCCCCTTTAGGGAGGGAGGAGGCAGCTGGTCAGGGCTGGGGCTGCTGCCCACCTGGTTTGTGTGTGGAGCCTGGGGTCACAATGCATAGCCTCAGGGCCTGGGTAGGGAGTGGGATGGAGCTACAGGTGACTCACCCAGGGGATAAGTGGGGAGCGGGGCCAGATCCGTGTAGCTGGGCATGCTTCCAGGGGACAGGGAATCTGTGATTTTTTTTTTAATCAGAGAATGTTCTATTTTTTATCAGGGAAAACCAGGATCCCTGAACATCATACAGAGGGACTGCCAACATGCAGGATATTCTGTTGGTAATTTTATGAGTCTGCAATTCCATTATACTCCACCTTATATCACTCTTCTTCCTTCATTCTCATGCCATTTCAAAAGGACAAAGTTGTTTGCCTGCTTTCTCCCTCTTAAGAGTATTTAAAATTAAAAAAGGAGCATTTGTCTCATTCTATCTGTCTCTATATATTTGCTTTTAAATTCATTTTCCTATACACCCAAACCAGTTTCTAATTTTCCAGAGTCATGCTAGATTAGGAAGAACTCCTATAGGTTTACCCATTTGCTTACCACTCTCTCAGCATTTCTAGGGAGACAATAGAGGATAAAACCTGGTGACAACTGCATACAAAATCCCTAAGGACTGAATATGGGTCCCTATATGCAAGTATGAAGGTTGTTCTGATGTGCTGGAATGAGCTTTAGTTCAAGCACCCCAGCCACCATTTTTAAGTGTGGGGACACAATACAAGAGACTCAGAGGTACTTTAATTAGAGTTGTTCTTGGAGATACCCTAATTAAAGTGCCGCCCCCCTTTCTCCCCTGAAGCATGTGTAAAAGTGCCTTATGGATCAAAAACTCTAGTTAGAGCATCACAGGTCTAGTACAATCTGAAAATAACTGAATATACTAAACATAAGTCTGACTCAATCTAGGTTTTTAAATACAGGGGAGCAGATTTAAATTTCAGCAAAAAAACCCAAACTCCCTAACTGCAAGAGCAGCAAGACAATGGAACTACATTCTGGGAAATGTGTAGAATGTCCTTCATTGGAGGTTTCCAAGAGAGTCTGGATAGATGACTGAGGATGGTACTAAAAAAGTCTGACGTGCTTTCCAACCCCATGACTCTTTAAGTCCTGACCAAAAATCTCTTGTTGAGCTTCAATTTTGGATTCAAACTTTGCAGATTGAACCCATCATTAAAAAGATCATGAGATGCAAGAACACCTTTCTTCTCACAGAAATTTTGGATTCAAATAAATTTTTTTCATTTGAATCCATGTCTAGAATGGACATTTCCTTGCTAGTTTTGAAAGGGTGTATCTACACAATACTCTTTACTGCACAGTAGACTAATCTACTGTACAGTAAAGCATCACCATCTACACATGTGCATCATTTACTGTGAAGTAGATTAGTCTATTGAACAGTTACCTACTACCTGTACGTACAGGTAGTAATTTAACTAAACAGTAGCGTACATGTGAACTGCTGATTGGGAGCAAATTGCTCCCAGTCAGCCCAGACAGAAGAGGCAGGGAAACTGTCCCTTCCTCTGGGCACTGCATCCCAACCCCATGTCTTAATCCAGGGCAAGGGGCTGAGAAGTGGCAGCTGGGAGAAGGGACATTTTGGGATTTGCTTTTGGCCTTGAATCAGCAGAATTTTAGAAGTCTGCCATCAAATTGTGCTGTTAGGGTGACACTGGTAGTGCTAGTACTGAGGCAACTTCTATCACTGCAGCCAAAAACAGAGTAAATAATGTAGGGGTAAGCACTACTATCTTTTACGCTATGGCTATGTAAAATTTCAACCACTGTTTTGTTTTGGTGGTGTTTTGACCATTTCGACACTCTTAACTCTGAATCTGAAATGAAATGGGAGACACGTCTGACTGACTGCACTGACTTCCTAGCTGCTATTGTCTAGCTAGGGAGTGTGTCTTCTACCTGCAAAGAACTGGATAGCATACAGCTTACACCGAGAGCTTAGTTTTTAACTTCAATACTAGTATTGCTATTCCTATGTCATTTTTCCCCTGTATCCATTCTTTGAAATTATACTTTTTTTACCTGAAGAAAAAAGAGATCTGTGTTTTGCCTGACAGTGTGGTCACTGGGCACCGTTCAGGAAAGCACAGCATAGATTAGATAGATTGAACACTCAGACACCTACATATACACATACTTCATAGAGTCAAACACCTCTTGCAGCACAGGAAAATGTGAAGCGTGATGGAAAGACTGGTGCTGCCAAGTCTGGGAGGGGAGCGAGAGGGGGCAGAGGGAGAGGTGTCAGTTCCCTGTTGCCCAAGCTACGAAGCAGCCTCTTTTCAACCATCCATGAGGCTTCTGCTGATACTGGGAGCAAGGAGGTCACAGCAGTGCCTGCAGCTGCACCCCCTCTGACACCAGCTGTGATAATAAACCCCAGCACCAGCAGCATGACAACAAGCAGCACCAGCAGCACAGTCTCCTCCACCCCAATTACAGGTCCCAGCACAAGCCTCCCACTCCCAGTCTTAGAGGAGCTCAATCTTGAAGTAGGGGACCTCAGCTTGATAGTACAAGAAATTCTGGAGCAGGAGGGGAAAGCAGAGTTTGCTCTCCACACCCCTCAAAGTTATCCTAGAGCCAGGTTCCCTTCTCTGGAAGATAGTGCAGAGGAGGCTATGGAGACTGACTCAGCTCTTCCTGTTGTTGTATCTCTTCCTGCTGAAGAGGGGGATAAGGCAGGGGCCCCACCTGACCCTAAGAAGTGAGGGGGGGATGTCCTGGGATCATTTTGAGGTGGCAGATGATCCCACATATATTATCTGCCTGCACTACTGAGCCAAAACCAGCTGGGGCAAGGGAGCAAAGTACATGAGCATGATGGGGATGCTGATGCATCTCTGCAGGCACCACCCCCTTGCCCTTGCTCCTCCTCAGCCTGGCACCAGTGGGAGCATCCCAAAAAGAAGTTTCCCCCTCACTCAAAAGGTCCTGTATCCCCTGAAGCAGAGACAGGCCACCCTGGAATGGTGGGGGGAAAGGTGGGCACACACCATTTTTCACAGATGAGCCTATGAATTGCACTTCATCAACCTCCTAGGTACAGAAACTCATGGTCTCAGTATACACATTGGAATTATGACACACTGCAACCTGCCAGACAGCTAACTCCCCAAGTACCTCTCCACTTTTACCTGCTACATTACCTTTCCCCCCTACCCAATCTGTCGCTTACCCCCTGACACCTCCATTTCAATTTTCACTGACTGGCTTTCTTGCCTGCATTGCAGGCCAACGTCTGGCTTCTTTACCATTCCTTACATTCAGGAAGAGCACACACACCAACTGTAGGTGCTTCCTCAGCCTGATGAAGGGTTTTTACCCCCAAAACTTGCTAAGCTATATTTCTCTAACTACTCAGTTGGTCTACTAAAAGATATCTGGTGGACCCAAAGAACCTTGTCCACCACATCCATAGACCAATGTGGCTACAACCTAAACCCCTAGCACCTGTCTCCAGTCAGCTGACTGGAAGGAGGCAGGGCCCTGGACACATCTAAGCCTCAGGGCTGGGACTGGCAGGAAGAGTTCTCTGGCAGCTGCTGGATAAGAAGCTCCTGCAGGAAAGGAAAGAAAGGCTCTGTGACAGTTTGGCTGCCAGAAATGCTAGTGCTACAGTGCTACTTACCTGTTGTTATTTAAAGTGGTGGACTGAACTGAGGCGGTAGGGGCGGAGGAGACCTCATTGGGGCACACTGCCATGATGTATAGAGGCTCTAGCACCAGTGAGGGTACAGCAACATGGGTATAAAGAACCCAGGAACAATAGACAGTAGAGTGGGACAATGTCATTACAGGGACAATGTCGATATACTATCTGTGAGACATGGGGTATGGTAAGGGATGGTTGAAGCCATGCATCTAACCCATAAGGCTTTATGGTGTTCCCTTGAGGTACTTACTTAGAGCGGGTCTCAGCAAGGGGTCTAAGAACCTACAGGATTTAGTGGGGTCCATTAGGACCATGATAGATCTGGCAGACTCCCTATATTTTCCAACAAGATGTGGCAGCAGACAAGAAGGGAAGGCATCTGCAGGGCAGAGCTAGCACTGTCACAGGGCCCTAGGGGTATCATGGCCATCTCCAGGGACCCTACTCCATGACAAAGTGCAGTTTCCCAGAAATCCCTGCACCTACCTCCTTGAAACTTGGCAAGCTTCCTGGCCTCAGCAGGGGCTACCATGATTGTTGTTTTCACCCCACTGTGCCTTAACACACACACAAAGTCACACATGTCACAAGTTTTGCTTGTCAGCACCTTGAGGTGCAGCTTCCCAGAAACCCCTGCACCTACCTGTTTGAAACCTGGCAGGCTTCATGGACTCATCAGGGGTTACCATCCTGCTGTTTTCACCTGGCTCCACCTAACACACATGTGACACAAATTTTACTTGTGAGCATCTTGAGGTGCAGTTTCCCAGGAACCCCTATCTCCTTGAACCTTGTCAGGCTTCATGATCTCAGAAGTGGCTACCATTCCTCGAATTTGCAACAGAATCAGGCAAGAAATGACAAAGTTATAGGCATTTTAGTCATTCCCCATTATAACTTATGGTTGAAACACCAAAACAACATTGAAACAACGTTGAAACTTGAAGCAGTTTCAGCCAAAACAAAATGAAACAGTGATTCAAAATGCCCAAACAAAAGGCTATCCCGTTGAAATGCCAAATCTGAAACCAAAACAAAACAGGCATTTTGCACAGCCCTAGTAAGCACACAGCCCTATTTAAAACCAGGGGTTACAGGAAAGGCATCAGGTAAGTTGGCACTCACTGATACATGGGCCTGCATGAGGTCATGGAAGCAGTGTATGATGTTAATGTTTATCTGCGTAGCTGAACTTTACAAGAAGGCACCAAAGAGCAAAGCGTCCCACAGTGTTGAATGCTTTCCTAAATTGAACAAATGCAACATGCAAGAGCATTTGTTGTTCAGCAGTTTTTTCCTGTAAATGCAAATGGAAAATATCATGGTGGGCTTAACAGCTCAACAGTTCAGTGGGTGAAAAAATGCCTCCATGGTAGGACCCAGAGAGTTCTCATGAACCGATCCGCATTGTCCTGGTGAGCAGTGGCAAGTGACGTCCCTCAGCGGTCCGTGGTTGGACATCTTTTCAACATCTTTATCAAAGATTTGGATGTGGGGGTGAAAAGCTTGCTGGCCAAGTTTGCAGATGACACCAAGTTAAGAGGAGGCCAGAAGTTAGGTTGCAGATAGAGGCAGTCTTGGACAGGCTGGAGAGTTGGGCGGACTGGAACCAGATGAAGTTCAACACTCAGAAGGGCAAGGTGCTCCATCTGGGGGCAAACAATCCCCAACATACCTACTGGCTTGGTGGCAACATTTTGATTTGCACCACAGCTGAAAGAGAATTAGGAGTAGTGATCGATCATCGCATGAACGTGAGCTGACAGTACAATGCTGTGGCCAGCAGGGCAAACAACATGCTGGCATGCATTAGCTGTTGCATTTTGTGCAAAACTAAGGAAGTGATACTCTCTTTGTACTCCACACTGGTGAGACCACAGCTGGAGTACTGCATCTAGTTTTGGGCACTGCCCTTAAATAAGGATGTGGAAAAACTTGAGAGGGTCCAGAGAAGAGCCACCCGTATGATCAGGGACTTGCAAGACAAGCCATATGAGGAGAGGCTGAGGGAGTTAGGTCTCTTCAGCTTACAGAAGAGAAGTCTGAGTGGGGATTTGGTAGTGGTTTACTGCTACATCAGGGGAGTACCTCAAGAACTCGGTGAACTGCTGTTCACCAGAGCACGCCTGGGGAACACTAAGAGTAATGGATACAAACTCCTGGAAGGCCACTTCAGGCTCAATTCCAGGAAAACTTTAAAGTCAAGGTGTCCAGGCTGTAGAATAAACTCCTTCCAGTGGTGGTGCAATCACCTACCCTGGAAATCTTCAAAAGGAGACTGGACAGTCAACTTGTTGGGGTCATTTGACCTGAGTTGCCTTTTCCTGCTTACTGCAGGGGGACTGGACCTGATGATCTACAAGATCCCTTCCAGTCCCTAACAATCTATGAATCTATAAATCTATCAGTCATGTTGGCAGTGCTATGCGATGAATGAAAACAACACTGGGATTCAGGGAGTACATTATCTGCAATAACCTGGACCCTTTTCAGCAACAGCTTACCAAGGATCTTACCAGCAATGGAGAAAAATGAAATGCCACAATAGTTGCTTCAGTCATGTCTGTCTCCTTTGTGTTTGCATATTGGTATGATTTTGGCATCTTTAAAATCCTGGGGTAAAGCCTTATTTTCCCAGAAGAAAGTAAATAGGTCCAACAAAGATTTTTGAAGTGGAGGAACACCAAATTTAAGCACCTCAACTGGGATTTTGTCATCTCAGCTGTCTTTCTATCTGTCATTTCCATAAGTGTTCATAAGTGTTTTCTTAGTCTCCTCTAGAGTTGGGGGATCTTCAAGTTCATATTAAATTCAAGTTTGCTCAATTGAGTCTACTGTTTGATCATTTGCAATCAACTCATGATTAAGGAGGGTTGCAAAATGTTCTTTCAATCTTTCTAATATCATACTGTGCTTAGTCAGGAGGGTGGTGCCATCATTAGACAGGTATTGGCTCTTTGTGGTCCATGAACCAACTTTAATGCCTGAAAAAAACCTCAGCTGTTATTTATATCAGCAGGGGCTTGTAGTTATGTTGCTTTGTTTTTTTACCAAGTATCCTCCATCTCCTTCAGTTTTTCTGCACTTCAGATTTTGATTTCTTGAAGGCTTCTGAGGCATGGGGATGAGGGGTTGCTCAGTTAAACTTTGTACATGGGACACAAGGAGTGTTTGAATATTGTTGTGTAGTAGGTTCACCTTTCAGAGCTTGGGTTGAGTCCCAGGCTTGAGATCCTGCTGTTTTGATTGGTAGAGCCCATCCACCAATCAGGAGGCAGCAGGAGAGATAAAGTCACACCCCTTTCCTGAGGGGAGGGGGAGAAGAGTTCCCCCAGACCTGATTGAAGACTGTCTATCAGGTCTGGAAGACTTAATTGGCAGAGCCCTGGAGCATAGGAAAGGAGCTGAGTGCCCACCACAAGGGTCAAATGCAGCGAGGGAATCAAGAAGAGTGGGGCCAATAAAAGCTGGGGAGTTTTCCCTCAGTGGGCAATAGGCCCAAGGCTCCTGAAGCTGCCACTGGAGGAGCAGCCTTGGGAGTGAAGTGAGACCACTCGGGCTGTTGATGGTGCACAGGGATGGTGCACAGAGACCCGGCCCTGAGAGCAGCATGAGACTGCTCAGGCCCATCACTGTGCACGGTTCGGTGCACAGAACCCAGGCTTTACGAGCTACAAGCAATGGCTTGACCTTGCAACCCCAGCTGGGTATTGGAGGCTGCAGTGAAGCGGTTCAGGCCCCCCCATCTCCTGGCAAGCGGCCAGGTTCCATGGTACACAGAGCGGTGCATAGACCCAAGACTTGGGAGCCAGGGAGCAGCAGAGGCTGCTTTAGTTAACTACCCAGCGTGAGGGTGGCTGGCCAGAGCCTGAAGGGCCCAGCCTGTGCTAAGAGAGACCTCAGTGCTGTCACGGGGAAATGGTAGTGCTGTGGTATGAGGCCCAGCACTCAGGAGCCAGCAGCTGAGAGGATCTGAGTCCTCTGTGTCCAGAATGGGGCAAAGAGTAGGAAGGAGCCCAGTGGCACGGGAGAGGCCTGGAGACATGCTCCAGCAGAGGAGATCCCATCGAGCTGCACCCTGACCACCACCACCTGAGGGGATGTGAGTCCTTGGGTCCTTGGGTCCCACAGGGGAAAGACATTTGGGGTGGGCTAACCCAGAGAATGGGCTGGGTGAGCAGTCCCCCTGCCTAGTCAAGTCTCTAAGGGGAGGGGCCCCGGTGTACCCAGGTTACAGTTGTCATTTGCATCAAACCAGTCCACATTTCACTGAGATGGGGCACTAAAGACTTCTATAACTGTTGACTGCACTGCAGTTTGAAAGATGCTCCACCTTACATCACAAGTTACACTTGCTCTTGCATTGGCACAGTTTGATAGCGCAGCTTGAGTGTAAATTGTTGACTGGATTCTCCTATCTTCCATGAGAAGTTTCAAAACATCAACACAGCAGTTCAGTTTTGGAACAACCTTCTGTGTAGGAGTGTGAATCCTGATGTTCTGTTTAGTACGGATAAGATGGTGATCTGTAGAGCATCCTGCGCCTCACATAGCCCTGGTAACGCAAAAATCCCTCAGGTCATTGCAATGAGTGAAGACATAGTCTAAAAGGTGCCATCATTTTGACCAAGGGTGCTGCCAGGAGCAGAACCACTTTTCTGGTATGTTAAAAAGGTGTTTATAACAGCAAGCTCAAACTCTGTGCAGAGTATTAGTAAGGTAATTTTCTGTTTGTGTTTAGAGACCCACATTTGAATTTCCCCATGACTCTGGTGTAGTCATCTCCAATGTGTGCACTGAAATCACCCAGCGGCAAGATTTTACCATTGTTGGGAATGGTTCTTAGAGTGTCACTCAGCTTGCTGTAGAACTGAGTTCTGGTTCATCAGGAACAAGTAGTGTTGGGGTGTAACGTTGGTATGGAACAGTAGTATCCTTAATGTTATTAGGTGCTTGGATATTGAGGCAGGTTGCTGCAGTAGTTTATTAGCAATGGGAGTTTGAATCCTATCCCATGTAGGCTGGCATTTTGGTTTGCCTTGTAACCCCATCAGTAGAGAGCATATTCTTTTTCTCTAAGCACATCACTGTCATGTAGTCTGGTCTTCGATAAGGCAGTGATATCTATTTGATATCTGTGTAGCTCTTTTGCTATTAATGCAGTTCTTCTGAGAGCTCTATTTTCCTTTAAGTCAAATGGTATATGAATGTTCCAGCATCCAGTTGTTAGTTTCTGATCATTACTGTGATTGTTTCTACCACTTGCATGGAGATCCCACTGATCATGGGAAACCAGGCAGGAATTGGTAAGAGGTGAGCTTTTTTTGCCACAACGTTTATAGGGGCCTCCTCGAAGTGAGGCAGGAGGGGCCTCCCTAAATAGTGCCACTTGGTCACCTAGGGAGGACCTCCTGCCCCACATTGCCAAGCGGGAGCCATGCAACCATTGCTCCTAGGCTGCTTGAGTAGAGATTGTTGGTTATAGGATTCTAGCATCTCAGGCTTGTTTGTATTGCCTAGGAAATGCTTATTATGAGTCTTTTGATGAAGGGCTAGTGGATGACGATGGTGAAGTACTGGGAGGGTGGAAACTGTTGGTACTAGTAGATTATCCATGCAAAATTATTTAGCATTGTGGGACGCTGCAACCTTTACCCAGCAGAGTGAGGCTTGATGGCTGGAGAGTGCTGCATCTGCCCTGCAGTGCCTGCTAACTCAGCTATTTGGCTCCTGCCATTGTCCAGAAAGGTTCCTCTGCCAAGTGCCTGGAGCTTAGTGACCATTGATCTATGTAAGGATTTTTCTGCCCATTTAAGCCCTAACCGTTCACCCTGCTGCTGATGAAAGTTGTGCACCTAGATTTACCAGTCCCAGATCCATATACTGCACATTTAGCCCAGATGAGGATCTATAGGAAAGGGGGTGGCCTCTGTGATGACTCTGGGATGAGTCTCTAGATTAGATTCCCCTTACTCCTTGAGAATACCCTTATAGAGGACATCAGTGTTCATCTTTTGTAATGGATATGTATCTGCATACCTTTCAGATTATCAGACGTAGAAAGGTAGCTGGTCACCTTTGCATCCCTAGTAGTGATAGTATATGAAGTAATGGCAGTGGCTGAGAAAACAATGGTGATGCCTGGTATTTTTATGTCCCCCCCACCACCTCCCCCTTGTACAAGTTAGCACCCAGTGCCCCACTTTCCATCGTTAGTTATGCTACTGCTCAGAAACAAATAGAATTTAACTTATCACACTGTATTTCAGGGGAGGTTGATCTGACTTTTATGCATACAAGTGAGAAAAAAGCCATGTTGGAAAACACAATGAAGATATTCTAATCCAAGGCTAGTGTCTGGAATGGAATTTCCTGCTGTAAGGAAAGAACCATTCCATCCCCACCTCCAGTCCCATTCCCCAAAGATTTTCCTATCAGCTGATATTTTTTTTTTCCTGTTCTACTACCTTCAGATTGGAATTCAATATGGAGCTGCGTTGTGAACTTCATTTACCATCCCCTTGTGACAGTTTTAGTTACATAAGTTACACAGGCCTAATTATAACTCATTGCTGCCTTCTTGGCCTCTGGAGTTACTATATAGCTTTTTATTAACCACATACCTATTTAATCCTGTATTGTTTAATTCTGATAGTATTAGATGCCTGTAAAATGTGATGTATGCAGTATTCTGTATCAGAATGGAGCAGCAATTGTACTGCGCTTAATGTTCCTATTGTTGAACAAACAAACCAGGCAATGCCAAATATGCAGTTTGCCCTCAAACTGAAACTGTAGTTATCCAACAGTTTAAATGCTCATTATTTTTAAGCCACAAGTATCCAAGAACTGAAAGACATAAATCTATGTAAATTGTTACTTTTTCCATGCTTTAAATGCTTAGGGGGGCAATAGAAGTTTAACTGAGAAATATTATAAATGGAACAGGACAGACAGACTGTTTTGTCCTTGCCATCTCGTGTATTGAATCAATATTGTTTTGAAAAACAGAATATTTGGACAGATATGTTTCAGAGTGCTGTTTGAAAGCATAAGCTTGTTGAAACTGATGCCATCTTGGAATAACATGTCGGAGTACTGCTTTCTTTCCTCTGATGAATTGTTGTTTAATGTTGCTCTGCTCTCTCAAACAGCTGCCGCTTTCCACCCCAGATGTGGCTGCATTTCAGTAGGTATCTCTGGGAAGGGTTGGTGCCGTTTTAGGTTTTTATTTTTCTTCTAGGTTTTGAATGTCTTGGGATTGCTTACAAAGCTGTATAAAATATAAAATATGTAATTCTGTTGCTCTCACAAAAGTCTCTTTCATGATCTCAGTCTCAAAAAGCAAACACTGTATTTACCAAAGTACAAAACAAGGCTCCCCCATCCCTACCACACAAGTGGTGGGGGTGTGGGGGGAAGCCCATCATCTTATAATCGCATACAAGAGAACTTCATGAAATACACTGTCTATTATTAAACTGCTGCCAAAAGCAGCATGTGTTCAAAAATGGAAACCAACTATGAAGTTGATTAAATGCAATACTGAGCATGACTGTAAAAACATAGCCCACAGTGAGCAAACATGCTGATTGGAACCTCCCACGAAAATAGGTTAGTGTAGTCCATCTGAGTAAACCATATGACAGAGATTCCCTGCTCAGCTAGGGGCTCACTGCTAGCTGCCCCATTAGTGGATCAGGGCAAGGAGCTGAGACCTGCCCCCTCCCCCCACATCTCTTTCCAAGCCCCCTTCCTCGATCACCCAATCAGGGCACAGTGCTAGGACCTGCCCCTAACTGTGACAGTCATCTACATGGGCCTTACTGCATAGTAATTACACGCCAGTTAATTTGCTACTTGTATTTGCAGATAGCAAATTAACTTCCGAGTATTGCAAATTACTGTACAGTGAGGGTCTGCATATGGAGATGGTGATGCTTACTATGCACACTAAAGCATCTTATGTAGATGCATCCATTGTTTTTGAACGTGCTTCTCACCATGTGCAGAAGGACAGCAGGGTCTGATAGTAAGGAGAAAAAGAAGAGGCTGCCAGGGGAAGATCAAAGAGGCTACCTGGGGCGCCCCCCCCCCCCCCGCTGATGTTTCGGCGTGGCTTGGGGGGGTGTGGGCACTAAAAGAAGAAAAACGAGCGTTAAAGATTTAACAAAAAAAAATAAAAAAAAAAATAAAATTTATTTT
>JAGPOW010003642.1:87523988-87543381 GCA_030014935.1 Caiman crocodilus | reverse complement strand
ATTGCATGCTGTGGAAATGAGAAGGGGACACATTCCAGGTAAACCTCCAATAGTTAAATTCTATACCAGGAAAATTATAACAAATTTATAAATTGTTCATATACAGAATCTAATCACTGAGGGGTTGTCTTCTATTTGTGTAAATTCTGCACATTGGAACCCTGGAATTGTATAGAATATCTGTCATTTTTAGGTAATTCCTTCCAATGTATGTAGGTTGTCATCAATTAGAAGAATGTGAAATAGCATTTTTTTAAAAGGGAATATTTGAAAACACTGGTATATAATAAATAAAAAAAAGATCCTCTGTGAATCATTTGAGACCCTATGGCAATTTTGAGGTTTCATTTTTATTTGTAATTTAAGCAACCAATGCATTCTGAAGAACCACTGAGTGGTGAAGGCAGCTTATAACTTTAAAGGAATCAAAATATTTTTAAAGCATTTATTTTAATTAGGTCTTTGCTTAGTGTCATCTCTAAAGGGGAATTTTTTGTTTTCATTTTTTTCCAGTTTTCAATTGGAACCTGAAAGCTAAACAGAAAAAAAAATAAAGAACCCCAAAATAATACAAACTCAAAATGTTTTAATTCTTTTAAACCAAAAGAAAAAGGTGATTAATTGATAAAAAAAAAAAAAAATTTAAAGCAAAAATGTGTAATTCCTTCCCAAATTGTTTGTTGATAATTTTGCATCTAGATTGTCTTTGAATAGCTTGTGTGGTAAATGGTTTGCATGCCTGACTGCAGGGGGTGGGAGAGAAGAGGTGACATTCACTCCATATTTTTGAACAAAACTAAGTGTGGAGTACCCATCTGGGACAAATCCAATTTGCCAGACTCAAGCAAATAATCTCACTGAAGTCATGGGGAAAGCCCACAAGACAGAAGCAGCTGTGAACTAGCTCATTTATTTGCAGAGTACCTTCCTATTATAAAAGAAGTCCTATTTAACCCAGCCTTAGGAATGTGCAAACCACAAAATATATTCTTCTCTTGGGAGAAATTTCAGAGCAAAGTGGTAGGATTGTTAGGACTATTATAACTACTTCTATGACTATTCACTTCTTTTTGGAGAGGATACACTCCCCATATTTGCTGTCATGTCTTTTAATATAGCTTGAAATTAATAATATTTTTGCCTCGGTTATAATAAAGGGGACAACCACTATCCTAGGTAATGAAATCCCACCCTTTTGTATTTTGGAGGACACTTCCACCCTCTTGTCCTCAGATTTCTTAGGGCATGTCTACAAGGTCTCTATGCTGAATCCAAGAAATTAGGCAACATGACTGCTTTGAATAAACCCTGAACATATACCAAAAAGCCAGTGGGTTCAAGTCCCCCACAAAACAGCTACTTTGTCTAATTTCTGGGCTTTGGTGCAGATGGAGTGGGAACTTTGTTGGTTGGGGCAGAATATTGATATGCAGAATAGTAAGTTTTCATGGCAGGATTGCCCAGAAGACAATGATTTGTGCTGATCAGATTAAAATGAAGAGGAATAACATTTCGTACTATGGTGCCTTTAAACAAACAAACAAACAAACAAAACTTTTGTGAGGATTATTAAACAGAATAACCTATTCCTAGTTCCACATCTGGACTGCAGAAGTATGTAAGTCAACTTTGTCTATGGCTTAGGAGATATGAAAGAGGGAATTCTTCAAGCACCAGAAGTTATTCCCATCCTGTAGTTTCTTCAGGAGTCACTCCAACCATATTGTGCTGGGTTTATGATCCTAAATAGATTTGCCCAACATTTAGAAGGTCTTCTACACCCCAAATCCTTAAAAGTGAAAGTACCACAAATTAAATAGGCAATAACATATGCTACTTCACTTTCTCTGATTTGGAACACATTTAATTAGGGGTCTGGAGCTGCCTGAACCATAGCACCCTGACTCCAGCTCTTCTTTACTGTAGTTCAATGCATGTTATAAAGGGTAATGAATCCCATCATGTGACAGCAAAGGACCTTTGCCTGGAAGCCTTTTGCCTTTACAGAAGTCCACTGATTTTGGTCAATGGACTGCCCAATAAGAACCATCAAGAGATGTTATGCAACAGAACTCCTTGGTTCTACGCTTCTAAGCAGTTTTTTTCCACATAGCAGATAATAGTACCCTAAGTTACACTGTGTACATTTTCTTTCTTTTCCTGAGTAGCCCCAGTGGTACACAGCTGGTACCCTATCTTCAGCTGAACAGATGTTAGCGGGTGTATGTATGCTGTGGAAGCGTGACTGCCTAGCCTCAGGCCAGCTCACCTCCTTTCCCTACAGAGCAGAGCAGAGCAGAGGCCAGGGACACCCAGTGCTGCTTAACAATTTCCAGGTTTATTTGTACAACATAAGAAAATACTTATAAACATGCACATATATATTATGTGCTAAGATAGAGCCTTTGTCTGCTATATCTGGCTGAGATTAACTGGGTTTAGGGTTAAAAAGAGTTATTGTCTTTGTAAACCTATATTTGTAAATAATATACATAGAGAGAGAGAGAGAGAAAGAGAGAGAGAATGGTTGTTGTTTTCTGGTTCCTAGTATTGTTGGAATTTTCACTATGAACTTGCATCCTTAGTGTTGTATTTTGAGAGGATTGTAAGCTGCTTTATTTAGCCTGCTGGTAAGGCCTGCTAGTGCAACCCCAACCCAATACCTGAATTTATTGTATTGGTTATCTTTCTGCATTGTATCTTATTTGATGTAATCTCAATTATGTATGTTCAGTTATTGTTCTCTCACTGCCAAGTCTTCATTTGTGGATTTACCATCTAACCTGTGTTTCATCGTTGTGTGTTCTGTTGCCTGTCACCTGGAGGGCTCTGCTCAGGGCAAACCTATTATTTACAAATATAGGTTTACAAAGGCAATAACCCTTATTAACCTCAAACCTAGGCAATCTCAGCTGGATATGGCAAATGAAGGCATTATATTAGCACAGGCATTGATTCTCCTTGGTTTTCTGGTTAATGTACAGCCCTTGCCCTCAGCAAGGTTGGGGACCTGTGGTACCTCATGCAGCTGTGGCCGGCCTTTCAGCTGTACTGTGCACCGCTCTGTGCACCAAGAGCTCCTGCCTCATGCAGGGTCGGGGACATGTGCTGTCTTGTTCAGCCACTGAGGTCCCATCTACTCTCTGGACCCTCCATGCACCACCTGTGCACTGACACTGCAGCTCTTTTCATGGCAGTGTCTCCATGCTGCATGCTGCCTTCTGCTCAGCAAAGACATCTTCAGGGCCAGTGTAGATGTGTAGGGGGAGCACAGAGGTTGATCAGCCACACTTGCTGCTTAGGTGACGGGCGGTGGGGGACAGGCAGGAGTACCAGTGCCCCTGTGTAGGGGGAGCACCAGGAAGTGGTGCTCCCAGAAGTGGCCACAGCCACTTCCAGATGTGACTTTATTGATTGGCCGCTTTGTGACCAGCCACGGGGGGAACCTCCCTTCAGTCAGCAAGATCGGACAGGGGGACCATCCCCCTGGTCAGTGAGATTGGCCACTGACTGGATGGGGGGACACTTGCCCCCCCCGACTAAGATGGCACCAGTTGCCCATGTTCAGGGTGCTTCTGGGGCAACTGCTCTGACCTGCTCATCAGCTCTACCAGCTCTTCTGAGCCCCGACTGCATGTCCGTCATCGAAGCTACCCACGTGCTTTTCATGTGGGCTTTTATCTCTTCTGGAGGTTTCATCTTCAGATTGGAAACAGACCAATAGGAAAGCCTGAGGGGATAGTTCCTCTTCAAGTCCTCTTCTTCACCTTGCCCTAAGGTTAGGGTAGGTCAAGCCTTTCTCCTGCCTTCTCCTGATTGGTGGGGAAGGGAAATGCCTCCACCAACCAGGCTGAGCCATTTGGCTCAAGCCACCAAGCTGGTTGCCACTGGCCAGTCTGCCACATCTGCATACTTTTAAGTATTTATATATATGTGTGTGTGTGTGTGTACACACACACACACACACACACACATATATATATATATAACATTACTTCTCTTTCATTTTTCTTGACCATATTTATAAGAATACATTGTCTGTGAAATATTCCTATGTACATCAAAACAGGAACATGATGATGATGATGATTTTGTGCACTACTAGCTTCAAAAACAGAACAAAACAGAAACAACCCTTTAAGGATAAATTCTAAATCTCTGACATCAGTGAGAGTTTTGCATGAATATCCATGGCAAAATTTGGCCCTGAACAAATGAGAAACATTACAGATTAAAATAAGCATTCTCTGTTGAGCAATTTCTATTTTTTAGAAAATATTAAGTGAACAAACAAGCACACTTAGAACATCATAATCGCCAAAGAAAACTGTTTTCCAGTTCTCTGCTGTAAATGGTGACACATCTCATTTCTAAATAATAACATAGTACCACTGTGTACCCTTGAAGCCACTGTCATTGATACCTACCCGGATGATGTCTCAAGATAGGTTTCATATATGTTTGGAAATTAACCACAGTGCCAGGCAAGAGCATAAGTTATGCACTGTGTTTTATGGAGACCTCTAGGCCTTTCAGCTCTTAAGTGTGTAACAGATGTCTTCTGTTTAGGGATATTCAGCATTCTCCTCTGCATGCCAGCCAGTGGTGGAGGTAATTTCGGAGAGGTGACCCTTTTCACCACTCTTTTTGGTAGAAGAAGCAGGGGTTGTTACTGAGGGAAATGAAAGAGGTATAGCTCTGAGATCCTGTAAGCTTTTAATTCAAGGTTGTGTGAAGGGCTTGTTGAATCTAACTACCTCTCTTGAGCACTTGAGAGTTGATCCAGGTACTGAAGAAAGAAACAGAAATTTGACAACTTTCCCCAGCCCCATTCTTTCAAAATTTACCCTTTTCTTTTAAAATACTGATGGATACGATGCTTTCCATTTTATGCAATAATTTAACAGCTACCACATTCATTAGTTAATGGATTTTTTTTCTCTTTTCTGCCTGAAGAATTCACATCTCTTACCCCCAGGAAGTAGCCCCTAAAGATCAGAGTGGAGGGAATTCTTGAGGATAGCAGCCCTCCAGTTGAAACTGGAAACTGTAAACAAAATAAAGGAAGTGAGGGTGTGAGGGTGAGCCTGGCTTCCTAGTTTAGTGGGTAGGACATTCAGTTGTGTGGGGGGTGCCCTGGATGCCAGTCCTTGCTCCATTAAGTATTTATATATATTATCAACTGACTTTTCATATAAAAAACAGAGGTGGTATATCCCAGGACTCCCTCCTATTTTCTTCCAACTGATTGCCCTAGGTAATAGGGCCCTAGAGTACTTTATATGTATTCTGTTCCAGTCTCCATTTACTTTAATGTATCTTGATATACACAGAAATATTTGTGTCATGTTGAATTTGTAGCTGTTCACAATAAGAAGTTTGAAAACCATGTATTAATTACCAAACTCTGAGTACTTACTATTAGGCCCTTGTGAAGTTGATCCTGCTTGGCTATTTAAAGGAGAGGTAATACTGACTCTTATGTAAGGGGACAAACTTTTAATGGGTCAGATAAATAAACACACACAATTACGTATATAATTAAGCTAAAATTGAGACTTGGAACCTTTTCCCCAAAAAGCAAAGGTTTTGATCATCAAGGTAAAGACTTGCTATTAAACATTACATACATATTTTGTAACAATTTTTTTTTATACAAGAATGAGTGTTTGCTAATTAATTCATTTACAGACACATTTAGGTGACTGCGTGTGACATGCTGACTTGTCTTTCTCCCTACGGAGATCATTAGACATATTACTCAAAGCTGCGTGGCATTCTTCTGAATCTCTCTCTCTCTCTCTTTAATTTTGATATTGCCAAATTAAAATAACTTGGTGTCCTTTGTTGCCTGAATGTCTAAACTAATTCAAGACAGGCACTAAAACTATATTTGCTGACTTGACTTCTGCTGACTTGGCTTTCTGATGTGTTTAAAAAATTTGTTTAAAATCAGGAATACTTAAGGATGGCCCTGGATAGAGGGTACATTGGTTGTAATTACTAAACTATGTCATCAAGAGGTTCTGAGTCACTTAAATCCACTTCAGAAAATCAGTAAGGAGAATTCATCATGATTTCTACCTCAGGCACATCCATTAGATTTATACTGCACAGTTTAAATTGTAAGGGTCTTACTCTGCCCAGGGATGTGTGCAGGGTCCACATCAGAATCAATGGGGATCAAATGCATCCATGCACCACATCTGGGCCTAAACTAGCTATTAATTATTATTATTATATATCTTAGCAATTCAACATCCCTTCCCCTCTCACTGGGAATATGATACAGGCCAAGCTCTCCCTCGGCTCCCACTCTGTAACAGCCTGTAGAGAATCCCAGTGGGACATGAGGCAGTGTTCAGTGTCTCTTAAAAGTAGGGTGTTAATTTTTACACTCTCCTAAACATCAGGAAGTGCTGGGCAGCTCCTAAAACCACCCCCATACTGTTCCAACTCTGCAAAAACATGCAATATGATCATCCTGGAGTGGCACTGAGTGCATCCCCAGTGCCAGTCTTTCCTACTCATAAACATGTCATAAACATGCTTCTTCGTGTTCACACAGAGCCTCTCTGAAATGGCTCCACTGCCTAATTTGTGGACTTTGGTGCATCTGGAATGAGAAATGGGTATGTGAACATGTTTTACAGTGGTCCTGTGTTACAATAATGATCTGAGAGGCAAAATATTTTCAGTGATCCCCTTTTATGAGCTGTGGCTTCAGATTGACCCAAATGGAATGGTGTACCTAGGAGCCATTAAATGTACCTTTCCTACTGGTTCCTAATATTTAAAATGGAGTCAGTGATACTCGCAGTGGTGTTAAGATGCCTTGTTGATTAACATTTGGTGTTGGTTTACATTGAGATCCAAAGATAAAATATGCTCAGAGCTATTCACAAGCCATGGCTTATTATACTCATTTGGGAGTTGTGATGAAGGAAGGAAAGCCTTGGTTATGGACAGTTGATGATACTCCAGCTAAACCTCACTCTCGAGAGACTGACTGCATCTGTACTCAAACTGAGTGGTACCTAATCCCCATATGGTTCTGAATATCACCCACACAGACCATGTTTCCAGACAAACAGGGCCTGAGTGTTAGTTTGGACAGGGAGTTGGTAGGTTTGTGTCACAATTTAAACATTGCTTTGAAAATGTGCTCTGCAGTCCAGTATTTTGAAAATATTTAATCTGTTTACTTGAAAAGCAGTGCCTTCTCTTGGCCTGTAAATACTGTGCATTTCTAGGCTCTTTCAGAAATGTTTAGAGGCCTGCATATTTTAGTGAACAAATTTGTGAAAAGCACAAACTCCTCATTTGCCTTAACATGGTCTTAAATTTCCCTGCCTCCACCCCACTCTCCTCACTCAAAAATACCAACATTAATTTATTACGAACTATATACTGGCTTTTCTATCTCCATAATGTAGTGCCAGATGAACCATCTGTGGTGGGCTTGCTGACAACAACCTGGTTTGCTGGCTCGGACAGGGTCCAAAGTGATTGGTGGGATGTTTTCACTAATCAGGTGATGGCAGGAGAGAGGCTTGCCCCACCCCTACCCAGAGGCAAGGTGAAGAGCAGGACTTGAGAGGGGACTAACCCCCTCCCCCCTCCAATTGGACCATGTGCAATCTGGGGGAAAAGCCCCCAGAGGGAATAAAAAGGCAGAGAGCCCCACACATGGTAGGCTGCATCGAGGGACGGAGAAGAGGGTGAAGAAGAGCTGGAAGAGCTGGCCAGTGGGGCAGAGCTGTTTCCTCTAGAAGATCCCGAAACCTCCTCATTGGGTAGGAAGTGGCAAGTGGCCACGTCCCTCAGCTCTGTCACAAGGGAGTGCTGCAAGCATTGCACAGCTGGTGCATGGAGGGTCCGAGAGGGACCAACATCCTGGAAGCTGCACAAGGTGGCTCAGGTCTCCAATCCCCTGGCATAAGGCCAGGCAATCAGTGCATGGAGGGTCCAGGAGCAGACCAAGACCCCTGCACTGCGCAAGGTGGTTTGGATTCCCAATCCCAGCACAAGGCCAGGCACATGGTACACAGTTGGTGCACAGAGGGCACAGGAGTGGACTGGGACCCTGGCACCACACCAGGTGGCTCAGGTCTCCAATCCCTGGCACAAGGCAAAGCCAACAGTGCACCGAGTAATGCACAGGGCCTCGAGCGGGAGAGCCCTTGAGCAACTGGGGGCTCCCTGCTGAGGGAGAAGGCACCTTGCCAGAGGAATGAGAGTGGGCTCAGCAGGCCTCAGAGAGTTGTGAATTGCCTGGGAAGGGGATTCCCACAGGGGAGGAGGGTCCTTCTCCTTTAGCAAGCAATAGGGATATAATTAAAGGGGCAGCTGGAGTATCTGGGGCTCTCAACTCTCCTCCTCTAATCCAGGACCACTCCTTCTTCTGGAGTGTTGTTACTGTTTATTTATTTCCCTGGGCCCTGCACCTCATATTTTGTGAGCTTGTGCGTCATGTTTTGTAATTTGGTAAACCATTAAAATATAAATTTGTATGCCTTAATAAGACAAATGTTTTGATCCTTTGGATTCGTTTGCTGTTTATAGAGTTTACATAGATATATAAATATTCTGTCAACAGTTCCTGTAAGTCGTGTGTGTGTGTGTGTATATGTATGTATATATATAACACACACACACACATATGTAATAAGTTATGTGTATATATATAGAGATAGATATTGTATCTATATCTATCTCTATATATATGTGTGTATATGTGTGTATTAATTTTATAACCTTTATATCTTATTAAATTTATATATAGTTAAGATAATCCCATGTCCTAGCCTTGTTCTATAGAGGAAGGAGGGAAACTGCATGCATTCAGAAGTTTCAGCTCCCCTACCTACAGTGCACCTACTCTGCAAGGCTTCCCTTCATTTGGAGAGGGGAACACAATCTTTGGTATCAGCTGGTTTACATACCTTTATATTCCTATATGAAGTAGAATGACTGGGTTAATGGACAGTAGGGCTGTGTGAAATTTCAACAGCTATTTCATTTCAACACTGTTTCGACTCATTTTGAGGTAGAAACAGAAAAATTGAAATGAAACAAAGGCCATTGAAACAGCCTTGAAAGAAAATGAAGCTAGTCAAAATGGTTTGAAAGTCAAAGCATTTCAACCACAGTGTTGGGGATTGGAAGTCAGGCCAGCCGGACTGACTTCCCATCCCTGGCACAAGATCCAGCAAGGGGTGAGGCGGCAGCCCAGCTGGGCTGCTTAGCCCTCTCCCATGCTAGATCATGCCAGCTTCCATGCTGTTCCATTCATCTGGGCTGCTCCCCCACCCCTGGTGCACTCTAGAGTGGGGGAAGCAGCACAGCTGGGTTGACTTCCCACCCCCTGCATGTGATCTAGCATAGGAGATGGTGAGACAGCCTAGCTAGGCTGCCTTCCTGCCCCCAGCATAATCTGGGAAATCAGCCCAGCTGGGCTGCCTTTCCACCCCTGGCTGGGGATGGAAACTCAGCCCAGCTGGACTGAGTTCTTTTCCCCAGCCCCATGGTCCAGCAAAGTGGTTGAAACAGCATCAAAACAGCCTCACTGTTTTGATGAAGTGAAACAGTTAGGCTGTCTCAACTTGAACTTATATTTAATAGAAACCACTGTTTCATCCAGACCTTAAAACTGAAGTCAGAACAGAACAGTGCCATTTCACACAGCCCTAATGGACAGTCTCATGGGCAGTCAGAAGCAGATGGACTTTTGGGTCTATACCCAGTATGACAGCCATATAATCTGAACCTATGTGGTAGGGTAAGTGTGCTTTGCTACTGATATACCCCACACTGAAGGGCTCCCCCCAGTGTCTCTCACCAAAAGCAAGGGGAAAGCAGACAGAGATATGCCTTTTAGTTTATATATGTTGTCATCTAGTATATCAGTTCGCTGTCCTTTTTGTATGCTGTTCCTGAGATAGCACATCTCCAGCCCACCTCATACAAAGGACTTGTGGGAAAGGCACAATCATATCCATTATAAATACAATTGCTTGCCAACTGTGCAAATTTTATTTTAATTTAATCACAGTTGTTTGAGTTATAAAGAACTCTCTTCCCCTGGCAGGGTTCCACTTGAAATGTATGCATTTTATTAGAAAATATATGGGGAATGCTAAATGGATTTAATAATGAAAATATGCAAGCCACTTTAGTTGCTGTGTTGCAAACTGGTTACAGGAGTAATGGAAGAAACATTGCTTTGTAAAAGCAAGTCATAAGTGATCACATTCTTTCTGTCTTTTTATATTTTTGCCAATCATTTAATTACCACAAATTATCATCAACCTCAACTTCTCACGTTCTGAAAAGGGCAAGCTGAGATAGAGAGAGCAAATGAAAGGCTACTGTCACATTTGAATTCTGCCTCTTAGAAGCTTCAAAGTGTTGAGATGAGTGGAGTCTTCTTGGAACTGAAGGCACACAGCAGGAAAGTAATTGTGGATCTAATGTTAGGTGGCTCTCTGGAGAAGATGGTGCAGTAAGTCATTTACACTTCAATGTTTCTTTCTGATCGCTGGGGGAAGGGCATTTTGATGGCAGCCACTTCATTGCTGTCATGGTTCATCAGAAGAAATAACACTGTCTTCCAAATCTAAAGGCTGCTTCAGTATGTATTTGCATGTTTTCATTTCTAAGCAACATCACCTCCAGAAATTTACCAGTGTGCGAGCAGAGAATTAACAAAGACATCTACAGATAACTTGGTTGCAGTGGATGCAGCCTATATTCTGTTCTCACCTCTAAGGCATTTTACTAGGGTAGCTGCTGTTTTAGAAAGTAAAAAATGAAAGTGCATACTTCCTTTTTACAATGGCAAAGCCGATGATAATACCTTTAATACGAGACCTAGGATCACAACTTACAGCATCTAATGCAGATGTAATAAATTCAACAGGCTGTTAAACTCAACATTTATTTTGAACAGACAAGTATTGTTTATTTTATTACCTGACTCTTGCCAGTTAAGATGACCTCCTTATCCATTCTCATTCAGCTTATAGCACACGGGATATGTGTAATTATCTGATAAATCTGTGAATATATTTTCTCTCTCACTCACCCATCTTTTAAAAATCTCTGTATGGTATTCCTGAGCATGTATTGCACTTTTGAGGATTTTCTGAAAGAAAACAAACTCAAATCAGGTTGACAACCTTATTTTAAAATCATTATGAAAAGAGCTTGTTGTATGCTGGTTTTGGCTCTTTGCCATTTGTGCTATGACTGGTGGGGGGGGTTTTATGATTTTTCTAATTTATTTGTGATGTTGTTCCATTCCTGTTTCTCTAGGGAAAAAAAAACCCTATAGATGTCAAAAGGACAAAAACTTTTCCATCAAATGTTATAAATATACTAAAACGTATGGATCTTTTGAGTTCTCAGAAAGAAAGCCCCTGACACATTGTGAGCATTACTTGGCAAAAAAGGATCTGCCCATCTATTTAATATTACCAAAGTAATCTGCTTGCATTTTGCTTGTCATGCTATTTGCTGATGACTGTCAGGCTGAATTATAATTCTGTCCTAAAAATAGCGTGTGTCACCTTGCAACAATAATAATAAAAATGATCTGCAGTGAGATCGCATTCTATTATACAAGCAATTAGAAGGCTTGTTTTAATTTGTTATTCTTTGGCCTATGCTAACTATTATCTCCGTTTTAAATTCCACTCTTATACACCACACCTCCTTATAATTTGCCCAGGGTTTGGCCCCTACAATAGCCTTGTAAAAATGCTGTACGTTCTCATGATAGCAGCAGACTGACCTATTAATAATTGACCTTAAGTGATATTTCCATTCATTTGTGTGACATTTGTATAACACATACCATAACATATACCCATAGTATAGTTCTTTTCACAGACAATAGTGAATATCTGAAGAAATATCCCAAGCTATTTAAAGGTATTGTGGTAGTAGCTTGGCACTGAATGCAATATTGTTGATCAATTTTGATTGAACTGTGGGAGACATTTTATCTTCTGTGAGTTAAGCAAGGAAAATACTGTTTCTTAACCAACAAGCCAAAGCCACTAAACATGCCAAAAGTAACAGTTGTCTATCTGATAGCTTTTAGATGATGTACAGACACAACGTATTTACAGTTCTTAAGACTAGCCCCTACTTTTTCTGGTACATTCAACCTACCCTCCTACCTGGAGTATAAAACAAAGACATTTTTGGAAGAAAATTATGTTTAAAGATGTAAAGTATTTGAGATATGGAAAAAAAAACTTGTTTGCTTCTATTATTCAAATGTATTAGTATTATCTATATATTCCTTTATTTTCATTACTATTATGCTTAGCAGTCCTAGTCATGAATCAGGACCCCACTAAAAAAAATGTTATTTGCCCCAAAGTGCTTACAATCTAAAGACAACACAAGGGCTAACAGAAAAACACAAACAGAAGGAAACAATGAAGCAACATTGATCAGCAAGATAGATTTTGGTCTCAGTACATCTGCATGACTGAAAAAGAATTTTAAAGAAGAATCTGAGAACGATTAATGAGATAGTGTTTTATGGGAAGCTATACTTGACTATAAGGGATGACATGGGAGGAAGAATCAAACTGTTGATGATTTAAGAAATGATGATGGAGGCTGAAATCATGGATTCATAAGAAGCAGGGGCTTGCTACTGAATGAGAGCTAGTAAGTTAGGAGTAGAAAGATTTCATAGACATTAGGGCTGGAAGGGACCTTGGAAGATCATTGAGTCCAGCCCTCTGCCCAAAGGGCAGGAAGTCAGCTGGAGTCATAGGATCCCAGCAAGATAAGCATCCAATAAGGCCACAAAGACCTTTTTAAAATGAAGAGAATAAAGGGGAAAAGGGGAAGGAAGCCAGTGAAGGAATAATAAGAAATGCATGATATAGGGAAATGATCTTTGCAGAGGCATGCACAAATCAAAACTGCATTTGTTAGGGCTAGATAAAGCAGGATGGAACAATGATACAGCTGCAGGAAACCTCATTTAGTTATTCCACAGATTGGTCATAATAAGGTTGTTAAATTTGGTTTTATAAGTTTAACCAGTGATAATGCTCAAAGGGTGTGTAAAACTCCTTTGACTTTCAATATATGATAATAGCATTGCCCAAAACTTTGCCAGAAAACAAAAGGCCCTGGGACCTTATGGTGTGGAATCTCAGGCTTCTAGAAATATTATTTCTATAGACTAAAAACTTTACTTTTAAGTTTTATTTGTATTTTATGTTCTGTTTAGTGGGAAAAGCAAATTGAATTCTTGAAATCTCATAATATTGCTTGGGGGAAATATAGAGGGGAAGGCAGTAGTTGCCTTTGAAAGACATTAGTTCATAGAATTGTATAGAAAATGAGGGTTGGAAGGGACCTCAGGAGGTCATGTAGTCCAACCCCCTGCTCAAAGCAGGACCAGTCCCAACTTGATCATTCCAGCCAGGACTTTGTCAAGCTGGGCCTTAAAAATATCTAAAGGTGGAGATTCATCAACCTCTCTGGGTAACCTGTTCCAGTGCTTCATCATCCTCCCAGTGTTAATGTTTTTCTTACTATCTAATCTAATTCCTTTGCTGCAATTTTAAACCATTGCTCCTTGTTCTGCTATCTGCCATCACTGAGAACTGTCTAGCTCTATCTTCTTTGGAACCACTCTTCAAGTAGTTAAAGGCTGCTTCAAAGCCTTCCTCATTTTTCTCTTCGGCAGATTATTTAAGCCCGAATTCCCTCAGTCTCTCCTCATAAGTCATGTGCCACAGGCCCCTTCCATTTTCATTTCCCGCTGCTGGACTCCCTCCAACTTGTCCACATATTGGCTGCCAACTAGACATTGAGCCATTGATCACTACCTGTTAACCCCAATGATTCAGCCAGGTTTCTATTCACCTTACAGTCCATTCATCCAACCCATACTTCCTCAGCTTGTTTGCTGTGGGAGACACTATCAAAAGCCTTGCTAAAGTCAAGGTATTTCAAGTCCACTGCTTTCCCCACATCTACAGAGTCAGTTACTACTTCATAGAAGGCAATCAGGTTGGTCAGGCATGACTTGTCCTTGGTGAATCCATCCTGACTGTTCCTGATCACTTCCTTGTCCTCCAAGTGCTTAGAAATAGATTGCTTGAGGGCCTACTCCATTGTTTTTCTGGGTACTAAAGTGAGGTGGATTGGTCCGTAGTTCCCTGGATCCTCCTTTCCTTCCATTTCTTAAAGATGGCCACTATACAGGCAGTCCTCGATTTATAACTTTTCAAGTTATGATGGCATTTACAGCCTTTATAAATGTACATCCTGTTTCAAGGTTCCAGTGCAGGTTTTTATGTTATACACAGCTGCCTCCACCTGGTAAGTCCCTTGTGGTAGGCGAGAGTGGGAATGAAAGTGGGGGTGGTGGGGATGATCAATTCCTCTGCAGTGAGGGAGGGATTAAGGCTGGGACAGGGGCTGGGGTAAGCGCTGCCCAGCTTGGGGGTGCAGGGAGGGGATGGAGTGGCTCCCACCTCTGCGTGCCACCAGTCTGGGAGCTGCTCATCTGTTGGCTCTCACTGCTGTTCCCACCGCCGGTCTGGGAGGGCATGGGGGCATGTGTTCCCCCAGATCTGTGAGGGACAGGCAGGGCTGGGGCTGCACCAGGCTGCGCTCGAGGCAGGCAATGGAAGGTGCCGGCAGTGAGGACTATGCCCTCTTGCCACTCGCCCAGCTGAGGTGGGGCAGAGCTGCTGCACTGCTTCTGGACAAGCAGTGTATAGCAACAGGTGCCCCAGTCTCCCTGTGATTCCCGGATAAGCACCGGGTTTGTCCCATACCTGCACCACCCCACCTTGGCTGGGCAAGTGGTGGCAGAGCATGGGTTGGCATGTGCCTACAGATCAAGACAGGATGAGCAGCAGAGAGGAGGCAATGACAGGGCTGCAGCCATGCTAAAATTCACTGTAGCCCCTCCATAGCCTCCTGCCTGGAGTGCAGTATGGCGCAGCCCCAGCCCTGCCTAACCCACACAGATCCAGGGGCACATGCCCCCCCCATGCCCAACCAGACTGGCAGAGAGAGCAGTAAAAAGAGCCACCGGACAAGCTGCCAGACGAGCAACTTATTGCTTCCGCGCAGTAACATCAGCATCATGGTTCATGCCTGCTGACTCTATGTCTCTATGGGAACATAATATCTCATGAAGATGTGCCTCCTTCCTTCCTTCTCTTTTTCCTTGCACCTTCACTTTCACATTAGACAACAGAGCTCTCTGCAATACAATAAAAAGAACACAATGGAGAATGTCTTAGCTCCAGTTTGTTTTAATAATAAATCTGATCCAATGTCTTTTGTCTAGATCTAATGAAAACTTACAAAAGATGAGGGTGGAACAAAGCACTGAAACTACAAGGATGTAATTTTAGAATGTAAATAAAATGATCTTACTTTTGAGGGAAAAAATGTGCTTAGACAAGGTGCTTAGTTCACAAACCTGGAGATCAGAGTTCTTTGTTTATCCACAGAAAAATCCGTTCTGTGGTTTGGGTAACCAGAAATGCTGATCTTCCTCAGTCTCAAATGGGGAAGATTACTTCCAAGAGTAAAATGGTAACCCATTCATCTCCCAGCATCTTTTCCAAATTTAGTTACAAAACCAGCTATTTTAATGATGTGGACACTTGCTATTTCATGAAATCCAACAAAGACCCATAAAATGCTAATAATTCCTGATTCTTGGTTAAAATCAAACCAAACTGGAGGATGTAATACTCCATGTCCCAATTTATTAAATCATTTAACTAAACAATGTCTTTCAAAAATAACCCCAGTCCTTTGCATTTTCATGACTGCATAGACACATCTTACATGTCCACAGCTTCCAGTGTCAAATTTATTCTAATTAAGGACCCTGCCTTTATTATGACACCAATTAATGCACAGAATATTTATTTTTCTCTTCTCATTTATCTTGTTTTTGCCAGGTTACTTTTCTAAGTAACCAGTGTAAAAATCCTTTGGTTTTTCTTTTTTATTGTGTTGGTCTCAGTATACCTGCATGATTGCAAGGAGTATGGGGAGGGATCACTCCATTTTGCTCCAGACCATTGTCAACCACTTCAGTACCTTTACCAACATGAGTACCAGCTGGGCAGGGAGTGCCCATGACACCTGCATATTCAGAAATGTTGCCCTGTCAGCCCTGGTGTAGAATGACTGCTTCACACCAGGAGTGCCGGAGCTCCAGGTGCACACTGTGATGGCCCTGCCCCTCCTTTTCAGGTACCCCACCTACCTGCTTTCCCCCTGGCTTGTACAGTCCTACACAGGCCAGCTGGACCCTCACCAGACACACTTCAACAGTCCAGGTGCATGGGCTGGACCCACACCCTGGTGGAGTGTGCCTTTGGAGACCTCAAAGGACAATGGTGCAACTGCCTGCCTTGAGTTTACCAAGGGCAACATCTCTTGGGTCATCATCATACCCTGTGTGCTGTATAACATCTGTGAGGCATGCGAGGATCTGTTTCCTGGGGCCTGGGCAAAGAAAGCACAGTGGTTAGAGGATGCCTGGCAGTGGGAGCACAAACTGCAGTGCTCTGTCAGTGGGGAACCCTCCCCTGAAGCCCCGGTGAGCTGCACACCTGCCAGTAGCGGCCAGGATACCAGGTGTGAGAGGTGCTGGCAGGCCCTCTCAGAGGTCAAAAAACTTCGTTCAAAATACAATACAATAATTTATAAAAAATATTCCTTTTTTATTTAACAAGTGCTTTTCTACCTTTTTTCTGATCCTGTCAATGTATCTCTGTGTCTGTATGCATAACTTCATTTGGAGATAATGTCAAAAGTCTAAATTTGAGGCCCTCTGTGAATGAGAGGCCTGGGCCAAATGGCCCTCCTGGCCCTCCCTGTGATAGGCCCTGGGTGCTGGCCAACCACCTCCTCCTGCATTCCCTGCTGTAGCCTACCTGAACAGCCTCCCATGGATCCTGCTTACCCACCACCCACTCAGAAATTGCTTTCACAACAACCATACACCCATCCCTCCCCAACAATAAAGCCCATCCACCACCCACCCTATCCACCAACGATAAAACATCCTCTTCCCCATGCAAACTATCTACAGTATGGTTTGTGTTTTCCTTCCTGGGGTGGGTGACAGTGAGATTGGGGTACCCATGGGGTGGAGCCCAGGAACAGATGGTTAGCACCCTGGCCTCTGGTCGTTCCCCCATGGGTACACGTGATGCAGCAAGCCTGGAAGGCATGGAACTTGTGCAGGAGTGACAGTGGCTGCTGCTCTCCTGGCATGGATGGTTCCCCTCTAGCAGCTAGTGACCAGGGACATCCAGGCTGGCATTCAGTTCTGGACCCAGTGGAGGCAGCTCTGGTAGCACACCTGCATGGAGCCAGTGGTGCACCTGCATGGAGCCAGGACAAGTGGCAAGGCTGGGCCCAGGTGAGGGGGCTGCATGGCAGGAGACCCAGGGTGGTGATGGAGGAAGCACTGAATCTCTTCCCAGGCCTATGCAGGGGTCTGTTGCTGGGCAGCAGGCAGGCTGATGTCACAGGGCCTCCATGCATTCTCACTCCAGGGCCAGGAGCTGTGCCCTGAATTCCCAGTCCAGTGCATCCTTATGGGTGATGTCCTCTGCCTGCCACCTTTCTGGCGGGTGACCTTCTCTGCCCACTATGCCCATGCATCTGCATCTGGTCCTCCAGAGCCATCACTGGCTGGTCCAGGAGGAGGCTCCAGTCCTGAATCCTCCTCCTGTAGAGCTGATACATCCACAGGGTCCTGGCCAGGGGAGGCAGTGTCCCTGAGGCCACATCCCAGCTGCCACCTATGACCTCTCTACCACGTGCAGCTGCAGGACCTGCAGAGTCATAAAAAAGAAGCTGTTTGTGAGTTTGCAACATTTCTGAGATACAGTACACCATACCAAGGACTCATGTGCTGCCTAGCTTCAGATTGGGGTCATACATGCATGGGTGCCCAGGGACTATGGTAAATTGGCCAGGCAAGCCTACACCCAAGCAGCCACTGGCCAAGCTCCTATCCCTGCTCACTACCCAGGGCCCAGAAGGCCTCTGGGTGCTGGCCACGGGCAACCTGCCTCCCCCATCCCATTCTCAGGCCAGGCCAGGCTACTGGCAGCACATACAGCCATGGCTCCATACCTTGCTATCATCACTTCACCTGTAGGCCAGCTTGTCTATTGTGCTGCTGCTAAGCGCACGGTGTCTGGGCTCAGAGGGTGCAGGATTTCTGAACAAACAGGATATGGAGCTGCCTGTGTCCCTACCCTCCTTGTAGGGGAACTCTCCAGGGTACCACTCCAGAACCAGCCCCCAACCCCCCAGCTGCTCCATGTCCCAAGTGTGCCCCTGCTGCATGTGTCCTGGGTGCAGCACGAAGAGCTGATTGTGTGGACCTAGGGGTGTCCAACCCACTATGTCCTGCTGTTGCTGCTGGCTATGGTGCCCCAGGCACATCTGCATACCTGGAATGGGTCCCTAAACTTTGACAGTGCAGGAGGCAACCTGCCCTGCAACCTCCACTACTACCTGGAGGGCTAAGCTGTGGCTGCACTACATATCCCTGTCCCTGAACAGACAAGGAGGACATAACCAGCATTGACACATTCCTTGGCATGTGAGAGGACTATGCCCACCTACATTTGGAGGCACAGGCTACTCAATAAAGTTTTGCACTATCCCCAACCTCCCTGCATGCTGGAGGGAGGGAAGGAATCCAGGGGTCCTTAAGTGCATTAATGTACATTAATGATGTATGTGGACTGACTTGACACTAAAGTTACTCCCAAGTCAGTCCACAGAGACAATGTTACTGTGAAGTAAGATGTCTACATCTGTGTTATAGTATAGTAATTAATCAGGCATGATGGAGGTATCAAATTTATGCTCAAGTTGACATAAATTTCCATATTTTCTGCACAGTACAGGCATACATGTATAGACACATTCCCATACTGTGCAATAATTTTGATATAATCCTCTCAATGTATCATGTATCATGAAAAGTATAGTGAATTCTTATGATGTAGTGAATAACCATTCATTACAGCAGGAACTGCCTCTGAGATGTGCCCTAACCACTAGCTACAGAGTCATTTAGCCTCAAGGGCTATTTAAGAATGTAATAATAGCAGAACAGTGGCAACAGGAGATTGTGAATACTCCCCTGTCCCTCAAAATACCCTATTACTTATTGGTTAGGGCAGTAAGGACATATATCAGTTAAGGTAAAGGAAGCAATTGAACTCAAGTCTCCCACATAGTTTCATAATAGCTAGGGTCAGGAGAGACCTGAACAGATCATCTAGCCTGACCCCCTGCCACAGGCAGGAATGAATGCTGGGTTCACAAGACCCCAGACAGGTGATTG
>JAGPOW010003642.1:87486229-87523888 GCA_030014935.1 Caiman crocodilus | reverse complement strand
TAGCCTGACCCCCTGCCACAGGCAGGAATGAATGCTGGGTTCACAAGACCCCAGACAGGTGATTGTCCAACCTCCTCTTGAATTTGCCCAAGGTAGGGGAGAGGACTACTTCCCTGGGAAGTTGGTTCCAGATTTTGGCCACCCTAACTGTAAAATAGTGCCTTCTGATCTGTAACCTAAACCTACTCTCCATCAGCTTATTACCATTATTCCTCGTCAACCCAGGTGGTGCTGGGGAGAAAAGGACTCTGCCTTTGCTGTTGATCTCCCCTGATAAGTTTGTAGGTAGCCACCAGGTTCCTCCTCAGCCTCCTCTTGCTGAGGCTGAACAGGTTCAAGTTCTGTTCAGGCCCCCTCAGGATCAAGTCCCCTCAGTTTCTCCTCATAGGGCCTGTCCTGCTGCCCTCTCACCAAGTGGGCGGCCCTCCTCTGAACCTTCTGCAGGCTGGCCACATCCCTTGTGAAGTGCGGTGCCCGGTACTGAACACAGTACTCCAACTGTGGCCTGACCAAAGTCACGTAGAAGGGGAATATCACCTCTCTGGACCGGCTTGACATGTACCTTTGGATGCATGACAAGGTATGGCTGGCCTTGCTGGCTGTGGTCTGGCATTGGCGGCTCATGATCCCTTTCCACCTCTGTGCTTTCAAGATGGGAACTCCCCATCCTGTACTATGCTGTGGATTCCTTCTCCCAGGAGCAGCACCTTGTACACCTCGCCCCACATCTTAATGTCATCAGCAAACTTGGGCAGCGTGCATGCATGCTGTAACTCCTGAACTCATAAACAGTTGTGATGGGCTACAATATAAAACACTAATACAGCTGCTTCAGAGTTTAAAAGAGGAGTTTTCTCTGAACTCACCCTCTTTGCAGGTACTGCATTAACCTTGTCAGAGATGGTATACCTCTGGGCTGCTCATAATAATTGTGAAGGCCAAGAATTTTGCCTTTGGAAAGAAACTGATTTCAACAAGTGTCAAGTTTTTTTAAACAAAATTCATCAGGAAGGATAACCTTGGACCTGGATCCAAGATATTTATACAAATAGATATCCCACTTTAAAGTGTACAAATTAAATGGTGTGTACTGGTGCCAATGTACACAGCATAATTCCAGGAGAAAGTATAAATATTTCCAGCAAAGTATATTTCATTTAATTTGTTTGCTAAGTGGTTTTGCTTCTTTTCTTGGACTCATCAGTTATGAGAAATCATTTTCATTTCAACAGCAAAATAATATTGATAGATTTCCTAGATTCTCTCCTCTTCCACTACAAATGGACAAACTTCTGATTCAGGGCACCTATTATAAGCTTACAAGAATCACTTTTGAGAGATGTCTTTGTTAGAATACCAGCCAAACAATAACATTTGTGGTGCTTCTTAAGACACTGAAAAGAGTGACAAAACACACACGTGTGCGTGTGCACACACACACACGTTGCAGTCTTTTTGCACTTCAGGTCCTGGTGAGTACCAGAAAATGCATGAAAACAAATCTCACAGAGTTTCCACTTGTTTGGAAGTTCTTTTATCACTTTTATAAATTAGCACTGGATTCCCTGAATAGACTTTTTTGACCCAATAAATGCGACTACTACTTGTAGTTGTCTTATAATTGTCATAAACAAAGATCTCTGTACCTACTGGATACCGCATTTTATTGACTATCATATCTTTTTGAGGAGTAATGGCAATTACTATCATGTAGGCTAAGTAAAGACAGACAAAAAGCCTGAGGATGAATTGACTCAGTCTTTGCAGGTTATTCTCAGCTGCAGGGGTTAAACTGAGAAAGAACTGGACATACATTTACTTTTGATTCAAAGCTGGACACATGGTGGCTCAGGCCAGAAGCTGGGGCTTGCTAGAGCATGGATCTCTGCCACGTAGCCAACATGGACTGTGTGTTTCCTTCCTCTCCTTCCTGCCCTAGAGACCTCTGGGATTTGTGGTCCAGAATCACAGAAGCCAGAGTCTGCAGGGTTGCTCACGGGTTCTCTTTCTGCTTCCAATCGCCTCTGGGATTTGTAGTCCACAGTTGCAGTACAACAATGTACAGTTTTTAAGCTCTCTTTAAAGAACAATCATCATACACACCATTTCACAAATACTTATGTGATCATTTCTCTATAAATCATGTTCTTGGCTATGATTCCACATTCCAGAGTGGGTGTCATTATGTTTTTATTATCTTTGTACATTTTCATGTCTTCTATTGCTTACAAACCATATCTGATTCACAAACAAGGTTGGCAACATTTAATTGGACATCTTCTTTCCTGTCAGTTAAGGATTTAGGTCTTTCTTTCCTACCCTTAGAGATGCCCATGACCAAGAGAAAATGAAAATGTAATATAGTTGAATTCACCTAGAATGTGGCCTTTTTAATGGCAGGGGCTTGGGAGTGTTATGATGCGACTGGTAGTAGGGAGACCCTCATTTTTATATCTGAAGAATATCTATAAGGAAATAAAGTTCTTTAATGGCAGAAGATGGCCCGTCTTTATCAGTGAACACTCCTCTGTAAAACGTAGGTCCCTTAGCAAATGTACTTCTGGGCCAGATGCAGATTTGCAGGTACATGCAGTTTGTGGCACCTCAAACATCTTTGCGGCACACAAACTCTGTGCATTTCACATTAAATCATGCACAGTGCTGCTAATTTGAAGTGCTAAGGTAAAATTTGCTACCAGGATTTCCCAGTAGCAAAAAAAAGCCCTGAAGAAAAAAGCAGCATGAAGCACGACAAAATGGCATGCTCCCGAATAAATGCAGAGATGAGGGAGCATGAAGCCCAGGGCCTCACCCAGGGAGTGGCTGGCTGAGGCACAGGGTACCTCAGCACAGGGGCTCTACAATATGTTGAGATGGGGGATCAGGCAGCCCTGCGTTGCCTGCTCCCTTGTCTCCATGTGCCACTCCCTGGCTAGCTAGGGCACAGGCTGCCTCACTCTGAGGGCTGCCTGCTGGCTAGCCCTGCACTGAGGCACCTTGTGCCCCAGCCAGCTCTCCCCCTCTGCAGCACATGTAGCAGAGGGACAGTATGTCTCACTGCAAAGTGCACAGGCAGGGGTATGCACATTTGTGCTGCTTCGATTTGTGCTACTGCAAACACCCCACATGTGGACATGGATGTGTTGGCTAAGTTAGCCTGTTGTTTGTCAGTAGCAACTTGTAGAAGTAGAGGGGATATTTTAGGTTATAGTTTTACAATGGGGCAAACTGGTTAAAATAATAATAAAATAACTTGGAACAGAATGATTTATTCAACAATTGAAAAAGCTGCATGGCATATTAAATAATGATTTTTTGCTAATTAAAAAAAAGACTTCAAGACTCCTGTGAAGATTTGAATGTCATCCAAAAACAATCTGTGGAGTTGACTGCTGGTAACTTAATTACAAAACACATTTCCATAACAGATCAGAAATAACATGCTTGAATTTGTACAAGTTAATTCCTGATTGAATATACAGTATGCTAAGGCAGATGCTTCCACTTACTCATGTACTGTAACAAAGATCTAAACCAAAAAATGAATAGAAATATCAACAGCTTGCATCCATAGCCCATGTTTGTTTGTTTGTTTTGTTTGTTTGATAAAGATAATGTGACCTCCTTTGGAATCATTTTAATAGAGAGGTAATGCAGATATTCAATTATGAATATGAACCAACCTGTACTGTTAATTTTACTCCTGATATTACTGCCACCAAAATTAACAGAGATGAATGTATTTTGTAAACATGTGGAGAGAAGCCACATACACTTGGAATGCTGTTACAATCTGCAACTACATTCTTCCTCCAATCATCTGAACTCAGGATTAATATTTTTACTGAAAGTTTAGATATTTAGGATCTGAACCTTTTTATACAAATCAAAAGAACAGCAATGTGTTGCAGTCTCAGGCTACATACACACATTCAAATAGTCTGGGAGAATTCTCCGAGGTTTGTTCACCTGGTAGAAAAACTTATCCAGCACTGCATGGACAGAGATTTAAATACTGAGGCCCTTGCAGCATTGCCACATGCAGTCAGGAGGGAAAGGGACTGTGCACATATCTCAGTGTGCTCTTCAAGTTCCCTTAGTCTGCCTGGTGAAGGATGACTACAGTGTGTAAGGTAGCCCTGACTGACTGATCCAGACTGTCACCTTGTGTTTCCCTGCAGCACAGTGTGTGTATTGCGAAGAGGAATATGTTTGTCTCTGTTCTGGATCATCAGAGTCTAGCAAGAAACACACTGTCTCTCTGGATGGGGGAAGTGGGGAGATGCTGGAGGACTATGTTCTCTTCTGAGAGAAGCCACGGCTTGTTCACACATTCTGTTTTCCAGAAGACACTGTCTTGAGAGTGATTTGACCCTGTTTATTCCCCACTTATTTTTCTATTGGAATAGCTATTTTTACTTTGGGAGAAAAAGGCTGAACATGTGTACTCTTGTGATTTTTCCTGAGAGAGCTGCAACTCTCCCAGGGGAAATTAAAATGTTCATGTGCAGTCTCACTTGGGTACGGGCTGTCAGGGGGCACTAGGGACAGCACCAAACTGGCAGAGGGCGTAGAGATTGCCCCAAGCCTCAAGAGGATGTGGGGAGAACTGTCCCAGTCCCAGAGGCAGCTCCCTCTCAGTCAGGGAGAGACTGGGGCTGACTCCAAACCCTGGGGGAGTGGAGGGAGGCAAAAGCAGCCCTGGGACAAGGCAGCACCACTGAGTTGGGCTGTGATCCTGAGATCTGTGCAGCTGAGAGTTGCCCCTGAATCTGGGGCAGCTTCCTCTATCTCCCAGGGCTTGGGAACAGCCCCACTCTCCCCCTGACTGGGAGAAAGCTGCCCCTGAAGCCAGCCTGGGGCTGCTCCCAATGCAGATGCATGTGTAGATGTGTGCTAAGGAGCACTTTAATAAGTCTGATTTTCCACCCAAGGAGAATGAATCAGGGAACTCTGCCTCTATATTCTATTTCTCCTGGCATTCCTGAGTCATAGGAGAGTTCTTGTGGTTTGTTTTTGCCATGTCTATATACTTTACATAAGGAATCATTGGCTGATAAACAGAAATAACCCTGACAAAAAGACTGGAGTCTGTAACTCCCTCTCCAAGGGGAGTGTTAGAATCATAAAGTTACAGAAAGCAGTTTCTTCTTGCTTGTTTATCTTCTAGTCCCATGATTCTTTTTCTTGTGGCTGCCTAGCAGCCCAATTTCATCAGAAAGGTTGTAAAGTTCCTCATCTACCCTACTCTGTAGCCTGATGGTTAGGGTACTTCACATGGTAGTGAAAGATGCACATTTGAGTACCCTCAAGGTGGTAGTCCTAGCTCCACTGTCTCCTGAGTGAATGCCATAACAATAGGGTATTGGGAAACCTATCCAGCCAGTGTAGTCTACTGTGCATGCTGAGTAACCAAGTAGACACTTAAACATCCACATTGCATGGGCAATGGGATGACAAACTCTATGTAAGTGCTTAAAATGATTGTTACTGGACTATGTAACTGTCACTTGGTCACATAAAGTAAAATAGGATTCTGATCCAAGTGTGTACACTTTCAGTTAACTTTAAATTGCAAAGATGCTTAGGCAGGAAAGAGCAGCAGCAAGGCAGGCCCTACAAGGAAAGGCTAAGGGACCTGAACCTGTTCAGCCTCCACAAGAGAAGGCTTAGGGGGGAATCTAGTGGCCATTTATAAACTAGCTGGGGGGACCAGCAAGTGTTGGGGGAGTTCCTGTTCCCCCGAGCACTCCCAAGAATGACAAGAAATAATGGTCACAAGCTGGCAGAGGGTAGATTTAGGCTAGATATCAGGAGGCACTACTTCACTGTCAAGGTGGCTAGGATCTGGAACCAACTTCCAAGAGAAGTGGTGCTGGCTTCTACCCTGGGGGTCTTTAAGAGGAGGCTAGATGAACACCTTGCTGGGGTTGTTTGACCCCAGTACACTTTCCTGCCATGGCAGGGGGTCAGACTTAAAGATCTATTCAGGTCCCTTCTGACCCTACCAACTATGAAACTATGAAACTCGGTGCACAACTAACTGCTTTAGGTCACTTCTGAATAGGAGCCTGAACATGCATGGACAAGATCCTGGAATTCTGATCTCTGAAATGGAAGTATGTATTGCACTCAGGCACAGAATGAGTTTTGAAGAAGAATTACTGTATCTACTTACATACCACATACATTTCACCCCTGCTTCTGCCCCCCAAATATCCTACCAAAATGGGGGTGCATATTTTCAGTGAGGAAACTGGCTTCTATGCCAGAATAGAGTCAGGGGAATGATGTAATGGTTGATAGAGGTTGGCTTCCTTTGACTTCATAAAGGAGGGGCGCAGTCTACTGCTTAGCTACTGCTAAATTGGCAGTCAATTTTGTCAATTCAGCAGCATCTCCATGCAGCCAGAATTCAGCCATGACTGTGGAAAAATCTTTTTCCTTTCATTCTGCGTTCCCAAAACAAGGTTATCTTATTTGAGGGCATGAATTGTATGAGAAAATATGGTATATATATATATGCAGGAGTGTTTTAAAATGTGTCTACATGCATATACACATGTATATTCATATATACACGCACATATATTACACACTGTATACTGCTTTATCTAATATGGTATAATTCTTGACTAAGGTCTATGTGTACTCTTGTAATATAAAAAGTTGATTAAAATTATGCTCTGGTATATACAAAATTTAGAATAACAAGTAAACCTTTATGGTGTTTGGCCATTAGTGAAACTTTTGGCCATTAGTGAAATATAGACTCTATATAAATAGACCAAGACTATATAAATAGACTCATTGGCCAAGTTCACAGATGACACCAAGATATTGGTTTGTGTAGACACACCCACAGGTAGGCTGCAGATACAAGCAGACCTAGACAGGCTGGCATGTTGGGCAGAACATAATCAGATGAGTTTCAACGTAGAGAAATGCAAAGTGCTGTATCTGGGAAGGAAGAATTCCCAGCATATCTACAGGCTGGGCATTGTTAACCTGACCAGCACTACAAATGAAAGGGATCTGGTAACAATAGCTCACAGCATGAATATGAGCCAGCAATGTCATGCAGTAGCTTCTAGGGCCAATAAAATTCTGGCATGCATCAATCAATGCATCTCCAGTAAATCCAAAGAAGTGATTCTCCTGCTTTACTCAACATTGGGGTAAGTCCCATTATTGCATGTTTGTATTAGAACTTAAGGTAAATTAACTGTCTTATTGTGTCTAGTTCTGGACACCGCTCTTCAACAAGAACATGCTAAAGTTCGAGAGGGTCCATAGAAGGGCCACCCGCATGATCAGGGACTTGCATGGCAAGCCATATGAAGAGAAGCTGAGGGATCTCAGACTCTTCAGCCTAAAGAAAAGAAGGCTGAGAGGGGACCTGATTGCGGCTTACTGCTATATCAGAGATGTACATCAGGTCCTCGGCGAACAACTTTTCACCAGGGTGCCCTGGGGGAAAACTAGAAACAATGGCCACAAACTCCTGGAAAATAGTTTCCTAAACATTAGGAAAAAATTCTTTACAACTAGTGTGTCTAGACTATGGAACAAGCTCCCCGCAGAGGTGGTGAAATTATCTACCCTAGAGGTCTTCAAAAGAAGACTGGATGGTCAATCTGGCTGGGGTCATCTGATCCCAGATGTCTTTTCTGTTCATGAAGGGGGCTGGACCCAATGATCCTTCAGCGTCTCTTCCAGTCCTATGATTTTAAGACAGGAATTCCCTTAATTTTATTCACCCTTTTCATATTATGCCCTGGAGAGCTGTCCAACAAAGGGCTTAAGCATGTGCTTAACTTTAAGCATTTGAATATTCTCAGTGGCCACATCTACATGAGAGGCTTACTGTGCAGTAGCTCATTATAACTGCTCACAAACTGTGACAGGATGCTACTGCGCAGTAGTAACAAACTACTGGATGGTAAGTAAGCATCACCAGGCAACCATGCAGGAAGCTACTGTACAATAATGCCAGTTACTGCATGGTCATTTAGTACTGATCATGCAAGTACTAAATGACTACACAGTAATGACTGTGCAGTCAGTGTCTTGTGTAGATTTGTCCAGTGAGTGACATAAAACTACTTATTCAGTTAAGTGCTGTTGCAGATTTAGTCCCTAGTCCTGAATGATAAGTCCCATTATTGTGTGTTTGTAAATCTTAAGGTAAAATAACTGTCTTATTTAAGCAGAGGGAAGGGTAGGGTGGCATCTTATAGAGTAAATTATTCAAAAAGGCATGAACTACACTGTCAAATGTTATTAATAGGCTAGCAGAGACTGGGGGTTATTAAACAGAAAGGATTACAGTCATTTCAATGCAAAGTGGGGAAAGGACAGGGACAGGTGAATATAGGTTGAAAAGATCAAAAAGGTAAATAAGACTCTTAACATATTGAAAGACTTAGAAGTTATAAGGTCCAGTCTAGGTAGCAGGATGATAATTAGGAGTCACTGTTGAAATCACACTTAACACAAACTGATATGTGGAAGATTTCCTGTTCTACACTTCTGCATTCAAGTTTTTTAAAAGTTTTGTTATTTAAGGACAGCTACTCTGTGCTAGAAGATGCAGGGGGCATGTCCCCATGAGCAGGAACATGAATTTCTGCGGGCACAAAAAGCAGCGGCACAACATGTGCCGCTGCAACTTGTCCCTGTGGAACACCTGTGCACATGCGCTCTGGCACATTACCCTGGGTGGTGATGGGAAGGCTGGGACCAGCACCTGGGCTGGCCCCTACAGGCTTACCTCAGCTCCTGTGGGCTTACAGAGCCTCCAGCCATGACTGTGCAGCAGCAGAGAGCCTGGCCAGTAGCCAGAGCATGGCTCTGGCTGGCTTGGCTTCAATTTCAGATGGCATGTACTGCCTCCACGTGAACTGCCACGGTTTTTTTAGGCACAGGATTTTTTATTGGCCTGATCTCCTATTGTCAAGCCCGCCACCCGCCACCCCATGCTGCAAATTAGCATCATGGGGAATGCCTGCATGTGTGGCATGTGCAGTGTGTGGTACTGCAGATGGGTCTGTTGCACTGCATACTACATGTGTGTGCTTATCTGGATATGCCCAGGGAGATAAAAGTGTTCTGCCACAGGGTTTCATGTATTTCTGGAATTGTTTCCAAATCAGTGTCCATTCATTCTGTCACATAGGTATCACCACACCAGACAGCAAAGGAGCACTGTAAGCAGGTGATAGCATATATATGATGTTGGTAGAGGAACAGATGAATGAACCCTGGATGTTATAATCTGTGTTGTTAGGTCTAGTGATGATGAAGCCTATGATACTGAGAGGATACAGCTGGCATGTGGGTCTATAGAAAGCCCTGGTAGCTTAGCAAGAATGGGAGTTAAGTCATCTGTTTCTGGAGAGACAGTGTTTGTGGCTGGGGGGGCAGCTGACTGTAAGACAGGATAGGTCCATCTTCCAAGGCTACCTTGAGATGGTCACCATTTTCCAAAAAGAGTTGGAAGTCATTAATGACATGTGTAATATGTTCAAGATGGGCGATGTAGGTGACAACAAGAATGATGCTGTTGTCCTTGTCTTGTGGTTGGTATTGTAACAAGTAAGATCTAGGTCTGAGTCTGCCTCTGTAGATCTAAATGACTATGTTTTTAGGATTATATTATAAACAGGGATTTGGGTTTTCCCTGGTAAAAAAAAAAAATGCAAATTCTCTGATAAAAATGCAAATCATCTGACAAGCCCCCCAAAATCCGTGATTAAAATGAAAGATCCCTCACTCTTCCCTGCCCCCCCCCGACAGCGCATTAAGCCCTGGTGGTGCCCCTCACTCTCCCACTCATTCCTCTGGCCCTGCTAATGCCCTTCACCCCCCACCCCACAGCCCCATGTCTGCTGGTGTTGCTGGAGTGAGCCCCCAACTGCAGGACTATGGCCACAGACCTCTGCCCCTGGCAGGAGGCAGCAGGTGCTGCAGCAGAGCAGAGCCCAGGTCCCACACCCTATTTCCTGCTGCCTTCCCCCTTCAGGCTTGGGGTGGGGGCTGGCTCTCCACCACTGTGTGCAATTTTGGGGGGCAGAGGGGACCCTTACCCCCCTGATCTCTGTGCAGGGTGGGAGTGGGCATAGGTGTGGGCGTGAGCATGGGCTACCCACTGTGGGCTCAGGCTCCCATCCTGCTGCCCTCCTCTGGGGCCTCTGCAGCCCAACAAGCACAACTTGGTGCTGCAGGGCACAGTGGGACTGGAAAGCCGTTCGCCATTGTAAGCTCCATGATGCCCTGGCGAAGTATTCCCTGCCTGCATGACAGCAACAGGAGTGGCGGCATGGGGTTGTGCCCCTCACTGCAGCCACACAAGCATGGGATGCTCACCAAGCGTGGAGTCTTCAGCAGCAAGCAATTTCCCTGCATGGAGCCGCAGTGCAGGGTCGCATCTGTCGGGCTGTAGAGGCCAAGGGAGAGGGCAGCAGGGTGGAAGCCCAAGTCTGACCCCTGCCCCCACCCGGCATACAGCTCTGGGGGGCACATGTTCCCCCTGTCCCTAAGAGTGCGTATAGTGATGGGGAGCTGGCTCCACCCCCTGCCCTGTGGACTAGCCACACCCCACTCCCCTCCAGGGCACTGCAGCTATACGTTTTAGGCTCAGGACCTAAGCCCCATGCACCATCTAGCTGTTCAGAAGCCCCAGCCCCAGCCCCGGCCTGCCCAACTCCCTCCCTCCCTACCAGGGCCTTGATTCTCCATTTTCTCCCACTTACCTGTGGTAACTGCTCTCCAGGCTGCTTCACAGCTATGTGCATATACATGCACATGATGCCCCCTGCCTGACCATCCCCCTTCTGCTCCTTCCCAGCCCCTTGCAGCCTGGAACTTTGTCAGCCTGCAGAGAGCTTTTTGTAAAACTGCAGAACCCATAGGTTTCTCTGTTAAAATGAGAAATTCACCTTTCCTCCAGTAAAGGGGGAAATCAGTGGTTTTCTCCATTTTCCTGTGGGAGATGAAAAGCCAAGATCCCTGATTATAAGTGCAGAAACCCTGCTTTAGATCCCTGAGATGTGTATCTCGTCAGTGGAATCAGATCAGATACAGTTGCAACACAGAGCTTGGCTGTAGATTATGGAACTAGTGATGTCTTTAGGATGAAATCCAGTGGTATGGAGATCACTGTAGTGGATGATTAGTTTCTGATGAAATGTGGTGGTTATGTGAGCACTGCAAAGCTTCACAGTAACGTCCAAGAAATGAATATGGTGGGTGGAGTATCCAGGGGTCAGATTAAGTTGGATATAGGATCATAGGAAAGTAAGGCTGGAAAGGATTTCTCAAGGTAATTTCGCCTGGCCCACTGCTTAAAAGGATCATCCCTGACTAAACCATCATAGCCAAGTGTCTGTCCAACATACTATTGAAAATTTCCAGGGATGGTCATACCAGAATTTCCCTAGATAGACTGTTCCACTGCTTGACCACTCTCCAAGTCAGGGAATTCTTTTTAATCTCCAACTTAAATTTTCCCCCCTGAATCACAAGGCCTTGCTCCAAGTCCTGTCCCATATGGCCACGGAAAAAAGCACATTCCCATCTTTTCTATAATTGTCCTTCAAGTATTTGAAGACTGTTGTCAAATTCTCCCTAAGTCTTCCCATCTCTATGCTAAATAACCCTAATTCTTTCAGCCTTTCCTTATAAATCTTGCCTCCCAAACACATAATCATTTTTGTTGCTCTGTGCTGAACTCTTTCCAAATTGTCCACATCCTTCTTGAAATGTGGGGCCCAAAACTGGACACAGTACTCCCAAGTGAAACCACAGCAGTGCTTGAATGAAGTAGAAGAATCATTTCCCTTGATTTACAAGTGCAGGCAAGGTTCTTTGAGTAACAGTGATATCATTTAGTAGACCAATTACATAGTTGGAAAAATTGTTCTTTACAAGCTTGTGACACTCCTGTTACTACAACCCAAAATGTTGTTGGCACTTTTTGCAAAACAGAGCACACTGTTGGCTTATATTCAATTTATAATCTATTGTTACCTCCATGTCCTTTACTGCACTACTGCAGCCTAGCCACTTGTTCCCTAGTCTGTTCTTGTACATGCAATTATTGTGTCCCAAGTGCTTGACTTTGCATTTATCCTTGTTGAATCTCATTTGATGGTTTGAAGACCATTTCTCTAGTCTACACAGGTCACTCTGGATATTAGCCCTACCCTCTGGAGTATCTGTAGCTCCACTCAATTTGGTGTTATTTGCAGATTTGCTCAGCAGGCATTCAGTCATAAAATCATATGATCATAAAATATTAGGATTGGAAGGGACCTCAGGAGGTCATCTAATTCAACTCCTGCTCAAAGCAGGACCATCTTATCCCAGCCAAGTCTTTGTCTAACCAGGTCTTAAAAATCTCCAGTGATGGAGATTCTACCTCCTTTCTGAGTAACCTGTTCCAGTGTTTTAGTACCTTCCTAGTGAGAAAATTCTTCATATTTAACCTTAACTTCCCTTGCTGCAACTTGACACCATTACTTCTTGTTCTGGCAGCTGCCACCGTTAACAAGTCTAACTCCATCCTCTTTAAAACCACTCTTCAGGCAGTTGAAAACTGCTATTAAATCTTACCTCAGTCTTCTCTTCTCCATACTAAAGAAGCCTAGTTCCCTCAACCTCTCATAAGTCATTCTCTACAATTTTTCCACATTCTTTCTGTAGTGGGGACCCAAAGCTGAACACAGTACTCCAGATGTGGCCTCACCAGTGCTGAATAGAGGGGAAGAATCACTTCCCTTTATCTGCTGACAACATTCCACATAATGCAGCGCAATATATCATTAGCCTTCTATGCAACAAGGACACACTGTTAGCTCAGCTTATTTTCCATTTTAATCGCTGGATCCTTTTCTGCAGAGCTGCCACTTGGGCAATCACTCTCCAACCTGTACAATGCATAAGATTGTTCCGTTCTAAGTGCAAGACTTTGTATTTGTCCTTATTGGACCTCATGAGATTTCTTTTGGTCCAATCCTCCAATTTGGTCAGATCTCTCTGAACCCTAACCTTACTCTCTCACCTACTACTCCCTCCAGCTTTGTGTCATCTGCAAACTTGCTGAGTGTGTATTCAATTCCATCTTCTTGATCACCGATGAAAAACAAATTTTGCCCAGAGTAAAACTTGGTGCCCTGACTCTTGGGCACCCATGAGCCTCAGCACACTCTCTCCTCGCACAGGTTGGGAAGGAACCCAGGAGTCCACGGTCCCCATGTGCATTCCAAGCCCACTGGACTCCCTTTCTTTCAAGGGAAACTTGATTCTGGCCCTCCGCTCCTCCACCACTAGCCAACACAGGATCTGAACTCACTTCCTCTGCTCAGGGTTACCCATCATCCAAATCATTAATGAAGATATTATACAATACCAGACCAGGAAGAGACCACTGGGAAATCCCACTTGATACCTCTTCCCCACTAGGCATTGAAACATTAATGACGCCCAGTTGAGTACTATTATGTACCACCTTTATAATATTTAAAACTACCCTGTATTTCCTTAGCTTGTTAATGTGAATGTTGGGAGAAATTGTTAAAAGCCTTGCTAAAGTCAAGATACACTACATCCACTGCTCTCCCCACATCCACAGAACACATCGCTTTATCATAAAAGGAAATTGGGTTGGTCAGGCATGCTTTGCTCTTCGTGAGTCCTTGCTGGCTCTTCCTTATCACCATGTGCTTCTCTAGGTGCTTCACAGTGGATTCCTTGAGGATCTGTTCCATGATCTTTCCAGGCATCGAGGTCAGACTGACTGGTCTGTAGTATCCTGGATCTTCCTTCTTACTTTCTTAAACATGAGCACTAACTTTGTGCATTTCTAGTTATCTAGATTCCACAAGTTTCAAAGAAGATAGCCAATAGGTCTCAAATTACTTTACTCAATTCTTTCAGTACCCATAGGTGTATTCCATCCAGCTCTGCAGATCTGAAAGTATCTAACTTCTCTCGGCAATCCACAACATGTTCTGAAATTACGCTAGGCTGTTTGTCTTCTTTGCTGCTAACTGCACTCTTTTATCTGATAGCTTCCCCTGTTTGTAAAACCTGAAGCAAAAAAAGGCATTAAATACTCTAGACTTCTCTTTCTCATCCATGACTGGATTGCTTTCCTTATTCAGTAGGGAACCTATGGTTTTTCTGCTCCTCCTCTTACTTTTAACATACTTTTAGAATCAGTTTTTATTACCTTTTTATGTCACTTGCCAGCTACATCTCAAATTGTTAATTGGTCTTCCTAACTTCTTCCTGCATGACCATATGTTAATATTATAGTCTTCCCTAGTATATGACCAAAGGTGCTTGCACAAGTTATATTTTCATGTGATTGGGCCCCTGAAAGTGCTCCACAGCTGTGACATATCACAAGTGTATGGCTACAGAACACTTAAAATGGCTAACCACATAAAAAATAAACCCTCATCGACTCAGCTCTTCATTGAAGGCACTATAGAACACAGCACCTTAGGGAACTAATGTTCCCTCAAGGGTTAATTTTTCACACCTTTGTGGGACTAGGCTGTTGTTTGAAGTGGTAAGCACCAGCCCATCCCTGCCCTGCAGGCTGTCAGTGGGGGAGGATGGGGAAGGGGATGGAGCAGCATGGAGCATCAGGCTAGCCTTTGCCTGGCTAGAGGTAGAGCTGGAGCTGTAGGGAAGAGGACTGGCAGAGTGGAATGGAGCCTCCTCACCTCATGGGCCCACCTCCCAGCTACCCCAGCTGGGTTATTGGAGAGACCCTGCCTGGGCCTATGAGGTGAGAGGGGGCTCCCTTCCCCTGCTCCCCCACACTTTATAGTAGAAGTAGCAGATGCTGGCACAGATTTGCCATGGCTGGACCTGCAGGGGTAGGGGGTGTAGTGGAAAGGAATCCCCTCTCCTCGTGGGTCTGGCCTGGCTCTCCCCAGTCCCCCAGCCAGGGAAGCCTGGGGAGCCATGAGCTGAGGGAGCTCCATTCCACCCCAACCCATGGCCAAGCAAAGCAAAGATGGCAGCTGTTTAATACTCCCTCTTCCTCACACTCTGACAGCTAGGGTGGCCATCATACGGGACAGTCCAGTTGTCCTCTGTCCTCTACTGATACAAAGCCTAATGCCTCTACATCCTTTATTTTTCTCTTGAAGAGAAAAATAGAAGACATAAAGGCATTGAGTTTCATATCAATAGAAAACAAAAGACAGAGTAGCAGAAAACTGAAAAGTTTTTTATGTTGGCTACCCTAGTGACATCCCTGAAGCTGGGAGAGGGTGGGGATGAGGAGTAGGGTGGCTCAGTAGCCTCTTTAGAGACTGTTGCAGCACCCCAGCCTGTTGCCAGGGCCATTGCAGACAGGCTCAATCCCCTCAACCCAACAGGTGAATGTCTCTTGGATTGGCAGGGAGGCTCTAACTCCTGGTGCTTTGTAACTCCTATTTCCTCCCTCTTTCTTTCTTTTTTTTTTTTTAAAGTGAGTCAATGTCGTGGGGGTATTAATCCCTAAACCAAACTGCCCAGAAATGGGTCCTGGAAGTTACTGAATGCAGGGGCCCTGGCTCCCTCTGTTTTGTAATTGTATTGTATCAGGATGGAGTATAGTTGAGACTGGATGTCCAGACAGCAGGCATAGGCCTGGATTTTTTAAGATTTTTTAGGTGTTTCTGCAGCTACTGTGTTTCAGCCTGTGTGGCTGAACTCCAGCTGAACTCCTGCTACATGTTCAGGGCAGTAGAGGCTTGGCTGGCTTTTGCTGCCCAGTTCAGGCCCAGTTTGCTGAATTTTCCTTCAGAGTTTCTTTTTGCAGTTTCTGCTGCAGTTAACCCCCTGGGGCCAGGACGTGAAGGTGGAGATTGCCCTACAGCATTGCATAGATCAACGAGGGCTCTTTGCAACTCAGAAAGACCCATGCTGTATGGGTTTCCTTCAGCCCTGTGAACCCAAGGAGCAGCTAAAAGAGCTAAAAACCCAAGGAGCTCCTTTGAATCTCCCCTCTCCAGGCCACTGTGAAAGGGCAGATATGAGCGTGTTGAGCTCCTAGAACTGCCTTTTGGGTGAGCTCCCCATCCCAGACTGCCTGGGAATGGGTGAAGCCTCCCTAAGATGCCGTCTATGAACTACACCTTTAGTTGGTAGCGTTTAAAATTGTATTTAGTGTTTCTTTTGTTTTTTGCAATAAATTTATCCTCTTTGTTTACACTGGTTGTGAGGACCAGTTTGTTTATGCGGGACACCCTAGTAATTTATTTAGTGGGTGTTCAAGCCAAGGTAAAATATATTTAGACTCCAAAATTGAACCCAGTCTTTTTTGACTGGTACCTGGCAGAAGGGTTACATATATGTAGATTTTACATTGAGAAAATCCTATAGAAGAGTATGAATAAGCAATATGTGAAATCATGAAAAAGTTTAACCAGCAAATTATATAAAAATATTCTCCAGCCAGTCTGTAAGATATGGTTGCAGAGCTGCATAATATTGTGACTCAAGGCTCATTTATTTAATTATACTTCACAAAAAAAAAACCCCAACCCCTCCATAGTTCACACATTTCTTGGAGCAGATGCATCAGATTATTTATTTATTTCCCCCTGAAATCTCTCTCTCTCTTTTTATCTTGGTACTTAGATGGCTCTCATTGATGTAGTATGTGAGCTACGGTTTTTTTTTGAGCATTTGGATGTGTGCCACTAGTTAGCTGTGTTACATTAATTGCATACAGTATTGTGTAATATAGATTTTATGAATGACGTATTGCATCCCAGATCATGTAACTTATCAACAGCGACTAGCAGCAATCCTCAATGGACCAGTACAAAATGGTAAAACGGGCACTCAAAAAGCAAGACTGAAATTTAAAACTACATATACATTTTGTGGATCAAGTATCCAAATCAATCAGAATCCAGTCTTATGAGAGGTTTCAAGAATCAAAATGAGAGACATGAACCAACATTGCTGATCACTTAAAAATTCAATTTATGTCACATAGTTATTGGTTCATCTGGAGTTTCATTATTTTTTGTTTCAATGATGGAATATTGTTCCTTGATAGGATTAAGTTCTTTAAGGGCTCCACATTTTGAAACTTTATATTTGTAAGTCCAAAATAGAACATGTATCATAAACCAAGGAACAACTACTTTAACATATAAATGTAATTTTATAAATGTTGTACACTGTCTCGGGAAATCTAATTCTGAAAAATACATCAACATTAGCGTAAGTATGAATGTGTATATGAAGAGTGAAAAATTGGCTGAAATACTAAACAAAAATTAAAGATAACCAGCAAGGACTGAATTGGAGTGGGAGAGAAGTCTCAGGAGAATCCTTGAAGTCTAAGTAAGACCAATTGTCTGTTTCATTAATTATCTAGAAGACAGAGTAAAGACTGAGTTAATTGAATTTGCATATGAAAAGAAACAAGAAAGAATTGCAAATACCAGGGACGAGAGACAAATTATTATTAGAAATATGGACAAATGGCTTTTGGAAAATACAAGCTAATAAATTTATAGAGAAAGAAAAGCATAACAAACAATAATACCAAAAGTTGTTTTGAAGTGATATTATACAGTGAGCTAGATAGCACTGTTTTACAGTGAGTTTGATATCACTGACATTTGAAGTGTGATATGTCAGCAAAAATCGATGCAATTTTAAGCAGCATATTCAGAGAAATCATATCACAGAAGAAGGACATCATAATGATCCTTATTTAGGCGGCTCTGTTGGAAATGCATCTTGGACAGTGCGTTGAAATATAAGTATTGAACTACAAGAAAGATAATGATAACATGCCTTTTTTCAGAGAAGAGCAAGGAAAACCTAAGTCATTTGAAAAGAAGTGTCAAGGATTAATCTTGCAAAGCACAGAACGCTTTAGCTCTGATTTAGCACAATATTTTAACATGACTGAGTTAAAGCAGGTGAGTAATGTCACTGAAGTCAATTAGATTACTTAAGGTTAATCACATGCTTAAGCAATATGCTGGTGCAGGATGACAACTCAATACTGGAGCTGAGTGAAATTTTTCATATAAGTAAGTTATTTACCAAAACCTGCAGTTTTGTGGTAAACAAAACTATTTGCAAATGTGGTGAATCATTCAGTACGTTCTTACTTTTAACTTCAAAATAGTCTTTCAAGACCAAATTTAGCTAACTTTAATTTTAAATATTAACAAATTTTGAGAAATCATTTTAGATAGAACAAAGAATTTTTTTCCTAAAACAATCAGAAGGGTAGAACGGCTTGTTTTAGTGAATAAACCAAAACTTTTGGCTTAGGATCAGGTTCATTTTGGGGTATGGGTTCTAGCCCCTGAAGTGAAAAAAGTTTTCATAATTCTGTTTAACTCTCTGAACACTATTCAGAGAAGTCCTCGCATAGGACTCCTGACTAAGGTGGTACTTTTGTTAAGGCACCTTGTTATGATTTCAGCAGTGTGAGTTTGAGTCTTTTATAGGACTTCTGAATAAGGCTTGAGAACCTGATCATCTGAGCCTAAGTACCATAGCTGGATGTATGTGATGCTGGTTAGTCCCAAAGGCAGGCAGTTTTTGACTCCAGTAGACCTTTGCCACGTTTGACTCAGAACCTTTCTGGAGAAGACCCTCAAAGAACTCAGAGTAAACCCCATATCCAAACCCCATATCTAAACAATAATAAGTGCTATATACATCCCCAAAGAGCAGAAACCTAACACACAACACAAGTAAAGATATAAATATCCAAGAATGAGAGCAATTGTGTAGAAAAATCAACAGGGTTAGAATAACAGGATCAACCTAACATCCTATCAATCCAGTGTGGTTAAGGCATGCCAGCTTTTACAACCCATCATAGACTATCCCTTCATTCGAGGGTGATTTCTATTTCAGATCATTAGGTCTTAAAGTGACTTAACCTTCCAGTCCTTGAGCCACAGATCCATCCACAATAGTCATAGGTCTTTCTGCAGGGGAATTTAGACCACAGGCTGGGATTTATCTCCTTTCCTTCCTCTACTCTCTCTTCTCTGCCTTGAGACCAAGACACATTACCTCAAAGCAGGCTCTCACTTAATTGAGATTTTGCTATCATTAGAGTTTCTCCCAGCTCTTAATGTTGGCATTGATTTTCTTGAGGTATGCCTTGACTTTCTCCTTGTGTTTCCTCTGGCCATTGCAAGATCTCAGGCTGCACCTAAGCTGGGAGTACAGCCCTCACTTTGGCAGTTAAGAATTGGGCAACCACACTCAATTTCTGGTCCAACAAAGTTGGTGTTTGATGATCACTGACTCAAAGTTAGTAATGTGGGCTTCAGCAAACACACTGGAGTTTGTGTGGTGTTCTTCCAGTTTGATGCAGATTTTCCAAAAGCATCACTGGTGATACAGATTTTCCAGGCTCTTGAGATAATGATAGTAGGTCACTCATGCTTCACATCCATAGAGGAAAATAGGGATGATGATTGCATTGTAGACCTGGAGCTACTATCCATACAAGAGAACAAAGTGGCAAACACCCTAACTGGTCACCACTGACTCCCCAGTCTGGATAACTAAGTATTCATTTACATCTGTGTTGGTAGGAGCCTGGAATGAGGCTCAAACTCATCATGCTAATGCTGTCTCAAGATGCCTTATAACTGTTTTGATGACATGCATGAGCAAGAACTGTGGGCAACAGTATTACTCAATTAATAAAGTAAGAAAAACCTGGACAAAACAGCAGAAAGGTTTTATTTGGCTATGAAATAGTACTCCAAAGACAACAATTTGCATATATTGCAATCCATGGCTTGTAGATAGTGCCTGAAATGTGTGTTTGGAGGGCAGGGGGGTGGTGCATGCTGCAAGGTTTCAGGGCCAGGACTTGCTAAAATTAAAGTAGTATAGCTGGGCTTACATGGTGCCTAAAGCAGGTTTATAAGCACTGATGAGTGACTTGCCTAGTCTGTTGTTATGCTAATAATGATATAATTCATGGTGCCCCAGGGCACCCTGTTTAGGAGGCAGCTTCTGGTTTAGGAGTCATCTTATATGAAGCAAACCTGAAAATGCCACTGTGGAGTCTAATTTCTTGTGTTGACACTACCAGTTTCAGTTCCATTCTCTAGCACACAGTATTTATTATGAATACTTTATACAAAGCTTTTTCTTTTATCACTTAAAATCACTAACTTGGAAACATGTTTTAGACATTTGTGTAATTATGGTAAGGCTTGTAGGTTTACTGTGTAAATGTGATCTGTTACAGACCCATTCATGAGCATACAATATTTATTATTAATACTGTAAAAAGCTTCCTCCTTCATCAGTTACAATCAATAAATATAGTATATATTTTAATAGTGTTGGAGTGGTGTTACAGCTGTATTTCAGATGTTCTGTAATTATTACAAGAAAGCAGCTGGATATGGTTGTGTCCAAAAGTAGAGATGTTTGTATAGAATTATTCTATACCATATACAATGCTTGGATTCTGTTGCAGTTGTACATGGTAGTTTGTACCCTTCAGAAAAAGAGTCTGATGCAAAAGAAGGATGTATAACTTGTTGAACCTGGCAAAGAAATAGCACTGGTTATTACACCTTCTATAAAATAATCTATGATAGATTAGCTAAAGAAAAAAAGCCCAAGCAGCCTCAGTTTGTGACACTGGTACACTTAATGTTGAATAATGTTGGTGGGGAGATTTCATATACATCACAGAATCGCAGTAGTGTCATAGAAATATTCACATAGCAAGTAGCTATACAGATACCTTACCCAGGATTTGCTCACAGTTACATGATTTTTTACTTTTATTTTTTATGCTTAAAGCTGATTGGGTGGCTAAAGCTAAGATCCTAAATTAGTCCTAACTAAATGTCCAGGAACTTAAATGAGAGTGGTCTGATTTTCATCTGATTTTCAAAAATCCTAAGAACTTGCAGCTACCACTGACTTCACTGACACTTCTCAGACTTTTAAAAAACAGGCCTCTTGAGCTGTTCAGCAGTTATCCCTGACTGGGGATACCTAACTCGTGATGTTGTTTGGATGTGGTTTTTAAAAAGAAGAGTTAAAAAATTTCATGGTTTTCTGCCTCTCTAATAATGGTGATTTTTTTTTTTTGTGGGGAACAGACATTCCTTAAACTTGTAAATGATTGTTTTTACCCAAAAACTGACAAATAGTGAATAAAAGTATAATTTCAGAGAAACATCAGTGGCTTGAAATCTGAATGTAACATTCTTTTGAAGAATTCAGTTTGCTTTGTTTATTCCTGGTTATCAGCAAGCAATCAATTTCTTCAGCAGAAGTTGCTCCAGTGAGGGCACAGTGGGGATATATGCATATATATAAAGTTGAAGTAGAGAGTTAGCCATTTGATTCTTATTGACGGTAATGAGAACCACGTGGCCAGATCCCTGCTTAGGACATGGAAAACTTGTTCCAATGGTTCTACGTATCATGAAAAAAATGTTTAACAGAAAAAGACTGTGGCCTTCAGTCCTTCTAAATATAAAACACATTCCCATCATAAAAAAAAAAAAATTATCAAAATGAGCTATAAAAATACTAGCACTGTATAAAATATTTGATTGCAAATTTATGGAAATGGTATCATCTACTATTATCATTCCCATAGAGGCTACTTTCCTATTGTGCGCTGATACTTAACAAAGACATAAGATGCTTTATCTTTTACTAGCCTTCAGTGCCCGTTCTTCTCTACACCTTCTGTGACTGTGTTTTTGACCCTGTCTCTGCACTGCGTATACATTAGCACGTACCTGAGCATAAGTGCAGGACTCAGAAAGGTCCTCTTGTATCTTACCCCTAGTGGTTAAATACCTATTTGACAAGCTTCTGCCCCCATATATTCAAACCTGCATCTTTTTGATTTTGTAGCATAGTAGTTTAACTGCCACACCACCCTTTCCCCTCTCCACCCTTCTTTTGGCTCTGCCTCCCCAAAGAGCAACCCAGAGTGGGAGATAAGTAGGACCAGGAGTAAAAGAATAAGCTAGGGAGTGCTGGGTCACCCTTGGAGAAGGCTTAGGGTTTTAGCCTGGGCTTTTGATCCCGGTAATGCCAGGCCTTCTCTACTGCACAGCTCCATATATTTTATCCAATAACTATTACATGTAAGGGACAGTAATCCATCTACAAAAGCAGTGCAAAAGCAAGGATTGGAAAATTTCTAACTTGTGGTATGGTGATAATAGTGCTGTGCTGGAAAGTCAGAGAATTACAGATCTTCCACTTGATAGGTAAGTGTCTCAACTATTCAGCTGTTGGGGCTAAAACATGAAAGTTTCCTCCTCCTTTGGTGTCCAATAACCATTAGTCATGACTTTCTAGTTGGCTCATTCTCATAACTAAGACATACTTATGCTTCCACAGTGAATGTGCATGTGTATCCCACTACCTACCCAATTGCTGTGTACTTATGTGCATGCTCTTGTGTATCTGTACAACCTGAATAATAGAGTCCCAGTCTGTCAAAGATGCAACTTACATGACTAGAAAGCAGCCATTTAGATACATAAAGGAAAATAAAATTCTACCCAAAGTGTTTAGTTTTTCCCAGACGTATGGAAGAGATACCACATATGAGAGCTATATTCACGTATGTTTCAATGCACTTCTGGTTGTACAAGAGAAGGATATAATTCCATTGCACCAGAGTGTTCATAACATAAACTGTAAGTGATGCTGTAGCGATTTGCTATCTGATGTCATCAGTAAACTATTTTGGACTTTTTATGTCCAGGTGAGTACAGTTTATTTTTTGAAATTCCCTTAATCTAAAATGTAATGACTTGCACATGTGTGTCCTACTACTGTGAGTTGTAATGACTGCTATGGTTTGGAGAAAACAACTGTTGCTGAATTCCTTTGCTAGCTTTCATCAGTAAATGTATTAGCTGCTCTTACATTAGGCTTTTACATTACAGATACCATATTTACTCAAATACAAGACAAAGTCCCACCCCACTCCCACAACCCTCCTAAGCCAGCATAGGGATAAACGCTCCTCATCTTCAGCATAAACACTGGATAAACGCTCCTACATTCGCTTATAAAGAAACTTCATTGAATACATTGTCTATCATTAAACTGCTGCCACAGCAGCATGTGCTCAGTAATGGAAACCAACTATGAAGTTGATTAAATGCAGCCAACACTGAGCAAACCCATGGTCTATATGGAGTAAATACATTAATAGGAAACTTTTTTGTATTACAAAACTACTAACTAAAATAAACTACATTAACACACATCTGAAAACCTCCCCTACAACAATACCTTGTTCTTATTACACACTTTTCCATCATTAATGTACTAACTTTTCATGAACCTCTCCCAAACCAGGAGGAAGCAACAATTTTCATTCCATCCTTTTGTCCTTTTGAAAGAAACACCACCATTATTTTTTCCTCCATCTCTTCTCTGCCCTATCCTTTTCTTTCACATTTGCATCTTGAGCCACGTAGTATCTCAATTCACATGTGCCAGTCCAAACGTTGTCTTCTGGTAAAAGTCCATCCTTTGACCAACATTATGTTTCTCCTCTTCCATATCAGTACTGTCATATGCAGTAGTATGGCTCTCGGTCTGCATCTCCAGTCCTTTGGACATTAACCCATGGAATACCATTTCATATGTTAAGTCACATTTCACTCATACTCCTCTTACCACCTCCTTTATTAATTCCTGCTTCTTGCCTGAAGTTCTTCTAGCTCTTCCACCATCTTCTTCACTTCTCCTTTACCAATATTTCTGAAAAAAATTATCTTGTTTTTCTGTTGATCATTGTCCACCACTCCCAGATAATCTTGTAGTATCTCTTCACTATTATCCATGATTTATACAGTTCCATATATTCTTGACAGGTCTTCTTATCTTGTAATAAAGGAGAATTTAACATTCACATTCCTTTACCCCTACCTTTACTTATTTTCCATGTTTAACATCCAGTGACCACTGAAGGTCATATCTGTGATTTCCTTCTTTCCAATCCCTAGCTTATTTGACATTAATACAAAATCAATCCTTGTCACTTTTCTCCCACTCAGTTCCATCCTCATAATCACTTTCTCACCAGGCCATGCATCTTTTAAGCCTATTATCTTATTATATTAATCAGTACTTTTGACTAATTGTCCATTTTTCCCTTCCCTTTTAAGGTCAGTGTTTTCAAATTTGCCCATCACTTCCATGTCTTCAGGGAGAGCAAGAGCTACTAGAAAGTGTGTCAGGGGGATAAAGGGGCTGGAGAGGAAAGAAAGCAAGGGGGCTACCTGATTCCCTGCCCCCCAGATTTATTTTCTTTGCTGTAACAAAGGGAGGGAGACATATTCAAAGCAAACCTCCAATAATTAGATATCTATAAAATTATAAAAAAAAAATAATTTTCCATATATAGAATCTAGTTCTTGGGGATCATCTTATAGTCAGGGTCAATCTATATTTGAAAAAATGCAGTAATACAGGAATTGGCTTCTTTTAAACTCTGGACAATAAAATAAAACAAATGAATGCCTTTGTGACGATAAAAACTTCAGTCCTTTGGGTTCCACGATAATGTCACAGAGAGAACACTACCACGTAAGTAGACTTACCTGCACTTTTTATTTGTGGAATGAATAAATCACAACAAAGTTCACTTTCTTCCAGTGTTATAGGTGGAATCTACTACATATTATAGTTAAAAAAAATGCTTGGTGAATTAAGGCTGGAGCCATCCACATATGTGTAATGATTTTGAGGGTTTTTCACTCTTGCTTACATGCTGCACCTAAGGACAGCATAGAATCACAGAATCAGAGAAGTAGGTCTGGAACAGACCTCCATAGTAGTCCAACCTCTCATCCAGTCTCTTCTCTCCTGGAATGTATCTCCAGTTAGAATCTTGAGTGTAATTCTTACTCATTCCAAACAACTGCCTCCTCCCTTCTCTCTGACATTTTTCTGAACTGCAGAAAAATCAACAGATGGGGGGAAAGTACTTTGCAAAATTATGTAATCAGTTTACAGGGCCTAAATTATTCTCCCCTGATATTAGTGTTGTGGAAAAGAGCTGGGTGTGTCTTAAACTCTGTGGATCCTGTGAAATTATACTGTGTAATTAGTCTAGCATGTCTCAAGCTATCTAGATTCCTGATCCCTCTGTTTGGCTCTTTGTTCACCAGAAAAAAAGCCAATTCTGTTACTGTTGAGGTCATTTGCTCTACCAAAATAGTTTAACAGCTTAGAAGGCCAGAAAGCTTCATTATGATCTAATCTGATCTCCTGAATAATGCAGGATGTACATTTTTCTAAATAACCATGTCTTACAATTTTATGCTACGAGTGGGGACAAGGAAATAGGGGTGGGAGCTAGTGCAGCCAGGAAAAACATTAACTTATTCATAGATTTTATTACTGAAGAGGGAAAGCACTGCAATATTTTCATCCTCCATTCCAGACCAACACACATCGCTAAGGCCCTAACAAACGTGTCTAGGATGTTCCTACTCAGTGTCTAGGTATGGCTCAGTAGGAAAGCACTCTTCCTTTCTCTAGCTGGGGGGTAGACTTTTTGGGTGTTTAATACATTTCAGACCTTCACACCATGCTACAGAAGAAATAATACAGCTAGAGGTATTTGGGCAGATGAGAATTTGGTGTTGGTCCAAAGTCATTAAAGTCAATAAAAACACTCCCATTGATGTTAGAAAGCACTGGATCAGGGCCTTTTTGATTTTCTTGTTCCTAACTAGACAGTCCATTTCCAAATATTCTCTCACTCTTTGCCCCTGTTATCTTGGGCCTGATTTTCATGCCCAATTATTTTGACTTCTTGCAAGCATTTGATTTAAACAAATGCCATGGAAATTCCTATTTTGTGCAGTCTCTCACTGCACAAAATACATAATATAATAATGGCACTTGAATACATAATGTAAGAGCCCAAATTTACACATAGTTTTCCACATGTATTTTTGAAATTCTAGCTCATTTTGTGCAAGTAAAATCCAATGATTTCCTTGACACTCATGCCAGACCCAAGAATACCATCATAAAGGATTTACAGGTTGTCTGTTGTAGTTGTGTTAGTCTAAGGACATAGGCAGACAAGGTTCTTTGGGTAGATGTGATGCCCTTTATTAGCCCAACTAAATAGTTGGAAAAATTGTTCTTTGCAAGCTTTCAGGCACAAATGCCCTTCTTCAGGCATGGGTGAAGAAGGCCTATGTAAAAGATATTACATCTACCCAAAAAACCTTGTCATCATAAAGCATGTCTCATGCACTGTCTCCTATGCTGTGCATGCCAAACTCTGCAAAAGGAGACAATGTTGCCATCATAGGCTGGCACTGTTTTTGTCCTAAGTGTTGCTATAAGGCAATGATATTGGCTCATTTTTTGTAAGATGGTGCAGACTGGAAACAAATGGCCAGCATATGCTTTGCAGGGGCACTCCCAGTGTACGCGGAGGTGGTATAGACATGACTTAGCTATCTAATCCTTAGATTAGGCTCAGCCCAGGGTTTCATGGTGAAAACTGGGAGACAGTGTAGTACAAATGCAGATGGGCCCTTAATATATTGATTTGCCCATTCATCTTGGAAATAGAATGCCCAGTCTCTCTGGAAACAACTTCATCGGTACCATTCCTACCTTCCTATCACAATTTTGGGCTTAAGAGATCCAGGTCCATGCAAAGAAAAGGGATGGGCAACCTTTTTTCCGGGGGCAAAAGAGTGGGGTAGGTAAGTAGGGATGTGGAAATCACTCAGGAAAGGTATAGGTGAAGGCTGTCAACCTTCTTCTGTATACACTTCTGTCACCATAGGTATTTTGGCAGCTATAGTGGAGTTATTTCTATCACAGTTTTAATGGAAACATGCAGTCAAAGCCAGTGCAAAAGTACAGGCATCTTTCAGGTTTGGAGGCCTTAAACATGTTTAGAGAGAAATCTCAGTCCTTGAGAAGATGGTGTGGGTGAGTATTTCCATGAGAGGATGATCTGGATAATTGCTATGACTAGTTTAATATTTGATACTATGGAAGACTATGGAGATACTTAGAAGAAACTTGCCTTATTTGTTTATTTGGTCAAAAGCCAGTTCTCTTCCAAAACAATTATCCCAGGAGTGTTATAAAAACTATTTTGGGGTCAGATCCAGTAGAACAGATGGGAAAATTGACATTTGATGGTTAGCAGACCAACACTATGCAAAACACTCTCTGCATATATTTAATAGTTGTGCTCTCTTCCCAGCCTTCATTTGCCTACAGTTCTTAAGTCTTTATCCTGTAGATTGAAGAATTGAGAAGGCCATGAACACCCACTACTGTCAATGGAGTTCCAGCCACATGCCTGAGTACAACTTGTAGGCTCTTAGTCTTAGGGCTTATTTACAAGGGCATACACAGGAAGGGGGGAATTAGATCCTTCAGCATTAAACTTGAATGAAAAAGGGCCACTTTACTTCTCAAAGAGAGCATCCATTCAAGGGATTTAAAGCACTTAGGAGTGGAAGAATTAATGGAGTTTCCTAGAGCATTGAATCCAGTCCTCTGCTATTGCAGCACACCATGCATCTGCACAAAAGAGTCCATAATAAAATTCCCTCGAGTCCCTCCCAGACACTACAGGCCCAGCCCTCTGATGACAAATGTAGGAACCTTAGGATGTTGTTACATGTTAACTTAAATACATGTTAAGGGCCCTTAAAACAGGAGTGTTCTACACATTAGGGCAAGGAAAAACTTGCTAAGGGGCCTCTGAGCAGTTCAGAGATAATCGTTTTCCATCAAGAATTATCTTGAACTAATTTTAGGCAGTTTGTTTTGCAGTCACATGTGACTTCTCCAGAGGCCCAAAGCCAGCTGGGAGCAGGCCTCCAGCACTCCAGGAGGCACCACTCTCAGCCACCCGGCTTCCTAGGGAAGTTGTTCTTGTTCCTACCTTGGGCGTCTTTAACAGTAGATTAGATAGTTACTTGGCTGAGGTCCTGTGACCCCAGCACTCGTTCCTGCCATTGGTGGGGGGTCAGACTAGATGGCCTGCTCTAGGCCCCTTCTAACCCTAGATACTATGAAACTATGAAACCGTAATTTCCCCCACAGTGCCAGTGGGGTAGTACCTAAAAGTAAGAATCCCATCTCTCCCGTCTTGTTCCAGGCTCTTCCTGGCCCCTCAGGACTCCCCACTCTCCCCTCTGTCCCAAAGAACTCCCCCTGTCTCCCCTGTCCTGGGGTAGAGTGCTGTAGAGTATGTCTACACAGCAAAGTGATACATCAAGCTATCAGCAGTGAATGTATTAACTCTGGAACTAGATGACAAATAGCCTCATTAGCATGACCTTACATCTGAAAGAGGAAACATGCATGAAGTTCAGAAGATCCTAATCTCACAACTAGTTTTGGTGAGTAGATCCCCATGCTCACACAGTGTAGTCACAAGACTGGATCCTAAAGATTCTCTAGCCTTTAATAAACTGAGCAACTTCAGATTTTTTTTTTCTTTTTATATAATGTCAATAATTACTAAGCCCAGAGACTGCAAGGCAGAAGCAGATGTAAGTACCTCATCAGACACATTTATTACGTGGGAGAGGAGAGAAGCAGGGGCTAAAATATCCATGTAATCAGTGAATAAGCAGACATCCTGGTTCACTGACTTTATAACTTATTTTAATACATAGGTGTGTCACTGAATCAGATTTGGCTAGAATGTATTTTCAACCAGGGACTCAAAAATACCCCAAACTTTTTTTGATTCACAAAGACACATGAAAGCCAAGTGTGCACTGCTCTTCTGGGGTGACACTCGGAATAAGTAAACTGAGGTTAATGTACAGAAGTGCTAGAAGATGTGTTAATTATTTCTACAGCAAGTATAAATGCAAAGGAGTAGAATAAAAATGTGTAATATATTTCCAATGTTATTTTAAGCAATTGGAATAGATCGCAACACACCAGAAATAATAATAATAATAATAATAATAATGGCAGTGATGGTGGAGGGAAATCTGAAATTACTGTGATTTAATATTTACAGAATTGGAACTCTGAAAGATTAGATTAAAGAATCCTTGTCAAATAAAATGGCTGATATAAGAATCTATACCCCTAAATGGGTGTGGGTTTATAGTAGTCATGTACAGGGAATATGATAATTAAGTTCCATCTTCTTTTCTAGACCTCTTTTCTCTTGCCATCTAAACCATTTAATTTGCTTTTTATAGTAAAATAGCATCTATAGACAGTTTTAATGACCTAATAAATGATTTATAGATATTTTGATTCAACTACTGTATCATCTAATAAGTCAATAGGTTTCCTATTAAAATACTATTAAATTATCTTTATATAAAATGTGTAAATAACTGTGCCCTTAATAATTATTTCTTGATCATTGCCCTAAGCTGAATTAATATTAAAATCTCAGCATTATTCGTTCTGATCTCTTAGAGATTTCAAGAAAGGAAAATATATACTTTTCCCACAAATCTCAATTGAAAAAATGTCTTTTCTGTACTTCCTTCTGTACAGCATTTTCTGTACATTCAAAAATTTTCATTCCAACTCTTGTGTCTGGATTATTGTAATGTCCTTTTTGCTAGTCTTGACAAATGCAAACCTGTCTGCTGATACTATTTCATAATTATACTGTAAAGAACATTTTCCATGCTTGTCATTTGACCATGTCACCCTTCACCAATCTCTGTTTATTTCTCTCTCTGTAGAAAATTAGGGTTGGAAGGGACCTCAGGAGGTCATGTAGTCTAACCCCTTGCTCAAAGCAGGACCATTCCCAGCTAGACCATGCCAGCCAAAGCTTTGCCTATCTGGGTCTTAAAACCTCCAAAGATGGAGATTCCACAACTTCTCTGAGTAAACTGCTGCAGTGTTTTACTACCCTCCTAGTAAGAAAATTCTTCCTAATATCTAACCTAAACTTTGCTTGCTGCAACTTGAGACTATTGTTCTTTATTCTGCCATTTGCCACCACTGAGAACAATTTAGCTTCATCCTCCTTTGAATCCCCCCCTTCAGGAATCTGAAGGCTGCTATTAAATCCCCTCTCAGTCTCCTCTTCTCTAGAATAAGCCTAATTCCCTCAGCCTATCTTCATAAGTCATGTGCCCCAGCTCCCAAACCATTTTTGTTGCCTTTCACTGCTGGACTGTCTCCATTTTGTCCACATCCTTTCTGTGGTGCAGGGGTGAGGAGGCAAAACTGAACACAATACTCCAGATGTGGCCTCACCAGTGCTGAATAGAGGGAAATAATCACTTCTCTTGACCTACAAGCAGCACACCTACCAATGCATCACAGTATGCCATTCACCTTCTTGGCAACAAGGGCACACAGTTGGCTCATATTCATCTTATTGTCCACTGTAACCCCTAGGTCCTTTTCTGCAGAGCTGCTGCCCAGCCTGTACTGGTAAAAGGGATTTTTCCGACCTAAGTGCAAGACTTTGTGCTTGTCCTTGTTGAACCTCATTAGATTCCTTTTCAGCCAATCCTCCAATTTGTCTAGGTCATTCTGAATCCTATCCCTACCCTCTAGCATATGTTCTAGTCCTGCCAGCTTGGTGTCATCTGCAAAGATGCTGAGAGTGCACTTTAAGCCATCTTCCAGGTTGTTGATGAAGACAGTAAAGAAAGCCATCCTCAGGACTGACCCCTGGGGTACTCCACTTGATTCATAGATGATAGGGGCTGAAAGGGACCTTACAAGATCATTGTGTCCAGCGCCATTGCACATGGGCAGGAAAGACTGCTGGGGTCAGATGACTCCAGCAAGGTGGACATCAGGTTGCTTTTTGAAGATCTTCAAGTCAGCTGATTGTACCACCTCTGGGGGGAGTCTGTTCCAGACCCTAGGCTCTCAAATAGTAAAGAAATTTCTCCTTATGTCCAAATGAAGTGATCTTCAGGCAGTATGCATCCATTGTTTCTTGTTTTCCTCTGGCGTGCCTTGGTGAACATATGTTCCCCTAGGCCCTGATGTACAACCTTTTGGTACTTATAGGCTGCCACTAAGTCCCTTGTAAGTTTTCTTTTATTCCAAGATGAACAGCCCTATGTATTTCAGCCTCTCCTCATATGACCTGCTCTCCAGACCTCTAATCATGCACATAGCCCTCCTTTGGACTCTCTCAAGCTTCTCCTCATCTTTTCTGGAGTGCAGCACCCAGAACTGGACACGGTACTCCAGCTGAGTCTCACCAAGGCCAAGTAGAACAGGAGGATGACATTCTTAATCTTGCTTTAGATGCATCACTAGATGCATGCCAGTGTTTATTTGTCCTTCCAGCTATGACATCACATTAGTAGCTTATGTGCATTCTGTGGTCTATTATTACCCCCAGGTGTCTTTCAGTTGTGGTGCTGGCAAGTGTAGTGCTGCCAAGCCTGTAAATATGTTGCAGATTATTTCTTCCACGATGGAACACTTTACTTTTATCTGTGTTAAATATCATCAGGTTTTGATCCACCCACCTTGCAGGCCAGTCCAAGTCAGCAATGTATCTACAGGCTGTCCTGAAGCATGACCACACTCCCCCCAAATCTGGTGTTGTCTGCCAACTTTACCAGTATGCTTTTAACACCCAAATCCAAATAATTGATGAACATGTTGAAAAGCACTGGTCCAAGTATTGGACCCTGAGGGATGCCACTGTTCAGCTTTCACCATGTTGACTCCAGCTAGACATTGAGCCATTGATTACTACTCTTTGAACCCAATGTTCCAGCCAGTTTTCTATCCACTAGTTTTCTATCCACCTTACAGACCATTCAGCCAGCCCACACTTCCTTAGCTTGCTCGCAAGAATCTTATGGAAGACTGTATCAAAGGTCTAGCAACATCCACCAGTCTCCTCACATCCACAGAGCCAGTCACCTCATCAGAGAAGGCAAGCAGGTTGGTCAGGCATGACTTGCCGTGGTGAATCCATGCTGACTGTTCCTAATCACATGGTTCTCCTCCAAGTCCTTAGAAATTGATTCCTTAAGGATCTTCTTTATTGTTTTTCTGGAGACTGAGGTGAGGTTGACTGGTCTGTAGTTCTCTGGATCCTCCTTTTTCCCTTTCTTAAGTATGGGCACTATGTCCTTTTCCAGTCATCTGGGACTTCTCCTGATCACCGTGAGTTTTCAAAGATGATAGCCAGTGGCTCTTTACTCATATCAGCCAACTCCCTTAGCGCCTTTGGGTGCATCCCATCCTGCCCCATGGATTTATATATGTCCAGATTCTCTAAATAGTCTCTAACCTGTTCTTTTGCCACCGTTGGCTGCTTACCTCCTCCACAAACTGTGCTGCCCAATGAAGTAGATGGGGAGCTGACCTTGCCAGTGAAGTCTGAGGTAAAACAGGCATTGAGCACTTCAGCCTTTTTCTGCATCTTCTGTCACAAGGTTGCATCCCCATTCAGTAAGGGACCCAGATTTTCCCTGATCCTCCTCTTGCTACTATTATACTTGAAGAAACCTTTTTCATTACTCTTTGCATCCTTTGTCCAAGTTTCCACTTAAACGCTTCTTTTTTGTGATTTAGTTTACTGAGGAGTTCCCTGCTAAGCCAAGATAGTCTTCTGCCATATTTGCTTGTCTTCCTGTAAATCAGGATGGTTTGTTCCTTCACTTTCAGTAAGGCTTCTTAAAAGTACAGCCAGCTCTCCTGGACTCCTTTCCCCCTCAGACTGGCTTCCCATGGGATCCTGCCCATGAGTTTCCTTAGTGAATTGAAGTCTGCCTTTCTGAATTCCAGGACCCTTACTCTGATGCTCTCCATCCTTCTTTTACTCGAGATCCTGAACTCTGTCATCTCATGGTCACTGCTACCCGAGTTGCCATCTACTACTACATTCCCCACCTATGTCAGAAGTGGACTGGCCAAGTTCACCAAAGACACCAAACTCTGAGGTAAAGCATCCACACCTGAGGACAGAAGAGTGATCCAGGCCAACTTTGACAGGCTCAGGAAATGAGCAGATGAGAACCTGATTGTGTTTAACACCAAAAAATGCAAGGTTCTCCACCTTGGGAGGAAAATCCTGCAGCATGCTTATAGGCTCTGCAGTGCTATACTGGTTATCACTACAGACTTGGGGGACATGATTGGCCACAAGATGAATGTGAGCCTTCAGTGTGATTCTGCAGCTAGTAAATTGAGCAAAACGCTGACTTGCATCCATAGATGCTTCTCAAGCAAATCCCAGGATATCATTCTCCCATTGTACTCATTCTTGGTGAGGCCACGGCTGGAGTACTGCATCCAGTTTTGGGCTCCACAATTTAAAAAAGGATGTGAAGAAGCTTGAGAGAGTACAGAGGAGGATCACGGGCATGATCAGAGGTCAAACAACAGACTTTGTGATGAAAGGCTGAGAGCTATGGGTCTCTTCAGTCTGAAAAAGTGCAGGCTCAGAGATGAAGTGGTGGCCACCTATAAGTTTATGAGGGGTGCTCACCAGGATGTGGGGGAATGTTTGTTCACCACAGCGGCCCAAGGGACAACAAGGTCAAACGGTCACAAACTCCTCCATGACCACTTCAGGCTGGACATAAGGAAGAACTTCTTTACTGTCTGAGCCCACAAGGTTTGGAATAGACTGCCTCCAGAAGTGGTTCAAGCACCTACTTTGAATGCCTTCAAGAGACATTTGGTTGTTTATCTTGCTGTGGTCCTATGATCCCTGCTGACTTCCTGCCCCTGGGGCAGGGGCTGAACTGAAAGATCTACCAAGGTCCCTTCCAGCCCTAGTGTCCATGAATCTATGAATCTTCCCTGTTTGTGAGCAGCAGGTCTAGAAGAGCATAGCCCCTAGTTCGCTGCTTCAACACTTGCACTAGGAAGTTGTCCCTAACACTCTCCAAAAACTTCGTGGATTGCCTGTGTACTGCTGTGTTGTCCTGCCAGAAGATGTCAGGGTGATTTAAGTCCCTCATGAGAACCAGGGCCTGTGATTAGAAAACTACTGCTAGGTGCGTGAAGAAAGCCTCATCCACTACTTCCTCCTGGTCTGTTGGTTTATAGCAGACCCTTACCATGACATCACCCTTCTTGCTCTCCCCTCTCCCATTAACCCACAGACTTTTAATAGGCTTATCTCCAGTGTCATACTAGAGCTCTGAGCAGTCATATAGCTCATTTACATAAACTGCAACTCCTCCTTCTCTTCTCCTCTGCCTGTTTTTCCTGAAGTTTTACTCATCGATGACAGTGCTCCAGTCATCTGAGCTATCCCACCAAGCCTCTGTTAGTCCAATCAAGCCATATTTAAGTGACTGTGCAAGGACTTCCACTTCTTCCTGCTTGTTTCCTAGGCTCCATGCATTTGTGTACAGGCACCTGAGGTAACTTGCTGTTTGCCCTGATTTATGGCAAAGTCATAAGAAAGCATGAGAGCACCACCCTGTTGCCCCCTCCTTTTTGCTCTTCCTCCAGTTCTCCTGTTTCCTCACTTACCTGAGGGATTTGGTCTCCAACCCCCAGTGAGGAGTTTAAAGCACTCCTCACTATGTTAGTGAGCCTGTCTGCAAAGATGCTTTTCCCTCCAGGTGGATCTCATCTCTTCCCAGCAATTCTTCTTGGAAGAACATCCCATGGTCGAGGAAGCCAAAGCCCTTTCTGTGTTCTAGCTGTATCACGTAAAAAAAAAAAATCAAAATAGTCTATTCCATGATGCTATTCACGCCTGAGGAATAGTTCTCCATAAATATCTGGAAAAGGAAATAAAGAACTTTTATACTCCTCCTTGAACTGTCCTGTGTCATATTGTCTGAAAACATTTAGGCCACTGGAGTGCTGATACCCTGCCTATCATGTTATCAAACATAATGTCATGGTTTTCTTGTTTCTGTGTCTCTGTGGGCACATCTACATGTCCATTTACTGCACAGTAACTTATTGTGCAGTAAGTGGGTTTTAGGCCAGCATCTACAGTGCAGCCATTAAAACACAGTAACGCTGTGTGTGAACCAACTTGGGACTCAAGTTAACACAGTGTTACTAAGCAGTAAAGCATCTACATGTGTGTTAAGTGAGTATTAACTAATCAGGTGTAAATTTGCTATCTGCATCAGACAGGTATCAAATTTATGCCTAAATCAGCTTAGGTTGCCATGGTTACCGTACAGTAAGGGCATGCGTTGATGTGAGCCCTTACTGCACAGTAATTTTCAGTTACTGCGCAGTAAATGTGCACGTGTAGATACACCCTGTCTATCTGTATTCCTATATTGTTGTAGTTCTGGAATGATGTTGTAACTATGATAGTCTAAGAAATATGGAAGACAAATCATTTTTTGGGTAATAAATTTTCTTGGACCAACTGTATAGTTGAGAGATATCTTAGAGAAGCTTTTGGGCACAAGGTTCCCTTCCTTAGGACATATATTTCAATGTTGTTTTTAATGTTATACTTGTTCCGTGTTTATAACAATTCCTAGTACAATGCCATAATAGCAATGGCCCATTAGCAGAGTTCCCACACCACCCCAACAACAACATGCCATATTAACAGAGCTGAAATGACGATGCTCAAGTATATGCAGTACCTTGTTCCTTATTTATCACAGAGAAAAGAAACACTAAGGAAAATCAGTTTGCTATTTTGACTGAGGAATATTTAAATATGTTGGTATCCAGACTTTAGGCATCTAAATAACTAAATAGGATTCTATTTTGCCCAGAGCAAAATAGACATCTGCTAAGATGCTACATTCCTTGTGTGTTGTCTGTTTTATTCTGGAAAGTTTTCTATTCATCTACATTTATCCTATTGCATCTAATTTTGCTTTTGTTTCATTGAGATCCAATTTCACTTCAAAGCTGCACAAACTTCAAGAAAGTCCCCTGAAAATCTATCCAGAAAAATGCCATACTGCTTACAGTATGGTGGTGCCCACATTTGGCTCAACATTACTATTTGTTAGGATTTTGATCAAGGTACACAAGAACTCACCCTCAGGGGATTTGAACTATACCTTCCCCATATGCTAAAACAATGCCATAGCTATTGAGTTCGGGTTACACAGGCCTGGGCACGCTCCCTATCCTCCTGTTGAAGCAACACCACTGGGCAGTCAAGATGGAAAGTTTCATGAACCCAGAAGAGCAAGAAAGAAGAAAACTGAATTTGTGACCCAGGAGAGCCACAAGAAGCTATAAGAAGCAAGATGCTCTAGGCCTTGCCTAGTCTGCAGCTTGGTGTTTTGAGCACTTGATTGAGATGTTGGAGAAGTACTGCAAGCAGTGATAAGGTTCCCCATTTTGGTAATAGAAAGCTATGTGTGTCCTAGCCAAAACAGAACACACTTTCAGAGGTTCATATATGCTATATATTGATAAAATGGGAGAGCCATTCTACAGGGTGAAATAGGATCCACCTCTGGAGATGCCCCACTGAAAGAATAAAAGAGTTATACATCTCCCCAATGTCATCTTCTGGTGCCTGCTCATGATAACTTGGAACAAGCAGCAGCTAAGTCAGTGACATCTGGATGCAAAATTGGAATCTGGGCCACTGTACTTTCTGGAAAAAAAATCTATTAGTCTTTTGTAGTCCTCTTAAAATAGAACAGATTACAACTCTATGTATACAAAGCAAGCTCATTAAAGCAGCTATGTAGAGCATGTTGTTACTAAGATATTACAAGACAAAGAGTTCAATTACTGGCATCCTAGTTAAAGCTACTTTTGCTTATGAAACCTCAGGGAGCATATCACAGTTGTCACCACAGTCATCAAGGTAATACTCAAGGTAATACTGCCTCTATCAGATAGCAGTGCTCCTATGATGTGAGTCTGTATTTCTTAGCCTCTGTAGTTCTGAACTGCTGAAATGATCTCATAATCCTAAGGACCAGATATATATTTTTTCCTGTAGGGGCCTCCACTCACTAATTTCAGCATCCAAAAATTAGGCACTTTCTCCCAGTGAGTGAAATCCAAATTTATAGGGTCAAGGGCCTACTATCCCTTTAGATTCAGATCACCTAGGTGATGAGCAGGGAGGCACTTAGTGGGCAATGTTAGGCATAATGTTAACTACTGTCATCATTCCGATTATGGTACTGTCCATAGTAGACTGTGTGGGAGCAGGAGACCTGAGTTCTAGGTTCTTTTAAGCATAAGGGCTCCACACATCCCTGCTAGGCTATTGAAATGTAGAGTGCAAGGATCAGAGTGAACTAAACAAAAATCTGTGTTGGGAGAAGGGGCAGTCCCTGGGAGATAGGACCCTTGGAAAAGTACAAATGGTTATTGTGCAAATGGTAAACAATCTACTCTCACAGTCAAAAGTGACTTTGAAGTTGCATTTTGTACTGAAATCAGTGCTGTAGGTATCAACCAAGTATTTGATATCTTCTGCATATACCTAATTGGTCAGAGACTGAAGGTTTAGATGCATCTGTATCACAACAGAGCTTATGTGAGAGTTAGTTTCATAGTTTCATAGTAACTAGGGTCAGAAGGCCAGGGCCAGGTTCAGGTCAGAACTAGGGGCCTAGAGCAGGCCATCTAGTCTGACCCCCTGCCAATGGCAGGAACAAGTGCTGGGGTCACAGGACCCCAGCCAAGTACCCATCTAGTCTACTCTTGAAGACACCCAAGGTAGGAGCAAGAACAACTTCCCTAGGAAGCTGG
>JAGPOW010003642.1:87411843-87474370 GCA_030014935.1 Caiman crocodilus | reverse complement strand
CCAGCACTTGTTTCCTGCCATTGGCAGGGGGTCAGACTAGATGGCCTGCTCTAGGCCCCTTCTGACCCTAGTTACTATGAAACTATGAAACTATGATATGGTGCTTATTTCAGATGGACTAACGTAGAAACAAAAAGCACTAATTTCCTGTCAAGTAGCTCCTAGATCGGACAGGTATTAAGCAGGAACAAGTAACACTTGCAGCTCATAAAAGGGGAGAAAAGAAGGAGCATCTCAGGAAGGAAACAGAGCAACAAGAAACAACAGAGGAGATTGAAAATGACATAGAAGTAGAAACATCTGAACAAGGAAATTAAACAAGAACTGAACCAATAAGGATTGGGAATGCAGAGAAATTGCCATCACTCATTGCTAAAAAAATACAAAGATGAATCAAGACCTGTTAAAATGTGCTTTAACTATGGGTTGAACTAAATGGAAAGTGTTAGTATTATATGGGGATAGGTTAAATGTAAAGGGGAAAGAAATATGCATACCTTTAAGAGTGTGTTACATATCACTTGTTACATTTGCCCTGGGGATTGCAGGAGGGAACAGCAGAAAGGTAGGCAAGGTACTGCTCTCAAATAATAGTTTCAATAAAGCTAGATTTCAATAAAAAATAGTTTCAATAAAGCTAGAATCAGATTCCTGTGCTAGGATGGTAATATCGTCAGCATAAATAGATTTTCTTGATTTTGTATGGGGAATATCACATGTGTACCAGTTGAAGAAAATGGGTGCCAGAAATGAGTCCTGTGGTAAACCATTGCTGATGAAGCAGGGTCTGCTTATTTTACTATCCAGGCAAACTCTGAGCTTGGGACTGGACAAGCTATTTAACAGTATTGTAATGTTCTTTTGTACCTGATAGTCTTTATCAATTTAACCATAAGACCCCTTATTCATACTGTATCACAAGCCAAAGTAAGATCAATACATGTTGCTCTGGTCTTCTGTTTTCTTTTGAATCCTACTTGAATAAAGAAAGTAGGAGTGAGGACTAGATTGTAGCAGCTTACCCCTAGTCTGAAGCCTACATGGTCTGCAGGAAGCCTGCCCTCCAGGATAGGTATAATCATTGACAAAAGCCCTCTTTTAAAGAGTTTGAAAGTTGTGTATAGAAGGGAAATAGGCCTGAAACTCTTCAGATCATCTGGGGGTTTCCCCAGTTTGAGGACTGCAATATTTTTTGCCTCTTTCCAAATTTAAAGGAATGTGATCTAAGTCTATATGATGTTTGTGAAGAGTTTCACCAACCACCTTCTTCCACATAGGTTGATGTTTGGACATCTAGATAACTTTTTCTTCCAAACTGATTTGATTTTCAGGCTGCTTGATTTATTTATTTTTACCTCTGAGGTCTTAAGTAGGGTGGTAGCTATTTGGTCTGAGGTTATAGGTAAAGCATTGTAATTCTGAGGGCTTGTTCCACCTAATCTTCACAGTAGGTTCCAGCTTTTGCAACCTGAGTGAGTTAAATCCAGGTTGTTATCCATGTATCCTTTCTGGCTTAGTCAAGGCTGTGGATCAATTCAGATGCCCATGTGAGTTTCACACACATTATCCCAGCAGGAAATATATTCTTTTCTGAAACCTCTTTCCATAGTTTTCTGTAACTGATTTAATTAATTTGATAAATCTAAAATATTGTGGGGGCCTGATGGGATCCTACTGATGTTTGTTTCTATGATGTTATGGAAGGTTGTCCAATCACCTTTATCAGTATTCCAGTGCAGGAGAGGAGGGCTATTAATAACCAGGACAGTAACACTAATTTCAGTTAGAATAGGACAATGCTGGTTATTTGGAAAAATATGAAGTATTTCTTGTGATGCCAGTAAGTGAGTATTGTTATCTTCTGTTGACACAAAACAGAGGTCAGGATTATAAGATCTTTTCCATCATGCTGAACAGAATGTTCCTCTTAATTTTGTATCATGGATGAACTGAAGTCCATTAGCTGTAGCTCAGTCCATCTGTTGAACATCATTTTCATCATCTGTGGGATATTTCCATAAAGTGTGATGAGAATTTAAGTCACCAACATACGGTGCCAGATGTTGCTCCACTGGAAGTGTATGTGTAGGCCATCTCTGTGAGGCTTATATACGTTGAATACCTTGAGATTCTGAATTTTGATTCCAATCACAGACTGGCCACACTCCGAGGCAAAAGCTTCATTTCTAAGTCCAGGTCTCACATAAGTGGCCAATTCATGTTTAGAGTGAAATTGATAAAATATTAATACCCAACCTGATATTTTTAGGTTACTGGGTGCACTGTCAGAGACTTGTATTTCTTGCAAGGCAATGGATAGTGATGGTCTTTTTAGTCACCATTTTAATTAATATTTTGGCCTTTACCCTAGATAGGCTTTTTCTATTTAATTGACATATTGCCAGATTTTTTCCAATAGGTCTGTTAGTCTGAACACTGTGGAATCATGAAACTGAGTTTTTGAAGATGAGGTACTCTATAGTTGCCCAACCAGATAGTCACTTTTCACTTATACTGCCTACTCCACCCACCTTGGTAGACATGCCAGAATTAACAATTTTCTTCATTCTTCTTCTTGAGTAACTGTGAGTGGGAGGTCTAAACAGGCATTTTGACTCCTGGTTGATGACATTTGTTTGTGTATTAAGATATAATACACTTAACAAAGTGGAGTACAAGAAGGTTGCCAGGGACAAATTATAGTAGCACTGTATATAGTCCAACATTTCTAGCTTTTAAATTATATCCATGTCAATTCGTAAAAGCCAATCAAGCTGAGTGGGAAAGGGGAGTTATAGCAGTCCCATTCTGCTCCATAGTCTTGACCCTAAGAACTGCTTAGGGTGATGATGTTCTAGCAAATGAACTTTGTGCCTCTTTGATTAGCATTCTACAATGCTGATCCTTCAGCATTCTAAGATGAATCTCTTCATATTGAAGATATTGAAGCCATAGGTGGAGGAAAAGGAGGTCTAATGGGGCTTAGGCCCACCCCAGTGTGGGGTAGTGGTAGGGCTACAAGGCAGCCCAAATGAGGGCTTCTGGTGCAGCAGGGGTGGGGCTGGGGCTAGGGGAGAGGCAGGCACTGTAAAGCCCAGTGGGGCACAAAACTTAGCCATGAGCAGCTCATTTGGAGAATGCAGATCCAGCTACTACTTGCACCCTGGGAGGCACAGGGGGCGTGTGCCCCCAGATCTGCATGGGGCAGGATGGGGGAGTGGGTTGGGAAGAGCCCAGCACAGCATCTGCCTCAGCCCACAGTAGTGCTCTGCCCTGCCCCATGCAGATCCGGGGGATTGCCACCCATGTGCTCCTGGGATGCATGCAGTGGTGGAAGCCACCACCTCCTCCTCATGCTCCCCAGACAGCAATGATGACTCAGGAAGGGGTGGGCATGGGGCTCAGGGCAGGGTCCCAGGGTCCCTGTTCCCTTCAGCCCAGCAGCACAGAGAAGGCTGGCCCTGCTCCAGGCCAGGCTTTGAGCTCCCCAAGCTGTGCAAGGCCAGGGCTGGTGTGGGGAGGCAGTCAAGGTCAGTGTAGAGCTGTTGGGGGGCTATCAATTCATTGGCATGGGGGGGCACTGGTGCTTGGCAATGACCCCAGGTGTGTGGAAAGGGGCAGCCACATGGGTGCAGTGGGCCCCAGCCCTGATCCAGGTCTCATCTCCTCTTCCTCCCTATCACTGCCCATCCCTCGCCCCACTCCCTCTCCTGCTTCCATGGCCCTTTCCCCCTCCCTTGCCCCCTCCCCAACAGACTTTCCCACTGGGGGGTCGTGTGTGCACATGTGCTCAGCCCCCTGACATTTTTTTTCTCCCTCTGCCTATGTTTGAAGCCCTAGGGCTAGAATAACACACCTGAGTATCACCATGAAAAAAAGAGAGGGACTAGGGTGGGCCCCCAGATTTCTAAAAACAAATAGGATCCTGAAAATGAAGAAGTTGGAGACTTTCATCTCTCCTGGATCATTAAGAGAGGGTTTGCACCCCTGCTCTGTCCCTTCCTCCAGATTCCACATTCTGTTTCCAGGTAACATTCATCTTTGTCTGATTCTGCCTCCATTGCAAAGAAGGCTGGCTGGACCACATGGCTCCAGATCCTAGATATATCAAGGTGGAGCATGTAGTTCATGGAATTAAAGTCAACTGTAGTGTTCTGTGGTTGGCTAATATTCAGTGTTTAATACATATACCAAAAGAGTCAACTCAAGTGCAAATGAGTTCAATGTGTCAAAATTGAATGATTCCATTATGTAATTTTCTCCACCCTTGCACACACAGCCCAACTCATATATTTAATGAAAAATCCCTTACCCTGAAGAATGAGCCAGCTGCAAACTTTCTTTCTCTGCACTAGAGATTTCCTTTGCAAGCAGAGCTAGTGTGGTCATCCAGGAGGTGCTGGCTTTAAAGGTGTAAACCACGTCTTTAGCCCCCACCTTTCCTATTATCTTCCCTTCTCTGACACCACATCTTGATACCACTGCTGCCTGCTTCTCCAAAATGTTTGCCAGGGAGCCTGAAAGGTCCTCTCTGATTTTGGAAGTAGCACCCTATCAGTGGGAACATCTACATGAGATGCTTTATTGCACATTAGACTAATCTAATGTGCAGTAAAGCATTCACACCTACATATCCATAGGAATTACTTCACAGCAAATTAGACTAAAGTGCCATTTGCTAGTACCAACAAACAGAGGTACTAAATTAACTGTGCATTAGCTATTGTGCAGTAGCACATGTGTAGACACTGACTGGGAGCAATTTGCTCCCACCCAGTCTAGGCAGCAGGAGCCCATAGGGGGTGGGGGAAATCTGTCCTCACCTCTGGTGCTGCTCAGCTCCCAGCTTCCCACAGGCATGGGGATGGGGAGAACAGGAGCAAACTGGTGCATGCGCTGTGGGGACATAGATCTCTCCTATCCTTTCCCTCAGCCCTGCTGCTGCCCATACTGTGCACAACCCAGTCAGCTGTTGCTTTTTGTTCATGCCTGGGGGAAGCCAGGAGCTAAGCAGCATGAGGACTGGGGAGGATGGGGGAAGACATGGGAGGAGGGGAGCAGGGCCAGGGCTGAGAGGAAGACATGGGAGGAAAGCAGTGCTGGGATCAGGGGGAAGACATGGAAGGGAAGAAGTGATAGGGAATGGAGGGGAGATGCAAGGCAGAAGCAGTACTGGGAAACTGCTGGAGGAAGAGGCAGGGGAGGCTGGGAAGGCAAGATGATCCCAAGGGAGATGTGGCTAGTGAAGATGATCATAGTTCCTGGCAGGCTGGAGTGGGGGATGCATCCCCATGCAATACAGTCAGTTATGGGGGGCGGGGATGAACCCTTATGTAATGGAGCCTCCTGGGGGGTGCAAGCTGGGGGTGGTGCATCCTACTTTCCCCCACAGGCACTGACACTGACCACTGCAATGCCATAAATGGGGCAGGGAACCTCTAGCTGCACAGGAAAGTTGGGTGAACTTCCCCAGCCTGTCTCCCCCTCCTCCTCAGACAGCTCTATTGCATAAGGGTGCATCCCACCAAGATGACTCTATTGCATGCAGTGCACCCCCCACCAAAGATGGCTCCATTGCATGGGGATGGATCCCCTGCCTTCAGCCTGTTAGAAGGTACAATTTCCTTCACTAGCCACACCTCTCCTGAGGTCCTCTTGCCTTCCCTACCTCCCCCCTCTCCTTCTCCAGCTGTGGGCCAAGCAGTGCCCTCTAGCAAGAACCCCTCACCTCTTGGGAGCAGACAGCAGAAGAAAACAGCTAGGCAGAGGCAAAGGCTTCCCCCTGGTGCCTGTGACTGCCCACCTCCTCAGGACCAAATGAAGAAAGCCAGGCAAACTTTGCCCTCCCTTTGCATTGGCCACTACAACCCGCTCTCCTTCTAAAATTCCTTTCTCCTGTCATGGTGCTCCAAGGCCTCCAGGGAAGTGTGAGGGCATGTCCACCAAAGGCAGAGAATATGGGGCATGGCTTCCTACTGCCAGCCCATGACACTGGGTTGTCACTCCTCTTTTTGGTCACCCACCACTCAGAGATGAGCAGTAAAGCACATGTGTGGACATGCCTGCTTTTCTCAATTTAACTTTAACCAATTAACAGGTGGTTTTAAACTCTTTGCTTAAAAAAAATAAAATTAAACAAACAAACAAATGCCAGTGTCCAGGCTGTTTTACAATAAATGTAATCAGTTGAAACACTTCTTTAAGGGTGAAGTTCTCATGTAGTCAAGTCCTAGGATGCCCAGCTGGCAGCTGAAATAGACTTCTATACTGAGTGCAGCAGGTACAGAAGAAAGTGCATAATGCATCCTAAACAGGAAGCGTACCATAGGGGCACATGTAGTATCCGCATTCCAACAAATATGTATTCATGCATTTTTTACTTTCTATACAAATTTGGTAGGAAAGGAAAATAAAAAGAAAGAAAAGAACCCCCAAGGCTTCATTTTAAGAATATTTGTTAATCTTTGTTCAGTGTCTTGTTCCTGACTTCTGTCCTGGCTCAGTCAGCATTCCTGACCGACTCAATAAGTGTATTTTTGTCCAAATGTAGGCTGAAAGATAAGGCCACAGGCAGAAATGCCAAATGTTAAACCTCAAGCCTCTTGATGGAATGACTCGAACAGTAGTGTGTCTTTGGTCATCAAGTCTGACCCAATACCCTTCCAACTCCGTAAAATTAAACAATCAGGAATTTCTTTTTCTGGGCTTGCAGCCTCTTTCCATCAGTCTTTACAACTGGCCCTGTCTTCTCTCCCCATGGCTTCTTTCTGTGGTGTGTAACAGACCTGTAACTGTTTCTCAGTACTCACTTGCCCCTCACCCCACTCCCATAGCCGTGAAGTGTATCGACAACAGTGAAAAAGCCAAAAGAATCCCCCGTTGCTAACTAGAACTAAGATGAATTGTGTCATAGTTCAGAGCACTGTTGTTGCTTTGGCACTGAATAACTGCACTTGGTCTCTGCCAAGGCGAATGTCAGCTGGTGAATTATAACATTGGCAGACAGGACAGAGATAAGCAAAAAATACAATGACAGCTGCTACACAGAACTATTCTTTCTGGCCTAGTGAATACAAAAATACATTGTGTAAATAAAGACAGACAGCTTCATTATGCAATTGTCTGCTACTATGTCGCTGCTAAAGAAGTAGTATTGATTCAGGAAACTATACCCAGACTCATCAAGCTAATGTGTTCTTGCTTTCAGACATGCAGTTCACTAAGAAATGTAATAATGTAATTCTCTAACCATATCAGGACAGTAATATGGGGGGCAGAAGGGAAGCCAATAACCTGGTGAATATTCACATATTTCACTTCTAATAAATACTTATTGCATAAATTAGATCTTTACTTAGAACAGATATTTTTAACCTGTGTATATGGATCTAGTTAGTGTATAACTTATAATTCATACATAAATCATATTGGCATCTCTTTCATTCAGCTAAAACCAATAAATAGGTTTTCATTTTTCTTTTGTTCTCTATACAAAATGAAAAAAAGTTACTGAATGGAAAAATGTTAACAAGTAAACCACAAACATGAACTAAAGTCATCATAAGCTATATGTTTGTTAAATTATTTTTCCACCCTCTTTCCTATAATTATCTTTGCAAGCCAATGTTGGATAAAAATTTAGAGTGTGAGAGAGAAGAAGGCAGTATTTAATGAGGCTTTTGAATGGCCTCATTCACCTTTTGCTTTCACCTGACATCAGTGAGCATGTTAGCTAAACAGAGTGAAGAGAAAAGTGAATCTACAAGTGATGTTCTCATGGTTGAAAAGCAGAAGAAAACTATTCATTTGAAAATAAAGAAAGAGAGAGTCAAATCAAGAGCATATTGTGTTAAATCTTGCAGAGCATTTGTCTTCAAAAAGGCTAGGATGCTATAAACTGCCTTAAATCGCTCCGAAAATGGGAGCATAAATACTCTGAAAAGAAAGGATAAGTAGTGTTATTCTCAGTGGGAATTAGTCAGCCATCCAAGGTTTGTTAGAATGATCCCAGTTTTCAAGAAACAATGGTGTCTGAATTGGCTCAAATATGCATTTGTTTTGGATCCAGGAACCATTAGCATAAACTGTGATCAGAATTTTGAGAAAAGTAAAATAATCTTGAGTGCTGTTCTTCATTTAGTATTTAGTATTTAATATTTTGGGGGGGTCCCACTGTATTTTGAAGTTTTCTTTTCATGTGTTAATAAGTGTGTTAGACACGATTCAATCATTTTAAAATCATGCAGGCCAATTAGTAGTTCAGAACTGTCGCTTGGCTACCTGTAATGTCTTTTTTTATATATATACTGGTAACTCTTTCTAATATACATATAAAGTTCATACCTGTGATATGTGTATTGTCCTTTTAAAAACTATTTATAAAGGAGTGTTTATTTATTTATTTATTTTGCTTTTGTTGGATGCATCTACATGAGACACTTCACTGCACATTAGACCAATCTAATGCATTCTAAAGCATCACTATCTATATGTGTGCAGCAATTACAATTAGCAATTTGTCTAATACACTATTTTCTAGTACCTGTAGATGTAGAAACCCATCCTGATCTCCATGGGGCAAGGAGAGCAGTCCTGGCTGCCAGGAAGCTGCCTCCCAGCCACTTGGGGACCTTCCTCCCTCTCAGGGACAGCCTCATCTCTGCCCCATTCAGGGCCAACCTGATCTCCTCTAGAGGGGATAGAGCTCCCCACCAACCCTGGACAGGTCCCCCTCCACCTCAGAGCTTGGGGCTAAGTCCCTGTGCCCCCTGCCAGGCTGTGGCTGGTATCTGTGGGAGCCAGGCACTCCTCTGACTGCCAGAGTAGGGAAGAGCAGGACATGAACAGCTCTGGACTAGGCTGCTCCTGTCAGGTACAATTTGCTCCTGAGGAGGGCAGATATGTAGACATGTTCCAGGGAGTGCTTTAATGAGTCTGAACATTGTGCACAGAAAATTCAGGCACATTAATTGCACACATAAATGTACTCACTGTATCTTTAATTCACTGCGTTAACTTCCTTTGACACCTATAATAGATTTGGCGAGGAGAGGCCTGATGCTCTACTACATAATTGCTTGTATCAATTTTCAATCTAATGTCAAATAAATGCACAGTGGGCATAGACCCTTAACAAGTGCAAGCAATCCAAGTTGTGTTCATTTTGCATGGAAGCAAATGGTTGACGCCAGTGCATGGCATCAATGAGTGAGGCCTTCGATCTGGTATTTATTTTTTCCCTTTAAATAGCCTCAGTCACAGCAAAGCTGTATCTGTACATATTTAAATAAATGTGGATGGAGCAGGAGTTTGTCTGCTGCCTTTTGCTGAGAGACTCATCCACATGGGGATCAAATGTGGAGTGTGATCTATTCATGTCTTTGACATAGCTCTGCATCAGAGCTGTGTAATATAAACTAAGCCCAAGCCCTAGAATCCTTTCTGTTTCCTTTGAGACAGACTGCCCAACAAATAGGGAAATTTAAGCATAGTTTCTAAGGACTAATCTGGGACAAAATTATGTAGGAATCTGAAAACATTTGTCAAAGCCTGTCACCTATCATATTTGACCTGTGTGACTAGTGAATTCAGATAAGTGTGTGCTTCCAAATAGGTCATTGGATGGTCTTTAGCTGGTGATTAATATTAATGTAGTCACATCTGTTAAATTAGGTATTGCCACCATTTAAAAAGCCACTTAATAGTTTTAAAGGCTGTGGAATCCATTAGGGTTATTCAATCAGCCATATTGTATGAACTAAGGTATCTAACTCCAGGAAGATGAGAATATTATTAATGTATCTGAAGTGCATAGCCAATTTAATGTTCTTGTTAAGTGGTATGACTTGAATAACTTAAACCTATTTTATGTTTATCTCAACAGTTTTGGAGAGCATGGTATTATAGCTCTCTAAAACTAGTTTGTGATTGCCTAGAAGTATGGTCATTACTTTACGAATAATTTTTAAAGGCCCAAAGAGAACATGGTTATTTTCCCTGAGTCTGAATCTAATTTTTAGTTTTCCTAAACAATATCTACGCTGATGGGACCTCAGATTCTTCAGCCTGAAAAAGAGAAGGATGAGAGGGGACTTGATAGTTTACTGCTGCATCAGGGGCATATATCTAGGGCTCAGTGAACAACTGTTCACCAGGGTGCCCTTGGGGATAACCAGGAGTATTGGCCATAAAGTCCTGGAAGACCATTTCAGACTCAACATTAGGAAAAAACTTCTTCACAGTCAGGGTGTCTAGACTGTGGACTAAGCTCCTTCCAGAGGTGGTGGAATTGCATACCCTAGAAATCTTCAAGAGGAGACTGGACACTCGCCTCGTTGGGGTCATGTGACCCCAGTTGTCTTGCCTGCCTGGTGCAGGGGGCTGAACCCAATGATCTTCCGAAGTCCCTTCCAGCCTCACAATCAATAAATCAACATGAATCTGAAACAGCTATGCTGTGCAAATTTACAGCTCATTTACAAACATTGGGGCAGTGATACCATTTAGAAAAGGAACACATTATTGAATATTCAGCAAACACAGTGGGTAAGATTATGACAGCTATGCAAAAAAATGGTGGGGTATTTTCACCTTACCAAAGATGTAACAGAAAGGGATGTGATGAGGCCTCGAAGGAAAGATTCCTGTACTCCAGCAAGAATCACTTTTAGGCATGTTTATAATTTAAGCAACAGTAAATGGCTCCCCCAGCTGATAACTCTTCAGTGAAGCCAACCTTTTAGAGCTAGATTAACCTCTTAGGATATATCTACATTCCATCTGCAATGCTTTCAGGGAGGGATGCTCTTGAGCACATCCTACTCACCCACTCTCACTTGAATGTGCCAAGGTTGGCAGTATGATGCTAAAGCTGTTCCAGGGGTGCCACCTGCTGCAATTCTCAAGCATATTGGGAGCAGAAGTCTCCAAAGCAGCCATGAGGGAACGCCCCTTGGAGTAACTTCACCCGTGCATTTCTGGGTTTGCTGTGTGTGAGCAGAGCGGGTAGGAACAGCATGCTCAAAACTGTTGAATGCCACAGAATGGGTGTAGCCAGACTACTAGAAACCAAAATGGGATGTCCCCTAGAATCAGGCAGTACCATAGAAACCGAATCCCACTCTTTGTAAGAGTTCTAATGAAGGAAAGTTTGCTTAAGCCTATGTGAACCATTGTCTAAACAATAGAGGTTTTGGCAAAAAAAACAAACATCCAACAAGTGATGTGCAATCAGTATGTTAGCTGGAGCTGTTAATTATAGTAATGGGGAAGTGGGACAGAGTCTTCAAATGGTCAGGAACCTTCAAAATAATGAAATGCCTAACTTGTCTGAACATGCATACTTTTGGTTTTGTTCTCCCTGTTTCCTGCTTTTTTATTTTATGCTACAGTCATTTGTTATAGTTTGTTTCCAAACAGATTTTAAGCTCTTTGGTTAAGGACTGTATCTTCTTTGCTTTTGACAGCACTTATATAAGAGCCTTCATTCTGATAAGCAACCTTAGACACTATCGAAAGAAAATAAATACTATAATAACTACTAGCCACCATCTCTATGAGGCTTTAAAATTCAAGAAACAGTCTCTCTTCTTTTCTTTTCTTTTCTTTTACCTTATTTTATTATTTCCCATGTCCTTCAACTTCTTAAATTTGAGAAGGAAACTTCATAGATCCTAGAAGATTCCTCAAGGAATTGCTGAAATACCATGAGAAAAATTATTCATTTGGCATTTCCAGACTATTCAGAAGCTAGAAGTGTCAGAATATCCTGCCCAATTTATAGAACAAAACTGAAGTTTAGGATGTATTTGGATAATGTTTCTGGCTCCAACTTCTAACTGAAATTCCTCACTAGGTCTCACATTTACATGCTATATACCAGCACAAAACACAGTGTAAAAGACTAAAGCAACTTAAACAGTTATCAAATCAGTAGCATACTCAAATGTTTTTCTTGCTGGGATCCTTTGACCCTAGCTGACTTCCTGCCCCTGAGGCAGGGGCCTGGACTTGATGATCTTCAAGGTCTGTTCCATCTCTAACGTCTATGAATCTGTGAATCTTTGAGCATAACTAAGGAAGGGTGACCAGGGCAGCAGCCCCAGATGCCACCTTTATGAGCATGCAAAAGTAGCTGCCACCACAACAGCAGCTAATCATGTTACCAAAAATGCTGGCAGCAGCTGGTACTGTTCTTTGCATAGCAGCTATTACAGGCACAGAACTCCCATGTTAAACCTCTTCATCAAACAGCCTGTCCAAAGTAAAATATATCTATTTTCAACAAATGGTATTTAATAGATTTCTGAGAATATTCTCCCTGGTGTGTTGTATGTATTCAAAGAAACAGGCAACGTATATTTCTGGATTCCCATTCAACAAGGCCAGATGACCTAGTCACTTGACTTTAGGATTATCATTTGTCCAGTTTTAGAAACTAATGAAGCTATTATACAAGCACTTTAGTTGTCTATCCAACATTGTATCATTCTTATCACGAGCCTACCTTCTTTTTCTTTCTAAAAGAACTATAAAAATCACACTCAACTTATATGTGGGGTGGACCTGTAATCAAGTTTCACAATCTTGATCTTTGTCCTTACTATATTTTGGGGCATGGCATAAAAATGCCACTAGCCATGATTTCAGTGAAGTTGTTATTTTAGTGTTTTAGTGCACTTAACCCCTTGTATCCTTTTCTTGGTTATTTGAATCTCCTGGGAAATTTTATACAGGCAATAGCAGTTCAAGATCCTTATCTGGAATTATCAACTTCTATTCAGGGAAAAAAGCTTGTGCAAGCTGGAAAATGTGAGGTTGACATACATGCAGTATTGACCTGTAACAATCCGGTATCTGTATTTGTTCTTCAATGCAAGCATTTTCTGAGTTTGATTGTGACGTTAGATGACTTTTGTAGCAGCATAACCACAACACTTGCAACAATTGCACTGTGGTTTCTCTGAGACTAGTTTAAAAGAAAAAAGAATCTAAACCAGGGTTGTCCAACTTGTTATCAGCCAGGTATGTGCGCTCCATGAGCCCGTAAGTGGGAGCCACATGCCATGGGAGGCTGCAGTAGTGTGGGCCATGGGCCCCCCAGGCACTGCCTGCTGCACCAGGTATTGAGACACTCCCTACCCCCTTGCTACACAAATCACACAGGCACTTCCCCACTACGCTGAGAATGTAGCTGAGTACATAAACAGTACTGAGTACACTACCTGGTGCACTGAGTACATAAGCAGTCCTTGCCCTCCATCACATTAAGTAAATGGGTGCTTCCCATTGCCCTCTAACACAGAACTGGACATGTGGGTGCTGCCTAGACCCCCACCCCAACTGCACCTCCAGTGTACTTCTTCCCACTGCTGCACCATGTGCGTGGGCAGCTCTACCTTCAACTACCCAGAGCCCCAGCTCTACCTTCGACTACCTAGGCCCAGGCTCCTCCACTGCACCAGGCTGCCCTGGTGAACTATACCATGGGATTCCCTTGCACAATGACCTGTGCTTCTGCTCCACTATGCCCCTTGGGATGGGGCAGAAAGCAGAAGCCTGAAGAAAGGGAAGTGCAAGGCATCCAGCTGCTGCTGCCAGACCAATGGGGAGAGCAGTGACCGGGTAAGAGCCTGGGGGCCACAGTTTAAACCCTCTCAGGATGCTAGTTGGACAGCCAAGACCTAGACCTTTCCTTTCTTCTTCCCTGAGTTGGGCTGAGGGAAGTGGAAGAGGGAGTATTTATAGTTATCTGGACAGGAAACCAATAGCAGGAATTAATCTCTAATTATGACTTGAGACTCCTGGCAACATCTGTGGCAATGCTTTCACTGTATATAGACCAATAAACACATCCTTTTCTATTTCTCTGTAATAAGATTCTGTCCTCAAACTTCACCTCCATAGGAACTCAGCCAATCTCTTGGCTTCATTTTACAGGATTTATTTTCTGTCTCCCCATTTCCCCAGTTGTTCTATTTTCCACTGCTTTCTTAAATTGTTTGCTTTCCCCAAGTTAATGCATTAAGGGTCAAGGAAACAGATTAAAATTCTTCATGTAAAGCATGTTTATTCTTCTTTCTGTTTTTATTATCCAAGCAAATTATATGTCCCACATGAGAATAAAGAGAGAGAACTTGAGGCATTATTTGACACATTATTTTGGCGTGTCTGGTTTGGTGTTCCAATCAGGATGAGGCTGATCACACAAGGGTGGATCCAAAGGAGATGCAGTAGCACACCTTCCCCCCTCTCACTTTCTAATCATGCTGCTAAAGCAGCAGATAAGGTAGTGGCAGGCAAAATATGGCCCGCAGGCCGCATCCAACCTGCCAAGCACTTTTATCTGGCCTACAGTACCCATCAACAAGTTGTGCTCTGCCCAGTCCTTCCACCCATGAGGGTGGGAGTGAGGTGTCCACATATAGGCATGCCCCCAAAAATACCCTATTGCACCTCGCTCTAATGATCATGGACAGAAGGACCTGGATCAGTCAGCACAGCATCTGGGAGGGGTTGCTGCTACCACTGCTGCAGCCCCTGGGACTTGTTTCACTTCCTCAACTCCTGGCATCAGGATTGGGGCACCAAGTAAGGAACCTACTGGGGTGGGCCTGCTGCTGGGTGGGACCATGGAGCATGGGTCTGTGGCTGGCAGCAGTGCAAAACCCATGCCCGTGGGGCAGCAGCAATGTGGAACTCAGGCAGGCAGCATGTCATGTTTAACGGAGGGTGCAGATCCCTCCCATAATTCCTCCATACTCCCCCTATGGCACATAGTCCTAGCAGGTGAAGGCAGCAGCAGCAATAGCAGGTGAGGATACTCTGGACACTCAGGACCCAGGTGCTTAGCAGGACGTGGCTCTGGCCAGAGGTGCACATTGCAGCAAGGGACATAGCCTCCCCTGGACTATCTGTATTGACGGTGCTCCCTGCCACCCATATGCAGCCCCTGCAGTCACCAGGCAGGGGAGGGAAGCCCTAGGCACTGAAGCCAGCTGCGATCCAAGCTGGGGCTGCAGTGCAGGGAAAGGAAGCCCCAGGCACCTTCCCCTGTGGGGCAAGGAAGGCAGCCAGCTCCAGCGCCAGGGGCTTTCCTTCCCTGCCCAGCAAGGGCAGGGGCTGTGTGTGAGTGGCAGGTAGTGCAGGCAATACAGGCTGCCTGGTGGAGGTTATACCCCTTGCTGTGATGTGCATTGCTGGCCAGAGCCATGCCCTGCCAGATGCCTGCACTCTGAGTGCTCCGCTTGCTGCTGCTGTACCATGGGGAGTTTATGGGCTATTCCCACAACTCCCACCCTCCCTCACACCCAACACAGCTCACACATCCACACCCTGCCCCCACATATACACAGCCCCTCCAACATACCCTGTGCCCCCCCACAAGGTCACACCCCATCATAACTCACCCCCCCACACACTCTACCATACACACTTACACCCACACTCCTTGACACCCAACCATACACACTCCACACTCCCACATACACAAACACCACTATACACACACACACACACGCATCACAATGCACAAGACTAAGAATTTATTTTTTAGTTATTATACAATGACCTCTATATAGTTTCATAGATGTTAGGGGCTGGAAGTGACCAGATCATTGGGTTCAGCCCCCCTGCACTTGCGCAGGAAAGATTGCTGGGGTTAGATAACCCCAGCAAGGTGGGCATTGAGATGGTTTTTGAAGATCGCCAGGGTGGGTGATTGTATTACCTCTGATATATACATAATACAAACACATATCATGACAAAAATATTTTTGAATGAAATTAAAATAAGTTAGGTATTTGACTTTTAGTGTATGGTTTGTTTTTTTCCTGCTTATAAGATGACAACCCCTCCCCATCCTAGGAGTATTTCTGGGGGGGCAAGGGGAGGGACTTCTAGTGACAAAGGTCAGAGGTTAGGAGTGGGACTTCCAGTCCCAAAATGTTGACAAGGGTGTGGGGCAACTGTCAAAGGATGGGGCTACCCATGCAGCCCTCAATAGCTCACAAAAACTGGTTAAGTGCCACTCCACCCAAAATAATTGTGCCCCCCCAGATAAGGATTTAAATCTCAAAGAAGGTAAGCATTTTTCCCCCTCCCATCCCCTCCATGCTCAAAGACACATCCCTTCCCCACCCCTGAGAGCTACTGGAGGTGGTGGGGTGAGGGGAGCTCCTGCCCACTCCAGAGGGGCTGTACAGAGTATGTGCTCATCCCAGGATTGTGACAGCAGCAGCAGCAGGCAGGCAGGCATATTGCCCCCCCACCTGCTCCAGGAGCAGGTGCAGGGACAGTGCGGAACATGCCCTCTGGCCGCTGCCACTGCTGCCGTAGTCCCAAGTAAGCGCAGCCCTCATGAAGCTCAGCTGGAGCAGGCAAGAATTCATGTCACTCCCAGGACAGCACCTAGGAGTGACATACAGGAAACAGGGAGAATGGGAGGGGAAGGGATGTCAAGGAAAGGAAAGGAAAGGAAAGGAAAGGAAAGGAAAGGAGACATGCCTTTGAACATGGAGAGGAAGGGTGGGGAAGAATTCTTTCCTGCTTTGGGACTTAAATGGGACTGCAGGAGCAACAGCTGAGAGCTTGCCTACCCCTGTGTGGGGGAGCAGGGTGAGGAGGCCTACTAGCCTGCTGCAGCTACCCCTGCAACCACACTTGGTTTTGCCAAATCTTGGATCTATTTCTGCAGCCACCCCTGCAATGCTGCATCCCACTTTACAAAATCCTAGATCCATCCCTGGACCATACCCTGCCTACCTGAGTCTTAAGACCTACTCCAAAGATGGACATTCACCAGCAAAGCACCCCTGTGCCTGCTTTTGAGCCCTTGGTCTCCACAGTGTCTGAGAGCAGCCACTGGGGATAAGCTGAGAACCATTTCACTGGTAGCAATAGAGGTAAGCCTGTTATGTCTTACAGTGACAATGGACTTGGCTAACAAGAAAATATACCTGATTTATAGTACATTTTTCCTTGTACCCTGGCAACTTTGAGCAGTTGGCTTAGAGAACCAATATGATTTGGAATGATGTGGTTTATTGTAAACTGTTTCAAGCTTCAGGAACTCTCAGAGTGTTGTATGATGCTTTGGAGTCCAATTACAGCAAATATAATGAAACATAAGTTACAGGAAAACACATTAAGAATTATAACATGTTTCAAACTCTCTGTAGGATTTCTTAACCAGATTCTTATGCCTAATAAAAACCAGCTCAAAATACCTTACCATTAATTTCTTCCAGAATACAATTTCAGATTATCTTTTTCTCCTCCCTCCTCCCCCATGCAGAGCATTCTTTTGAAATGCAGGTAGTTTTTCTGTGCCAAAGACATTTGTTCCTCTATCTGAAATAAATAAAAAAGCTATATCACTGTTCACATGGTAAGCAAGTTTTAAAGTCAGTAGCCAAATTATCTTCACATATTTGTAAGATATGTAAGTACTGTTATTTCCATTCTACAAATGGGATAAATGATGCTAAAGAGTTACAATGACCTGGTCAAGGGCACAGGAAGTCAGTTACCATGTTTAAAACTTACAAGTTGTTGAATCCTAGCCCCATACTCATCCCTCCAGACTGTCTTGCTGTCACTACAACAAACTTCAAGAAATTATGATTGAGCAATATAGGGTATATTGGAAAAGATCTTTAGCACTTGGGAACTGCCATGTTTCCTGTGCTGCTACATTGAGTTACATTAACTGAGAATCTGCTCTATTATGTTTTGTCTTCATGTTTGCTTGCCATATGGCAATAAAAATCACTGTGGACACTGTAATTCAATAACTCCATAAAAACTTTCTTAGAACATCCTGAACTCCTTGGCTCTTCTGATACCTTGATGCAATATGCTAAAAGAAGGTACACCAGAGAATAATTTGACCCAACATCCTTATGTATTTATTTGGAAAATCTTGGCTGACATGAAATTTGATGAAAAACAAAAAAAAAGGGGGAAAGAGGTTTTTAAACCATGTTTTCCATTTTATGATGCACCCTGGAATTTATTAAAAGAAAATTCTAACTGCAAGACAAGAACAAAATTATAAAACTGGTGAGATAATTGATATGATCTTATCTGTACTGAGGTACATTTGGATCCTAAAATAAATACACCCAAATGAAGAATATTGATAGTCTCTAAATCAAGAAGAAGAAATAAACTCAACCAGTAGATTTTTATTTTCCTAGTGGAGACAAAAGTCTGTCATGATAAGCTAAATTATTTTGGGTCTTTTATATCTGTACGGAACAAGAGGGGGAAAAGGCTGTAAAGGCATACATTATGTGAAGTTAGTCTTGTTGGCAATGCTGTTCTTTCTATGTGAAATATAATAAGATCAAGTGCTTGGCACCAAATACTCTGCCCTGGTTACAAAGCAGCAGGACTCTAACAGCACTATGCATTTTGATAGAGAAACCCTAAGAGGAACTCTGATCCCAGGCTAAATGCTGGCATTAGGGAAGATTGGGAGGTGAAAATTGACTAGGTGATAGCTGTGAAGGCACAGAGAACTTTTATGGAGTTGTGGGAACTGCTGAGAAGTGCAGATAGCCTTAGTGAAGCACAGTTAGATGAGCAAAGAGAGGGAACTGATTTTGACTTATGTAATTCTGCTGGGTTTCTGAATTTGGTTGGTTGGGATTTTCATGTGTGTTGGAGTGTAGGTGATAAAGCCTCTCTGTCTTTCTAGAAGTATAAGCAATCAAAAAGCCTGAGGCTGAATCGATTCAATCTTTGCAGATTATTCTAAACTGTGTAGATTGAACAGATAAGCAAGTGAACAGACATTCACATTTGATTCTGGAAACGCAGCCACATGCCTACAGTAGCTTAAACCGGAAGCCAGGGGGCCCTAAAGCACACCTCCCTACTCAGCTGGAGCAGGCAGCTTGGCCAAGGCTAGCCCGCATACCCGGCAAGGGTTTGCAGGGGAAGTGTAAAACACCCTGGGATGCTGGGGGACTGCGAGTGACCTTGAATCTGGAGGGGATTTGGGACAGAATTTCAATAAATCAATTTAACCCAAATCAGTAAAGTCTGAAGCTACATCCACCCATGTTTATCTTAAACCAGTTATGACCATTTTGGAAGCAGTTTATGTGCATTGAACTTCTGTTGTGTTCCAGATTTGAACTGGTTTCCGATTATTTATACTGGTTTATGTGTAATTTCTGTCCATAGCCTCTGTGGCTATATAATATAGTACCATGGGTGGAAAAAGTAAGGGAAATAGAGGAAGTAACTACAAAGATATTCAGAGGACCAGCTCCTTAAAAAGCAGGGCAGATGTTCTTCCAGAAAGTGAAACAGGAGTTCCTCTAAGCTCCCCATATTCCTGATGGGAGCACTGGGAGTCCTTTCCTTCCCTCCTTGCTTTGCACAAGAGGTTCCGTGACACGCTCCCCATGTTTATAACCAAGGCAAAAGGAGGCAAAAGGAAAAAAAAAACCAGAATACCTGAGCTCTTAGACATACACATTTGCACGTAATGTAGTAAATAATATAGAAATCAGGGGTCTAATCCAAATGGCAAGCAGCCTCTGGTAGACAGACTGCAATTAATTTACCTTAAGTCATTTTGTACCCAAAGGTACCTCTGTTTTTCCCGTAGGTACTGTGATCTCACTTTTTTATAGTTATTTAGAGATGTTTTATATATACATTATTGAAGATGTGGAAACATTTATTCTATAGCTCTATTTTGTATCTCATTATGAGTCATTGGCATCTGATGAACTTTTTGATCTATTGTGGTCTAAAGGGAAATGATTAGTTATTTCCTGAAAATGTTTTAAAGATGAGAATTGCTAGAAATTATTACTATTTTAACGTAAATACCTATGCTAAATATTTAGTTGTTCTTAGGCTGTTGGGGTTTTTTTTTCCCTGTTTCAAAGTAGACAGGTGTAAGTTTTGAGTGAAGGGGTTAAAAGCAGTCAGAAAGAATATATATTAGGTGGCTATGTTTGGCACAAAGCAAGGAAACAACCTGGGAGAGATAACAGAGTAAACAGACAGAGCCATGAAAATGTCAGCAAAATGTATTACTGCAGTCAAACATCAGAGTACTAGAATGCCTATCCAGAGGCCCAGAGCAGAAATGATTCCAGCTGCCCACATGCACCTTACTGCTTTAGGACACTGGGCTGCAACTATGCCCAATTTTACACACAGTGGGTATACATACACATGAAATGAACACGACACTGGAGCAGTTAAAACTGAAGTCGTTCCCTGCATGTGTGCGTGGGACAGCAGGAATTTAAGCCAAAGTGGAGCAGTCCTGAGCTAACATGAGGCATGGGGAAGGGGGGGTAGGCTGGAACCCTGGGCTCCAGGTGGTGGCATTAGGAGGTGGAGAGGTTGACGGGGGTATGAGAGTGCTAAAGTCCAGAACCATGCAGCAGGCAGCCCCTGCACTTTAGCATCCTTGTCAACTGCTGTCACAGTCTACTCGTATGTTTAACTGCACATAACTACTCCATCATAAAATAGAACTATCCCTGAAAATACTATCTTAGGGCCAAGTTAATTAATTTAGTGAGCCCCAATACAGTGCATGTAAAATGATGCTAATTAATCAACTCTGCAGTAAAGTACATGTGTAGATGCACCCACTGTTATTGAAACTGTGTCAAGAATTTGTGAGGGACAGGAAGCAACAGCATGAGAAAATCTCTTGTGAGGATTAATTAATTCACCAGATTTTTAGATATGCTAGATGTGTATTTATGAGAGGAAAAGCAGTGCAATGGTTTGGGAAGTTTATGTGGATATGCTTGAGTTGCCCATATATCAATGTCCCCCTCTTGGCCTAGTTAGTTGATCCCAAAGGAAAGGCTGAAGCCAGGTCAGATCAGACCATACCAGGTCTGCTACTGTTATGGTAGTAGATGGTACTACCTGCAGCTGTCAATGCCAAGAGCTGGGTGGTGGAAAATAACCTAGCAACCACTATGGTACCAATGGCTTCAGGCAGAGGAGCAATTTAGAGTGGGGTACTTGTCCTTACCCCTAGTGGATGAAATGCCACCAAAAGGCGGATGGCATGGCAGGGTAGTTTGGGCTTTCCAGCCTTAGCTGGCAACCAGTCTAGGAGTGGAGTCCAGAAAGGCAGATGGATTGAAGATCTTTGTACCAGCTGTTCCTGCAGCCAAGCTGGCTTCAAAAGTATTGGCTCCAAATGTTTGCTGATATAACTGTAGCGTTTTCTATTTTATATCTGAGCTCTGCAAATATGTAAGGGGTTTATGATAAGTTTCAGAAAGGTGCATTAGGCACTTCTAAAAGTAGGCTCTAGCTATGTAAAAAAGTCTATGCCAGAAAATGGAAAGAGAAAGTATCTAGTGTTTGTATAGTGAATTAAGACACATAGGCACCCATGCAAAAAAACCCTCATTTTGAGCAGGAGATCACCCAAGGGCTCACCACTAAAACATGACTGTGTTTAGATTCCTTTCACTCTCTGGAGGTTTGGTAAATGTGTCTACTTGAAAGCCAGATTTCTCTTCTGAGGGAAAACACCTTATTTATGTCAGAGGGTAGGTACTACTTGCTATTCATGTAATAACTCAGCAGACCAAGCACTTGCCTAAGAGTGGGATCCAGGGGTAGATCCAGCAGTGCAGTGGGACTCCCTTTCAAATCATTCCATATGAGCAACAATTAGGGACTGTTTTTAAAACCCAGAATCAGGTAAGACTTTACCACATGTATCCTGGACTGAAATTTCCTCCCAACTTCCCCTCGATACTCAGTGACACCTCCCTTCCCCTCCCATTCACCTCTCACCCACCTACTATTGCTGTTATTTTCACTATGTACAATTGCTCCTGGGCCAGGGGAAGTTCCTGCCCTGCTGTAGATGTACTGCATGGGGAACCAGGTTCAGATGGTCACAACTACAGTGGTGGTGGAAGGCTGAGAGGAAAGGGGGAATGAGATGGGATAGGATGTGCTGCTGAGGGTGGTGCGCAAGGGAAGGAATCTTACTTGATTCAGGGACTTTAAAGGTCCCCATATGCTGCTCTTTTGGTGTAGTCTGCCTGTTCAGGTGTGCAGGAGAGGCTGGAAGCAAAGTACAAATGCCCCTGAGGCACCAGTTGTTGTTTTTCTATTCCTGTTTACAAAATCCTGGATCTGATGGTGAAAAGTTTGAGACTTGGCAGAACTTTAGATAAGTCAAACCCAAGTCTCCTACTTCCCAGAAGTGTGCTCTAAACAGGTAGACTTTAGATTCATTTAATTAATGGAATCCTCTACCCGGTCTGCTGAGGCTAGGCCATGGTACAGCCAAGAATGCAAGATTTCTGAGGCCAGAAAAAAAGCAGGGAAGAAAATTCTTGGCTTTGTACCCCAGTAATTAGAACAGCATTTAATATGATACAGACTCAGGTGACATTCTGTTCTTTCCTAGTCATACAAGGGACCATTTTTGGTCATATACTGGACATGTTTGGCACTTATAGACCCAGATAAATTTTATTCCTGGATGTATGTGGATGACGATGCATGACTATGTAGTCGCATAGCCTGAACATGCAGAGTAGCACATATAGGCACAGTCTAGGTATTTTCAGGCCTTAGATGCTTGGAAATAAAGTAAAATCCATGACTATCAGACAGTCTGAGGAACAGAAAAAGCTTATGTATGTGTGCATGCCTTTTGCCTCCATGCTTCAGTAGCTAAGGTGGAACAGGATCAACTATATAGAACAGGGACAACATCTACGTAAGTGGTGGACTACACAATTGTTACTGTGAAGTCACTTCGTACTTTCCTATGTAAGTACTAAAAGACTGCACAGTAACCAGCATTACTGTGCAATACTGTCACCACAAAGTTTTTTTTTTTTACCCATTAAAAGAGGAATCCCACTATGCAGACAGGATTACCACTGTCACTGTTACTGTCACTTAGGCACAGAAGATGCCTGCTGCCTATCCCCTGAATGGGAAAGCTATGTGCTTCTACAGGGCAGAATAGAGTCATCCTCTGTGTGTGCATTAGACTGCCCACTGAGAGAACTAGAATCTATAAGATCTTCTCTCTTGAGGGAACTTCTGTGTTTGAGGCAAGAGACAAGCTAAGCCAAAGGTACCTTAGGCCAAAATAGAATTGGGCTTCAGATTCTATATAAGTCCCATTTCTGAATCTTGTCCCTTCTGTCTCCCGACTCAGGCAACTTTCCATGTTCTTTCATGGAGAATACACTGTTGTAATTTTGTTTTTGTTGCTCACCTAATGTAAGAGTGTTAGAGGTCTTAAATGCACCTTTTTTGCTTATATATGCAGGAAAAAAATAACCTAACACTGATCATATATTTTATCAAGGAAAATTGCAGATCTTGTTTATGTAGATGTGCAAATTTAGCTTACTTGTGAGCTAAATTTTACAAATTACTTTTGATTACTTGTGAATCAGCAAAAGGTACATGACTGAGTGAAATGACCCATTCTTCATCTCACCCAGACTGAGCATGCTGTTTGCTAAGTACTCTTAAGCTATGTAAAGCCAGTAAGCTCTTAAATGATTTAGAAATTTGGTTACAGTGTTATTGTACTGGTCTTGTTGAAGGGATGGATGGCAGCTTTGAAGAAATATAAACCATTTAAATATAGCCATATAAACAAGGGCTGTGAGAAATAGCTATGTTTTGTTTCAGTTTCAGATTTGTCCATTTTGGAGGACAGTGATTCATTTTGGTGTTTTGGATCACTGTTTCATTTTGATTTGACCAAATCTGTGTCTGAGTTTTGGTGCTGTTTTGCTGATTCAGCCATAGGTTATAATGGGGAATCACTAAAATGCCAATAACTTTGTCATTTATTTCCTGGTTCAGATAAAAATTGCAGGAATGCTAGCCTCTTCTGAGGGCATGAAGCTTTATCCCCCTCCTCAGCAGGCAGAGCACAATGACAGGGGAAGCTGAAGAGAGAAGAAGTTGAAGGAGAAAAAGACCTGGCTCTAAGGGAGCTTTGAGGGTTGTGGAGCATAAACTCAGATTCCTCCTTCTTCCCCAGAATTTCCTTTGCTATGGCCCTTAGCTTCTCCACTTCCAGATCCAGCGCTTTTCCTCCGGCACTGGGAGGCTCACACTGGGAACTGAATGGGGGTGGAGGAACCTGTCATGTTGATGCTTGTCATGCTGTGATTATTATTTCTGGTGATAGTGGAGGTGGGGCAGGTGCAGACACTGTTCCCACCTCCTTGCTGCCACTAGCAGCAGAAACCTCATGCCTGCTAGGGAAGAGGACGTGTCTAAGTTTGGAGGCAGGTTGGGGGAACCTTACAGCTCTACTTCTGCCCCCTCTTGCTGCCCTGTCAGAAGTCCTGGCACCTGCCTTTCCATCACACTTCATAATGTTTGCTGTGCTGGAAAATGTGTGTGTGTAATATATGTTGTATGTTTTTAATATATGTGTGTGTGTGATATATATTTTGTGTGCAATATAACGTCTATCTGTTTAATATATGTGTGCGCTTACTATATATTCTGCATGTTTACTAGGGATATGTGAAACATCATTGTTTCATTTTGAAGTCCATTTCACCTTTTCAAAGGGACAGTGTTTTGTTTCATCATTTTGCTTCATTTCATTTTGAAGACTGTTCCATTTTGTTTCATCGAAACCGTTTCGTTGTTTGAATGCATTTCAGTGTTTCACTCGTAGGCTATAATGGGGAATCATGAAAATGCCTAAATATTTGTCATTTCTTGCCTTATTAAGATTACAATTGCAGGGATGTAATCTTCTGAGGGCACAATGCCTGCCAAGTTTCAGGGAGTTAAGTGCAGAGGTTTCTGGGAAACTGCATCTCAAACTGTTGAAAGGAAAACTGACACCTGCCGGCAGCAGCAGCCTCCTTGCATCCAGTGCACAGATACAGGGACTAGGACCCCTGGAAGGGCTGTCAGGCAGTGGTGGACTCCTCCCAGGGGTGTGGGACCCTGGAGCTGCATGGCCAATGACAGGAGGCTACTCTGCCACCTGCAATTGGCACTGGGCACAGCCTGTGCCTAGTACCAAATAAGATTCATGCTGCTGCCGGTCCAGGTATCAGAGGCAGCCTCCTGTCATAGATTCATAGATTCTAGGGTTGGAAGGGACCTCAGTGGGCCATCTAGTTTGACCCCTGCCCCTGGCAGGGAAGCAAAGGGTCACCAAACCTGGGTTCATATGATCCCAGCCAAGTGCCAGTCCAGTCTCCTTTTGAAGACCCCCAAGGAAGAGGCAAGAACCACTTCCCTTGGAAGCCTATTCCAGATTCTGGCAAACCTGACCATGAAGAACTTTTTTCTTATGTTCAGTCTAAACCTACTCTCCAGTAGCTTATGGCCATTGTTCCTTGTTTTTCCAGGGGGTGCCCTGGTAAACAGATAGGTGCCTACTTCATGTTGCTCTCCCTTTATGAATATGTATACCGCCACAAGGTCCCCTCTCAGCCTTCTCTTGTAGAGGCTGAAGAGGTTAAGGTCCCTTAGCCTTTCCTCATAGGGCCTTCCCTGCAGGCCTCCAATCAGATGAGTGGCTCTTCTTTGGCCACTTGTCCTGTCATCTGATGCAGATCCGGGGGCCCACAGCCCCATGGAGATAAGCCCAGTGAAAAAAGGCAGGGAGAGCCAGAGCTGCACTCCCTTCTGTGCTGAGATCCATGGGGCTGCAGAGTGGCTCAGACAGCAGCCTGGTGACAGGAGGCAGGGAGCCAAGGCTGCACTCTACTTCCTGCTGCTGAGCTGAGCTCCATGGGGCTCCACAGCCCTGTGGAGTTCAGCCTGGTGGTGGGAGGTGGGGAGAGCCAGGGCTGCATGCCAACTGGCTCCACCAGCCCCACATAGCTTGGCCCAGAGGTCAGAGATGGACAGAGCCAGTCCCATGGAGCTCAGCCCAGTGGTAGGAGGTGGGTAGAGCCAGGGCTGTGCTCCCTGCCGGGCTGAGGTCCATGGGGCTGAGGAGCCACTCGGAGTATAGCCTTGGCTCTCCCTTGACTCCTGCTACCAGCCTGCTTTAAAACTTAGAAACATTTTGAATCTGTTGAAACATTTCAAGTGCCATCATTTAATTTCAAAGCTGTTTTGAAGCTTTTTGTTTCATTTTGATTTTGCTGTTTTCAGCTTGAAACACATCAAAACAGCTTCAAAATGAAACATTTGGCAAAATTTTGCACAGCCCTAGTGTTTACTATAGCTTCTTCTATCTGCTTACTATATCTTCTATTTGTAATATATTGGAAAGGCGTATCCAATCCTTTCCAAAAAGAGAGACTAGCAAGAGACTCACTAGACACTGCAGCCAGCCAGCACCTTTCACATGCTGTTGCTTCCAGACAGACAGCTCACAAAAGGCAGAGAAAAGCTTCACACAGAGCCTTATATGTTTCTTTGTCCCTCCCCCACAGCACTGGGATTGGAAGGGACCTCAGGGACAGATTACAGACACTGGCCAGCTACAGATGCCAATATCAGAGCAGTCCTTCCCCCCCAACCCTTCTGAGTTTCTGTTTCCCTGAAAGCCCAGTTCTAAAACATTCTGAAACATCCAAAACGTTTTGGATAGTTTCATTTTGAAGATGTTTTGGAGCCTTCCATTTAATTTTAGATTCAGTGTTTTGGGCACTGAAATGACCTGAAACACTTCCAAAATGAAAGGGTTGCCGAAATTTTCCATAGCCCTAATATAAACAAACTATGCTGATGGTAATTTCATTTTGATTTTTATAATTCGTGATGCTTCACAGGAGCAATCTGGAGGGACCCACCTGAATTTGTATCCCTTATGATACTTTTGTGGAATACCAGGATATTTCTTTATTTACCTGGGTTATAAACAGAGTGTAAAGGCTGAAATTCCAGGCTGTACAAAGCAAATGCCAGTCATGCTATTTATCTGGTATCATTTTTCACATGGAATGACATTTATAGTCCCCTTGTGTCAGTGCAATATTTTATAAAGCCATAGATCACTTTCATGATCCTGAATCATGTTTAGTAGTTTCTTACAAGTCAGTTGGTAACGGCTATAAAACCCTATCACTTAGAGTCCCCTTCATTTCACTCATTTGAAGGAATTACCAGCTCCTGATTACATTACAGAGTCTCTTAGGGTGGAATTCCATTACCCTTTGTGCACCTAAATGGCAGTTTTCCAGCAGCATAAGTGACTTTTTTGGCACATGCACACAGTCTGCAATTGTATTGCCCATTCAGTATGGATACATAAGTGTACAAACATATACTGAGCATGTTCAGTAAGCTGTGCATTGGCTGAGCAGGTATGCTGCAATGCATGCTATGGGCATGACTAAGTCATAACATTTTAGATGGAAAAAAAGATATAAGTAGTAGCAGCTGTTAGACAGGAGGAAGTCCCTCAAGTGGTTTAGCCCTAAGAGTTGAGTGGTTAGGATACTTACCTAGGAAGTAAGAAACCCATGTGATGCCCCCACCTGCCCAACCCTGACAGGGTTTGGACATGTGTCTTCCCAACTGGCTAGTACAGTGTGCCAACCACCATGACACATGGTAGGCACTAGCCAGTCTTTTCTCCAGTTCTCCTTTTGAAGCAGGTAGACTGGGCATGAAAGAGAGAGAGAGTAGGAGGGCATAGTTCAGTAAGATGGCTAATGTTCAGAAAAGGACAAAGGCCTGGGAAGAATTTCCCCCATTGATCTCCACCTATTTTATCCAACAGAAGATGTGGTAGCTCAATTTCAAAAGGAATTATGGACAAAGCCCTAAAAATGCTTAAACTTGTTCTGCTTAGGTATGTACTGTACTACCCAACTGCTGACTTATTAGGGCTAAAATTTGGGAATGTCCCATTTTTGGGGGGTAGTTTCCACCCAGGACTTAGACCATATGTTCATAGTTAGCCATTCAGCTAATGTGTAACTTCATATGAGCACATAGATTTCCATGGACATCTCCAGGTCCATGCTGCATGAGGTAGAGCTGCAAACTATTCGTAAGCACCAAAAACACTACTGATGTGGCTGGGTAAGTGCTATATAGGCTCACAAAGGGTAATCAAATTTGTCCCTCAATTCTTATTCTTTTATTTCTCCCTAAATAAGGTAAGTAATGTTATTAAGGGCCCTTCGTATGCATATTTATATTTAGCATTGTTGTTTCATCTTCGCATTTACATTTTTGTAAGAGCAAATTTTTTGGGTTTTTATTCACTTTCACAAAGGGAAATTAAGAATTTAGTTCTGAAAAAAATCACTGTCCTGCTTTTTTCCCCAACATCCCATACTGGTTGCTTAGAATCATTTGTAATTAAATGCAGTACTTAATTTGATTGACAGAATTCAATCATTATAAAGTTGGGAAAATAGTCCAGAAACATCATTTGTTAAACAATTCTCAATGAAAATATGTAAAATCAGTCATATATCTTATCATTGTATATGATAAATGTTGTCCTATCTATCTAGGAACATTTTAGGGGTAGAATGTGATATTGCTCAATTCTGATTTTTGCTATGCTGGTAGAATTCCATGATGCAGCTCCCAGGACATTAACTTTAGATTTACTTGGTATGAATTTGATAAGAATCAGACTTTTTACATTTTAGGGAATGAGTATTGTTGGGGGAGGGGGGGTAAAGTCACAGAAAGACAGTAAGAGTTGAATAGTCTGCTATATATGTTTTCAAGTTAAGGAAAGGTTCAACTAAAATAGGTTTCATTTCAAAACAAGATATGCCTAAACCGCAGATTCAGTCTTTGAGTAGCCAATTGTGTGCTTATGTCAGCACTTGACTTTGCTGACACTTACTATCCAAGTGCTTTTGGCAAATTTTATCTTAGCTGCAAGTATAACCACCAACACTATACAAAGAAGACTGTTTTGGTTTGGCCAGAAAGAAGAGGCCGGTCCCTGACTAGGTAAAGCTGATAGGAGGAAGATTAGGTTTCAGTACAAGGGTGTGCCGTATATATTTCAGAAATGACCATTCAAAAAGCACCATGCCTAAATTATGATTACTAGATAAACATATCCTGGTCATTTCCAAAGGGAAATGTGGAATTTGGAAGAAGAGCTTATTTTGATTCCATGGATCTTAAATATATTCCCAGACAAATGAATGGGAGCTCCTTGTTGAAGCTTGGAACAAGGTAAAATCCAATATTCAGCCTGGGCTGTTTAATCACATTTTGTTTTCTATGGCATTGATGAATAAGATAATATTTCATACATTTTGGCTTTGGTACAAGAGCTGGAACTGTCTGCAGAGATGTGGGCAGAACTCCTTCTCTGTTCCTATGATTTTGTCTTAGTCAGCAATAAATCTTTGGGCTAACTGAAGAGAAAAGTTGATTGTGAAAATTTGTTACATACAGAAAAAAGTTACCTAATTAATGTTCTTTGTATAAATGAAAAATTGCTGAAACTGCCTGAACTGGATACTGATGACATCCTCAACTAATGTGATATAACATTCATTTCATTATAAAGATAATTAAAGAGCAAACAGAACTAAGACCTTGAGGACAAGGACTAAATTTATTGATCTTGTATAGAACTGAGTGTATCTCCAGTGTTAAAATCAATATCAGGTGTCGTAGCAGAAATTCAACATAGATAATAACTACATATTTCAGGGGTTTCACATTATTGTGGCACTTTCCCATATCAACAGATTGGCAAGAGCAGTGGCAGTAAGTTAGTTTACAATTGGAGACAGTAGATTGTTGTAGTCTCTTCCTGTCTCACTTCTGATTATTATTGTACCAATTCATCATTCAAAAGAAACCATTTACAGTTAATGTTCCTCCACACTATCTCACTATTTTTGTTCACACTGCATAGGGTTTTGAAAGGCTATTGATACTGTATGACTTCCTCTTTACTGAATTCTTCTGACAGTATTTGCACTTTCCAGAATCTTCACAGTGCTATGAAATATTTTGGATGTGGTGTGGAACATTATCTTGCTCTATGTTTAGAAAAAGGATTGATTTTTTAAAATTTAAAGCCAGAAGCAAAACTAGAGTTTTAGATATAAAAAATTAGGCAATTCTTATGCTACCATATTTTCAGTGTCACACTAAAAGTGAATTTTAAAATTATTTCAGAACAGTTTCTAATAACCAAGCCAAAGACTAATTTTTCTTTCACTAAGAATTTCTATGATCAGACCACCAAGTCCCAGTTCTTTTAATGTATAGTTACACATACAGGAGGAATCCTGATATTTTGAGGTGTCTTCTTCACTGAAAGGCTCTGCTACCAGTTGTCAAAACACAATAATTGGTGATAAGTAAAGCTCAGTTTGGAAAAGCATTCCAAAGTTATAGTATTTAAAGTTTGTGTGAACTTTTCAACCCTCTGGACTCAATTAAACCATACTAGAAAATTAGAAATCTTATTCTTTTAGCACTTCAGTTTTCAATAAAGTTTATAAATTGGGGGGGGAGGGTAAGCAGATGCATATATGCATATTTAAGAGAGATAAAATGTCATTCTTTTCCAGGAAAAAGAAACCCCCAAAAAGGAGGTTTGTTTTATTTTCTTCCCCTAAACTTGTTCCTCTTTCACAATAATATCCAGATTTCATCACTCAGAACAAAACCTGGTAGTATCCAGATGTCAACAATTTTTAGAGGGAAGACAAAATAGAAAAGAAAGAAACAGAGCTGAATGATGAAATTACATAACAGCATTAACAGCAAAGCCAACACTCTTCTAAAAGGGCTGAAATGTTAGTGACAATGTATAGCACTATTACTCTTGTCATCACCACTTCTTTCTAGGTTGTATACTCGCTTCTGGCCTATTTTAGTAGTTGCATAACTACTTGATCGCTTTAATAGCTTTCAAATTTTCCTTTTCACTTTCCTGAAATCAAATATTTACTTATTTAACTTTGAAATAAACAGAACACAGTTTTATTTTATATACAGTACTGTAGGTCCTTTTTATACAAAGAGTCTCAAAGCCTTCATTAAAATGACATACAGCTGAGTATTATAGTTGAACACACTCTACTAAAACAGCATGCTACTGAACATAGTAATCAATCTAATTGATTTAGTCATTCTTCTCAAAATCATCTTTGAGTAAAAGCCAAATTATACAAACGTGTTTAATCCAGTGTCAAGAATGCTTCTAAGTGGATCCAAAGCTAATCTGGTATAACCATAAAACTCACAAGTTCCAAGGAATACAAGATGATACATTGGGATAATCAGAAAAGCAGCTATGGAAGAACACAGCAAGTGTCCATAAACAAGAGATGAAAAAAGATGGCACAAGTAACATTCTTTGTCTGGGGTCCTACATAATACTGACATTACATTACAGTGAAGGCCGTGAAGCTTATTATGTGTTACTGTGCTTTCAGGGAAGAACAGTCTCAAGTTTGAAAGACTGGCTAAAATCTTTATACCTCTTACTCCCCACTGACCAGTGCTGGCTGTATTAGTCCTCAGGGTAATAAGATTGGAGTGATATGCAGTTGGAAACTTCTATTCAGCTACTTCATGGTCAGGCCTAGAGAAGCCAAAAAAGTGGAATGAGGCTTAAAATAAAGTAAATTGTGTAGAGCTGTCACTGATTCTGATGACTGTCTCTTCCCTTTTTAGGCTTTACTTCAATTTCACTAAGTTGTATGAAGTGAATTCCACAGATAAAGACAACATAGTCCTGTGAAGTAGTTGAGGCAAAACCCCATTTAAATGATTCATCTGAGAAAGTGGAGGTTGTCATGGTGGGCTATTTGAAGTTAATTTCATATCGTAATTTCCCATACAGAAAGATTTTTTCAGGACCATGGTTTTCAGTTCATACACAGTAAGTGTACTTTGAAGATGATAGTCCACTTTGATTTCAAGATATTTCATCCATTCAGCTTAGCAGATCCCAGTCCATATCCAGAAACACAAGGGTTGGTACTCCAGCAACACTGTCATGTCTCTGCACCATTGTATATAATCCAGTGATTTCTGCTGGTGAGAAGCCAGCAGAGTTGCATAGCTGTATTGTCCAGAGGGTTTCATGACCTTGGAGAGACAAACACAATTGGGCACACTGAGAAGTTTGGGCGGGGGGGGGTTGTTTTTTTTGGGGGGGGGGGTTGTTGTATTGACTGGTTAATGATTACAGGTGACATTTTAGGATTTTACCCAAAGATATGGCCCAATTGTTCTTATAGATGGATGTTTGCCATTTAATTTAATGGGAGGTGCAGTTGGCTCTTATTTAGTGGGATAGACTAAGGTTTTTTTATGTCAGTGATACTTTAATGCTATAGATCTGTAAAACTTTTCACTTATTTAAATTCAGTAAAGCTTTTATTGTTTTATATTTAAAACTTTGTACATTTGTAAAATATGATTTTTGGCTTATACCTACCAAAACTATCACATCATGACAACAACTTCAATTTAGAAAGGGCAAACTAACATTTGTTTTGAATAACAGTCAAGCTACAGTCTAGCAGCAGTTTCTAAAGGTCCATTTAGAGCATTGTCTTCACTGTGGATAAAGAGGTGTTTAAAACACAAGTTAGCTAACTCAAATGAATGAGTCCAGAGTAACCTCCTAGAGAAAAAAGGAACTTTGTCATTTCCCTGTATTAACATGTTGAATTACAGACTGTGGCAGAGCCCTGCTCCTTAACTTAATGTTAAAAATACAAACTACCTTGTACTCATAAGGAGTTTACCTCAAGCCATGTCAACTCCAGAAAACATTTTTTCCTAGAAAAGCCATGCTGAAAGTACAAGCCTGTTATACCTACAGGTGATAGTTTATAATTTTTTTCCAAAAAGGAAGAGTGCTTCATTTCCATGGTTGTTGACTAAAGCTTTTATAAGTTAAGCAGCACACAAAGAATTCTTCTTTATCAAAGTTCCTCCCAATACAAGTGCAAAATTATATAGAGAAAAAGCATTTTTATTATAATGATACAAGTCATCCTAAGACATAAGGTAGGTTTAACTGAAGAAGTAATAGTTTATAACCCTTTTGTCTTCATTCAAAGTCAGCCATCCACTTCAGTATTGAAAATCTTATTACTCCATGTTTCTGCAACAAATTCCAGCAGACTTCAATGTTTAGAGGTTTTAATCCCTTTCAGACACTATATCTGTTCTCAAATCAAATGCTATGTGCTGTGTGTGTGAACACCATCCTCATGGATGACTGGTGTCTCCCAAGTCTGGCTGACCAGATGGCTGACCAAGAGAGGGCAGGGATCCTCCACCAGCTGAGCCCAGCCGAGCCCAGTACTGCCAGCAGCAAAACTGGAAGTGCACTTCCTCAGGCACTTCTGGTTTCACAGCTGGTGCTTCCAGAGGGTGCAGAGCCAATCACAGGGGGTGCACGTGCACCTGTGTACACCCCCCATGTGTCGCCAATGACCATCAGAGAAAGTAAAACAATTCTCTGCAAAGTTGTATGCATGTGCTGGGAAGTACAGAATGTTTGCAAAATGAAATGTCCGAGTTTTTACATATGTGTTTTGCTAGGATGTTCTTTTTCTAAGCAGCAGTATTGGAAAGTCCATCTTGCCCTCCCTTATTGGTAGATTTTAAATTCACAGGTGTCCACTAGATCACCTATCTGATTTCCTGTATAACTTAGACAAATTAATTTCATAGTTTCATAGTTGGTAGGGTCAGAAGGTACCTGAGCAGATCATCAAATCTGACCCCTCCCATGGCAGGAAAGGGTATTGAGGTCAAATGACCCCGGCGAGATGTTCATCCAGCCTCCACTTAAAGACCCCCAGGGTAGCAGCCAGCACCACTTCTCTTGGAAGTTGGTTCCAGATCCAAGCCACCCTGACAGTGAAGTAGCACCTCCTGATATCTAGCCTGAATCTACCTTCTGCCAGCTTGTGACCATTATTTCTAGTCAGTCCTGGTAGCACTCGGGGGAAGAGGGACTCCCCCAATGCCTGCTAGTCCCCCCTGACTAGTTTGTAAATGGCCACTAGATCCCCCCTCAGCCATCTCTTGTGAAGGCTGAACAGGTTCAGTCCCTTAGCCTCTCTTCATAGGGCCCGCCCTGCTGCCCCCTGAGCACACAGGTGGCCCTCCTCTGAACCCTCTCAATGCTGGCCTCATCCCTCCTGAAGTGCTGTGCCCAGAACTGGATGCAGTACTCGAACTGCGGCCTGACTGGTGTCACATAGACGGGGAGGATCACCTCCATGGACCTGCTCGAGATGCATCTGTGGATGCACAACAAGGTACGATTTGCCTTCCTGACTGCATCCCCACACTGTTGGCCCATGTTCATTTTGGCATCAATAATGACGCCAAGATCCTTTTCTGCCTCTGCACTGACAAGAAGGGAGTTCTCTAATCTGTAGGTATGCTGCTGGTTCTTCCTTCCCAGGTGCACTTCCCTTGCACTTGTCAGTGTTGGAACCCATCCTGTTCTCATCCACTCACCCCTGTAACCTGTCTAGGTCTGATTACAGCTTATTCCTTCCTCCTAGCATGCCCACTTCCCTCCACATCTTAGTGTCATCTTTGAATTGAACAGGGTGCTTTTTACCCCTTCATCCAAGTCACTGATGAAGATGTTGAACAGTGCAGGCCCGAGCCCTGCAGAACCCCACTGCCCACATCCCTGCAGGTCAAATAAGACCCGTCCACCACCACTCTCTAGGTGCAGCCCTCCAGCCAGTTAGTGACCCATCTAACTGTAGGTGTTGATGCCACAGTCCCCTAGTTTTTTTAATGAGAGTGGGGTGAGAGAGAGTGTCAAAAGGCCTTCCTAAAGTCCAGAAAGACTACGTCCCCTGCTACCCCTGCGTCTAAGGATTTTGTGACCTGGTCATAGAAGGCCACCAGGTTGGTCTGACAGGACCTGCCTCTAATGAACCCATGTTGGTTGCCTCTAAGCACAATCTCCCCTGCTGGCCCCTCATGGACATGCACCAGGATAATTCTCTCAAAAAGCTTACCCAGGATCGAGATAACACCAACTGACCTATAGTTTCCTGGGTTCTCCTTTCTCCCTTTTTTGAAAATGGGAACCACATTGGCCCTTTTCCAGTCCCCTGTCACCACACAAGTACTCATAAAGCTGTGGTAGGGGTCCTGCAACGACCTCTGCTAATTGCCTCAGCCTCAGCACTCTGGGGTGAAGATCGTCAGGACCAGCTGATTTAAATGTGTCCAGTCCCTTCAGAAGTTCCCTGACTAGATCCTCACTGACCCTAGGCCTGTATGCACCTCCCCTGGGATCTATGGGGGTCCTGGTGGGGGTGTGACCCGGTTTCTGCTCAGAAAAATGGAGACAAAGAAATTGTTAAATAGGTTAGTTTTGTCGTCTGGTGCGATGACTAGATTTCCTAATGTGTCTTGCAGAGGCCCCACATCACCCGGTACCTTCTTTTTCCTCCTTATGTATTTAAAAAAGGATTACTTGTTGTCCTTGATCCGGGTAGCTAGTCCCAGTTCTATCTCTGCCTTGGCCTTCCTGACTGCCCCCCTGCAGCCCTGAGCAATCGAGGTATAGTCCATTCATCTATCATCTCCTGTTTTGAACCTAATGTTTTGTGTCTGACTAAAGCATTTCTCTCCAGAAATATAATTGCTCCCTATTTGAACAAATTTAAGGAGAGGGAGAGTGTCCTTCACATTTGCCTTGGCAGAGTTCTCTGATAACTTAAACTAATATTTGAGAAGGTAAAGATGACACTCTTGACTAATATTTTAGGTAGCAGGGTTAGAGTGTTGTTGTAGCCGTGACGGTCCTGGAAATATATGAGAAGCAAGGTATTCTTTATATCTTTTATTGGACCAACTTTATAGTTGAAGAAGATGTTAATCAAGGTTTCTGGCACATAGTGCCCTTCTTCAGGTCTGAGCTGAAAAAGACTGGAGGAAGTGTTTCTGTGTTTAAACAAAGAGCTAGAGTATTTCCTTGGAAAATAGGAGCTCTGAGTAAGGACTCTAACAACCTGACTGCTAAGCAAAAGATTAGTGATACCACCACCCACATTTCCGTATCATCTTAAGTTTTTTTTTTTAAGAATGGGTCAATTGGCATGCCTACACATTAACACACTTTACTTAATGCACATTAAAGCTAATACCTCTGGGCATTTATACAGGTATCTTTGTCTGCTCTGACACACCAGAAATCCAGCACATGGGAGCAGACTCAATTAATCAAGTCTGCAGAGCATGTGAGCTGATGCACCCAGCAGTGCATCGCATGCACTTGTATAAATAATGTAATGCACATCAGCATCTACAGTCTGTTTTAAGTTCGTGAGTAAAATATTTATTTTCTATATTGGCTCAGAGTCTCTCGTGTGGGACAGAAAAGGATAAAAGACAGGGCGAAACATTCCTGAACCTTTCATCCCCAGCCTGTCTGGTTTGGGGGTCAACCCCCCTCCCAATTCCTCCTCACATATAGTATATAATTTCATTGGAATGAGTTAAAAACAATCTACAAGGCTATAAAATAGGACTGTTCTTACCAGGAGCAGCTAACAGACATCAGAATAGCAGAACAAAGAATAGCTTGATTGGTAGAACATCAATACCATTAAAAAGAGCAGAGGACTGATAACACCTGTGGAATGAAGAGTTTAGAAGTAATCAAATACACGATAATGAGTCATGAACTTAATTGAGTCCCTCTGCACTGCTCGACTAGAAATACTGATGCCACTGCCAGGCAGTTTTTTTAAAACTTTGGGTGAACCAGGAATCAAAGGGAGGTTTAATTGCAACAGTTTACACCATCCACCTCCTCTCCTCCTTGGATCTACACTTGGATTTGAGCTGAGTGCTTAACTTTCTTAGGTGAATTTGAAAAATCTAAAGATTTACATCTGGTATTGCAGCAGGGAGAAAAAATCAGTCTATGACAAAAGTGACAAAATGATTCATCTTTGAAGTTGAACCAGAACCCTTTGCATTTTTAGTCTGTATATAAAATGGATGAAGAAAAGTGGGAATGTTTCTGTCCTATTAGGATCTAAAGGCTAGTCTAGGTTAAAACCTAGGCCCTGCATTATTTTTGAGTAGCAGCCATGTCACTATGCCATACATCTCCTTAGTTGTACACGTCCTCTCGCCCCACATAACTCCCTCTTTTGCTTGCATAGCAGGTCAGTTTCAAACCTGTATTTAAGTGCCCAAAACACTACTTATACAGCTAGAAAACTATCATTTAGGGAACTGAACTATGGACCTAAATGTACACTGAGAATATCTAACAGTTAGGTCCCTCTAAACTATGGCACTGCCCTTTATTTTATCTAGCTTCTGAAAAAGCTTAGGCAGATAGTAGGCCAGTCTGGATTACTGCTTGGCATATTGCATAATAGTAAACCTTAGGTTCGTAGGGAACTTTGTAGGCCAAAATGGAGTCACCTAATAATTCAGGTTCCCAAGCAATTTTGCATCTATTGGATAGGGTCACCTTAGATCACTGACACCCAGATGCCTAAATTCGGAGTCCTGTTTAGGCTTAAAAGTTGCTTTCCATCTTCCCCTAGGTGTCTTTCAGGGTGCATCTACATGCACATTAATGTGCCATTGCTACTGCACATTGTTTAGTACCTCTACTAAGAGGTACTAACTAAATATACAGTAGCCAGCACTACTAAACAATAGCAAAGTTGCACAGTCTTTTTGTGGTGCTCAGTGCACAGTAAACTAATTCTACTGTATATTAGTGCATTAGCAAAGCTTTTGCCGTGATGTGATAATGCACAGTAGAATGTGTCTCCTGCTCATTAAGCGTCTCATGTAGACATGTCCACTAGTGCCTAAATACAACATTTAGATCCTGAGAACTCCCACTCTGGTCTAAATCAGTGGTTCTCAACTTTTTTTAGATTCAAAGCAGCCCTCCATAACTTCTGTGAAATAAGCAGGACCCCATTTCAAACCCTAACTTATTATAGTGCTTAACTGCTTAAAGAAAGCCCAGGAAAACAGGGCAGCAACCACCAGAGAAGAATCTATACTTATCTACTCACTGGACCCTGATCTTATCTCCTCTCTCCTAGCAGCACCCTTCAAAGGCTGTCACAGCATCCCAATGTACTACAGCCAAGTGGTTGAGAATCATTAGTCTTCTAGTTGCTACCCTAGAACATCTGCATATTGTAATTACTTGATACATGTCCTCCCTACCCTCACTTGAGTGCTTTAGACTTTGAGGTGAGTTGTTTTTTAAGTCTTCTACGCTTGAATACATGGTAAGGCAGTGGAAGGGAAAGAAAGGGGCAGCAAGATTAAAGCTTAGTTGTTGAAGATATGTTGAGTATCTTCTGTAGTGATTAGGGTTGGATTTCATTGTGTTCTCAGCTTAGCCTTGACTTGTGAGCCCCTTCAGTGGAAAGCTGGTAGGAAATATTGAAATAGAACATTTTTCTGAAAATGCCATTTTTTTCATTTCAAAGTATCTTGTCTGAAACGTCTTTCTAATGATGATGATGGTTATGTGTTAAGGTTACTGCAGAGATTATAGATCCTTAGTCATTGAAAGTTAAGTGCAGGTTGGACAAATATTTGTCTGGGATGGTTTAGATAGAGATGACCCTGCCTTGAACAGGGGATTGGACTAAATTACCTTTGAAGTTCCAGCCCTATTGTTCTATGATTCTATCCTGGTTTTAACAGCTTTTCAATGGGTGCATCTGCACGTGCTACTAATGTAAGCAATGAACTCCAGCACAGTTCATGCCAGAGTTTATTGCTTGTGGGCACCATGTTTGCATTTGCTCCTGGGACTACAGCATGCTGATCCAGATCACAGCAGCCCTGGCTGGAAGCAGGCCCAGGAGGTTAGTGCTGTGCTGTGGAGGGGCAGGGTAGGGCATGAGGGTGTTCCAGTCTGGGGCTAGCTGGCAGGCAGTCATTGCACTGAAGCACCCCTGTGCCCCAGCCAGCCCTGTCAGCATCTACACATACATTGCAGTGCACTAAATAATGCTGCAGTAGGATAGTACTTGTGTTGACAAGCGGTATCCTATGGCTGTGTTTATTAGTTTATTGAAGCCTAATAGTCGCACATCTAGATGCTGAGACTTTACTGCAGAGCTAATTAGTCAGCTCTTAAGTAAATGTCTTGTGTAGACATATCCAGTGAACCAAAATCAGAGTTCTGTGTGAAACCTGAATTTGTGGTGGGCTGCGAGGGACCTAGATGCTTCCAGAGTTTTCAGTTCTTGGTGCCTTCAGGAAATCTAGAAGTGACAGGGTGGACAGAAATCTGAAAACCCTGCGATCTCTGAAAGCACAGTAGGGAGTATCTCAAGGATGCTAGGCTCCCTGCTGCAGAACCAGTATCCCAGGCCTTCCAGATTTCCCTGGCAACTGGCTCTGCTGGCTGCCTGAATCCTAAACGGATAATTAGATTAATTTAAGAGCCCTGAAGCCCTGAGATTCCAACCTGAGGATCATTGGAGTCCTAGTCTCGGTTCACTAGAACTGACATTTTTGTCTGTTGCATTGCTTCAGTAAGAGGGAAGTGAGAAGCATGCCTATTTCACTTAGCAGCTGCTGTCCTGGGCAGCAAATATGTTTATGTGTTTATTTTGGAAATACTTTTTCTTTTGGTCTTGCCACTCTTCCTAGCTGGAAATACATCTGCTTGGCTAAATTGTGAAGTCTTCAGTGACTTGAAACTTAAAAATGAATCTTATCCAAACTGGAAACTTTGTCACATTATTAATATTAAAAGTATAACACAGGCATGTAGGACTAACATAAGAAAGGCCAAGGTAAGTATTGAAATAAATCTAGCCAGGAACATAATAAATAACAAGAAATACTGTAGAAATACAAATAAACAAGGAAGATCAAGTGTGGATTGCTGACTGAGCTGAAAGTGGATGTTAAGAGAAAAAACTGAAATGTTAGATGCCTTTTCCTTACTTCATTCTTCATCAAATGGTCCAATGTAAGATGATGAGTGCCATTAGCATTAAATGCCCAAGGGATGTGCATGTGTATATGCATGTAGGGAGAGGGGGAGTTTTTGGCATGAGGTATGGAAAGAACAAGTTAGAGATTAAGTTTCAAATCAGCAGAGCCTGATGAGATTTATCTTGGAATAGTCAAAGAACTGACTGAAGTATTTGCAGAGCCATTACCTGCTCTCTTTCAGAACTCCAGGAGATCATATCATATCCCAGAAGTCTAGAAAAGGGACTATTACTAAAAAAAAAATTAAATAAATGAAAAAAAAGGAAACAAGAAGGATTCAGGGAATTGCAGGCAGGTTGGTTATTCTTCAGCTCCTGGAAAGATACTGTAATTATAATCAGTCAATCAATTTGTCAGGACCTAAGGAGGCATTCTATTTTAATTTGTGTCTAAATGGTATTTTGTCTTCCTCTTGACTCCACACAACTTTCTCTCTCAGCTGCCCAGGAGGAATCACAAGCTGAGCATGAGCCCACTAAGACATATTAACAGAGTGACTTATTCAAGTTACAGGATAAGATTCTTTCACTCTATTCAGCATTTATGAGGTCTCACCTTGAATACTATGTCCAGGCTGGGGCACCACGCTTCAAGATGGATGTAGACAAAAAACTTATTACGTATCTAAAAAGCATGACATAGAAAGACTAAGAATTGAGACTAAATAGTCTCAGGAGGTGCATGTACACATTTGCATTAATGAGAAGTTGACTGATTAGCTCAGCAGTAAAGTGTCATGGTCTACATTAGGGGCGGGCAAAATATGGCTGGAGCCCATGTAAGACTGCCCTGCATCTACACTGCTGTCACCACCACCTCTGGGCTGCCTTGTGCAGCAGTGGTGGTAGCACAAAGCAGACTTAGGGCAACCTGGTATGGGCTCCATATGGCTTTTACCCCACTCTGAGCAACAGAATTTTTTTCCTGCACCACCACTGCTAAGCCTGGACAGACAAGCCCAGAGCAGGCACCGGGTCAGAGCTGTGTAGCACAGGTCCTTGCTGGTACTGGAGACCTGGGGCCACAGCAACTGGAAGGAACCACCTCTGCCCAAACTGCCTAGAAAGGCAGTCCAGCTGTGGAGCCACCACACCCATGATGTGTGCCCAGGGGGCAGTCAGGCATACCATAGGAGGGTAGCATGAGGTGGGCCAAGTGGGGGCTGGCTGATCTGCTCTGGTGTGGGAACGTCTAGAGCACGTGTGGGGTTTGCTGGGGTTGCATACTTTTGGCAGTGGCAGAGACGGGCTCCAGGCTATTGAGGGGTGAGGCTAAGCAACTCAGGAGGACATGCTCAGGGAGCCCTCATGCACACTCAAACAAGCCAACAAACCCTCCACAACCCTACAACCATGCCTTCCCCTGCACACAGTCGCACACCCCACAAACACCACACTCACCCACACCCTTTCCTCCACAAACCCAACCCCTCCACACATACCCACACACCTCTGGGGGGAGCCCCACTCACTGGTACATGCACACACCACACCCCCCCCAAGCAGACCCCATACTCACCCCCACACACATCCAGACAACCTCCCCCTCCATACACCCCACAAACCCTGTACCCACATACACCCACACATCCTCACAAACACTCCCCCACAAGACCCTCATGCCCATTCACCCACATCCACACACAAACCCACACCCTACATACACACACACAGCACCCCCATAAACCCTATCCCCACCCCTCCATACCCTGCCACACCTCCACACTCACCTACAATATTCAGGACCTCACTTTGGGTATTGTGGAATTGCTTCTATATACACCACACAAACATACACAAATCAGGGCAAACATTTTTTTTTAATAAAATTAAAATATGTTATTGTTAATGTTTGATTTTTAGTATACAGTTTGTTTTTTTCTGGTTCCAAGATGGCAAACCCCTTTCCCAAAAGGAGTACTTCTGGGGGCAAGGGAAGAGACTTCCAGTGACAAAGGTCAGGAGTTAGGCGATGAGACATCCGGTCCCAAGATGGTGACCAGGTGGCAGGGGACCTGTCAAAGGGTGAGGCTACCCTTGCACAGATTCACACAGATTCACAGAAGTTTAGGGAGGGGAGATGTAAAGATATCCTCTGTTGTCTTTCTCTGACCCTGAGTCTGAGACCTCCCATGCCCTCACGTGTCATTCAAAGACCCTTTGTCTCATGTTCCTGCCCAGGTACTTGCTGGGCCTGTTTGGTGATGCTGGGCCCTCACCTACAGATACATCAAGTTTTTTAAAAAGATTGGTCTGCCTCAACTAATGCCTGTTGCTGGTTGGGACTTAATGTTGAGGTCATAAAGACTTAAAGGTTATAGAAAGGGGTCATTCTATCTTGGAGAAGAGAGCATTTTTGGGATGCTGAATCAAGTAAAAGGCCTCCACAACTCCGTCAGTCTCTGGATGAACATGTGAGTAACTCACCTGAAATCTATCCAGTAGTTTAGGATTAAGTGAACTAGAAGTATATAAAAAAAAACCAACAAGCCCATTCTGTTTTGCTCAAGGCATTGTTTTTCTCATAGTTTTCCCCATTCTCCCTCTCTTAGATTAATACAACCTATTTAAGAGAGGTTACAGAACACCTAGCTATGAATGCTTGAGCGGAGGGACAGGCCTTTACACTTCCAGTACAGCTTGGTGGCTGTAAACCTCTTGGGTGGCTCCAGGCTATAAGGAGCACCCAGAAATACTACCAGTGAACAAAGCACTCCTAAGGTCATCAGGGTCTGTGTAACCTGAGGAGCACAAAGCCCTAACAAAGACCAAAGCCCAGGTGGTGGCAATGATTACCCCAGGCTTGCGGGTGTGCTCCAGGAAGGGGGTTGGACAGATTTGGGCAGACCAAGGAAACACTTGAAACAGGGTTTTGGTCAGGCACAGTGAGGTGGGTGGCTCAGTGTGGTAGTGTAGTAATGCCCCTTACTAGCCCTCCACAGAAGGGACCTTGTGAGATTATTGGGCCCAGCCCTTCTGCTCTGGACAGGAAAAATAGATACCCCCACTGGGAATCTATTCTAGAGTCTGGTCACATTAACTGTGAAGAAGTTTTTCCTTATATCCAGTCTGAAACCTTCTTTTAGGAGTTTATGACTGTTCTTTCTGATTTTCTGCTGGGGCACTCTGGTGAATAGTTGTTTTCCTAGCACCTGATGCTCATCCCTGATATAGTTGTAAACTGCCACCAAATCCCCACAAAGTCTTTTGTTTTCTAGGCTGACCAGTTACATATCCGTTAGCCTTTCCTGATATGGCTTGCTCTTCAGGCCTCTATTCATAGGAGTGGCTCTTCTCTGGATTCTCCCAAGCGTCTCCACATCATATTTGAAGTGTGGCACCCAGCAACGGATGCAGTACTCCAGCTGTAGCCTCATCAATGCTGAATAGAGCAGGAGAATAACTTCCTTAGTTTTGCTTGAGATGTATCAGTTGATGCATGCCAGTGTATTGTTTTCTCTCCTAACTGTAGCGTCACATTCGTGGCTCATATTCATTTTATGGTCAATAGGGTTGTGCAAAGCTTTGATGGCTGATTTGATTTGGAGGAGATTTGACCTGATGCGGCGGCCAAATTTCTGAATCCAAACAAAATCAGGAGACCCGTTAATCTCTCCAAATCAAATTGGAGGCTTCAGAGAGATTTGATATTTCAGCCACAGATTCAGCTTTATATGTTTTTTTCTACATCCCTCGAGGTACCATGTGTGACTTATGAACACTGAGATGGTGGGGTGGATGGAGCGTCCCATGGGATCTCAGGGGAGTCCCTCACGCACTTGGCGGTAATCCTGGAAGTGAACCAGAAGTACTTCTGGTCCACTTTCAGGTCCAGCATGGGGCACTGGGGGGGACCCTCCTCCACCCCCTGACTCAGTGACTGGTGCCTCCTGTGTCTGGGGGGGCACCCATGATCCCCCACATGGCCAATCACTGAGCTATGGGGAAGTACATCTGGTTCACTTCTGGGTCCAGCGCTGAGGACACAGGGGATGCCCCCGCGCTCCTCTAGGACATGCCATCTACCCCACCATCTTAGCATTCATGATCCATGCCTGGTATCTTGAGATATGTAGAAGTTGTGTCTATGGCAAAATCACTGATTCTCTGAATCAAAATTGCATCTTCAGATTTGGCCAAATTGAATTGGGACAGTGATCGAATCAGTGAATTGAATCACTGTCTTCCAAATCCAAATCGAATACTGCCTGCTTTTCAAGCCCCTAATGGTCAATTTTGACTCTCAGGACCCTTTCAGTTGTGGTGCTAGCTAGCATAGCACCACCATACCTGTACGTTTGTTGCAGATTTTTTCCTCCCCAGATGGAGCACTTCACACTTCTCAGTGTTGAACACCATCTGATTCTGGTCTGCCCATCTGTCTAGGTCCACCTGAATCATCAGTCTACCCTGATGAACAGCTGCACTTCCCCACAGCTTCATGTCATAGGTGAACTTTGCCACTGTGCTTTTGACCCCTACCTCTAAATCATAGATAAAGATTTTGAAAAGCACTGATCCAAGTACTGAACACTGGGGGACCCCCACTAGCTACCTTCCACCAGATTGACACAGATCCATTTATTAGTACTCTCTGGATCTGACCCTACAGCCAGTTTCCCACCCATCTGACTGTTAAATTGTTGAGCCCATAGTCCCCTAGTTTTATCTTGAGAGCCTCATGTGACACCAAGTCCCCTTCCTAAAGTCCAAGTAAATGATGTTGACCTCATCTCCCTTATCCAGGTGGTGATTAACCCTGTCATATAAGGAGTTGAAGTTAGTCAGACATGACCTACCTTAGACAAAACCATGCAGGCTGTTGTTCAGAATTTTCCCTTCTACTAGCCTATTGCATATGGACTCCTCGAGAATTTTTTTGAGGATTTTTTCTGGGATTGATGTCAGGCAGATCAGCCTGTAGTTTCCTGGGTCCTCTCTTTTCCCTTTCTTGAAGGTGGGCACAACATTGGCCCTCTTCCAGTCTTCTGGTACCTCTCCTGAGCACCACAGATTCTCAAAAAAGCTTCACTAGTGTCCTGCGATGACTTCAGCCAGTTGGTTCAGCACTCTTGGATGAAGTTCATCCAGTCCTTATGACTTATAGATATTCAGCCTCTCTAGCTATTTTTTCACCAGCTCTACATTGACTCTTGGTAGGTGATCATCCATACTGTGACTATTCTGTGTCATATTTGCATTTAGCAGGCTATCACTCATAGACTGGTGGAATACAGATGTGAAGTATTCATTCAGGAGTTCAGTTTTCTGATTGTTTTTTTGATAATCAGATGCCCAGATGCATTGAGCAGTGGTCCCACATTTCCACTGGTTGTCCTCCTGTTATTTACATACTTATAGAAGGGCTTCTTATTGTTCTTGATTTCAGTTGTTAACATGAATTCAATCACCACCTTTGCTTGTCTAATATGCCCCCTGTATGTGTGAACCAATCTTATGTAGTTGTCTATGGGGTCTATTCCTGACTTCCATCATTGGTAAGCCTCCCTTTTCTTTTTCAGAAGATCTGTGACTTCCCTATTGAGCCAAGATGGCCTCTCAGATTCTGTGCCACGTTTTTTGCTTACAGGTATGGACAGCCTCTGTGCACCGAGGGTCACATCCTTGTGGAATGACCATTTTTCATCCACACTCTTTCCCTGTGGTCCATGATGCTGTAGGACATTACTCACTAAAGTCCTTAGCTTATTGAAATCAGCTTTTTTAAATCATTGAATTTGTACCTTACTGACAGATTTCCCAGCCCTATAACAAACAGTGACAGTGATAATGTCATGGTCACTGTTGCCTAGGTTACCCTCTATAGTAAGATCACTCACCAGGTCATCCTCCTTGGCTAAAAACTAAATCCAGGAGTGCATTTCCTCTCGTTGGCCTGTATACTTCCTGAGACAGGTTGAGTTCATTGATACAAGTCAGGAATATATGTGACTGGTCTGATCTGGCTGAGTGTTCTTCCTAGGAAGTGTCTGTGTAGTTGAAGTAGTCCGTGATGACCATATCCCATGCTCTCACAGCCTCTTCCAGTTCTCTGAAGAATTCCAGATGAAGCTCCTCATCTTGATTCAGAGATCTGTAATATATTCCTATAGTTAGGTCCCTTTCACTGTGTCCCTCTCCTGTATCTTGACCTAGGGGGTCTCAAGTCACCTTTCTTTAGTACCAGTTTCAGCTTCCAAGGAGGTATACTTCTCCTTTACATATAGAGCTACACCTCCACCATCTTTCCCTATGTGACCCCTTCAATGCAGGGTATAGCTATCTATAGCAATGGTCCAAGAATGGGTAGAGTCCCACCAGGTCTCTGTTATCCTTATGATATCATAGTCCCTGCTGGAAATGTAGAAGGGTCAGTTACTCCTGTTTGTTCCCCCTTCCAGCAGCCCTCAACAGCCAAAACTAGTTAAGTGGTCTACCAGGTGAAATAATTGCCTGGCTCTGACCTACATGTACGCTGGCATTAGGGCACAATAAATTAATTAACTCTGCTGTAGGACAGTACTATTGGAAGCAGTGTTATCCTACAGTGGAGTAATTTATTCCACTGAAATGCATGTATAGATAATAACAATGGATGGCTGGGGCACAAGGATGCTAAAATGGAGAGGCTGCCTTCCTTCTAGCCCTGCATTGTAGTACCCTTATGCCTGGCTAGCCCCTCCACCTCCTGATGTCACCACTTGGATCCTTTGGCTGATCCCCCAGACCTCCCAGGGCTGCTGTGCCTTAGCTTAATGTGCTGCAGTCCTGGACTCACATGTAAATGCTACACCCAGAAGTATTGGACTCCAGTATAAACTGCACTGGAATTTATTTCATCATATTAACAGCACATGTAGATGTTCCCAAGGGGCATGTCCAGATGAGTGGGAACATGTGTTTCCCTGGGGACAAGTAGCAGCGGCATACCTTGTGCCACTGCTGTTTGTGCCAGGGGTATGCCTGTGCCACACGCACTCTGGTGCATGGCAGGTTACTCCAGGTGGGGTAGAGGAGGCGGGGGCCAGAAACTGTGTTGATCCCAGCAACCTTACCTGGTGGTCTGGGGGTCCCTGGAGCTGTAGCTGTGCCACTCCTGCAGCAGGAAGCCTAGCTGGCAGCCAGAGTATGGCTCCAGCCAATCAGGTTCCAGTTTTGGGCAGCATGCACTGTTGTGAACATGTATCACCCACTTTTTTTGGCATAGGCTTCTCTCAACATCAGATCCCCACCCTCCCATGCTACAAAGTAGCAGCACTGGGAATACCTGTGTGTGTGGTATGTGGTGCTACAGACAGGTCTGTGGCACCACGTACTGCATGTCCATGCTCATCTGGATGCACCTAAGGAGACTGAAAGGGGATTTGCTAAATCTTCAAGTACAAAAAAAGTTATAAGAAATAAGATGGCAATCAATTGCTCTCTGCATCCACAGGGTAAGGGGCAGGAAATAGCAGGCTTAAATTGCCGGAAGGGAAATTCAGGTTGGCTTCTGGAAAGACCTTTCTCGCTATGAAGGTGTTTAAGGACTAGAACAGATTACTCAGAGAGGTTAAGGAAGTTTCTGAGTGTGAATCAGATAGGTATTTATGATGGTTTAGAAAAAGGAGACAGAGAAAACTTTTGTTTCTTTTGTTCCCTTATGTTCCTTACTTTGACACTTTGGGGAGGCTGGGGAAGGGGCAGGAACAGGGAATGTCCTTTGGGTTTAGGAGGACAATGAGCAGGAGTCTTCAGAGCCAAAAGTTCAAGCCTTATCCCTTGATAACTCTCAAGTATTTGTCAAGGGGCACCTTATCTTGAGCCACTTTCTTTTTCCTACTTGTTTTTTCCAATAGCCTCATATTAAAATTAAGCCAAATTGTTTATATCAGTAAATCTTACAATAACCAGGTCAGATACATTATTCATATATTAGTATCATCCTCAAAATATTTGAATTTTATCTTAAATTCTCATCTTATGATAGATGACTACATGAAAGGTTCAGTTATATTGATGAGTTTCTATCCATCATAGTTACATTTAAAAAAAGCTTGGAAATGTGTACCAAGTGCACCTTAAAGGCTAAGAAACCAGAAGGCAAGTAAACATTCTCAGGTAAAAACAAGATCAACCAAACACCCTAAAATACTCATTTGTTTGTCATAACTTTAGAGGCCTGGCATATGATGTTTCAATGCTTGAGGCTGGCAATAAGAAAAATAATTTGCAGGGAAGACTGCAAGGAGAGCATCTGTGTATTTTTCTCTCTGGTCTAATTTATTTTTTAAATAGTTAAAATTATTTATGTGAAAGAAGTTTTAAAAAATCACAATTGTTGTTTGTATAAAATAAGTAGAACTAAATGTAAATAAGATAGAGATTGAAAATGAACATAGCGTTTAATATTAATCAAGTCTTCTAATATTCAAGATAAACTGATTGGTAGTAGTTCTTAGTAGTTAAAAACCCATCCTGTATTTCTTTCCAGTGAAATATATTTTGTGGGATTTTTTAAATATTATCTCTTGGAAAATTTTATTATTAATGAAAGGGGAAAAAAAACTTGTTTTTTGGGGGTGAAGAAATCAATGATTGCTGGCATTTACAGATTAGAACCAAATTCTTTCAGGCCATGTTATTATTATTAGACTATTACTTTTCTGAAGCTTTTGGTTCTTTTATACCCTTTAATTACCCTATATTTAATAAAAATATATAACTATTTTCATGATTACATCACTGAAGGGGAAAAAGCAATGTAAATACAAGCATGCCTATGCAAACTGTTAATAGCCTTCAGACCTATAAGCAGGGATCCTGGTTTTCTCTGTTTAAAAATCTGAAATTCTATGATAAAAAAACCAAAAGTATCTGATTTAAAAAACCTGTATCCATGATTTTCCATGATTAAAACAAAATCATACTATATATATAGTATATATATTATACATATAGTAACATTTTGTTTGACTCATGGAAAACCATATATATGTATGTAGGTATCAGGTGAAGATAATCCTTTATTCCTATATTTAAAATTTTAAAGCAATTTGGAAGCCTACCAGTGCCTCAATCTTTATAATAAAATAAATTTTAAATACCTATATATTTTGGCATTTGATTTTGGTTTACTTAGAGAAAATCAGAGCTCCCCCTGCCACCTTTGCTCACCAGGATGCAGGTCCAGCTGTGTCTGCCCCACTTGCTGCTTTGTGGTGCTGAGCAGCCCTGATATGCTAGTGCCCTGCCTCTGACCATGTCATTGCCCCTCACTTCTGACCCACAGTCCCCCACCTCCTGAGCCTGCTGTTACCCCTCACTCCAGACTCACTGCACCTATGCCCTGGCCCCCCTGTGTGGGGGGGCATGGGTGTGTGGGGAATGAGGTGAGTGTATGGGGAGGAGGGATGTGGGCATAGGTGATGCACAGGGGGACAGAGGGGCATGGGGACTGCAATGCATCACCTGTGCAGGCCCCCTACTACCCTTATCTTCGCTGGCATAGACTTACCTGGAGGGAGCTGCAGGAGCTGCTCTCCAGCCCACTGCTTGGCTGCCACATGCATATGTGCGTACACATGCACATGGTCCCCCTAGAACTCTGCCAGTCTGCCAGACAGTTTCCTGGGGGTGGGGGGCGTTCCTTTAAAAGAGAAAACCTGCATTTTGCCATGTTTTTCCATGGCAAACAGAAAATGTGGATTCCTCTTCATAAGTTATTAGCTGACCCTTTGCTTTAAATAAAACGGGAGACACACAGAAAGACAGAGAGACAGAGAGAAAAGGAAAAAAGTAATAAAGCAAGCAAGCAAGAAAGGAAGCAAGCAAAAAAGACTGAAGAATGCACACAGCTGAACACTTGGGAAAAATACAACTCATACTTAACATCCAGCCACTGCCAGAAACATCCAGTATAAATCTATCAAAGTTAAGAAGAGTGTTTTTTTCTTTGGAGATCACCCAAACTAAACTATGGCCAATCAAACCAGACAAACTAGACAAACAAACAATATAAATTATCCATTATGTTTTATGTCTTTTAACTAAAACATCTGACTGTAGCATTTAATTTAAATTAAATATTGTATATAGACTCTGAGGGTGTGTCTAGATGAGTGAGCGTGTGCTCCCATTTGCCATGCTGCAAATTTGCAAAGAGGATGGTTGGGGGGGGAGGGGAGGTTGTTTGTTGGGGCGGGGGTTAATGCCACAAAAAAGTGGTGCACTGCACGTGGCAGGAGCATGCACTGCCAGACTCAGAACCTGGCTGGCCAGAGAGACACTGTGGCTGCTGGCCAGGCTCCCTGTTGCTGGATCATTGCCACTGCTACCCAGGGAAGCCCGCAAATAAGGCTGCTGGGGCCAGCGTAAGTGCTGGCCCCAGGTTCCAGTCCCCACCTGGAGTATTTTTCCCTGTGCTAACCCCACATGCAGAGGTCTGTGCTGAGGCAAAAACCAAGAGCATGAATTGATGATGATGCTTGCTTCTCAGCAGCAACCACACACCCCAGCAAACTTAATAAGACTTATTTCTGAATATAAGAGTACCTAAGATCAAGACATCCTTCAGTTGACAAAGTAGCATTTCACTAAATGAATTCAAATAAAATAGTAAACATGAAAGAAAAAGTTAATAGTACTCTGTCTGTTAAATGCAATGTACAAAAAATGTAATGTATGTGTCCTTTCTTGACTAGTTACCATGTATTAAAAAGTCTGAAAGGTAGCTTAAAGCCACAGCTGTGCCTTAATTTCTGTCAGAGATAATAGGTCAAGCCCTTAGATGTAAACTTTCCCGGCTTCTCTCAGTGAGTGTACTCAATTGACTTCTACCAGCTAAGGAGCCAGACCATGATATTAATGTCCACTTTGTTTTTACTGGTGTACTATGAAGATAAATCAAAATGGCATGATTATAACATTACAAAATAATGTAATGTGAGCATTTGTAAGAAATGTTTATAGGGAGTTTTATTTCCCTGTTAAAATGTTCACCTAAGCATATATTACTTCCGAATATTAATTAAATAGAATGAGTTTGAATTTATTTCTGATTCACAAAATGAAGAGCCCCTCTAGACTTTCAGGTAAAGGCATGATAAGATGGTGCACATGGTGCACCCCTGCAGCCGGGAGCCCAGTTAGCTGTCAAGGCTCCCAGCCACAGGGGTACAGCTAACCTACATGTGCAGATTAAAACTGGATAGAAACAAGCTATAAAGTTAGTACACATGTTCCAGATCTAACTTTACAGCTGGTTGAACCTTTTTATAATGTGATAGTTCATTTGCATAAGTAGCTAGTCTAAGTTAGTTGCACAATTAACCCAGTAATTGCATGATACTTATAACACGTTGAGGGGGCCTACATGAAAACAAAATTAACCTCATATTATTTAAAGCATGCTTTCATGTTTGTACAGACCCATCTCAAACTTTTAACACATGACAGAACAATTCTCTGTTAAAGATTCAAACACTCCCTTACAATTGGTGGTGGTGGTGATTTCGCTACTTTCCTATAGAACAGAAGTAAAAAACAATATATTAAAAAGAATCCTCAAACCAAAGTTCTCAAGGTTATGGTCATAACTTGTTTCTTATAACGCTCACAGTATTCGTATTTATAGCAAGGTACACATCCAAGGATGGCAGTGGTGCCCTTTATGTCTGACCTGTCTCATCTCACCTAGTCTCATCATGTCTCCCCAAGCTACCACCTAACCTCATCTGCCATACCTTGATGGAATGTTATTATAAAATTAGTCAAATTGTTCCTTGGAACCAGGATTAATCCATAGGTGCCTCTTTATTCTGGGTCAACTCTCTCTCTCTCTCCACTTTTGGCTGATAGCCTTTCAGTAAACCCAGTCCTGTCGTTGTCCAGGCCCAAACCCCACTCATATAGGGAGCCTATGCCCCAGTGTACCAGTTATAGCCTTCTGAGGCTAATCATGCCTTAAAAACATCAGTCATGGTCTCTGGACTCCTCCTTAGCTGTTGACACTTGATTTATGACCCAGATACCTTGTTCTGGGTGGGCCCAAACTCTCAGACTGACCATGACCTCTCCATTTGATAAGAGGAAAATGTTATTGGTACACAATCATAGCAGATAAGAATAATATAAACAATTCTGTATCTACCAGCCTCAGAGTTCACAGAGTCAAGGTACATCTGGCCAGAATGCAAGCTTAACTCTGAGGTTCTCTCTTGAATATCAGATGTTGGCAGCCTGGAGGTCAAAGCCTGAGCCCTCCCCACTCCCCCCAGTAGGGTGGGTGAGATGGACTAGTGATATGCCCTCTGTCCATGGCTGCCTCAGGTTCCCCTCTCAGGGACCCTTTGCTGCTCTGAAATCCCTCCTTTAGTATCCTTTCTCCCTCTATGATGACTCTTCATTTCTGGGCATTGTTGATTGGTTTCTCTGTGGTTGTCATACTGTTCATGTTCTGCCCTGTTACAATATTCCTTTGTTTTACAAACTCATCACATGCACACATCCTAATTTGGGCTTTTACTGGTTTCTTCTAATTTGGTCTGATCCCCAAAAGCAGAAATCCCAAGGGATCTGCAACTGGGCACTGTGACCTGGCCAATGCAGCAAAGTCTCTTATCTCATATTATGGAACAGTGTACGTGTTTTCAATTTCCAGCCTGTGTGTCTGCTTACTGCTTGCCTGTGTCAGACACAGTGGGCTTTGATGGAAACTGTGTTACAAACAGGGTTTTAGAAATCAATTAACCCTTGCTGTTGCCCCAAACCATTGTTCTGATGCAATGTCTACTTAACCTACAAGCCAATTCCCAAAAGCAAACCTCAAATAATATTTTCTAGCCATAATTAGCCATACCCATGCCTCACAGGTATTACTCAGTCTTCATTATTTGAGGCTTTCTGCTCAGTTACTCATTTCTGTGCACTCAGACTCCAGACCCTCTGTCCAGGCTTCAGATCCCTCAACCTTTTCCCACCTTATCTGGATGCAGCCTTCAGCCTTAGCCCATTAACATTGGTTTCAGTGCCTTAGCCTCAGTCCACTCTATACACCAGGGCTCCAGTTGCAGAGTGTGCAGGTCTCCACTATATGGCCTCCAAACCATCTCTTATAGCCACTGCAAATCCACTAGTAATTATACTTTGAACTAAAAACTATAACCCTTATGGGTCAATAGGGAGAAAACAAAAATATATTCTGTGGTTTGTGGCAGTGAGACGCCTCCACAGGCTCTTGCAGGGGAGAGCATAGTCCCCGTGGGCCCCAAAGCCCACAAACAACCCTCCCACCATGGGTAAAACCTACCTCCCAGTGGGCAGCCAGAGCCGGAGCAGGAACTGTGGTCGCGGCCACAACTGTGGCTGCATGAGCCGGCATTATGCCAGCTGTTTAATCAGCTGTTTCTGGGGCTGAGAACAGCTGAGCCAATCACGGTGGCCATTCTGGCCACCACAGGAAAGCTTAAAAGCGCTGCTGGAACCTGGGGGCAAGGGGAGGTGGAGAGGGAGCCACTGGCAGAGAGCACGCCAGATGCACTGAGGCTCCTGAAAAAGGGAGGAGCAGTGCAGCTGGTGCAATGCTGGCAGACAGAACAGGGGAGGCATTTGAGTCCTCTGTAGGAGACTGGGGTAAACTCCACAGCCCTCTCCTCCCCAGGGGTCTATTTCTTTTGAGGAAAAAAAAACAAAGAAAAAGAAGAGGCATAAGAGCAAAGCACCCTACTCAGAGGCACTCGAGTGGGTACCAGCTTACACACATATAGCTTGACAGTCATTAGGGAGGGAAGGCTAAAGCAAAAGGGGCAGCTGGACATGTACCAACAGAGCCCACTCAGATATGGGTTCCCCCTTGAGGCAAGCCATGGTCAAGCCAGAACGACTGAATCACCATTTGCTGATGCCCATCTGGTTGGCGAGTAGACGGGGTGTAGGGAAGGCGGAGCTCCATGGAACATCGCAACCCAAACCATGAGTACTGCCATTCTCTGGAGAGCCCCTCCAGGAAGATCTAAACTGAACACCCTCTTTTTATATAATAACGTCAAGTCGTGGCAGGAGAGTTGAGGGAAGGGGGTCCACACTCGGCGGGTAGTACATCACCCAGGGAACATCATTTTAGGCACCTTACATCACATGGTTGAACTGAAATAACTCTCAGGAAAACCTTTAACCCACCAGGTGCCCTCACCAACTGAGAGAGAGTCTTCTCTACCCCCATGAGAATAGCCTCTTTTGTTTCAGGCCCAGACCCAACTCATTCTTCAAGAGAGTTCCTTCTTCCAAGATACTCTGGGCTACAGTGTATCCTCCTACCCTTCTGGTCAGCTGATCCCTTAGTCACAGCTCTGGCACAGGGGGTTTCAGCTATCTCTTTTTAGCCTTGTTCACTTCTGGCTATCTTTTCCAGAGGCAGGCCCACACCTGGGATCATTTTCTTCCCCATCAGCCTTTGCACCAATTATCAGTCTGGAATCATAGACTCACAGAATAAGACAGAAGTAGGGCTGGAAATTACCTTCATAGGTTATCTAATCCATCTCCTGGTCTAAGACAAGATCATCCCTATGCAACTTTGTTGCTTAAACTCTTCATAACACTACCATTAATCCTGACACAACATAAGGCATAACACCCTAAACTGCCACAGATAAATCAGAGGGGGACCACAGTAGCCAATGTCCTGAAAAAGTTCTGAAAAAGTTATTCATATATGCTCAAAAGATCTTATATGTAGGGCCAGGTATGTAGCAGCACTCCCCCAGTCCAAGCTCTTGCCTTCTTGGCCCTAAATGTTTGGCTCTTGAAGGGACTGCATTGTTTTCTCCTGCCCATCAGCCCTTTCTCAGTATGAGGGCTTGCTTCATCTGTTTTAGTACTGTATTCAGTCCTATCAAATTAGAAGCCAAAAAAAGTTACATATATTTTCTGTTACCATCAAAAAATATCTTCATGAGCGTTGAGCAAATAATTCACTAGTTATTTTCTATTTAATTTAGTTTCCACTTTTGCCTGAGAATATAGCAATGATCTTTAATATATTGATATGCAGGGATCCAAGTTTTCTCTGATAAAAAGAACCCCAACTTTTGGTTTTCAAAAAGTAACTCAAAAGCCACATTTTTCCATGATTAAAATGAAAGACCCTATCTATATCTATTAGCGGTTTTCCATTTTACTCATGTAAAAAATATGGATTTGGGGTTACTTTTTATAAATAAAAATTGGGGGATTTTTTTTTATCAGAGAAAACCAGGATCCCTGTTATATGATTACTATGCATGGCTATTTTGTTCCCTCAGCACTGCTGGGTGTCATATACAGATAGTGTGGATTGGAAGACAGAGTTTCTGTTCCACTGAAAATAGCAAAATATGAGTTCTGAATTGGAACAAAAATATAAAAATTCATAATGAAACAAATTGGCTACAATATTTTTTCAGTAATTTCAGAAAGATCTTAACCAACAAATTGAATAAATCCAAAATGAACATGGGCTGCCAACATGGGGATGTGGTCAAGAAGGCTAACCACACCTTGTCATGTATCCACAGATGCATCACGAACAGGTCCAAGGAGGTGATCCTCCCTCTCTATGCAACACTGGTCAGGCCACAGTTGGCGTATTGTGTCCAATTCTGGGCACTGCACTTCAGGAGGGATGTGGACAGCATCGAGAGAGTCCAGAGGAGGGCCTGTTGCATGATCAGGGCGCAACAAGGCAAGCCCTACAAGCAGAGGCTATGGGACCTGAATCTGTTCAGCCTCCACAAGAGAAGGCTGAGAGAGGATCTGGTGGTCATCTACAACCTGGCCAAGGGGGACCAGCAGGCTATGGGAGAGTCCCCATTCCCCCGAGCACTACCAAGAATAACGAGGAATAATGGCCATAAGTTGACTAAGAATAGATTCAGGCTAGGTATCAGGAGGCATTAGTTCACAGTCAGGGTCGCTAAGATCTGGAACCAACTTCGAAGGGAAATGGTGCTTGCTTCTACCCTGGGGGTCTTCAAAAGGAGGCTAGATAATCACCTAGCCGGGGTCATTTGACCTCAGCATTTTTTCCTGGCAGGGGGTCAGACTTGAGGATCTGCTCAGGTCCCTTCTGACCCTACCAGCTATGAAACTACGAAACTCATTTTGATAAGATCAGAATGTTTAATTTTACCTTTATTCATTTGATTATTGTGTTATATGGTATATTGTATTACGTTATTTATTAGGTAAAAGTCAAAGCAAAAATGCTTCTTAAGCTTCATCAAAATTTGGCCTAATTAAATTTGTATCATGTCCCATTGAGAATTTTAAAGACACTAGTATATTCCCAAGAAATGGTCCAATTTCACCAAATCGATTTTTTCCTAAACGCCCCTTGTTCTGACAGAGCATTTTATTTTATTTTATTTTATTTTATTTTATTTTATTTTATTTTTTATCATGTCTATATGATGTGGAAGTTAATTTTGTTTTCCTGAAATACAACCTTGCCAGTATCAGTTAAGTACTTGGTGGTCCCCAAAAGTGAGCCCAGTAGGAATATGGAGATGGCTATGATAATTTTATTTTAAATTTACAAATAAATGTTTCCAGGGAAGGAAAAAAAATCATTATTCAGCAAGTTCTCCTTGCCAGTCAGAAACAAAGTTCATTGAATAGCACATATTACTGGCCTAATCTGTAAAGATTTACACCCATAAATAACTAACTTTGCTCATATTAGAAGTTACACTGAAGACAATAACCTTAATCCTGGGACAAGTAATTTCTGCATTGTACAGCTGCAATGATACAAAGCAACTCTAAACAAAGTGGCTTCGGCTTCAGGAACTTCGTCAACAGAAGGGGCATCCTTAAGTGGTACAAGGCTATAATCCCACCTGTGGCCAGCTCATAATAATGGAAAAGGATATATATTTGTGTGTTATATTTATTCCCATTTGCTCCCAGACTGGTGCAAGTTACATATAGGAGGCTAGCCTCCCATTCTCCATTGGTATTGGTCAGCTCCTAAAGTGAGGTGGTTAAAAATGTACCTTATGGCAGGCCAGTAGGGGGTGCTCCTGCATTGAGCCACCCACCTCAGTGCACCCGACCACCTTCCAGGCTCCAAGTGCCTCCCTGGGGGCATCTCACACCTGGCCGACCCCCTTCCTGGATCATGCCCACTAGCCTGGGGGTAGAGCTCCCAGCATCCAGGGACAGGCTTGATTCTGGTACTGTGTCCCCTGGGGAACACAGGCCTAGTAGCCCTTGAGGGTACTTGACTCACTTCCCTTAGTCAGAAGCACAAGTAGTAGTCTCCCTTAGTCAGCTGAGTGAAAGGGACCCCAAAGCATAATCTAGACTCAGTCCCAATAAGTCTCCCACACTAGACACAAAGGAAAACTTTATGGTTACAAGGAGTAGGGTTGGAATAGGGTACAGAGTTGAGCAATATCAAAGAAATCCCATAGAGCAAACAGGGTGGCTGGGATAGCCTTTGATCACGCATCTGAGTTACTGCAAGCTATATATCTAGTTAGATCTCAGGTAGCTTACTCACAAGTATCCAGAGGCAGGTAGAGATTCCCTCTGGAGGCAGGCAGTTCCTTGATCATGAGTTTTGATAGAGAGAGCAAGTTTCAGATGGTCCAGCTCTCCTCTCTCTCTAAGTTTTCCTCATGGCTGCTGCCCCCTCCTTCTGGCTAGTCCTAAACTTAGATAGCCCTTATGACCTCATTTACCTAGTCCAACAGAGGCCAGCACCTGTTGACTGTCAGCCAACCAATCTGAAATGCATCACTGGTTGCTGAGAAGACTGGCAGTCTCTAGCCCACCAGGGAGCCCAAGTCCCTCACCCAGATATATGATACCAGTCACATAGGCAAAGGGAGCAGGTTTCCCCCCTGCCTCAGGAAAGTAGCCAGCTCAGGTTACCTAAAGAAATAGGGTAAGCTATGTACCCTCTGCAGGGCCATCTTAACCAAAATGTCACAGAGCAGAGTTTTTGGGGAAAAACAGAGGTGGCCTTCTGCCACATGCCTTTCCTTCCCTTTCTTAGGATTTCTTGGCTAGACAACTGAAAATAGGCACAGTGTAATTCTTAGAAGGCAGGAAGGTCAAATTTATCAACAGTCATTGAAGAAGTTGGGCATGTCTTTAGCATGCTTCACTTAGTCATGATAGCAAATAAAATCAATATTTTCTGTGGCATGTGTCCTATTACACCTTCTCAATAGAGAAGGTATATTTTGCACAAAATTCGTCCTTCTTCAATCTCAAATCTTTTCTTTCCATCTCTCCTCTCTTATTTCATCCCTTTGGCTTGCCACATGTCTCTCCTTTGATGTGGCCACATTTATTTATGGATTCAGTAAATATAGTATATTTGATAAAGTGTCTGTGGCTGCATTTGTATTCATATTTGAGTATAAAATATGCTCTTCATGGAAAGAAAATGTCTGAGTGATTTATTCCTGCTATTGGTTTATAACATAGTGAGGGCCTGCAATGTTGTTTTTCTGAAGTACACAGCCACAGTGTTAATATTAGCATGAGTGCATCCAAATATGAGGAAACTGTAACATTGACATGCAATGTATTGTTTTAACAAAAAGCCATTAAATAGGTCATTAAACACATACTAACAATGAAGGACACATATTCCCTTATATGACATCATGCAGAAAGATTAATTTATTTTGGAACACTAGTAATGCCCTCGGGGGTGCTTATCAACAGTTTTCAGCAGAGGAAATGGTCAGTTTTTGTTGCAAAACAAACAAACATCACCTATTTTCACAGCCCTGACCTAAGATCCCTTCCACTGTATCTTACTGTTTTTTTAATCCTTCTTACTAGTCCCAGCAGCAGGTGTGAGGCAATTGAAAACAATGTAAAACTGAATTGTTTCTTTCACTTCAATGTGAACTGCTGCAATTTGCATTCTTGGAGAGCCACTAGTTGAGGTCAACTGTACTGTCATGTTAGCAGGCTGTTTGCCATTGCAGAACATTTGCCAAGGTCACTCAAAGTCTAAACTACCGCAATATATGCACAACTTTTTAAAAATATAAAATGTCTTAGCCCATTAAACAGGATATTTTAAAGTTAAACTTTTACACCACCGTTGCTGGGAGGCACGAAGGTAGGCCTGCTAAAATATTCAGTACAGCCCCTCTTGTAGAGATGTAAAAAACATCCTACATTCACAAAGTTAAGCAGTATAAGATTTGCCTGACAAAAGCAGGCCAGATTTTAAGCTCTGCAAGTACTCCAGCTACACATTATATCAATTTTCAAAAGACTGCAAACTCTTTAAAAACAAAGGATTCTTTGTGCTGAAAAGCAAGAATTCAGCAAATCTGATCCCAGGATCCAGTGTTAGAACTGTTGGCTCTGTTCTTTGCACATTCCAGAGTCCATATGTAAGCACACACACTGCCTGGGATGTATATAATTAGAGGTATTACGTAGATGCATAGTAAAAGTTCCCTGGGTTACATTACTTTAATGTCTTCAGTTGGGGAAGTTTCTCAACCAGTACATTGCTAGACCCAAGAAGACTTGTGAAGCATGAAGCTTAAAAATGTTGAGCCCTGGAAAAGGCTGCAGGTGAAATGAGACTTTACCTCTAGAGACTGGCAGGTGAAAGAGAAAGGTGGGAATAAAAAATACAACATGCATGATGACACACGCACCCAAACACACACACACATACCTCTTAAGGAAAGATGGGTTAAATAAACTAAATTGTCTATCCTTCTAGCTCTAAGCTCAAAGCCTTCCTCCTTTTTAAAATCATCTTTAATTCTACCATCTGCATGACATTCTGATCCTGTTTCTCATAAAATGCAGGTTGGGCAGTCCTCCTGGGGATTGTTTGGACCTCATGGAAAACATGCAAGGGATCTATTATTGGACTAGAAGAATTTGTCAGAATGGGTGGGTAGGCAAGTGCACAGATGCTCAGTGACCTCATAGATGAAGATGTCAAAGCATTGCTATAACTAGTTTGCTAATATAGAAAAGAACTGTTGGAGCACAAAAAGGTATTTATGCACCTAAACTTTAAGTAGTGTTTTTCTAGTACAGGGATAGAAAAGGAAACAGCAATATATTTTCAGGATCATTCAGATTTTCAGTCATTTGCTCATCACTTTACAAGCCATTCAGCCAATGGTGAATATAGTAACTGTTCTCTGTGCTCTGCTTTGTAAAGTTCACTTTTTTGCCTATGGCTTTTCAGTAAGCTAGGTCCCACAACGCTATATTTTAAATGTAGTCCAGATGATTATCCACTGCAGGCTGATAACTAAAGATCCATTAAAACACAATTTTTAGTCCAGTTGGTTCTTTTCCATTAATAAGGCTCTATAATCCCCTAGTAACAAAGTATAATTTATTTTTATAGGCTACTTCTAGAAATCCAAATAATTCCCCATTCAGCTGGAGCTAACATATATTTTACTATGGATTATGACCCCATAATAAATAAGAGAAAACGGTAGCATTTTAACAAGAATTAACAGTTTTCATAGGTTTCCTTTTATTTCCAGAATCACTTTGTGTATGAATTTCTCTGACGTTATAGTTAAGTGGTAGCACCACGTACCTCACATAGCTCAAAAGTCCAGCTTACGCAATCTTCATTTTTTTCCATAGGAATTAATACAATGAGGCTCCCCTCTCTAGCTGCCTGACGATAACTTAATATTGTTGATCTATTATAACTGCAAAAATTTTTGTAAGTGTTTTAAGTCCTGTCTGTCTTGTATAGTGCTTTTCTTCAACTAGTTAACTTCAATTAGTTAAGTTTTCTGGATTCTAGTCAAAGTATAAAAATATCTTCATTCCTATTAAGGGATCTTGAAGCGTTTTACAAACCCACATGAACTTACCTTCACAACATCCAGGTACTTTCTTCTACAGATGGGGAAACATATAACATCTATTGTACACAAAACATAAATGTAATAAAAATAACAATAACAACAACACAAATAAATGGAGCAAAGCTTAACTTGTCCAAAGACAAAAGCTATCTGCATAATTATTATTTATTATTATTGCTTGGGAGCTAAAAATGGATTGGTAAACCGTTTCTCATTGTAGTAGATATCAAGATGGAACAAAGTGAGGATCCTGGCTATCTATATAACAATCTACATTGTGTGTGCTTGTGTGTGCATGTATATTTTACCAGATATTTGCTATACTATTGTGCCTGGTCTACTTTTGGTTTACACAATAGCAACACAGACCTTATAACAGTCTTTCTTGAATAATGAAATCTCTTATTATCTTTTTTAATAACGGCATTCATTCCAGTAGACTATTTTCTCTTGCAAAACCTGGGATATCAGGAACAACCAAAGACAATGTTGGCAGGGTAATATGGAAGAAAGACTGTTAGAGAAGGGTCTATTTAGAATCATAGAATCAAAAATCATAGAAAAGTAGGGCTTGAAGGGACTTTCAGAGGTAATCTAGTCCAAGCCCCTGCCAGAGGTCTATCCAAATCATCCTATACAAATCCTTGTCTAACATATTAGTAAAATTACACAGTCATTCCTGATACACAGTCACAAGACATAATACCCTAGCCTGCCCCCACTGCAGGTGGACCACAGTGACCAGTATTTTGCTGTTACAAGGGTTGTTAAAGTATGCTCGAGAGATCAAAGTAAGAGGGCAATGCTCCCCACTACACAGGAAGGCAAATAACCCAGAGTCTGTATCAATTTGGGAGGACTATAGGGGGCAGGAATAAAATTACTTCCTGTTTTTCCCTCTTCTTTATGGTAACCATGCTTAATACTTAATCTATAGCATGCTGGCTACAGAACTGTGCAGGGAAATCAGATATACAGGTTCAACTCTCCTTTGGGTGAGAGGGAGCCTGGAACTTAGATATCCCATTCCCTGGATAAATGTCCTAGCTAGATGAGATGGCTTTGGGAGCTAACACATAAGATAGCTCTTCTCTTTGCTTCTTCCACTCAGATATACGTGCACATTTCATACCAATGTGTAGTTTATTGCACATGTTCAGTTTATGTGCCCACACTTTTGTATCCACAGTACACAGGTAGGCCCAAAATGCCCAGGAAAGTTCACAGAGGGAAATCCAGTTTTGCCCCTAATCCAAACTGTTGGTATTGATTTCATTACAAAGTACAGCCACAATCCCTTTCACTCAAAAATATAGCAGTGACCTGTGCCCCATCTTTTACATCATAATCCAGAAGTTACAGCACTTACTCATAGAATGGGAGAGGTGAGTTTTGGCCTGCTTTAGACTGAGAACATTAGAGCTCAACTTTTTCACTACCCCAAAATCTAACCTAAAAAGCTACTGTCTTAGAGGAAAGGGCTGGGGAAAGAGGAGGTGCACCTGCTGAAACTGGGCCATGCTGAAGAAAGGAAAGTAAAATGTTAATACCAGAGAAAAAGTTAAATATCAGTGGGCATGTTTACATGTTCATTAATGCACCTTAGATACTGTGCATTTAGTTAAGTATTTCTTTTATAAAGTATTCGCTAGCCAGCTTAAGGAGGCGGTTAGGACAAAGGATGTCATTGTCATGGGTGATTTCAATTACCTGGACATCTGCTGGGAGGAGCAGTCGGCCAA
>JAGPOW010003642.1:87396816-87411743 GCA_030014935.1 Caiman crocodilus | reverse complement strand
TGACCCCAGCACTTGTTTCCTGCCATTGGCAGGGGGTCAGACTAGATGGCCTGCTCTAGGCCCCTTCTGACCCTAGTTACTATGAAACTATGAATAAAGTACTATCTAAATGCACAGTACCTACAGCTACTGCACAGTAGTGCTGGCACAAGGTTATTTAGGAATGCTTACTGTATATTAGCCTAATAACCCTAGATTTTTAGTACATTTTTTGCCATGGCATGCTACTGCACAGGGTTATTAAGCTAAAGAGCAGTAAGTGTTAGGACTGTGTGAAATGGCACCATTCCATTTTGACTTGAATTTCAAGATTTCAACGGAACAGAATTTCTCTTTGAATTTCATTTCAATTTGAAACCGCTGTTCCATTTCATTTAATCAAAACAGTGATGCTGTTTCGATGCTGTTTTGACGTTTCACCCATATGCTGTAATGGGGAAGCTCGAAACAGCCTCTCTCTTCCAGCAGGCAGATGGGGGCCCGCAACCCCAGGAGGGTTACAGGGGCTGTGTCATTCCTCCCAGGGCTTCAGGCCCCCATCTGCCTGTTAGATGAGGGAAGGAAGCCAGGTGCTTGCCACCTGGGACCATGGATTTGGGGACAGGAACTGAGCCCGATCACTCAGTTTCCCTCCCTAGCACTACGATCAGTTTTGGGAAGGCAACTCAGCCCAGCTGAGCTGAGTTCTCCACCCCAGCACTAGGATCAGGCTGGGGAAAGGAACTTTTCTGAGCCCAGTCATACCACTGGGGAGGGGAACTCATCCCACCTTGGCTGACTTTCATTCCCCAGCCCAATCCTAGCACTGGGGAGCGGAATGAAGCTCAGTTCATCTGAGTTGCCTTCTCCAGCTACATAGTAAGGCTGGGAAGGGGAACTGAGCCATTGGTCTCAGTTCCTGTCCCCAGTCTGATCACAGCACTGGGGACGGGAACTGAGCCTGGGCTTAGTTCCCTTTCCCTGTGCTATGGTATGCTTCCTGCAGCCTGGCCATGGGAGGCAGAAAGAGCCAGGGCTGTGCTCCTGGCTGAGTCACACAGGGCTGCAGAATTGCTGGGAGCACAGCCCTCATTCTCCCCAGTCTCCCAACACCTGGCTGCTGGCTGCTTTGAAACTCAAAATGTTTCAAAACTTTTGAAATGTTTTGACTAACCTTGTTTTGTTTCAAGGCTGTTTTGAAGTCCTTTGTTTCGATTCCATTTCACTGTTTCGAGTTTGAAATGAGTCAAAACTGTGTTGAATGGAAACCATCAGCAATATTTCGCACAGTCATAATAAGTGTCTCATGCAGACACACCTAGTTTAAATTTAAATTAATGTCAGTTAAGCTTCCACATACATTTCACCATCAAGGTCTTGATCTCTCTCTGTAAAATACAGATACTAGCACTTCCTACCTCAGCAAGGTATTGTAAGAATAAAAACTATATGTTCTAGAATATAAAATGAAGTTTCTTCCCCCAGTGAGCTTAGGGGACAAAAGCCCATCATCTTATAACTGCATACTAAGAGGAAGAGAGAGCAGGTGGCTGCTGCAGCTCTGACTCTGGCCCTGAGTCCGGGTCAGGACCAGTCAGACCCACAGCAGCCTCCTAACCCCACCCCCTCCTCTTCCTCTCTGCAATTTCTGCCCCTGCCCCTTTCCCCCCCTGCGCAGCCCCCTGTGGGGCACAGCTCACCTCCAGTTCAAGCTGGCATCTCTGCCTGGCACAGAGTGCCATCGAAAATCCTTTCCCTGCCTGGCCAATTCATTGTGCCCACACTACCACTCCTGAGCTTTCACATTCTGTGCTCCAAGATCTAGCAGCCCAAGCAGTACCTGATAGTAAAGGGTAAGAAGGAGTGGAAAAGGCAGAGTCTGCAGAGTTGAACAAGAAGGGGCAGACACTGAGAAGAGCAGGGAATAAGAGGTAAAGACAGGAGGAAGTGGGGAGAGGTGCAGAGGCTGTAGGGACCTGTGGGTGGGGATGCAGGTGGCAGGTGGGGAAGGAAGGCTGCAAGGAGAAGAAGTAGGTGGGACTGAGTGCAAGGGGACCACCTGAACCCCCCAGCCATAGCTTTCCCAGCTGTAGCACTTGTGAGGAAGGGATTCAAGACAACCCTCCAATACTTAGATTCTATACCTGAAAAATGATAACTTTATAAGCTTTTCATATATAGAATTTAATTACTGGGGAGTCATCTTATATTCAAGTAAATGCAGTACATTCAATAAACAGATATTATAATAATATCTCTAATATCATTCAGTTATAATAATGGTGCATGTAAACTGTGGGAAGTATCTCTCCGTATCTGTCATAGGCTTTCAGGCTCTTGACAAAGGACAAAATTTACAATTAAAAACTAGTGAAAAAGAAGAAAACAAACCAATTCATGAAGCAATCCCCAGTGGTTGTTCCCTGGCATCTCTGGAAGAAAACAGAGCCCTCCCTTAAATCTCTGTTGAATCATGTGACAGTCAGATTTCTTTCAAATGGCCATATAAAAATTAAGCAGATAAATAAAGGGTTTAAAGAGATTTTCTTTCCCGCTTTGGAAATTCCATTCAGAGCCAAGGACATTTCCCATTCATGCAGTGTGTCACAAGGTAAAAGGCAAGGAAGTCAGTGAAAGGGAAAGGCTGCACTACTTGGAATAATAGTGCAACTTGTTTATTTCCTAAGTCTTCTTTGGGTCAGAGGGAATAATTTCTAATAGTCTGAAATTTTGTGATGAAACAACTAAACCAAAACATCAAAACAAAAACATGGTTTTCTTGAAATATTTCAGGTTTGAAAAGTATTTTGGCCAGTTTGAAGCAAACTTCCAAAGGAAAGACTTCAGTCCTGCATGGTATGCAATGTTGTCAGGGATCCTGGAGGCTCTAGTTCCTTGGTGAGAATGCAGTCTGTGCTGAAGCCAGGGACCCTAGGCGAATCCTGCCCCCTACAAAAAAATAAACTGAAAACCACAGTTGCTTGTCTTAGGAGTGAAGCTGGCAAACTGTCAGTTTCATGGAACAGCTGCAAGGTTCCAGGAGTTTCTGTCTTGCAAATAAGTTTTTAAAATCTTGGTTTCAGTCCAGAGTGAGCCAAAAACTAATTTAGTGACCCCCCCACCCCCCGCCAAAAAAAATCAGTGAACTGGAAATCTTTCTTTTTAATCAGATCTACACCCTTCCTCAAAGGTGCAAATGAACACAACTCTGCTTGATGCTATGTTTACTTTAAAACGTAAAAGACTTCATCTATCACCAGCTACCATTAGCATGACTTAGCAGCTGGAAACAAGAAGGACCAGCACCATGTGACCAGCAGGTTTGTGTATACCACCAGCAACAACTCTATGGGCCCATGTTTCGAAACTGTGGGCACCTATACCTATGCCCAACACCTGCTCTGACACATTTGAATTTGAACACATTGGAGAAGACTAATTAGCACGTTCCAGAAGCCTTGGCATCATACCTATTCAGTGTCCTTGAGCTTCAAAATGATGGTGGGGGCACTTTAACCAAAAACTCCTGACTCCATTTTGAAGCATGGGAATATTGTGGGCATTCCTGAGAGCTACTCTAGTTAAAGCATCCCCCTCTCATCCCAGAGCACATATAAAGGCACTCTACTATTCCAGAGGAAATGTGATGTAAAGCTAGCACTCAGAGGTACTTTTAGACTATGGCAAACATCACAGAAATAATGCCCTATCAATCAGTCAATAAAATTATAAAGTTTCTTGTTGATTTACAACAGCTGCTGGATCACTAGAGCTGTCAGGAATTCTACCTCTCAACAGAATCTCAAATCCAAAATAAGGGTATATACCTGATGTGCAGTTAATTTACTTTGCTCTCTGGGAACAGTTTTTGTTGTACTATTAAGTCTGGTTTAGTGCCATCCTATGAAGATGTATGAAAAATTTCTGTATAACCTCTGCAGAAATATATTACCCATACATTATAACATTTCCCCACTTACATTTATTTTTACTTTGATTTTCATTAAGAGAATTGACTTACATTGCTGACTGGAATTAAAAATAACTCCAGATAATCTGGATACCCTATAGTGTAATTTACATTTTTGTACATCATTGTCTAATGAGTTTCTGGAAATGATGTGTAGCTGCTATACCGTGTAAGCATTTGGTTAATAAAATTAATGAAAGGTAACATAATGATATTGATTGCATATTATGGGAACCCTTGATGAAAAGTCTCCTATTTGTCAGACTATCTGGAAAGTTCATAATATTTAAGTCTCCAGTTCACTGAGCCAGAGCTGGACAGCCTTCCAAGGAATGGAACAGGCCAGCCACATGCAGGAATGGAGATTAATAGAAAAAAAATAACATATAATACTATGTTTCTCAATGTATCTTTTTCAGAAGGAAGATGGTCTTGAGTTTATACTTTAAAATATTTTTAGATTATATAGACCATCATACAAAGCTTTCCAGAAGTAAGGATTAGACGTGGAGGCCAAGTACAGAAGTTACACTTGTTGTACAGTAGGCTCACAGAACATGCTCTACAGCTGTAACTGAGTAGACGGTCAGAGCATATAGAGCACTGTAAAAATAGTGGATCCTGTTCTAATGTGACCCTGAATGGATGTGGTATCAGACTTCAGCACTGGAGATTAGAGTACCGGTGACAGCGCATCCTTTGGGTGCCTGTCACGTTAAGGGCTGGAACAGGCAGTCTGCAAGTGCCTGATTAAGGCAGCCATTTTCAAACTCTGGGAAGCCAGGCTGCAGTTGGCAGTGAGCAGTCAAGGAGGCAACATCAAGCTAAACTTCTCTTGGAACACCTTGGAGGTAAGGGTGAGGCTATTGGGAAGGAAGAGACCTCATGGTCCAGGACATGACCTGAAGCTGTACCCTGCCAGAATAAGGAGACCTGATGGTCACTCAAATACCAGGACTGAGAACCTCCCTGGTGTAAGGCAGGTCAGGGCATCTAAACCCCAGCCCCCACCCTTGGGTGGGTTACAGTTGAGTGGAGTAGGGGCCAGGCATGCTTAATAAAAGAACCTGAGTCCTATGGGATGTTGGACTTTGGAGGTGAGACAGGAAAGCTCAAAGAGGCACACCTGAGTTCAAGGTTTGTAGGACCTCGGGCCCTGTGTAGAGGGTGGACTGCAGACCAGGCAAGCTTAATGAGAGAAGCACCTGAGCCTGTAGGGGTGGAAGACCCCGAGCCAGTGTAGGAATGGAGTAAGAGCCAGAAAGAGTGGTGTAGTGGTCTGGTGAGGGGCTAGGGGCAAAATAGGCACATAGTTGAATACTCATACAGTCAGCCCCTCTCAGGTGAGGGTCATGGGAGAGTCCCATGACTGCACCAGGGCTGACTGAAGGGTGAACAGCAAAGCTAGATGGCCCTCCGGAGTCACTCAAAGGGAGCAGGGCAGAATAAATGTGACCCCAGATAGGGAAGTACAATACAGGGTGGGTGAGAAACAGTGGAGTGCAAGAGGCCCCCAGTGAGGTGGGGAGGGGATGGCATGGCACACAAGGGCAGTATGTAAAATATGTGTGTCTAGTTAGCCTTGAGCAAAAGAGTCATCACATAGTGCGACATCTGCGAAGCATGGAAAACGTGTAAGGGGAAGTTGAAGCGTGTATGTACTGCCCATATTACAGCTGGGCACACAAAGGGAAGCCTCCCAACTTATTAACATTGTAAGTACTTAACAGCAAAGCATGGCAAGTGAGTAGACAGGTGGGTTGCCCATAGACAGGAGGTGGGCTGATGTCAGCATCAGGCCTTGGCAGCTTGCCCCTATCACAGTGCTATAACAAATATCTGTACCACTTTCCATCACCACTCCTAGTAGGTTGCATTCCACCGGCATCCCATGGAGCAGGCGTTCCCATCCTTTTTATGCTGAGGCCTGGCAAACTGTGAACCAGAAGTGACCACAGACCAGCAAGCCGGGGACCAGAAGTGACTGTGGGCTGGCAAACTGCAGACTAGCAGTGACTGGCATACTGCAGGCAGGCAGCCAACCCTTTTTTATACTCAGTATAAAGGTCCACAGCATGCCAGTCACTTCCACTCCGCAGTTTGCCACTCCACGGTTTGCCACTCAGCGGTTTCTCACTCTGCAGTAACTTCCAGTCCAGCAGCCAGCCCTCCTTGGACCAGCAGTCAACCCTTCATGGCCTGGCACCAGACCATGGCCTGGAGGTTGGGAACCCCTGCTATGGAGCATTGCAGCATCCCGCTGAACCCCACTTCCCACGATGGTGCTCAGCCAGAGGTCTTGTGATCTATCCAAGCACCAGGCTGGCCCCACTCCTGGGCTGTCACTCACAAAAGTCAGTGAAGCCCCTGTTTCCAACCCCAACCCCCACATCCTTGTTCCCTCTGGACAGCTATGAGCCACTGTATTGTATTATCGCTCAGTGTGTGAATTCCATCTACTCCCTCTGGGCATTTGTAAAGATTGCAGCTCTTGACTAAGTGCTATGCTATTTACTGGACATCATATTCACATAAGGGGTTGTCCAAGATGTTCATCTTATACAGTGCTGTTTTGAAGCGTTTGTATCCAGATCTCACTTTGTCCATCTTGATCCCATGCTTGTCTGTCAAGGTTGTGACCAACAGAAGACTCATTCGGTGTTGATATAAAATTCTGTAAAAATAGATTTCAGACTGGATTACTCTAAATGATCATTTCATTTTCATTCACCCTGCCCCTTTCCTAAATTTAGTGCAACACAAAGCCACAGTAACCAGCCTGTCAGGCTGTCCACAGGCCCAGAAACATGTTAGCTGGGGAGCCATTAGAGTCTGTCTTCTTATGTCACTTGTCCAATACTTGAGAGTGCAGGGAATTCATTGTGATGTACAAGCTTTGTGACCTGTTAGGAGTTTCTCAGCACTGTTAAGTATAGTATCAAACTTTTTAATGCAACAACTATACATACAGGAACACATTAATCTGCTGCGGCATATGCACTTTGCATATACAAAGTTCTGTACATTTTGAAGTTGGCCTCCCATGTTATGCTGGTTAAACTTCTTAACACAGCTTCCTGTGTAGAGACTTTACTGCTGACCTTCTGAATGTGATGGTTATAGGTGAGGGAACAGTTTAATGTGACACCTTTGTAACTTGGGGTATGCTCATGGGGAAGGCTGTGGTTGTCTACTCTGATATTCACTGTTCTCTTTGGTTCAATGATTTTTGGTTCAATGATTATCCAGGTGGAAGACTTATGATACTGATTTATCAATGCTCCTCACCGACCTTGAGCCTCTTAAACAACTTCCCCTCTGCCTAACCCCAAAGCCACCAGCTTGGAAAGAAGCAGGGTTGGTACCCCTTACTGTTGTTAAGGGCTTCTCAGTCTGTGTTACATTAAATGGATCCATAATTCTGGGGAAATGATAACTGATCACACAATCCCTCAAAGTTACATTGCTTTCCTGAAAGAGATCCGAGAGTTTACCTGGATTCACCTGACACAAACCTTAACTCAAACAGAGTCCAATGTATACTAAAAACTTTTTTCAAGTCCCACAGCCAAGGTATAACCAACAGGAGAAACTGCACATGTTCACTGGTGATCCTCCAGGCACTGTTTGACAGAGCAGCTGTTAATGTGCACCACTGCAGGTATGGCATAACAGGAAATGGGAATCTCCCCATTCCCCCCCTCCCTCTCCTCCTGGAGAACCACAAGAGATCACCACTCTGGGCCCCGATGCTTGGGTTTTCCAACCTGTCTGGCTCCCACAGCAGGGAGAGGGAACCCAGACATGAAGGTTTTCCCAGCTGGGAGGTGGAACACAGACATTCTGTACTATTGTTAGGGCCAGGTCATAAGGAGCTGCACGGCTTCTGGCCCTGAGTGGGGGGAAGGGTCCAGATAGTGGACTCACCACAGGTCCCTCAGTGTCTCCCTTCTCTGTAGGTTCCTCATTTGTGCACAAGAGGCCTGGTCATGAAGCCTGAGATGTTAGATCAAGGATGGTCATCTGGACACCTGGAGAGTGCCAGAGACGTGTGCATAGACAGAACCAGTGACAAGGGGGCCAAAGAGCCCCATTGATTGGAGACTTAGAATGCACATGTTGGTGACTGCTTGCACCCATGGTGCCACAGCACTTGAACAAGCTGCCTATGCACAGAAGCACACTGCAAAGGTCCAAAATGAGATCTCTGTATGGCCAGCCTGTCTCTGAGGGACACTGCAGGTGCTGCTATGGAGCTGAGAGAGTAGCAGTGCCAAGATAAGGAGTTCATGCACAAAGACCGCTTGAGATCCCACTGTGATACCTCTGAGTGGTCAGCACTATCTCCCATGGGGAGACTGTTGCCCTCCTGAGCCAGAGTGGTAGGGCAGGCTGCCAACCACTAGCCCCTCCTACCACTCCCCCCCCCCAGCATGGACAGCCCAATTCCAGGGACTCCTACCTGTGATGACATGCCTGAGAATCCAATGGGGGGGACCCAGAATGGTGACCATGGTGGGAATGCTTCACACTGAGCGTTAGTTGGAGATGCTGGAGACAGGGGGGATTGAAGATGTTGGGAAAGAAGATATGGTGCATGGGTGAGAGACATTGGTAGATGCTGAGAAGGAAGATATGGTGCTGGGAGATGCTGACCCATGGTCCAAAAAGCCAGGAAGGCATCCAGTGGGGCCCACTCAGGAAGCAGCACTGGGGGAGGGGAGGGGGATCAGGCCTCCAAACCCCTGATGCCAGTTATAGCATTGATTCAAACCACCTTCCAGGTCCCAGTCACTACCCCTGGCTAGTGGAGGTCACTGACTTAGGTGCAGGGCCTCAAAGAGAACAGGAGGGGGCAGCCCACCAGATCACCAGACCAAGCTATTCCTGGCCCAGGTTCCACTGCAGGGGAGCAACACAGCCTTTGTGATGGTAAGCTACCCCCTGAGCTCTGGTCCAAGTTCTGGAGCAGGCAACGTTCCAGTTTTTCTTGATTATGTACATGAAGTTTGGCAGTTTCAGCATTTAAATAAACTGATAGGTAGCAGTTTTGCTCATAACTTTCCCCCTGCATCCTTAAGGATTTGTATTTTGTCAAGTTGAGCTCCCACAGCTGCCCATCCCTTTCCCTTTCTTAATGTCATAACTACCCAGTGCAGCCAGGATCTTTCCCCACTCTCCGCATGTTAACTGAGAAGAAAGTTCCAAGTTCAAGAGAGGACAATGTTGCACATTTTTTGTTTAGTAAATATACTAAAGTTTGGAAGCTTCAGTATTTGACTAAAATGAGGCACATCTCTTCTTTGTGTTGCATTCCCCCACATCCTGGTGTGGCCCCTGGGGGCTAGAGATGGAGAGAGGAAAGGAGGTGGTGCCTGGGCAGCCTGGGTTGTGGGCAATAGTGCCTGTGTCACAGGGACAGAGAAGCCCATGGCAGGAGACTCAAAGCCTGGTACCAGGATCTGATCACTTGAAGCCCTCCAGACCTACTCCATCCAAGGAGGACTTCTAGTAACACAGGTGAGGAGCTACTCAGCCAGAGCTTCACACATTCAGACCTTATGCCATGGCGTAGGGCTGGGGTCACGAGCACACATGTGGAGGAGTGTTATATAGGCATCCAGGACACATACACACACCTAAACAAACACATGGAGTCCAGGACACACACAGACATGCACACACAACCCAGTTGTCCAACACACACACACATTTGGTGGTTGCAAGGTATGCTGTGTAGGCATGTGCTGGGTGGCAAGGTCAGCTGATAGCTGAAGGCTGTGATGATCTGCTGCCTCATCAGATCCAGGTGGGTGGCTCCGATGTCCCCATCAGCCAATCAGGGGTGACTCAGCCATTTGCCTCTGCTTGGGTGACTTCAGCAGCTAGTGGGGCACATTGGGAGGCACGCAAGAGCCTTCCAACCTGCTGTTCTTGGGCCATGCAAGCAGCTTATGAACACACAACACCCCGCCACAAGGGTTAATGTGTGTACTGCTTCCTCCTGACCTAATTGTAGGTGCTCAGAGTAAAACTTGAAGGTTAGAGTGCTTCCTCTGCTGGCTTCTTGAACTCCTGTACTCAGCCATAGTATGTAATATTTTTTTAAGAAACTAATCCTTCAGGATGCATTCCATTACTTACAGATTGTTATGACTGTTTCTACATCTAGAGGAAGTAAATAATAGGGTTTCACGCTATTTCTTTTCCAAAATGTCATAAACTGGTTATCCAGATAGTCCAGCCAATTGTTCTAAGTAGATCTCTTACAGAAATGTCTAAGTGCATATTAAACTACACCATGTAAATATGGTGAGGAATCCTAACAGCTGGCAAAACATATTTCCCTGTCCCTGAATTGGTTCTCAGTGATAATATTGCAAATCTGACACAATTCTATTTTATTTAATTCCAGATTTACCATAGCCACATGAAGACTAGTATAACACAAATTCTGGCCTAAGGTTATTGGGCTATAAATATTTCTGAAAGCAGGTTGAAGCAAAATATCTAATTAGTCCCATCTTTCTTTCTTAGAACCCTGGTATTTCATGGTTCTCTTTTTTTATTTTATTTTTTTCTGTATTGGCAAGTTTTAATTATCATCCGAACCAAAATATAGATTCAGATCACATGATTGCAATCAGCTGTGCTATCATAGGTTTTACTTTTTAAGTAATAGACTTGGAAGGTATTTTATTTTTCTACTCAATTTCTACAATAAAACTCTAAACAGGAACTTACACTGGGAAGTGTCAGGTAACTGGAATAATAAAATGCTACCAACTCTACCTAATAGGAATGTTTTAATATAATTGGTCATTGCTAACTCCCATAGGTTTTGTGGAAGAAATTATTTAGTGGAGTCACTTAATTGTGTTAAATTCACATAATGAAGCTGAAGGTTAATTATTCCTGCAAAGAATGTTCAGGATTTTATCTTACAAAATGGGAATAATTATTATATTAGTCTTTTTCCTTTCTTCTCTTTTCCCTTTTTTCCCCGCACAAAATGAGTGAAACGATCTTTTGTAAAACAGAAGGGAAGATAGTCCCAAAAGTGTAGTCTTTACAATCAGTATTGTTCCACGCTATAATTGTATCCTTTGATTGTACTTGCTGCATTCCTTAATGAATTGTGCTGGTGAAATATGGAAACCTTTGGGAATTCTACAGCTGTATTTGTATTTGATCATTTGTTTGTTAACTATGTTGGATCAGAAGTTTGTACATGAAATGTTTTATCCTGTACTCATTCATTTTATTTTGCTAGGTGATCTGGTTTATGAATAGCAATCAGTGATGGGCAAATTTGATTGCATGTGTTTATAGTGTTTTAGTGTGCCTGAAATAACTTGTATAGACCAGTTATCTCAGCACTTTTTCACTAAGCTATGTAGACAATGTTCATCTACCTTACAGTGGCTTTCTCAAGTTGTAAGGCATCTATTAAGACAATATCACTTCTAAAATTCCAGAGTTTACAATATATGTTCCTTTAAAATCAGATTTGCCTCATGTATAGCGAGAATTAGAAACTGAAAATATCACCTCTGGCGCTACAGTGCTATTAGGGAAAATTTGTACATGACAGGATAAGTGCAACAAGTAGGTTCTTATGGATTCAAAAAGGGAAAAGTAGTAATTTAGCTTTATTCCCTCCAGAGAATGGGAAGTAATTGAGTGATAGTTGGCAACCTTTAAGTCAGTAGGCCAGATAGACAGAGTTCAGGTCAGAGATGGATTGGAAGGTGACTGAGTGGGCAATAAGACCTAAATGCTGCTGCTACTTTCCCCACATCTAGCATACAGAAAGCACCAACTGTTGTGCCTTATTGTCTTTTCCTTGTACTGTCCTTTTAAGGCCAAAGCCCTCCTATTCAGCACTGCAGGGTTCAGTTTGCTTGTGGCAGTATTGGGGACTCTATTTTCTCTGCCAGGAGGAGCCAAAGGCATTCTTGGTTCCTCTCTCTCCACAGGACTGGACTGGGCCAAGTCAGAGGCAGAGCAAGTTCTGCATACCTATACTGAGGGCAATTGGTAAGATCCACCCTGGATATGATTCCAGAGAATTATAATAATAAATAACTATAGTTCAACACAGGAGTGTCCAGAGGGTTGGTTGTTGCTGAACATACCACCAACTGCTGCTGCTTTTCTCTTTGTCTGTTGCTGCTATTTCTCCCTGCACCTGTTAGGGATAGAGGCATGGGCAGCCTTGCCTAGAGAGTAGGCAACTGAAGCATGAGTGCGATCCAGGTTGGTTTGCCAGGAATTGGGGGTATAGAGAGATTTTTTGCCAGAACTAGAACCCTGAGCTGTAGCTGAAATCAAGACAAGCTGGGGTCAGAAGCTGCAACTGGAGACAGGGACACCAATAGTTAACCAGGATCAGAACCTGAAGCCAGAGCCAGAGGTCAAACCAGAATCAAGAGCAGGAAACCAATCAGAAGATGCCAGGGGTCCTACCAGAGTCAGAAGCTGGAGTCAAAACCAGAGAACCGTCAGGGAAATGCAAAGAGGATCAGCAGCATATACTTTCACCTCTCTGCACACAAGGATGCTGCAGACTGGGCATGGGTTTTAAGGGCTGGAGTGGGTCAGGTCTTTTCTGTGGCTTCATGGGATTGGCTGTCCTGATTGCCTCACTCAGCCCAGCTGGGACCAGGGTGCTTATGGCAGGTGGCACATGTTCAGAGGATGAATTGCCCCGATCTTCTCATTGGGACCAACTGGGTCCATGGTTCTGCTATGACCTCATTACAGTGCCATCATGGGGAAGGCACGTGCTATTTCTGCTCTCATCTACCCTGCTGCTTCTCCCTGTGCTGGCATGGGGAAGGTGACTTGTCAAAGCCCCCTGCTTCCCAGTGGCACCAAAGCCCCATGTCTGTAAGCCAGAACAAAAGGTTTCATTACCCCTGATTTAAAGGAATGTACTCATTAGAAGCAACAAATTAGAAAATAATCACTATTAGTTATCACTATTGCTCGAGTAGTTTAAATTAAACTGGACAAAGTATTGAAGAATTTACAACACTAATGATACTTCACTGTCAAGATGATACACGTGTTTACCTACTACACTTTATCTATGTTGGCTTTTTTAGAGGTCAGCTAGTGATCTGCAAATTGGTATAAACTGAGGAGGAACTCTGTTGACTTCAAAGTTATGCCAATGAATGCAATGCAATTCAGATTACACTCTGAAGCACTAATTTTATCAATAGAGAATCACAATCTTAAACTACTATATGCAAACAATTAATTAAACAATTAAACAATATAATTGCACAATCTATAGTAATCGGCTTATTATCTAAGTTTTCTGAAATAGAGATAGGTCATCAAAGTATATGCCAGCCATAATTTCTGAATGTTTAAAATATTTTTAGCAATATTCTGTGGCAGGCTTTAAGTAAGAGTTGGATAATTTTCAGTTCATTTGTACTAAATAAAAATAATAAAGCAAAAGGTTTATTTTTTGTGTTTAATTCTTTTAGCACAGGCAACAATTGCAATCTAGATTTTTTCCACTAAATTATTTTCCCAAGTTCTTGTTGGACATCATGAAGAAGCACTTTTACTATAGCGTCAGGATTTAGCCCTGGCTAAGGCTGCATGCTCGGTGGCCTAGTGCCTGCATGGACTGGACTGTTGGTCTTGCATTCACTTCCCTTAAACTCATTGCGGATAGGCCCAACTCATGGATAGTGCCACGTCTTGGTATTCTGGTGATGTTATCAATCAGGAGGTGTTAGTCTTTACCACAACTGGCCAATGACAATTTGGAGAGAGACTTTTTCTGGGGCTTCAAACTCCCCTATACCCTGTCCTAGAACAATCCAAATGTTATGCCACCAATTATGCTTGTAGGTCATGGTAAGTAATCTGGTGTTTTTCTTTCTTCTCTTGGTATAGGTTGGCAAGGTTCTTGATAGAAAAATCTCAGCTGAACAACAAAAGAGGACTACCAGACTTTCCTCTCAGTCTCAGGTAAGTCTTTTAGGTTGACCCTATTGGGTCTTCTGCACCACTGATCTCTTGGTGGGGCATGCCCTCTAACAATTTAAAGGAAATAGAACAACCCCCTCCCCTGTCTTGGTTTTTGCCCCTCTGAGCTTGATGCTTCTCAACTTTCAACTGACTGCTCCCTTTCTGGGTCATCTCACCCTGGCCAGGGCCTTTATTGACCCTCCACTCAGGTCACGTGTCCTGCCCTTCTCCCATGCTTAGCCACGGCCCATGGTTCACTGCAGTTCTCTTTTTACAGTTGTTGGGTTTGAGGTCCTACCTGTCTGGCTGCCCCTCTCTGCCAACACACTCATGGCTCCGGCAAAAAACCCAAACAAACAAACAAACAAAAGAGAAACTGCTGGCACATTAACTGGAGTGCAGTCACTTTTCTCACAGCTGGCTCACCTCCAGGAGAGCTTCCCACCACTTTTGCCACTTCTTTCCATGGTGTCTTCACAGCCAACACCTCTAGGCTCAATAGAGCTCAACTGAGTTTTCCTGTCAGCCTGCAGCCAGCTGTCTGGGGCTCAGAGACTCCTGCCCTATGTCTCAGGCCTCAGTACACTTCCTTCCTCCTCCCAGTTCCCCTTCTCTCCCCTCACCTCTTCTGGTGTGAGCATCTTGTTTCCACCACTCCAGTGCCAGTCTAGTCAGATATAGAAGCTGCTCTGGAACTGTGGCTCCCATGGTGTCCTCCTCACTTTTTGCACTACTATCTCTTGCCTAGCTGGCTCATCTTCCCCTGCAGAGAGTTTTATCACATTTTCCTGTTCTTCTTTACATATAGAATCACTGAAAATAGATTAATAGATTCATAGATGTTAGGGTCAGAAGGGACCTCAATAGATCATCAAGTCCAGCTCCCTGCATAGGCAGGAAAGAGTGCTGGGTCTAGATGACCCCAGCTAGATGCATATTCAACCTCCTCTTGAAGACCCCCAGGGTAGGGGAGAGCACCACC
>JAGPOW010003642.1:87373435-87390582 GCA_030014935.1 Caiman crocodilus | reverse complement strand
TGGGCGTCTTCAAGAGTAGATTAGATAGGTACTTGGCTGGGGTCCTGTGACCCCAGCACTTGTTCCTGCCATTGGCAGGGGGTCAGACTAGATGGCCTGATCTAAGCCCCTTCTGACCCTAGTTACTATGAAACTATGAAACTATGAAACTTATGAGGAGAGGTTGAAGGAACTGGGCTGATTTAGTCTAGAGAAGCGAAGACTAGGAGGGAATTTAATAGCCTTCAACTACCTGAAGCGAGGTTTGAAAGAGGGTGGAGCTAGACTGTTCTCAGTGGTAGCAGATGACAGAACAAGAAACAATTGTCTCAAATTGCAGCAAGGCAAGTTTAGGTTAGATATTAGGAAGAATTGTCTCACTAGGAGGGTAGTACAACACTGGAACAGGTTACCCTTAGAGGTGGTGGAAACTCCATTCTTGGAGGTTTTCAAAACCAAGCTAGACAAAGCTTTGGCTGGGATGATCTAGCTGGGGCTGGTCCCCTAGATGAACTCCTGAGGTCCCTTCTAATCCAAGCTTCCTATAATTCTATGAATTCACAGCTGTGCAAGTGAAGGACAGTCAGAGCAGGTTTCTCATATTACGGTATGACTGCTCCACTAAGCTGAACAACACTAAGCCGATTAACATTTGTTCAGCTTACAGCATATGGCGTAACAAATTTCTTAGAATTCATGAAGCTTCTTTATGGCTTTTATTGTTTTACAGATGAAACAATAAAAGCCATCGTCTAAAACTCAGGCATGTGAAAGTGTGAACCATTCATGAAAAAGTCTTTCTTAGAGAGTACTATAATAAAAACAAGGGTTGGGAGATTGATTAGTGGAACCCTTTGTTTATGTATGTAAGAAGAAGCAAAGTCACCACAGGAATGTATAAAGAGGGCATGTCCAAACGACCACAGCTGTGTGGTGTGTGGTGCAACATACACGTCTGGTCTGCAGCACCACATACTGCACAGTCAGCTGTTTTCCATGCTGCAAGGGCATGCTGTCCAAGTTTTTTGTTTATTTGTTTGTTTTCCTGTGGGTTTTTCTTAAACCCTGGCTATCCAGGGGTCAAAAAAAAAAAGCCTGCAGGAAATACCCCAAACAGACCAGCTCATAAACAGGCAGCCTGCATGGCTGAAAAGTGGAGCTGGGCCACCTGGAGCCACACCTCTCTGCCAGGAAGGATCACCAGAACTGCATTCCCAGGAGGCCCACAGAACCCTAGGTAAGGCTGTTTGGGCTAGCACAGTTCTGGCCCCAGCCTCCTGTACTGCCCCTGGGGTTATTTGCTACATGTGTGGCATAGGTGTTCCACAGGGACAAGCAGCTGTGGCACAAGGTGAGCCACTGCTACTTGTCCCTGGGGAACCAAACATCCATGCTTATCTGGATGCAGCCAAAGGAAAGAAGAAACCCAAGACAGAACTAGAAAAGACTCAGGTCTTGTCACCCTGAGAAATAGCTGAGATATTTGCTTGACTAAGGTGCTGGCTGAAAGAGGCTTGCAACTGTAATAAAATAATTGATTTCCTGTTGTTATGTCTTTCTGAATCCAGGAAATGAGTTTTTCCCTTATTTTTAAATAAACAGAATTATATCAAGATGATACCAGACTCCATCACCAATAGCCCATGCAAATACAAATAATTCCTCGGGTCAGAAAAATAGAATGATGACTTGTTTGAATAATTTGTCATCAAGAAGAAAACCCAAGCTACTACTAGTCTAAGAGAATAATCTCTTAAATCACATATGGGATATTGTTAAATTCAAACAGTTTTTGAGAAGTTCAAGTCTGATAAATCATCCTGTCAGAGAATTTAATTATCCATGAGTGGCTAACATTCCAGGTACAACTCCATGAGTCTCACTGACATTCTACCAAGATTATATTTTGCCATAGAACTAATAGCAAACATGAGAAGGGCTGATAAATATCACAGATGTGACTCCAGTTAAGAATTAAAAATCCAATAAAAAAATATAGCGTGCAGCATTTCTACAGTTGTATTTGGTTCACGTACTGTAGTAAGGTAGAATGGGGTCTTATATTATGAAATAACTGCCCTCTCCCATAGAATGATAAGTATCATTTTTATGTATGTTAAAATATTATTCATGAAGCATAAATGGGGATTTTTTGCCAGGTGAGCAAATACTAGACTGGGATTTCTCAGCATTGAAGATATCCCCCTGTTAACCTCATTGAGCACTTCTTTGTTTTGTTCTGGCTAGGTTTGCAATAACTCATCTTTCTTACTATAACCACATAAAAGGTCATGTTTCCATAGTCTCCCTGCCAACCGTAGTTAAGAAAGAGTCTGTTGAGTCCTATTTTGCTATCAAGCTTTCTCTTGGAGCAGAAGATGGCTTTCAAGTTGCAGTAAGGGAAATTTAGGTTAGATATTAGGAAAAAACTTCCTTACTAGGATGTTAGTAAAATACTGGAACAGGTTACCCAGAGAAGCTGCGGAGTCTCCATCCTTAGAGGTTTTTAAGATCTGGCTAAAAAAAAGCCTTGACTGAGATGCTATAGATGAGGATGGTCCTGCTTACAGCTAAAGAATAAATCACAAAATTACCCATTTCTCGGGACAGTACTTTAATAGCTGACTTGGTCTCATAACTTCCCCTTCTCTTTTCTTTTTGAGCAGTGATGGCCACTGCCAACTTTCTGATATGGCCATATATATTACTCAAACTAAGGGACAGAGTCACAATCTGCTGCTTGCATGCCCCTGCTCAGGGCATTTGGGCAGCAGATCACAGCTCTGCCCCGCTCCAGACCACACTGTCACCACCACAAGATCCCGGCCCTGAAGCAGCTGTCCACCCAATTGCATGGCCTGCCAGCACTGCTGGGGTTGGTCTCCATGGAAACCCTGACCCCATGCTGTCACAGTCTCACCACTCCTGGGGTCTCCACAGAAACCAGCTACAATGATGCAACCAGGGGCTGCTGGGAAATAGATCCCTCTACAAGACAGATGCAGCCTGTGGGCCAGACTTTGCCCACCCCTGTGCTAGACCCTCTTCTCATTAACCACATGTTCATATACAAGTATGTTCAGGTGGTGTTCTATGGACTGTCATAGGCTGGAGGGCAGCTTAAATGATCATAGTGGTCCTCTGTAGTTTTAAAATCTAAGGGGAAAGCTTCCATTTATGCCAATGAAGCCAAGATTCCCCAAGTGAAATTTAGGGATCCAAAGAAACAGAGCATTGTAGTAAGCTGGGCTGCAAAAGGGGAGAAAGGAGGGAAGGCACATGGTTGCTTCCAACTGGCAGGGAATGAGAACACTTCAAAAGCTCATAAAGAATGAAAACTTCTGGGACTGTTTTCCTCTGAGCAAGATCTAACCTTCTGTGGAAAAGCTTACACCCCTCTTATGTGTAATAGGAGCTACAAAAGACTCCTTAATATCATGACAGCAACCTGTCCAGAGCTCCTTTCAGACAAGTTTGCTGATGTACTCCAGCACAGAATTTCACCCATAAGTCTCCTTAGAGCTCATCTTCAGTGTTTGCTCTTAAGTGCTTGTTTCTCTAACAAGCCTAAAAGTTGGCACTGGAAACCATCCTAAAATACCCTTAGGCCCCTGGCAAACAGTACACTTAAGATATGATTAACCATTTAACCATCTTAAATAATAACTGGACCACATGTTAATGCAATTAATGGCATTATAAAACAAGGACTAAGCCACAAAATATGTGTAATCACTTTGTAGCTGGTTCCTATTGTACCTTAAAATGCATGTGTGGCTAGGCACCAGCTGACTGGGGCTCCCAACTCTGGGAGAGCTCTTGACTCCTCCATCCTCCTATGGCTGAGAGCACCAGTCAGCTGACTGCCTCTCTCAGGCTTGGGGATGCATCAGTGTCAAGGGCTCCAGTGTGCCCCTGAGGTTGGGAGCCGCCTCTCTCAGCCTCAAGACTGCAACAGAACCCTTGACTACAAAGTGCTCCTGAGGTTTGGAGCAGGGATATGCTGACTGACTTGCTGTCTGTAGCATGTGCAGCACAGCAGGAAGTATGATTGCTGGTATCACCATCAGATTCATAGATTGTTAGGACTGGAAGGGACCTTGTGCGGCAAATTGGGGCTCCCAAACTAGCCGCAGTGCTAGTTGCCTCGCCTGACTTTGGGCACGCTGCCCACCTATCTCATCTGCCACACCTTGATGGAACATAACTGAAGTGTCATTTAGGTGGGAGGCTGCCCATTATACACCCCAATACTGGAGGAAGAGGGGGGCTATCTGCAGCTCCATCCCACCCCTACACTGCAGCTCAAGCTTCGCAGATGACATCTCAGGTAGTTGACTCAACCACCCCCTTCATCCATTAGCTGTGGCCCCTTCCATGGGAACTTTGGCTTCCCTATAAGCCCTGGCCCCATCTTAGGCCAGTCAGGACCCCAAACTTCTTCTCTCTATATGGGCATCCCTCACTGTGGGCCCCTGGCCCTTTTGACCCTTCTGGTCCTGGCCCCAGCATTGTTCAGTCAAGTCCCTCAGTTGGGTCTACACCTCCTGCCTATACTCAGGGATCGGGGTCCCCCATTCCCAGCTCAGGTGCTTCATGAAGCATGCCTGGCCCCACAGGGTCACTCACCTCAGCATGCTCTGGTGCTTCCTGAAGCTTACCTGGCCTTCCCTGGATCAGATGATTCAAATAGCACACCCAAAGGTGAAGGCTGGGGTTAAGGTGCCCCTACTCACCTTTCATCAGGGTGGTAAATGGCCTGGCATTTCCTGGAGACTCCCACACCACTGGAAGCCCCACCAGGCCACCCACTCCTGGCAGGGTGCAGTTTTAGGTCATGCCCAGGACCAGGAGCCTCCAAATCATTCCTTACAGCTCCTGCCCTTACCTCCAGGATGTCACATACAGCTTTGCAACCAGGCAATGTTACTGCCTGGCCAGCCAACAGCAAACTTCTTTGTTTATATAGTCAGCCAGGGATCTAAAGTGGCCACTGCAATCAAGCACCTGCTGGCTGCTTAGCTCAGCCCTCAAAGTGTCAGACACCAGCTGTGCCCTGCCACACCTTGCAGATCATCACGTCTAGCCCTCTCCCCCCCACCCAGGCATGAAGACAACTGGAGTTGGATGACCCCAATGAGGTGACTGTCCAGTCTCCTCTAGAAACTTTCAAGGTGCACCACCTTGGAGGAAGCTTATTCCACAGTCTGGACACCCTGACTGTCAAGGAGTTTGTCCTGGTATTAAGCCTGGTAACAGCCTTCCAGGAGTTTGTATCCATTTGCTCTGGTCTTCCCTGGGGCTGCCCTAATGAACAGTTGGTCACCAAGATCCTGATGCACTTTTCTGATATAGCAGTAAGCAGCTATCAAATCTCTTCTCAACATTCTCTTCTTTAGGCTAAAAATTCCATGGCACTTTTAAGTGAATGTCTACCAGGGGGCCTACTGGCAAACTTCTAACTTCTGGCCCATCTTTTCTGGGATTTGCTGTTCATGCAGTACGTACTTGCCTAGAATGGCTCCACATCTTTAACTTCATCTTCCACCCATAGCCTTCCAAACATTTCAATGAACACATGGCCCTTTTTATTTGTGTGTTGTTTTGGAGGCTCTGTCTGATAGCATAAATCTTTTTTTATAATAATAATTGAAGTTTCAAGGATTGCTTTAATTATTTATTGGACCAAAAAGCAGAGAGTTCTTTTTCTTGAAAAAAAAAACATGGAAGAGAGCTCTCTCACAAAATTACCAACATCCAGTAAACTGAGCATTCATTTGGGATGTGGTGGCACTTGATTCAAGGTGACACTTGAATAAGGAGTGTCCCCTATTCCCATGGATAGAGTTACTTTCTCATTTCCTTCTCTCTGCTGGAGCCCCCCACAGCATGAATATTGAAAAATTAATTGAGCTGGAAACTGATTCACCAGAAATTACACCCTAGATATGACAAATCTTCTCAGTGTTTTGAAACTAACGTATTTCTACCAAAAATGTTGATTTCAATGAATTAGCACAATATGACAAAAACGTGTATTGCTAGAAAATTCCCAAATAGATCTAAGTATTAGGAACAACTGGGATCCATGTGTACAGTCAGAGGCTAAAGAGGAAGGGGGATAAAAGTCCTTCAGTAGGTTTTAATGTAACATGAGGCAGCCAGGGCTTGGGGGTATCCTCTCCTTCCAGGAAATAATTTCCAGTAAGTCCTTCCCAAAAACTTCAAGCTAACCCATAGGGCTAGAAGACTGGATATGAGTCATTTGTCCTAGGGGAGTTGTGAGTAGGTACAAAAATCATGTTGCAGCCCCCTGAACAACACTAAGAACTACCAGTGTTCAGAGAAACAGAAGAACATCTTCTTCCTCCTGTACTATAGAAAACATCCAGTACTTGTTTTTCTGTTTCTTAGGAAGATAATGAACTTTTTTGATGCACCATTTTTTTACAGGGCAAAGTTCACTGCCTTTACCAAAAAAATAGAAACTGGAGAGGGAAATCTTCCTGGGGATCAAATGAGATGTCCACGGTGCTTTCGATTCCTCAGGTGCCAGGTTTTTCCTTATCTTGGACTGACAATGTGTCATAATGCAAGCATCACAACATCATGCCAGGAAATCACAGAGGCTTTCTTTACCTGTTTGATGTAGTTTCTCTCTCTCTCCCTTTCTTTCAGCTTTTTGGATTAGCAAAGAAGGAACCAGGTACATTCTATCATATTAGTCCCTGTACATGCCTCTGGTTTTTATAAAAGTAAATTTAGCACCCCTATTCCCAAGCTCCACATGGTGGTCTCTAGAATAATTTGCTTGATTTAAAGAAATGGGTTGTGATAATAACTTATGGTTGGGGAGGAAATACATTATAAGTGGGAAGACGAAATCAGTAAAACTTCAGAAAAGCAGACTTTGACTCCCTCAGGGAACTGATGGGCAGAAACTGATGGGCCATTATCTTTGAAAACTCATGGTGAATGGGAGAGGCACCAGATGTTTAGAAAAGGGCAAATATAGTGCCCATCTTTAAAAAGGGGGAGAAAGAGGATCCAGGGAACTACAGACCAGTCAGCCTCACCTCAGTCCCTGGAAAAATCATAGAGTGGCTCCTCAAATAATCCATTTTTAAGCACCTGGAGGAGAAGAAGGTGACTAGGAACAGTCAGCTTGGATTCAATGAGGGCAACTCATACCTAGCCAAGTTGAAGGCCTTCTGTGATGATATACCTGGCTATGTGGATTCAGAGAGAGTAATGGACATGATATACTTTGACTTTAACAAAGCTTTTGATATGATCTCCCACAACATTCTTCCAAGCAAGCTAAGGAAATATGGGTTGGATGAATGAACTGTAAGACTGATAGAAAATTGGCTGGATCATCAGGCTCAGAGGGCAGAAGTCAATGGCTCAAAGTCTAGCTGGGAGCTCATATCACATGGAGTGCCCCAGGGATCAGTTCTGGGGCTGACTTGTTCAATAGCTTCATTAACAATCTGGAATATGGGATTGAGTGCACCCTCAGCAAGTTTGCATTTCACACCAAGCTGAGAGTTGTAGTAGATACACTGTAATGTAGGACTAAGATTCAGAGAGATGGGAGGATTTATAGAAATGAGAGGATTGGTTAAAAGACATTTCATGTAGTTCAATAAGGATGAGTGCAAAGTTCTGCACTTAGGACAGAACAATCCCATTAACTGGTACAGGCTGGGAATTGACTGGCTAAGCAGCAGCTCTGCAGAGAAGGATCTGGGGGTTAAAGAGGACAATAACCTGAATATAAGCCAACAGTGTGCCCTTCTTCTATAGAAGGCTAAGAGCTTACTGGCTGTGTTTCAAGCAAATTGGGAAAAGTGATTCTTCCCCTTTAATAGCACTGGTGTGGCCACATCTGGAGCACAGTGTTCAATTCTGGGTCCCCTCACTACATAAAACATGTGGGCAAGTTGGAGACAGTCCAATGGAGGGCTACAAAATGGTTAGATAGCTGAGACAATGACTTAGAGGCTGAGGAAAATGGGCTTATTTAGTCTTGAGAAGAGAAGACTGTTGGGGGAGAAGGGATTTAATAACAGCCTTCAAATACCTGAAGAGGGGTTCCAAAGTGGATGGAGTTGGACCAGAGGGGGGCAAAATATGGCCCACAGGCCAAATCTGGCCCAATGAGGCCCCATGGTGGGTCCCTTAGTTTTGTTTGGCCCAGGTGCCATTCAGTCCAGGGAACATCCTGCTACCCTCAGGATTTTCTAGGCAGCCCAGCTGGCAGTGGCTCCTTTTGGCTGCTACCACCACTAGCCTTGGCCCCAGCGGGCCAGCTGGGACCTGTGTGTACAACCCCAGCTCTGGGCCACCCTGTGCCCACTCCAGACGCACCTACCCATAATAAGCAGCTACAGTGGCAATAGCAACAGCCAGGTAGAAACTGCTTCTAGGAATTGGGGGAAAATGGTCACCTCTCCCTTACTGTTGCTGGGCCCTTCTTGGTGCAGCTGCCCAGACCCCACACCCAGGCTGCCCTGCAACTCCTCTTCACTACTGCTACTGCCTTGCTGGGCAACCTGGAGGTGGCACTGGTGACAGTCATGATGACAATAGAGAAGACCTGCAGGGCAGCCTGGGTGCAGGCTGTAGACAGACACAAGAAGGACTGAGAAGCAGGAAGGGGATGTGGCTGCTTTTATCCCATGCCTAAAAGGAGCTTCTGCCCAGCCCCCAACATATTGCTCATTGTGGGCAGGTCAGGCTGGAAAATGCAGGGGGCAGGCAAGGGCCAGGATGGGGATTGTGCACATGGATCCTGGCTGGTCTAGAGCTGGTCCACTCCTGCCAAGGCAAGTCTGGAGTGGTCTCAGAGCAGACCAGAGCCAGGGCTGTGCAGTTTAGCTAACTTGTTTTCAGTGATAGCAGATGACGGAACAAGGAGCAATGGTCTCAAGTTGCAGCAAGGGAAGTTTAAGTTAGATATTAGGAAGAATTTTCTTACTAGGAGGGTAGTAAAACATTGGAATAGGTAACCCAGAGAGGTGGTGGAGGTTCCATCCTTGGAGGTTTTTAACACCCATCTAGACAAAGCCTTGGCTGTGATGATCTAGTTGGGGATGGTCCTGCTTTGAGCTGGGGGTTGGACTAGATCACCTCCTGAGGTCCTTTTCAACCCTAATTTTGTATGATTCCAAAACAGACTTTACATTATTCCTTAATACACATTACATATTCACACATAAAATGTACAATGTTTGTAAGGCATACATTGCAGAAACAGTGTTACAAGCCACTTTTCAATCCTCCATACAAAACAGGCTTATGACATGTGTATTTAATTTGTTTAATCTTAGAACATATTCTTGCTTGGTTTCCTCAAAATAACTCCCCACTCTACACAAGCCTTCGGTACTCTCACTAATATAAATAACAATTTTCTGCATTTTCTTCAAGCAAAACAATAAAAAATGCTGGCTACAGCTTAGAAGTCAAAGTTTAGCTGTACCTGGCATAGGACTACAAAAGCTGCCTGCAAAGCACTGAATGACAAAGATATCTTATTTACTATCTCAAATTTATACATGTTGTTATGACACTTTCACCTCAATAAGAAATCAATAATTTATAGGAAAAAAATACTCACATGCATTTCTGCTAATTACCAAATAATAGATGAAAACTGACAGATGTAAGTACAGCTTCAATAGCATCTCAAAGAAAAGTACTGTGAATATGCCAGGTGTCAGTTAAATCAGTTACATTGTTCTGGGAATATATTTTATTTTTATTCGAGTTGGAAGAATAGCTAAATAGGGAAAAAATACATCTCTCTGGGGGGCAGTACATTAACTTGGTTGGACATCAGATAGCTGAGCAAGGTCAGGAGAATTTATGAGTTATTCATATATTTGTCTCATCTGTGATCGTGTTAGAATACTACAAGGAGGAGCAACAGAAAAAAATGGGAGGGGTTCAGGGGCCTCCCTGACTATTAATAGTTGTATGCTTTTGCAATTCATTCATTTTGATTCTGTACATTTGAGTGCTGAATCCTTTGTTCTGCTTTTTGCTCATTTCATAAAAGTCTCCAAATACCTAGAGGATGATTATAGAGGGGGTATAGATGGGCTTTTTCCAATCCCTATAGGGGACAATACGCAATAGCCTCAAACTACAGATGATGAAATTTAGCTTGTAGATTAAAGGAAACTTTCTGACTATGAGGCTAGTCTAGAGAAGTTCTGGAATCTCTATCTTTGGAAATTTTGAAGAGTAGGTTGGACAGACACTTGACTGGGATGGCTTAGGCATCCTGCATCGAGCAAGGGGACTGGACTAGATGACCTTGTAAGGTCCCGTCTAGCCCTACTTTCCTATGATCCTATGATAGTTTTTAAGTATTCAGATCTGTGTGTTTGTGATGGGTAAACTTCAGTAGGCTCCAATCGTTTAGATACTTATCCAAATTTACCTGAAGCTACCAATCACTCCAACAGGTCCTTTCTTGTGACAGCCTAGTGCATCTTCAGCTCTGACCCTCAAGTGACCCCCGCAACTGGCCTTGGCTCTCCTCATATTCTGATTTTAATTATATTAGGACATGTCTGCCTGGGGAACTGTGTGTGACAAGTTAAAGTTACAGCATGCTAGTATTTTGCACTAACCCCCTGTGTGGACGCTGCTAGGGCATGTCTCCACAACACAGTTTAAAGACTAATGAGCTACCTCTCAATTTGCTCAGAGTATCTCAGGGCTTTCTTACAGGGTAACTATGGGTGACTCTTGGATCTTTTAATCCCTGGATTGTCTGGATATTAATAACTCTAAGTGGTGTTAAGCTCTCATTATGCAGCTCAAATCCAAGGCAGAATTCTCTCTCATCCATACTACAGAGCTCTTGTTCAATTAAGGTGTGGCCACCCCCCCATAGATGTGCCACCTAAATTGAAGTCCTCCAGTATCCTCAGACCCCTCACACCCCTGTCCATAAAGCAGAGATAGAAGTCTGTCCTGGCTCACCAAACCTCTAGTGGCAACCTATAGCTACAGCTCCCAGTCCTGCCCTGATGACCAGGCCACTAGTGGCAAGTCACAGCTGTGCAAGTGGGGGACAGTCAGAGAAGGTTTCTAAAATAAGGGTGTGACTGCTCCAAGCTAACATTAACACTAACACTGATCGATATTTGTGCAACTCACAAGGCCCTCAATCAGGTAAGCTAGGTCACTACTTCGAGCTCCACCCTGATGCAGCTTTATTGCTGAGATAGTAGGAATACCCTCAGTGCAAACTAGCAGTGCCTCAGTAGAAAGAAGATTACTCCACTCCCAAGGTGAAGTTAGTGACCTGACACTTATTGGGCCCCTCTTCTTACTTTGCCCAGTATGGTACTGCACAGTGTTATTAGGCTACTGTGCAGTTAACGTCTCATGCAGATGCATCCGCTGAGTACAGTGTCCACAAAGTGAGGAGTAGCTCGTGTGATATAAATTCATCCTAACTACATCTATACGAGATGCTTAATTTCACATTAGCATAATTTACTGAGGAGAAAGCGTGTGCATCTACACATGTACATGCTTACTTCACAGTAAACCTCCCTAATATCCAGTAAATTTGCTAGCTGCAAATGAAAGTGGCAAATTTACTTGGCATTAGTAACAGGCTTTATAGTGCTCGTGTAGATGCCTGAATGGGAGCAAACGTGTTCCCAGTCAACCATCCACCAGAAGGGCAGGAGATATCTCCCTGCTCCTGGGAGCTGCCTGCTGCTGGGGCAGGCTCTGCCACAGGATACCAAGCGGGGACTATGTCCGCCTGCCCTAGCAGCAGCGAGCTCCAAGCCCCCTGCTCAAAGATTGCAATATCAGGATCAGGCAACAGAGGGCTGGGAGGTAAGTATCTCCTGGCAGTGGCCCTGCAGTCATGAGCCGGTGCTGAGAGGTAAGGGTCTCCCAGCAGTAGCCCTGCAGTCATGAGCCAGAAATGGGAGTTACCTACTGTTGGGAGCAGGGGAGTCAGTTCCCTGCCCAGCTCCATCAGCATGGAGCTGGGGGTGGAATAGGCTGGAGAGTTTGTTCCTCTCCCAACTCTATGCTTGCAGAGTTGGGCAGAGAACAGGCTTCCTATCTTCACCATCACCAGAGCTTAGTCTGGGAGATAAGCTCCCAGCACCAGCTCACATCACCAGCTCCACAACTGTGAGGCAGTTTCTGGGAAATGCTTCTCTCCCAGCCTGAGCTCTGGGGGCATTCTCCCAGCAGTGGCCCTGCAGTTGTGGAGCCGATGCTGGGAGTTCCCTGCTGGTGAGGACTGGGAAGCCTGTTCCCTCTCCAGCTCCAGGAGTGCAGAGCTGGTCCGGGGTAGGGAAGGAGGAAGCTCCCCAACCTGTTCCCCCCCATCTCCATTCTCACAGAGCTGGGTGGGAATCAAGCTCCCCAAGCACCGCCCTGCATGCCTGGGTGGAGACAATATTCCCCTGTCCCAGCAGCAGGGAGCTTCCAGTCCCCATTCCCTGATTGCAGAGAGGGGGCTGGGAGCTTGTTTCCAACCCCTGCTCTATAATCACAGAGCTGGAGCTGGGAACAGGCTGGGAACAAGCTCCCCAGCCCCCACTCCATGATCACAGAGCAGAGGCTGGGAGCTTCCTGCATGGGGACAGTTCTCTGCCCAGCCTGGAGAGTTCCCCTTACCAGTTCCTCTCCCCTTACCAGGATAGTTCCCAGCCAGTCCCAGGCTGCATGGGGAGGCACGTGCAGCCAGGAGGTGACTGAGGACTGTTCTGTTTCAGGCAGTGCCCAGCCAGTTCCAGGCTGCACATGCAGACTTCACCATGCAGCCCTGGCCAGGAACTGTCCCAGTCAATGGCAAGTCCCAGCCCCATGGCTCAGTTGGGTGATCAAGGCACGGGGCTTGGAAAAAGATGCAGGGGTAGGGTAGGTCCCAGCCCCCTGCCCCAGTCTGCCAATGGGGAAGCTAGCAGTGAACTGGCTGCTAGCTGCCCCACTAGCAGATCTGGACTATGGGCTGGGACCTGTCCTTTCCCCTGCAGCTTTTTCCAGTCCCCATGCCACTGATCAGGGAGCCAGGGCCAGCGTAGGGAGATATTGTCTTCATCCCAGCAGACCCTGGGGACCAGTAGACAGCTCTCTCCTGGCCCAGTGCTCCCTGCCAGGCACTGGGCTGGCACCCAGGCTAGCACTGCCTCTCCCCAGTTGCAGCAGGGGCCCACTGCAGGGCTGCATGGAACTGGGGAAAAATCTGCTCCCTAAACCCCACATGTGTCGAAACCTACCCAAAAATTCTTACTGCTCAGTATCTTATTGCACAACAAATGTAGGCTGAAGTCAAATGGCGTGTCCACATGAGATGCTATGTCACCGAAGCAACATGTTATGGTGATGAAGCATCAGTGAGCACAAACCATATTGCTGCAGTTATGTTGGAGGAGCAACACACTGCCTTGTATAGCATGTTGCTACAGCCACATAGCAGTTTAAAATAACCATGCACTGCTGGCATGGTGCAGTATGGGTTGCTACTGTATTGTCATTTACCACTTGCAAAAGGAAATACTAAATGATGACTCAGTAACAACAGCACCATTGGACACACGTAGACACACCTGTTGTATACTAACCTCCAAGTGTAAAGGTGTCCTCTATCAGCACAAAGATGGCAGGATCCTTAGGGAAGGCAAACATGATTTCAAAGCTTGCATCTATTGCTCTGCATTATTTTCATTTTGCTCTTAAGTTCCAATCCAGTAATATACTTATGTTTCTTCTCTAATTTTAAAGATTTGTATCCTATAAATTCTCTGCTTTAAAGAACGTGTCATCCTATAACTTAAACAAGCCAAAAGTCTTACTTCTTCCACTTTCTAAATTGTGTCATGAAATACAATATATTTTATATATAACAGAAAACTGTATCATCAATTAAAGTATCTAATGTACCACAGAGCAAAAAGAGTACCAAGTGGACAAGTAAAACCCCTGAATTGTTTTATAGCAGAGTTAAGGAAGCCATTCAAGGCAAAAAGACATACTTCAAAAAATGGAACTAAAGCCCAAATGAGGAAACAGGAAAGATCCTAAACTCTGTCAAGTCAAGTGTAGAAGTGAAATTAGGCAGGGAAACAAAGAATTAGAGATACACATAGCAAAAGATGCTAAACTTAAAAATTACTTTAAAAAAATACACCAGAAGCAGGAAGCCAGATAGAGAATTGGTGAACCATTAGATGACTAATGTTTGTCAGATGTATAAAGGGATAAAGCCATAGCAGAGATGTTAGACAAATGGATCATGTCTCCACATGCAGATGCATGCAGTTTGCTGGCAAACTGCAGGCGTGGACAAATTTGCAGTGTAGGGACAAAATTAGCCACTGGGATTTCCTGGTAGCAAAAATACTCTCCAAAAACACCAAACAGAAAAAAGGCAGTTCAGCACATGCTACAAGAGCATGTGTCAGAACAAGCAGGGGCTTGGTCCTTCAAGGACATGCTTTGGCTGCTGGTCAGAGTGCCTCCACTCTTCCATTTGTGCCCTGGCTTTTCTAACATGCTGGCAGCTGGAAGGAGCTGAGCAACGGCAGTTTGCCCAAAGCAGGACACAGTGTCCCACAACAAAGTGCATGTGCAGAGGTGTGCACTGTGACACAAAGTAGCTGCACAAATTTGTGCTGCTGCTTTCTGTGCCAAAACAGGCACATGCTCCTGCACATCTGAACATGGCCATGGTGTTTACCACAGAAGACACTGAGGAAATTCCCTTACCAGATAAATATTTTCTAGTAGATGGATCTGAAGAATTGGACCCGAATGAAGTTACAACAGGAAATTTTAAACCAATTCGAAAAATTAAATCCTGCCTCACCTATCTGCTAGAGTTCCTTGAAGGTGTCAACAAGCACCTGGGCAATAGGGACACAATATTTCTGAACTTTCAAAAAGCATTCAATATGGGGACTTGCCAAAGGCTTTTTTAAAAAACTGGGTTGCCATGGGACTGGAAGGAAGGTTCTTTTGTGGACTGAAAACTGGTTAAAAGACAAGAAGCAAAGGGTAGGACTAAATGGTCACTTTTCAGGATGGAGGGAGGTCAAAAGTGGGGTCCAGTAGCGATCTGTGCTGAGCCAAATTTGTTCAAAATTTTCATCAATATCCTGGAAATGAGGGTGCACAGTAAAAGTGCAAAGTTTGCAGATAACACCAAATTATCCCAAGTACTCAAAGTGATTGTCTCAAAGCTGATGGAGAGGACCTGCGGAAATTTTTCACCAACTTAAGCGAGTAAAGAAAAAGTTTTCAGATTCACTTTAATGTCAAGAAGTGCAAGGTAATGCAGCTCAGGAAAGAGACCTTGGGGTCATTGTAGATAGTTCTTTAAAAATATCAGCTCTATGTGAAGTGGTGACCCAAAATGCTATGAAAACTCTGGGTATCATTAAGAACAGATTTGAATATGAAACAGGGCATGTGATCGTACCATTATACAAATTCCTGATGCACCCACATCTTGAATACCATATGCAATTCTGATCCCCACATCTCAAAAAGAAGGTAGAACTAGAATATAAAAGGTACATAAAAAGGCAACAAAAATGATTAGTGGCTTAGAGCAGTTGTCATACCAGGAAAAACTAAAAAAGGCTAAACTCTTCATTTTAGAAAGGAGAAGGCTGAGGAGGGATATAACAGAGGTTTATAAAATCATGAGGGGTATGGAACAAGTGAACAATGAATGACTTTAGAGTAAAATAAGTACCTTCCCATGAAGTCATTATGAACATGTGTAGGTTAGTGCCTAGTGATGTTTGTTGGATATTTCTTATAACAATGGAAATATTGTGAGAAATGATGAAAACAAGGTTTTCAACATGTCTTTGTTTCTCCTGGCTGGACAGATTGACCATCTCAGTTGCTCCCTTTTTAGTTATGTAGAACAAGAAGAATATTTTCTTACCACAAAAAAGGAGATTCCTTGCCCTCCATTGAAGCTGACCTCGTGAAGAAACACCTTGACAGGCTGGATATCTTTAAGTTAGCCGGCCCTGATGGGTTACACCCAAGGGTACTTAGGGAGCTGGCGAGCATCATAGCTCGGCCCCTGGCACAGATCCAGCTTTTGGCGCTCTGGTGAAGTGCATGATGATTGGAAGAAGGCCAATGTCATGCCCATCTTCAAGAAAGGGAGGAAAATAGATCTGGAAAACTACATGCTCATCAGCCTGACCGCTATCGTGGGGCAGGTCTTGGAAAAGATTTTCAAGGAGGCCATCCTTAACAGACTAGCTGAAGGCAATATCCTGTGGGATACCCAGCATGGGTTTGTTGCAGGTAGGTCTTGCTTGACCAATCTCATTTCCTTTTATGATCAGGTGACTTATCACTTGGACAAGGAGGAAGAGATCAACGTTGTATACCTCGACTTTAAAAAAGCCTTTGATCTGGTATCCCACAATCACATCTTGGCTAAACTGGCTAACTGCAGCCTTGACATCTCCACGATCTGCTGGCTGGGGAACTGGCTCTCCGGTAGGACCCAGAGGGTGGTGGTCAATGGGAGCCAATCATCTTGGTGCACTGTGACCAGTGGAGTCCCACAAGGCTCTGTCCTAGGGCCTATACTTTTTAACATCTTCATCAATGATGTGGACATTGGTGTCAGAAGCAGACTAACCAAGTTCTCCAATGACACCAAACTCTGGGGTAAAGTATCCACACCTGAGGATAGGAGGGTGATCCAGGCAGATCTGGACAGACTCATGAAATGGGCAGATGAAAACCTGATGGTGTTCAACACAGAAAAATGTAAGGTTCTCCATCTTGGGAGAAAAAACCTGCAGCATGCTTATAGGCTCAGCAGTGCTACACTGGTTAGCACTACACATGAAAGGGACTTGGGGGTCATGGTTGACCACAAAATGAACATGAGCCTTCAGTGTGATGCTGCGGCTAGTAAAATGAGCAAAACACTGGCTTTGCATCCATCCATCCATAGATGCTTCTCAAAATTCCCAGGACATCATTCTCCCATTATACTCGGCCTTGGTGAGGCCGCAGCTAGAGTGCTGCATCCTGTTTTGGGCTCCACAATTCAAAAAGGATGTGGAGAAGCTTGAGAGAGTGCAGAGGAGAGCCACACACATGATCAGAGGTCAGGAAAACAGACCTTATGA
>JAGPOW010003642.1:87335487-87373335 GCA_030014935.1 Caiman crocodilus | reverse complement strand
GGCTCCACAATTCAAAAAGGATGTGGAGAAGCTTGAGAGAGTGCAGAGGAGAGCCACACACATGATCAGAGGTCAGGAAAACAGACCTTATGATGAGAGGCTGAGGGCCATGGGGTTAGTCAGTCTGGAAAAGCGCAGGCTCAGGGGTGATCTGGTAGCCATCTATAAGTTCATCAGGGGTGCTCATCAGGATCTGGAGGAATGTCTGTTCACCAGAGCCCCCCAAGGAATGACAAGGTCGAACGGTCACAAACTCCACCGTGACCGATTCAGGCTAGACATAAGAACGAACTTCTTCACTGTCCAAACCCCCAAGGTTTGGAATAGACTGCCACTGGAGTGGTTCAAGCACCCACTTTGGATGCTTATCTTGTTGGGATCCTATGATCCCTGCTGACTTCCTGCCCCTAGGGCAGGAGGCTACACTCGATGATCCTCTGGGGTCCCTTCCAGCCCAAATGTCTATGAAATCTATGCAATCTATGAAAACCATATATTGTTTAGTGGTTAGGTTTGCTGTAATGGGTAACAATTGCCAGTAGGAATAAATTGCATTTAATCTACTGCAATAGTGACAATTTTCTGCATTAAGGATCAAGAGCTTGATGCAGACTTCACTCAGGTAGAATGGTGACATTCCCAGAGACTTCAATAGGCTTTGGATCAAACACTAAAGAAATGGATGCAAGACAGTCTTTTTTAAATGAAACAGCAGGGGAAACTTGTTGTCATCTGCCCAGAAACCAAGTGGAAGGGGAGGAGGAATTATATAAAGAAAGCTTGGTTGTGTTGTTTGCTCTGTCAAAATCTGTTATAACACCCATTAGAAAGGTTCCCAATAACTTTGATGGGCTTTGGTGCAGAACCTGAGGATGTCCTTTACAAATTGTTGCATGGATGCAGTTCTTATTGGCATGCTTGTTCTTATCAGTGGTAACAGAGTTTGCCTAATTTAGAACATGGGCAGACCAAAAACTATAGAGTTAAGAGGAAAGGGACTCTTACAGAACCTTTAAGTATCTAAGTGCTACTTACATATCCAAATGTAGCTGTGTAAGAGGCTTTTGGGGCAATTGCTCTGGTTTTGTTTCCTCTTCTGGGTTCTTCTTTGTATGGTTCCAGAAAAACAATTCTAGTGATTTCTTGACACTGGAGGAGGACTATTCCTCAGGAACAGCAAGTCTTTTTATATAGCAAGGGTTTCACCCTGCACCTCTCTGTTCCCAGAAAAATGCCCTAGGTGCCAGTCCATTTAGAGAACTGGCACTAGAGTAGACCACTATTTAGAGTATCTTTCAGTCCTTCTCTCAAAACTGATCCACTGGGCAGTCAGAAGGAGAAGTTTCATAGGACCGGTAAAAGGTAAGACAGAGAATGTAACTAAGTGAGATAGACACTGCCTTGGAAGGGTGGGCATTCTGGCTCCAAAGCATCTGATGCTTTTCCCTACAGCAATACATCCATTTTAGCCAATGACTATATTGCAGGGGGAAAAAAACTGAGAAAAAGTAGTGCCCAGGTTTAGCTTTCACTTATTGTAGACCCGCAAGACACTTACCAAGGAGCAGCTAAAACAGTGGGCACATCTACATGACATGCTTTACTGTGCATTAGACTAACCTAATGTGCAATAAAGCATCAGCATCTATATATGCAGGATTTACTCTGCAATAAATTAGGCTAATGTGTCCTTTTCTAGTATCAGCAAATACAGGTACTAGATTAACAGTGAATTAGCTACTGTGCAGCAAAGCGTGTGTAGATGCTGACTGGGAGCATTTGTTTGCTGAAAGTACCACAGTAAGATGAAAATATGTTTCTTTCCATTGGCTTTTATCAAGGTCTAATCAAGTCAAAAAGAAAGATACCAGCTAGATTTCAATTGTCATTGTATAAGGGACTAAAGAAATAAAATGTGCATTCACTTAGACCATCGCTAAGGTGTTGGTGTAGAATTTGGATTTCAAATTGTTTATGTAGTAGACAAATGCTCAGTTAGATAGGCCCTATACTTAATTTCCATTTTAAGCAGATTTTTCCAAATGTATGGCACAGAATTCCATTTCTGTTTGTGTAGCTCTAAATAGTAGTGATCTGGCTGCAAACATAGTATTGAAAGTGTTAGGCAGTGGAAGGGGAAACAAGCCCTTCCATATTTCGGTCTCAGTAGCTAAGAGCTGGTTGGTAAGGGCACTTGCCCAGGAAGTTAGAGCCCTGGGTTCTAGCCCCTATCCTAACCCAAAACCTAGGACTTCTACTTCCTAGCCAACTGGCTAAATCACTCAGCTGCTGAGGTTAAAGATTAGAGAATCTTCATCTCACACTTCTCCCCAGATCTACTTGTGTGTGTGGCCCCAGCATAACCCTACTGTTCAAACTTAGGTGGCATGTACACATTTACTTTGTCCACAGTGCTTGGGGTAAACACCAGAAAGCTGAAGTATGCAACTAGAAAACTGCCATTTAGGCAGAGAGAGAAAGAAACAGCACTCATGCCTTTATATAACATACTTTCTGATCAGACCTAACTTCAATCATTACTTTTATAACACCTTTTCATGTATGCAGATGCATAAAAAGCATTTGTTTAATAAATGAAAGTAATGAGCATGGCATTAGTTAAAATGGGTGGTGAGCTGACCCAGTACTGTTCTTGGAATGGAAGTATAAAAGCAGTAGGAAGAGATCTTCCCCCTTAAGAGAAATGTAGATCACATTTCCTTTAAACTCTTCCTGATTTCTCAATTCAAACATTTCATCAATGACAAGCATGTTGTAAAACTAGCATCTACTAATTTGAGAGATTTATATTTTGTTAGCATTCAGTATCAGACCAAATCACAATAAGTTCTTGGTAAGAAAGAAGTTTGAAAGAAGTTTGAAATCCTTGTTTAAAATGTTTAGTACGGCAGAAAACCTGGTGTCCTTCTTGTACACAAACAATTCCTTTTTTACTGAATTTCAAGCAATTAAATCTTGACAAATCCACTACAGACAATACCACAGACCCTTTTATAAACCACAGTGTACATTGGAGAGTGAAACTTTATATACAGTTAAGATGAAGCTCTTGTTCAGGTTTGCACAGCTGTTATTCTGAAACAATGTTTTGGCTCAGATTAAAAATATGACTCTATTTCCTTTTTAGGATATTAGCAGGAAACAATGTGAATGTGTCAGATAGACCTGGGGGGCTTCTCAGCTAGAAGAACCCTCATCCCCTTCTACAGTCCAGCTCAGGCTATACAGAGGGGAAGGAGAGGGAACTGTGTTTGATTCAAGGTGTCAGGCATATGGAAGATAGCTCCTGAGACTCTGTTTGCTGACTGAATGAAAGTATGTAGTCCAGATTTGTTAACAAAGAGGAGACCCAAACTGTACAGCTATGATTTGTTTTTGTGTATGTTATTATAGGAGAAAAATTATATAATGGGGGTGGGGGAATGGGGATTTTTGAGCCTGGGTTTTGGTCTAATAACATTGTTATTTGTCAGATTTGTCAAAAGTTACTCCAGGGGTGCATCCCTATGAGCTGCAAATGCATTTCCCAGGGGACAAATAGCAGTAACACATAGTTAGCTGCTGCTACTTGTCTCTGAGGAATGCTCCCGTATACATGCTGTAGTATGCAGCAAGTTGCCTCAGGTGGAGTAGGGGAGACTCGGAACAGCACCTGGGTTGGCCCCAACACCTGGGTTGGCCGCAGCAGCCTGACCTGGTGTCTTAGGGGCCTCCCAGGGCTTATAGGGATGTGGCCCAGGAGTTCAGAAGTGAAGTAATGTTAAGTGCCTGAAATATAAATTAAGGTAGCAGTTTTTCAGACTAGAAAATCAAAGATTTGACTAGAATATCAAAGATTATTAGATACAGCATGTCAGAGTTCAGAAGTGTAGGCCTTTTTTTAGTGATTAAAATAGGATGTTTAAGTACTGATGCCAGTTAGGATTCACTAATGGCCAAAAAACATTGACAATACCTATGGCATAATTGTCTGCAAGAAACGACAGAGCTAAAATTTCTAGTGCCTTAACTTTTCAAGGCACCTAAAAAAAAAGAGTGCTGGGACCTTCAGCTAAAGCATGAGTTTAAGCTCTATCCTTTTGGGATTGGTTCATCACCACTAAGTATAGCTAAATCTGTCATAGTTGCACTAACATTCAGGTGAGCCATTTGTAGTCTATCCATCAACACTTTATATAGTCATGGTTAAAACAGTTTCATGAGCACTCAAACAAATAAAGCTTGTGTGTATTGTTGTCAAAAATATAACTACCTGCAAGTCCTCTGCTTTTGGGGTTAATGTATAAAATCTGGAAATACAGGCCCATATTTGAAGGGTCATATATTTACATGCCCAACCAACTGAAAAATTAATGGAGGAAGGAACTAAATATTTTCCTTAACACTTCTACTACAGTGTGAGACAGAGTTTTTAGATGTAGCTATATTACTGAAATCCTGTTCTCTTTTCAATTAAGATAATAAGGAACTGGTTTATTTTAAATTGAAATACAGTGCTATTGGTCTGAAATAAGCCTTGTACACATCAGAGAATTTCATTTAAATTATTTTCTAATATGACGTTGTTAAACTTATCCTCAAATACTCTGTAGACTCTTCCTTTATAGTTAGCCTTTCACTATCCAAACTAGTTGTAATAGTATTGATATCCTCACTGAAGAAAGAACTTACTGAAAAGGTGTGACCTTTCTTCCAATGGTCACAACATATGTCTTGAAGGGAAAAAAAAAGTAGGTGGAAAGAGAGTACATACATGATGTTAAAGACAAGTACATCTACAAAGAAATACCTGACCACTGAAAAGTTCTGGTTCCTTCAAGTACTTTGTTTGACTGAGCATTTTCTCTTTACTTCCCTCACCCCCCTACTACACTGGAATCCAAAATGCACAGGCCATCAAGTTTCAAAATGGATCATATACCACTGGAAGTTTGTTAGTATTTTGGAAATATTGTTCTTACTGAACTGAAAATCTTATTTCCCTTAAGTTATACAGTCTTTCAGATATCTCATGTGCAGAACAGAGTAGTGAATTATGTAGCAAGTCAATATAACAGAAACGTGACTTATTAGCAGTCACCTACATGAAGGAAATAGGGATGAATTTAAAGAACAATATTAACAATCAACTTTACTTATATTCCTTTCTTGTGAAGTTGTCAAAGCAACATAGCCACATTCTGTCCACTACGCTCTCTACACTCTTTAGCATGGAGAAAGAAAAGGAAAATAGTAGGAAGTAGGAGAAGGACTGGAGGGTTGTTGTACTCTTCATGGTCCAGGAAAAGTCTGAGAGGCAAGGCTTTTTTGGACCAACTATATAGTTACAAAAAGTGTTGAACAAGCTTTTAGGCATCCTATGTCCTTCAAGTCTGAAGGAGAAGCAAAGGCAGGCTGAGTTAAATATCAGAGAAAAGACTGCATGTAAATGCAAACAGTCTACTAGGGGGAATGAAGGAGGGCTCTGAAATTGGAGCAGAGAGGTGTGAACAGGGACCACTAAAAGTAGTGCAAAAGAATAGGCAATCAGTGCAAAGTGACAGGAGTAAAGGGTAAATATCTGGTGAAGTGCTCTTCACCCTAATAAAGCTTGTGCTCTCTTTCTCTCTCTCTATATATATCTTATTCGGTTAGGTTAAAAAGTTGTGTATCTACCCTGCCTTCTGCCTGAGATGTATCTTTACCATGCCTTTTAGGAATAAGGGGGCCATGGCAAAATGCAGACCTACTATGTTTATCCTCTGCTAATATAAAATAAGACAGGCTAAGCTTAATATCAGAGAAAGACTGCAAGCAAATGCAAACAACCTATTAGGAAGAATGGGACTTTAGAGGGGCTTGAACTCACACCAAGGCCTGGAAGTGCAACCTTATCTAGCTTCTCATCTTCAAGTAGACCTCAGATAAAATGGATAAATGATCTCCATATGGATTACAATAGTAGCAGAGCCACTGTTAGTCATTTAAGTAGAGTCAAAGCCATGTCCTTCTTGAACTTAATGCAAAATTAACTAACAGGTAATGCAATCAGAAATAATAACTGTCAGGGAACAGAAAATAAAGTAGACACTGTAGCTCAAGATCTACATTTGTTGGTAAAGGAGTTTATTAATTTTAAGGTATTGGTGACTTTGTATTTCTAGTTCAAAATTATTTTCTTATTTTAATAAATGCCATGCTATGCTCACAAGTCTGGTGACTGGGAACATTATTTCTGCTGTTGTTGCTCATGAGATGGAGACATTTAATAGCTTTCGTACTCATAGCACACATGCACCTTATATTTGTATACTTTAAAGTCTAATTCTCAGTTACCATTAGAACAATTTGCATTCTTCAAATGGTATAAAGATGTCTGATAACTAATTATAAGTTACATTTCTGTAAATGAAAATTAGCTTGTAAAGCAATATGTCAGGCTTCACACACTACCTCAGGCAAGCTGACCCTCTGTGAAACAGTTTGCAAGACTGGGGCCTACATATGAAAAAACAGCTATGTGTTTGGACATATAGCTTTGGATGGAATTACCACATTTGAACATGTACAATAATATTCTACATGCAACAAACCTAAGAAAATTAGTTTGGAGATGTTTTGGAACATGAAAACATGGGCTATATTAGATGTTTTAGAGGAAGAAGTACAGACAGTACAAGATTTAATCTCCCTTCAAAAATGTGTTGTCATCAATAGCCCTGAATTTTCTTGATCTTTATATATAACCAACTTCCATTTACTACGAGGTTGACAGTTTATTTTTGCTATATATGTTATAGGAATACAAGTAAATAAATAATGTTTTCCTTGGTATAACTTAGCGATCAGACCTATTCTTATTATATTTTATCCTCTTCAATAAAGAGAGGGAGGAAAATATTTGTCTTGCTTTTTCCCATTTGCTATTAGTCAGATAAATATATTATTATCTCTACTTCAAAAGGGGAGAAGAACTATAGTAGAAATTCTCTGAGGTCTTCTTAGAAGGAAAATGATAGAAACAATCTTAAAGTTGAAAAGCTTCCTAAAGATAGTCTAGCCACTGAGGAAATGTATACAGTGCAGTGGCAGAAATTCACTACTGAGGCCCCTTCAGGGCATCCCTTGGTGGTCATCTGAAGACCTTGGTCTCCAGCAGACTTATCAGCAGTTGCTGGGGATGACCTCAGGGCAGCTTCACCAGAATATTACCGGATCTGGAGGATGTTAGTAGAAGCAAGTGGGTTAGGAGTGCTCAGGGCCATACTGGCACAAATACATACCTTAACATACAAGGCAGCAGTGTGATGCAGGGTGTGGTAATGTGGTCTAGTGGTTTGAGCAGTCAGCAAGAAGCAAGCCAAGAACTCAGTGGGATTTAACTACATCCATCTTACTATCCATTTTCCTGAAAGATTTTTAACTATAGTTGGTTCAAATATTTTCAATGAAGCAAATTTTTATCAGAAATACTATTTTACTGAGCTTGAAACACCTGATGTTTGATGAAACTTAAAAATTTATCTGAGATGAAAGACAGCACCAAAAGGTAAAATGTTTTATTTCACAAAAGGCTATAATGAAAGCTCTTCTATAATATGGAGACACTTCTCCCCTCAAAACTTTACTATGATATGAGTGCACATAGCATGAGTTTTCCTACTTGAACATGCAGATGTTTGTATTTAAGTTCATTTAATATGTTAAGTGTAACATGTGATAAGATCTTTAGTTTTTTTCTGGCCCCACAGTTTCAACAAGAAAGGTAATGAAGGGGTTCTCTCTTGACTCTCCAAGAACCCAGTGGTCGGGGCAATCTCCTAGGAAATTGGTGATGGGGGGGTTGAGCCCCACCCCAAGGTAAGAAGGGTCTATCACTTTCTGGTTGGTGCATGTTGGGCATCCTACTACACCTGGCTTTATTCAAGAATGATCGTGGGGTATCATACCTTGCCTAAAGTCAAAGGGAGTTAGATGCAATTCTGTATTAAATAGTCATAGTCACTGCATTAAAAAAATAAGTCAGCATTGAAGGCAGAAGCAGCAGTCAGAAACCAGAGCTGAGTTCTTTGAGTTAAGGACTATTACTCTTCATTTGTACAGAGCTCTAGTATCTGGAGCCTTGAGACAATGGTATGATACATGCAATAATAATTGTTTGGATAACTTAATAAACTGAAGCTGTAACTTAATACATCTCAACTTTTAACATTTGTAAATGTACATCTTATTTCACTGACATACAATAGAAATAAAACTAGAAACAAACCTTTCCTTTTAAAAATCAAAAGTAGTATAAAGATATAATATGTGTCAACACATAAATCTATTTCAGTAGGAAGATCAGTGTCTCCAGACAGGAGTAGTATGTACTCAAATTGTTATCCAAAAGTAATAAAAACAGAAAATTACAGAAAATACCTTTAAATTATTTAAATGTCTGCTTCAGGGTAATGGAGTTTTTGTGTTACACTGTTTCTGCAGTGACATCTTACAGCAATATGATGGGAGTAATTAGTATCAAAAGATCAAGAGGTTCTCCAATCCTATGCCACAGGTAAAACAATATGTAAATGTAGCATCATTTAAATAAATTTAACAATGGCCACACTATGAAGCACATGCATAAGACAAAGAGTTTCTGCTTCACATAGCTGCAAATGCATAATGCAGAACAGATCTAATAAATGAATGGTGCCTACATGACTTTGTGATTTGAAATATTCAATATCCTTTATGATCATATTTAGGCACAAATATTATTATGTATAGAAGCTTTAACAGGAGTTATTTTACAGGGAAAGTAGCTACTGTTTTATGGAATGCATCTCAACTTGGTGAACAGAAATACTTTTATTTAACAGATCTATGTTTTCATTGGGTTGCTTCTATAGGTTTCCCTGCAGAGGCTGATTGACCTTGGTTGTAACATGGGTACACAAAAATTGGTCAGGATAACAGAAGGCTTCTCCCCGACTTAGTTCAACATGCAACAACCAGTATTGAAAATAGGAATGATTCCTTCCTTTCAGTGCTGGAACCTGAATTCAGCATGAAGGCCAGCGGCAATGTGTAGCTGTGGTTCCAATTATGTCTCCTGACTGATTGAGAATTTCATGTCTGGTTACCTGTTGTTATCCTTTCTTCCTAGTCCTGTCTTGCTTTTTAGCCTCATCTGTCCGTTAAATCTCGTCTTTTAGATGGCAAGCTGTTTGGGGCAGAGACCATCACCTTCAATACATTTTTATTTCCTCAATCCCTAACATAAGTTGGGAGCTATACAAGTGAGGCTCTAGATATCACCAGCACTTAAAAATTTAAATAGATAAATATACCTGTTCTCTCCACTCTGATCTAGAAAGATCCTGATGAAAGTATAAATATTTCCACAGTTTTGTGTGTGTGTGTGTGTATGCATAGGCTAAATTTTCAAAAGCATTCAGCAGTGGCCTAACTGCCCCAATTGAAGTTAAGAGTGAAACTCTCATTAATTTCCATGGGAGGAACCTTAAGTCTACAATGAGTTCCTTTTAAAAATACCACATTATTTAATTCATGATCCACAAAGAGGTAGAGTTAAGGTTGTGTTCCAAACATAACTTTGGGCATATCACTGACACATCCTAGCTAGGTCACGCACAAATATTCCACTTCTGCTTGTGAACTTCAAAACCAGAAATATGCCCATGAAGCAAGTCCATATTTCTGAAACCGAGACCATACATCTGTATCTGCTTCTGAGATCTTGCTTTCTGACCTGCTTGAGAGCAACCACTGGGAATTTACCAGATTTACCATAATAACAAATGAAGCTTTAAGTTAAATAACTCTTGCTAGTTTGCAAAGTGTTCAAAATTAAATCAAATACAAAAATTATGGGCATGACATAAAAGTCCTTTTGACTGGAAACAAGTGGAAAAGAATTGTACCTATTTTTTCTTGGGTGTGATTTTTGCAGCTAACTTTTCCCACTGAGTGTCTGTGTGTTTGAGCATTCTTAGTCAACGTCAACAGTATTCTCAACAAATTGAATCTGATGCTTCAAGACCATGGGAAGTTTGTTTTAAAGTTTTATCAGTTTTAGGTCCTCTGAAATAAAATAAAAACTACTGCATAAGCAACTGAAGGAAGGCAGAGTGTTGCAATACAGAGAACTGCATGAACATGATCACATGCCAGCCTAAATCTTAAATTAGACTTGTTTATATCTACTGTAAGCTTTCTTACATGTATATGTGCTTACAAATAAAGAAGCCCTGCACTGTCCAGGTTTATATATTGGCAAGGTAGGTTTCAGAGGAAAGTCCTGTGTAAATCTCATCCAGGCAAAGTTTAAAGAAAGATGCCTTTGCTCGTGCTTTCTCTTACATGTCAGTCAGATTACCTTCTGGGTAAAATGTAAATGGATTTTGAAAAACAGCCAATGCTTATTTGTGGGGATTTGCACCGGAGAAGCACTGGCTGAATTCTTCCAACAAATGCTGAATAGTTTGGAAATCCTTTTTTGGATAATTTGTGAAGCACTGAGTTCTTGATCCAAGAGCTCTGAATGCTGCAAAATAAGCAACACTGCCTTCCTTCAGTTGCTTATGCAGTAGTTTTTATTTTCTTTCAGAGGACTTAATACTGATAAAACCGCAAAGCAAATTCCCCATGGTCTTGAATCTTCAGATTCAATTTGTTGAGATGACCATTGACATTGACTAAGAATGCTCAATCACACAGACACTCAGTGGGCATGTCTATACTTGCAATTAATGCACATGAATAAACTCTGGGGCTTATTGCTCTCGAGTTTTTTGCTTCTGGGCATGCTGTTTAAATGTGCACCCAGGAACGATTAATCCTGAAGCAATAAACTCCACAGTTTTGAAAAGTTTTGAAAAGTAATTTTAAGCCCAGATCTGCTCCCCCTGGCTCAGTGTGCTGTGGGGTGGCTAACTGGGTGCGAGTGTGCTTCAGTACGGGGCCAGCAGGCAGTCTCTGCACTGAAGCACCCCCATGCCCCAGCCAGCCAGGACAGCACCTACATGTGTGCTACTGCAGAGCTTTTTTTACTCTGCAGCAAGATAGGACTCATATCCTGTACTCATATTTTCAAGTACTATTCTGCTGTGGAGTTAATTAGTTTACTCAATTTGATAGGGGCGCAAGGGTAGATTCATGGCATTTACTACGCAGCTAATTAGTTAAGCATGCAGTAAACATCTTGTGTAGATGCACCCAGTATCAGTAAGCTGAGGGAAGTCTGATCTTTTTCATTCAGAAATTCAAAACTCTCTTTCCTCAAAGGAATAAAGTATTTCAGAGTGGCACTTATGCTTATCTATCTTATTACTGCAAAATATATGACATTTCCAAATGCAACTTAGGTCTTTTAAAAAGACCTCAAACTGTCAGTGACTGAAGCTTCTAGATTTGAGAATTGCACTTTGCAACAACCCCCATTATATAATACATGCTGATTATTCAAGCAACAGTATCTTCTTGATGCATAATGCAGTGGTAATGAATTATGTCCACACTGTGTTCTTCAATAATTTTCTGGTTTACTAGTGCTGCTGCTCCAATTTTAGAAAGAAAGATAATTTCCTGTCACAATTTTTTTCAACAGAATATTCTTCTTTTGAAAAAATCAGATGTTTTAAATCAAAATACTCAGTGGACAGTACTTGATGAAGCCAGGAAGGTTTACAATAATTGAATGTGTTGTTTCAATACAGTTCCAGATCATTAACCCCTTTATCACTAGAGCTAGCAGTCTACAGTCACGTACATTTCTTGCAGAAACCTGCCTTAGTTTCTGTTTTTGTATCCATTTGCCTGTCTCCTTTGCAGTATATTTGACAGATTGCGTGGAATACTAGGCTTCCAGTTTCCTAGTTTCAGCTCACCTGATGGTCTGCTATACTCTTAACAACTCATCTGAGAGGGTGCTGCCCAGCTGATGTCTCCGTGTCTTCCAGATGTCGTAAGAGCACAAAGTGCAGATATAATTTCGAGAACAACTTTTTTATAGAAGCCTCATTAGAAAAACAAAAAATAGATTTAAAAAAAATCCCAATTTAACAAGTATTTTTTTCCTTCAAATTCCAAAGTTTTCATTGAATCAGATATCAGTTTCCTGGCTAGTTCTAGTTCCTACTTTGTGAATGTTGTGAACTGTTGTTTTCCATGATGGCATTACTGAAGATGGAAAGGTACTTCCTTGAGATAAGTACTGAGATGCTGATGGATGCCTACACACACACATACTGAGCTTTTTTGAATTTACAGGAACTGAGAATCCTCAGCACCAGACAGAAATGGCTTAACATCTCACAGCATGGACTGCTAATCCCAAGAGACAGCAATCATAGTCTCAAAGTCAGTGCAGACTTTGCAAGTGCCTTATGGTTGCTTTCATGCTTAAAATCAACAAAGTATGATATTATGTTAGTCTACATGGTTCATAATAAAAAAACATATTGTCCAAAGGCAATAAATCCTACATGCATAATTAATACTGAAAAAATCATTACCTTGTATGTTTTATTAAACTTCAAGGTGCAAAGGAATCTATAGATTCAATATGTTTTTAATCCATGTTTTTAAGAAACCACTTTGTTTAAAAGGAGTCCTAGTAAATACATTTGAAGAGGGGTTGATGTCTGAGGAAAAAAAAAATTTACTTAATTTTCATGGGTCCCTGGCAGATATTAAAGTACTGACATGATGAGAATTTAAAGAATTTGTGTCCCATCCCAAACTTTCTACATGCTGCCATGCCAATCATGCAATATTATTTCCACCTGATGAATCATTTGTTTATTAATTAATATAAAATCAGTGTATGGTTTCAGTGCTATTCCTATGCAAAAACCACAGCTTCTGGACCTCTGTCCTCTCTTAGTGCTCCAACAATGTCTCTAATGGTTTCTCTAATTGTCCTCAGAAGATCACCCTCATTTCACCTTCAGCTTTTAATGAGGAATTCACTCGGCTCCATCCTTTGTCTCTTTCTCTTCTATTTGTTTTACAACTTATTTTGGGTAAGGTCATTCACAAACAGAAATCTAATTGTCACCTCTATATGAATGGCTCACTAGTTTTACCAGTTTGCTCTAGACCCATCCTCTTCTGTCCAAACTATCACCCTAACAACAAAATCTTTGGGCTAAAACAAGGGAAGATCTCAAGCTCCAGAGGTGTTACTTGCAGGTTTTGTGCCCAGGACAAAATCCTCTGCATCATGGGAAGAGGGGGATGAATGATGGTGAGTGCGGGGAGGGCAGATGGCCAGACTCAGCTGCCCTGGCAATCCAAAGATCTCAGTTGCTGTTACTTTGCCCAGTAGGCATCCTACTGTGGTGTAACCCTCCCAGCTGTTACTGCACAACCATGCTTCTGCTGGGCCAAAGACACCCCAGGAAAGGGCCACTATTCAACTACCCCTTTCTGTACTGCACAGTGTATGGAAGTATAATTCTTCAGACTCTCCTGCTCTCCTGAGTTAAAAGAGACTAAAGTTTACTAGATATCTATGAGCACTAAGTAAGCTAACAAATCCTAAGCAGAAATCAACGCAGAACGTCTTAAGCGAAAATTCGGTCTCATACGGTCGACTTGTTACGATTTTGTAGGTATATTTTACTAAATATTGCCTGTTAGTGAAAGGGCCTGAGACATCGGTGCAACTCTTGGTCTCTCCTGATCTTTTTCTGTGGCACACTGTAGTTTTTGAGACCTTTGATTTCTTTTGTACTAAAAATCAAAAGTTTGTCAAAGGTGTTAAGGGATGAGTTGTGGTTTGTGGTGCAAGAATGGAGCAGAAGTAGAGGGAAGGTTTCTGAGAAGCCTTTTGGATTTAACATCTATTACACAACTGCCCGTGACTTCAAACTGAACGGCCCAGATGATCCATCCAGTCCTATGATCAGACCTGTACACAACTCCTTGAGAAGTTAATGTCAGACTCGTATATTTTGGCCTTTATTTCATCAAGAAATTTTGCAAAGTGCAAATATCCCATTAACCAGTCTTGAGTACGTGCTGGTAGCACTAATCCTTCTGCATTGCTGAGAAGCAGGGTAAATTAGCCTGAGTGGGACACTGTTAACTGACGGCTTCTGGTATTCCTGGTAGCTCATTTATAGTTAATTTGGTTCTGTCTACACCTTCTGGATACATCCCAGAAACAGTGCTACAGTCTCAGCTATATGAACAAACTAAATTGTCTTTATATATATGGGCATGCACAGAGTAGTGTAAGCTACTCGTGAAGGATTTCTTCAGTTTGGGCATACAATTCTTCCTTAGCTTTTATATCTGCTATTTAGCCTTTTGTCATTTTAGAATCTTGGACTCTACAGCTTGTTCGATTTCTTATGTTCCTAAGAAGTCTCTCATGGCAAATGTAACAGGAACGTACAAGTGCTCTTTTTCATCTTCATCACCTACATGTTATTGTCAATATAAGATGTGGTACAATGGGAGATTTTCAAGGATTTGTGCATTTGCACAGGTTTAAATTTAAGTGAAAAAAATCTGATATTTGAGCAAGTTTAAACACATTTGATTTCATTATGTATGACTAGCTTTCCTGCATTCCTAGTTTTCAAGATTAGGAGATCTGTTTGCCATAAAAAGCATATAAATGTTATAACTATACATGACAGTAATGTCTAACAACATATTGCCGTCTGGAATACCAATCTGGCTAAACCCCTTAAGGGTTTGACTTACATTTTCTGCATAACCTTAACATAGTAAAATCAGAGCAGAAATGAACTGGACTTGAACCAATCAGTAAGATAAAATTTCGTTATTAGCATAACAAACAAATCCCATTAAAACCTGGCAGGTGGCAGACATTGAATAATAAGTATTAATTTTTGGCAAAGTGAGCCTGCCAGGTAATTGCCAGATTTGTGGGGCCTCCAAAGTCAAAACACAAAATGTGCTTAAATAACAAATTTAATTAAATAATTAATTAAATAAATTAAATAACAGTAATTAAATAACAAAAAGAACCCTATGTTACTGAAGTACTATTACTGTCAGCTTAAGATACACCCGTACACATTCACACATACAAAGGATAGTTACCACGGTTAATTTCACAACAAAACCATAGTTTCCTGATGTGCACTGTACAAAAAATTTCAGTCAAATGAGATCAATTCTCATAAAGCAATAAAATATACTACATATATTGCAAGGGGAATGAGAAAGCAGTTTATTTAACTTATTTATTCTAATATTCTTACAGGTATTAGAAATATTGGTTATCTCAGGCATCTCTAAACTGCTCATTGAGTTCAAAGTAAAACCCCAAATCCAGATCCATTGCATTGTATGGTATATATCTAGTAATGTGTTTGTTTGTATTGTAAAAATAATGGAAAATTACTTTTGTTATTAACACTACAAGGGTCAAAACCTTTCAGGGGACTCTAACATCCTTTTCATGGAATTCAACATTTTCTACAATACATCTCCAAAAAAGAAGCTCTGTACAATGGTGCCCATGAAAGCTGCCAACTGTTTAAGATTGTTTCTAGGCCAAGTTTTCAAACAAGATCTACCCAAGGCAGCAATTTTGCATTCTGGGTGTTGACTGAGGAGTATAATAAATATTAATTCTTTTTATGGTCAAGGAACCACATCATTCAAAGAGAAATCATGGCCTTTCTCCTCTGCCTTCAAAGTTTTACACTTGGAGGCATGAGTCCAAAGGCCTATCAGAAGACACTGACAGAATAATATCCAGAAACCAGAGCTGTCTGATGCTGGCTAGGTAGCCTCTCCCTACGCTACCACAGGTCATCATGGTTCTGAGACAGAGAGTGTAGAATGAGAGACTGGAGTCTAAATGGCAGAATCCCAAAGTTAGATATAATGGGTCTGGCGTAAGAAGTTCTTGTCTCCTGTGAAACAGCTATTAGAGAGGTTGTTTATTCTTTATTGCCACTGTCCAAGATTTCATGAAGTCAGAATAGACAGTTCTATTCTGTAAAACATCTATGATGTAAGGCACCTTACATCACCACCAATGAATGTTTAACTTCCGCAAGGACTGAAGCATTCTAACATTTAGGATGTTTTCAAGGGAGCCTAAGACAAGCCCGACTCTTACCTAAATTTAGACATCTGACTCATTCTGAATCCTTTGAAAATCTCAGCCTGATTAAATAAATGTTTTCTGTGAATGCTGGATTTGCACTTTGAAATCAATCTTTGGTTATGATGATGATAGCAGTGTTTAGATGATCAGTAGTCCATCTAATGGTGAGCACTATATAAAATAATAGAACAATTCAGTATCTGCCCCGAGGATCTAATCTAAGGTACCAGCTGATAACCAATGTTAGCCTTGTACAAATCTGTAACATGTGGTACCTGTTACGTTTTGAAAAAAACATGGATTTTCCTCTCAAGTTCAGCCTCATAATTATATTTCTCCAGTGGTTTATTTTGTGCCCTTGAGTTGAACTGTTATTAATTTAATCTCTTTCTATCCTCCTTTGACTGGAGGTTTTTAGAAGGAAAACATAATGGTTTGCATATCTCCTTTAAAAGCACAGACAAATGCCCAGAGGTTGAAGGGAGCCATTAAAAAAATAAGCTAAATTTAAAACAAGTTGAGAAAACAAGCTGATATATTGTAAGATGTATTTAATGGTGTGGAAGTCATGTGGGTCTTTCCAGATATAGGGATAGCTGCTTTCTTAGGATTAGACAATGCTGTTAGTCAGCATACAGTTTTCTAAAATCTATTTACGTTTGTTAAATTGATTAGATAAGTGAATATTAATATTGCATGTAGGTGTATACTCGAGCTTAAGCACAGGAGCAAGCCTAGTGCCTATGGCAATAAGTTATTTATATGCTTCAAGATGAGAATGTCCTTTTAGTGTTTTGGTGAAATACTAAAGAGCATTGGTATTTGGTAAGGGATTGAAGCAGTAAAGTATGTCTGAGAATTGCACTGATTCAGCAAAATAGTTAAATATGTTCTTAAATATATTTCTAAGTATTACTGACATTAAATTAATGACACTATTTGTACTATAAATAGGGTGATCATATATCCCAAATTAGTTGGGACAGTCCTGGATTTCTCTGGCTCTCTCAGCATCCCTGCTAGTTGATGTAAATTGAGGCAAAAGTCTTGGATTTGACTGATGCAGGCAGAGACTGCTGCCATGTGTAGTGCCCCTGCCAGCTCCTGCTGACCGCTGGCTGAAGGCAAGGGGTAGGTTGACTGGGGTGGGGTAGGCCAGGGGACCTGGCCAGGGCTCTGGCTCAGAAACCTGCAGAGCAAAAACTGGGATGGTCACCTGCTACCAATAGCCTCGTGCTCTGATGCTGCAGCCAGAGCAGAGGCCCAGACTGCATGTGGCAGCAGTGGGAAGCAGGTGGTGGTGTGTAGGATGGGCTTCTTCCAGCCAGATACAGCCTCTGCATATCAGGGATGGATCCTGGCCGTATGATTCTGTGCTTTCCTGCCTTGCCTTGCCCTGGCACAAGGGCTCCTGGGAGCCATGGATTCATGTGCGTGCATGTGTGTGTGTGTGTGTGTGTGTGTGTGTGTGTGTGTGTGTGTGCATTCATGGTTGGGGTGGGTGCATATGTGTGTGTGTGTATGTGTATGTGTGCTTGTGGGGTCAGGAAGTGTGTGTGCATGTGTCTGTTGAGGTTGGAGGGTATTTGTGTATGTGTGCTGGCAGCTCCCCATCCCTTACTCTGTCCTAGACTCCCTTAACTATAACTGTGGTCATTCAAACTATAAGTATCAGCAGTTTAACCAAAATCTGTTTCTAAAACTGATGTATTAAAATTGTTGTGTGGATACTCTTGAATTGATTTAAACCTGGCTCATATGGATTTATCTTATGGCCCATTTCAGCAAAGTATTTCAACTCAGCCCATTTTAAACATGTGAATACTGACATTGAAACTCTTTAATTAAATCAGTGCAACTTCTAATATAGATCAATTCCATTGGCTGCCTTGGGAGTTGTGAATGCTCAGTGAATGTCAAAATTAGGATATTTAAAGCTTGATCCAAAGTTTTGTCAAATAAGCAAAAAGAATCCCTTTGACTTCATTGAGAAGAGCAATATTTAGATGGCTAACCATGGATTTGAGTACTGTTATTTGAAAAATTTACTTCAATTTTTTCTGGCTTCACCAGAGGGATTTTCTTATCTCCTGTCATATGTTAGAAACCCTTTAATTTCTGTCCCATGGCAATCACTGGTCAGTTTTCAAGATGGGATTTTATTGCAATGACTGACATATTTCAGGAAATACTAGTACTACTTATTATCTTGCATTTCCTTTCCTTTTACTGCTGAGTAAAATAGTTAAAATACAAATAAAAAAAGCTATAAATATTTTCACATCTAATGAACCTTCTCTGATTGACTTCAGTTCCAGTTGTGTGTTTAAAATGTGTGGAGGTATGATAAAATAAATCCAGTGGAACTGAATGTTAAGAATTATCTCATTTAAAACACAAGCATATAACCGCACTCCAATTGTTGAGACTCTAGACACATGAGGTTTTTTATTTTTTTCAGGTAGTGTCATAATATGATGTTTTCAATGTTGCAACACTAGATGTCATCCCATCATGGCACAACATGGTAAAGCAATATTAAGGCTCTTGTCACACAAAGGATGAGTAAATAATTCACAGTGAATAATTTATTCACTAAATTTTGCCTCCTTTTCAGTCCATGAAATATTCACAAAAAAATTACAACCTATTCATGAGTAGAAACTATTTCCATGTTTCTTCGCATTTTGTTTCCTTTTTGAATGTTTGGAATACTTGTGAGGGTCTCAATTTCATAGCATGTAGTTGTTTAATTGTCATATCTCATAGCTTCCATTCCTTGATTTATAAGTAAAAATGTAATTTAAGGGCATGCTGTGATCTTAGATGGCAAATAGAATACATCCAAACTTTTATAAAAAATGTACGTGTGTCATTTTTAATCAAAATTTAAAATTTCAGTGAAATGTTTCTCAATTTCAAGTTTACAAATGTCCAGTCATTTCCAATGGTAATTTATTTAATTTCTATACAAAGTTAAAAAAAATTAACAGTGCTTGTTAGTTTTCCTTTAAAATAGTTCATTGCTCGAGATTGCAAAAAATTCTTTGTTGAGAAGTGATTACCCCATACATTCCATAGTGATCCAATCAAGAAACTGATAGCAACCATTACCTTTACATACCAAATGTTGTATGTATTGACTTAGTATGAATAACAAGTATGTACAGCCAATTAGTCTATTTCAAAAGACTACCAAATTTGCTTCGTTTCAAGCTGCTCATGTTTGTTAGAGAAATATTTATTTAAGGACTTATCAAAAGCATTACAACAATGATCAAAGTGCAGTTGTGGTATAAGTCGCTGAAGTTCCACTGACTTTATTGGAAATGGCTTTACACCAGAGCTGAACTGGGCCTTCTATGCTGTTACTATGCTGTATTTAAATGACTTCTCTTAAAGTATACAGATCAGTATTGCAAGACCCATATTGTACTTTACATACAATTTCTTTGGAGCTACTACTTAGCATACATTCAAGACATGGTCTACATCTTTTCTAAACCCTTGAAAGACTAATTAGTTCAGTGATTCTGAACTAGGGTACCATGGAAGATCCTTTTAAAGGTGTAATGCAATATTAGAGCTGCTAGGTGTACAAGTACCTATACATTATTAGCAAGATAAGCCCAGATATTTGAAATAAGAATCCACAGTGTCAAAATCATTTGGTGTGCACACATGATTCACAAGATAAAATACAGGGATTTCAAATAGGAATCCATAGGAATTCAAATAGGAATCAATATTCAGACCTGTGAATTTTCTGAACTTTTTGCAAGAGAAGAATTGCTCTATTATTATTTCTGGAGTCAAAAAAGAATGAAAATTAAGAGATGGCATTTTGCAAGGGGTGCCTCGTTTCCAACTAAGAGTTCCTTGAGTCTAATGAGGTGTGCTTTGCATCCAAAAGTGGTTGACACACCTCATTAACGATATAGTGACTCATATCTTTAGAAATCTAATTTGTATCAGGTGTTTGGGCACAGCAAACCAATTGTCCATTTTTACCAGTACTGACTGATGCCGAGCTTTTTTTAACCCTAGAACAGACTAACTTGCAGTTCCACTTACCCTACTTTGAAGACATAAAAAACCACACATTCATCACAGCCAGTGTTATTCCCCAGTATCCTGGTATCTCAATTGCCCCAGACCCAAAAAACAAAAAAAAAAGAAGTGGAAACTCAAAGCACAAAGAACAGCAGGCATGCACAAAACAAAACTGCTTAATCAAAATACTTCAGGATATTCAAAAATTATAAGTCAGCTTCAAAATATATAATATTACTTTAAACACTGCAAGGTTTGTAAACATGATAAATATTGGGTTGTTATTCGTCTTCTGATTTTTGAATATTTAGGGTTAATGATCACAATATTTTCTCAAAAACTGTAAGAACTAAAAATGTAGAATATTTTCCCTCTATGCACTTCTTTTTTTTTTTAATTTTAAAGAAATAATTACACCAGAATTTTATCCAATGAGGTTTTCAGCCAAAATGTATAGACACTGATAGAAGCAGGCACCAGAACTTAGAAACAATCTTTTCCAACTGTTTTCCCTTGTAGTTGGTGTTCAGATTCACACTCTCTCTCATCCTCTCAGTTTCAGAGGGATGGTGTTAATCTCCATCCTCTTTGTTCATAGCTTGCTGGTTTGGACACTGATGAAAAGTAGGTAATACGGATTCAAATCTCATCTGGCTGAAGTGGGTTTAGAACTCATGCATTCTAATTCTTGGGTTAAGTGTCTTAACCTCTGGCCTGTGCAAAAAAGTTGGTAGTGCTCTCAGGTTTGATGTTACTGCTGTTCTGTGACTAAGGATATGGGAACTTTTGCAATACTTAAGCATCTTTTCCAACGGGATAGGATCACAACAGACCATAGGTGGAGTTAGATGCCTCAGTGGCTACATTTGATCATTTCTGAGCAAGTGCAGTAGGCCAAATTTTGGCACCCAAGGCAGAAATTAGCAAATTTTTAGAGCAGCTTGCTCCAGCTCATGACCCAATGTCACCACAGGCCACTAATGCACGCCCCCAGCCACTGCTTCTCTGCATAGCACCAAAGAGACCTACTGCTGCCTCTGCAAAGCACATTGTGCCTCACATGCTATGCATGCCACACTCTCTTAATTTTCATCCCAAACAGTTATGGGGAGAAGCACTAGAGGAGAGGAATGTGATGGTGATGACAAGGAATTTAGCAGAATTTTGTTCAGGATGAAATAGGATTCTTCAGTGACTTGGATGCTTAAAAGTGGTAAATTGCCACTGAAAAGACTTTTACATCAGAATAGGATATAAGCTTTTGTTTTTCAATTTGTATTCCTTTGACGGGGTTTCTGTGCATGACATCTTTTATTGGACCAACTGCATGGTTGGCCTAGACCTAGACAAGACTTCCAATGCAATGTGTTCTTTTTAGGTCTTGAAACCTGCACTGCACTTGAAAGCTTATCTATATTTATCTCAGCTGTGCAGTTGGTCCAATAAAAGACATCACCCACAGCAATCCTTGCCTCTTATATACTTCCTGGACCACTATGTGTCCAATATCATTCAACAGTGGATGCATCTACATGAGATGCTATCACCATAGTGACAAGCTACATTGCTGTAGCTCGTCACTATGGTGACGTAGTGTCTAAAAAACCCCGTAACCTACCGGGACTGCACAGTACTGGCAGGTACTGCCAAGTCATTTAGAAATAAAGCAACTACTAAATGACTGCTCAGTATCAAATGCACAGTCAGGGGCATGTGTAGACACACTCACTTTCTACCCTTCTATTCCTTCTAAAGCTTATGAATAATTTATTTTTAAGTAAATTTTATTTTAGCTCATTTTAGCTGCTTACGCCTATACTACTTTTAATTATGAACTATTTTTTATTTTATAATAAATAGTTTTATGTTTACTTGCATATAATTTATTTTGACTATTTTCTTTTTGATAAACACTTTAGTTCATTTTATTGATTCTCCCCCCTACTTGTTAATGCTTATTTTGCATTTTTAAAAATAAATGTTATAAAGAAATTGTCATCATGCTTTTATTTTTATGTCTTTATTTATATTGTATTACCCTCTTGTTAACAGTCCAGAGGGCTGAAAATAAATTGCTGGCTATAAATACTGATTTTTTTTGCAAATAGTATCAAGACAACTTTGGTAGATGAATGGATGAAGATGGTAGATGATGGATGAAGTGAGTATCATTCAAGTCAGATAAAGAATGTATTTGAACAAACATTACCTAACCTCTAACAAAATAACCATAGATCTTACACAGAATCTTCCTTTTGGTTTTTAATTTCATGGTCAGACAATTGAAAAATTGAAGAGTTGTCCAAGACAAGCAGATTTTGCTGATTAAAGGGATATGCAGCATATCATTTATCTTCTCCAGTCCTGTGTTTTCTTAAAATTACACTAACATTCCTAAGCCAGTGCAACATGATTTCATTTAGTAGAACTACAGCTGCAGGGAGCTATTCCCCAGAGTTTATACCTCTCTAGTTATGTTCACATTAGCTAACAACCTTGTTACCAGTCACTTTTTTGGCTGAAATCAGCCTGAGTGGAGTCTGGTGTTTATTGCTGTTGACTACTCTAGTCTGATGATGTCCGAGGCTGGATTGTTCTAGTGGGACTGGCACAAGCAAGGGCAGTCACCTTGGAAAAGACTCAAATAGTAGAGGCTATTTATCGAGTTGGATTCTAGGATTTATTATTGTGACCTTGTATTGGATAAATATAGAGATTCACTGGGACTTTTCAGATAATCTTAAAACAGAGTAGAAAGGAGGTCAAAACCAATACGCCTTTATTTTAAAGAAATACTATAACAATAAAGTCTTTTATATGGCTCCTTTCATCCACAACTCCTAGAGTACTGCACTTTAAAAAACAGTTGCTAGATGTTGCAGTCAGCAATTGAGGTACACTATATATATTTGAGATTATTATACCTTTTTATAGTTGGATAAATTGGAACTCAGAAGAGTTCAATGCCTCCTTTGAACAAAGTTCCATATGGAGGCAAAGGGTTAGGTGAGACTGCAGTTGACTGAATTGCTTGGAACAAATACTACATTCTGTTATTTTGTTTGTAAGTGATCTATAAATTGATTTGACTTTTTTTTAAATATGTTATTGGAAATTATTTGATGGAAATATTTATGCACACATGGATTATTGAAGAAAAAATTGCAACCGTTGCTTAACATAGTCACTATTTTTCTGCTGTTCATTCACCTAAATCACACAGTTTCATTTACTTTTCAAAGTCATTCTTGGGAGCAATAACTGTTCCTAGGAATGGCCATGAAAAACAAATTTAATCAATACAAAATTGGCACTTTTTATTACCAGTTCCAAATGGAAATCTTATTCATAATACTGCATATTAGACAGAACTATATCTCTTTTATGAAGATCTGGGAATGAGTCAATTTTGCTGCTGCCAGGAAGTTAACAGTGCAATTTAAACTTATCGGCCTTGGCCGTATTCCACAATTGCAATGATGATTTTTAAATACCAACAGTTTAAGCTTTCTTTCTGTTTGTGAATGTGGATAGATTTTTCCAGAGCTGAATTATTTTCAATCAAAGTTTTGAATCTCTACGTGATTGAAGAGAAAAATTCTGCATCACAATCTTGCAAGAATATGTGTGGGAGCAAACATTTGGCAGATAATGATGACTACTACTTTGGTTAGAGACTAATGAGATGTACATATGCAATATTGGGACACAAGAAAGGAACCAAAACAGTGACCATTCTCATGGAAGCATATGAAATCAGCATAAGAAAGTTACCCTTGTTGTAAACCCAAAGAAGTTATCTCAGTTTCTGCATATCATTCATTGCTAAGAAATAGATGACCTTTAAATGTGCTGCTATGACTGTTATAAACTGATGCTAGCGTTGCATGTATAGACCTAACCCTCTAGGAGTTTCCTTTCTGATTACATTTCATGCACTGTTTCAGCTCTACAGTTTTTATTTTAGTCAAGCAGAAACATCCTGTTATCACATATTTAACTATTTCTGTGTTGCTGGACTGAAAAACTGTAAGATAATTTTGTTACTTATTTTACCTCTATTTCTACAGGACATTTAACACATGACAAATGTAGAGCACGTAATTGAATTGCATTTCTTGTTGTTGTTCGCATCATGAAATTTAGCACATGGAAAATGTAGAAAATGTAAATGAATTGCATACATTGTTGTTGTCACTGTTGTTGTTAATCATTTCATAAGTACCTTCTGATGGGCCTCTGGTCCTTCACTTTCAAAGAACTGAATTCTGCCTACGGTGACCCCTTTTTCAAAATGTAAAGGTGGGACATATGATCACCTCCCAATCCAGTGTCATGGCAAGAACAGAGATAAGAGGGGTGGGAGAAGATGTGGGCTCCCTGCCAGGCTGCCCGTCTTCCAGGAGCCCTGCCCTTTATTGCACGCCCCCTGCTCACCTGGCAACAGCGGGAGGCACAGCAGCAGGCAGGGGGCATTTTGCCATGGTTCCTGGGGGAAGGACATCAGGGAAAGGAACCCCAAGCCCACAGCAGGCAGCCCATATCCACCCTCTCCCCACACACAAATCCAGGGGCACGTGCCCTGCCACATCACACCCCTCAGGGGTGTGCAAGCAGTGGTGGGTAGCCACCCTCCCCTGCACTCCCTGGATGAGCTGCCCATGATTCTGTCCCACTCCCCATCCCAGTCTGGGGCCCCATGTACCACCTTGGCTGGGCAGTGTACCTAGCCCTGGTCCCTATTCCACTCCCTTCTTCATGCGGAGGCCTCAAGATTTCCCCCAAGCCCCCTTCATCCTCCATAGACATACCTACAGGGAGCTGCTCTCCACACTGGCCATCTCTTTGCCAAACACGGGCATGTGTGCAGGTGCACACGTGCATGTTGTGCCCCCTGCATTTCACTCCTGGCAGCCCTGAGCAGCCCCTTGAAGGCTGGAATTCTGCTAGCCTCCAAGGGGAAACCCAGATCCCTGCACCATGCTGTGAACCCAAGACAAATGCTGTCCCAGAGTCATGCAACCCAAGACAGGGGTTTAATGGCCCCATTCTGGGACTGTCCTCCCCAATTAGGGATAGGTGGTCACCCTAATCTCCACCAAGCGAGAAGCACAAGGGGGCTCACATCAATGGAAACCATAAAACCTGTCTGGGAAGGAATGTCATCATTGGCATCAGGAGAGAACTCAAGAGTTGTTTCACCTGATAGATGTGTCAGACAGCAGCTTGAAAGCATTTGGGTTCCTGAAATGTGAATAAAATCAATGTTGCAATCTTGCATTAAATTTCAAAAATAGATTATAATAGCCAATTCCTTTGCTTATAGGAGAAAATATTTAATTGTGAATAAATATTTTTCAATTTTTTTTCAATTTTGCATTTAGAGCTGGTCAAAAAGGAATAATAATATTAGCAAAAAATTGGAAGAAAAAAGTTCTCAGATCCATTTTTCATCAAAATTTCAGATATCAGTAATGACTGTCATGGAAATCTCAATTTTTTTTCCAATGTATTCTGTTGCTCACATTGCTAACATATGACATACTGCAATCTTGTTCCTGTTACTTTCAACTTCTATTTGTTACATTTATTACTTTATCTTGCCATAATTTAAAGTGTAATCTCCACAGGATTTGTATGATTTTACAGAGTTTGGAAATGGAAAGCCAATACAATCTTTGAATGACTACAGTCCATGCAGTAAATAATAATATATGTGACATACAAGGCCATTTGGTTTCTTGTAGTCACATTTACTACTATCTGTCCTTTTCAAGCACAAGGGCAACACTAGAGACTGAAGAAATATTGCTATATTAATCAATTAGAGTGAAATAAAGAATGAAATTGCATAATAATAGAATTATATAGGCATTACAAATCAAATTTCTGTCCAAATTCTAAGGTTAAGCATGGGGAAGAAATAGAATAACTATTTTGTGATTGCTAATCTTGTTTCCAAGGTTTGTAACAGCCTTTAAATCCACAGAAGCAGAAAAGAAAAAAAAGGAGAAAGAAAAACCCTTGAAATAGCAATGGTTAAGAATGGAATTATAAAGATCAGGCATATAATAGTACCAACTGATAGGTGCCATGGGGACATTCTCCAAGATCTGACAGGCCACCTCCATAGTTTAGGCACACTAATTTTCTTCTAAATCTACAGAAAAGCTATTATTGAAGAGATTTCTCATTTTACAAATGAAGTTTGTCAAGTAGCTCAGGGCTACTAGCTCTCAGGAACTTCTAAGGCACAGTCAGTTGGTACCTGAGGACACTACCCTTTGTGCCTGCACCCTCTACTCACTGCAGTCTGGCAGTGGGAGCTGTTGCCTGGCTGTGACCTGCTGTTCAGCTGCCAGACTTGGATGCAGACTGCACAGCCAGTAGAGGCATATGCCTCTCTGGGCCAACTGCCGGTGGGCTCTGGCTGCAGAATTGGCCTTTTTGTGGCACTACTGCCATGTGTGCCCCCTACTCAGCCATCTGGGCAGCTATCACCTGAAAGATGCTCTTGGTGTGGTGGCCTACTTTGGACTCTCCAGGCATGTTCTCCTGGCTGCAATTGGCCAGGAGGTCAGCCACAGCCAGCTGGATCCAGCTGTGAATAGGCAGGGTCCTGCCACTGGCTTCCCTAGCAGAAATTCTGGTGTTCCCTATTTGAAAACTGAAAAATCCCTGATAAAAAAATCCCAAAGTCACTCTGTAAAATACCCCCAAATCCATGTTCCTCCACAAGTAAAACAAAAGACCACTATATATAGAGAGAGAGAGAATGGGAGACAGTGATCACTTGGGCAATGTTTTGTTGCTATATCTACAGTGTTAAAGCAATGTGGAAGCCTACCGGTGTCTCTATCATAATAATAAAGTGAATTCTAAATACATGTTTCATGAATACATGAATATATGTTTTTCTGCAGGGGTTACAGCCAGGTTACAGCCCCCCACGGGGGCTACTTCTCCTGCAGGACCCACATGCCCTGCCCCACTTTCACTTGCTCCCCCAGCCCACTGGATAGCTTCCCCACTTGGCCCCATCCCCTGCTGGCTTCTGCAGCCCCCACCAATGGCTGCCCCACCCCCTGCCCACTCTCCCAGACCCCCAATGGCTGCCTCACCTGGCCCCCATCCCCAACTTGCACCCTCAAACCTCCATGGTTGCCTCTCCCAGCCCAGCATTCAGCACTTAAAAAGAAAAAAGCCTGTACTCATCCCAGGAACAGGGGCTGTGCGGGCTCTGGCACAGCCCCACCTGGGCAACACAGGGCAGTAGGGGGCAGCAGGGCCCAGGCTGGGGCTGCTGGGACTGTCACCCTGCCCTGCACTGTGTGGGTGGGGCTCCAGTGACCATGATGGCAGCTAGAACTGCAAGTAAGTGCTGGGTTGTTAGAGGTTTGGGGGTTTTGGGGTTTTTTTTTTGGTGGGGGGGTTCTTTCCCCAGGGTCCTGGGGGTGCAGAGATCAGGGGCGGGCTCATCTGGATGCACCCTAAGTGTCCACTTGATCTAAACCTTAAGATGAAAAGTTACCAGCTCATACAGTGACATCAATTCACAAGATGATGAAATAACAACAAGAACAATAATAATTTGCCTGTTAGGGTCTAATCTAATGACTTTTGGTGACATTAGTAAACCTTTCATTAATTGTCATAAGAATTACTGTATAGTTGTATTCCCCATAGATCTTAACACACTTTACGAAGCTAAGGTGAAATGTCTAAAAATTCCTTCTAGAGTTGGCATGGCTCCCACCCCACTGTACATTAATGGAAATGATTTCTCCCCTAGCCCATACTGCTGGTTTAGCAATGCAAATTACACTGTTCTGTGCCATACAGAGTAGCTATACTATGGAGAAAATGAGCATGAAGAAGCCAGGTGGTGTTTGCCAGGGAAGGGCAATTTTGTTTAAAGCATGTGTTGTTGACATTCACTCCTGAGTAAAATTCCTCATTAGACTACTTCTCATTAGAGTGTAATGTGAACACAAAAGGGACACAACATAAGTAAAGTAATGTAGGCATATGTGCCTATTTTCTGTTTTTTCCAATGTTTGTAGTACAAAAGGCTAAATGTGTGTCTACCATACTAGTGGTGGCACATGAGGAATATTTAAATGATGTATCCAACAATGCAGAGGTATTAAATACTTTCAGTCCAAAAGTATTTGTATTAGCTTTTATTTACACTTTTGGTGGAATTTTGTGCCCATTTTACCAGACACTCAAACTAGGGACAGACATTCAAAAAGCCTGAGTCTCAATTTATTCAATCTATGCATATTAGTCTAACCTGGCTAAGCTTAACTAGTTTGTATCCATACTGACAACCTCTCTGTTTTGAAGAAATGCAGCCACATACCTGCAGTGGCTCAGGCTAGAAGCTGGAGGGAACTAGAGCAGTCCTCTCTTCCCTTCTACTAGTGCTGAGCTGAGGAGGAGGGGGTGTGGCCAGGCCCCAGTAGACTCTGCTTAGGAAGGGGTCCCCACCCCACCCCCCACTGTTGATAACAGAGCATTTAGTTACACAGCAGGAAGTTACACAAGGAGTTGTTAGTATTTAGCAGCCCATCAAACAAAACAAAAGGCTCTCTAATTAGTTCAAACTCTTAAACAACTTTTTCCAAGGAAGGAATGGAGGGACATTACCAGCTACCTGTTGATTAGCTCCAAAAAGCCTGTCCTGTCTGCCTTTGTCCCCTCCCCCACAGCATAGACCATAGCCAGCATGTGGTATGCTAGCTAATGATAAGAGGTGTCTATGTAAGGCAGAGGGGAGGAGGGAATCCCTGCTAGAGCAGGGAGTGGGAAGGTGGTAGGGGATGAGCAGGAGGGAGCCAGGCAGATGCCACTGTACCTGCAGTCTCTTTTGGAGCTGAAGCCAGGAAGCAGAGGGTTAATTAATTTCTAAGAAACTCAGGTCTCACACTCAGAATTTCTCCCAGCTCGGGAAGCAGACAGGCTGTCTAACATGACAAGGCCAATGGATAGATACATAGAATTGAGAGGACTTGCCATAGCCCGAGATCATAGCCTTCAAGGCAGACAAGTTGTCTAACAGAACAAGGGCAACAAGGGCACAGAGTCTGGAAACTGAGGGAGTATATACCATACTTTCCATAACACAAGATTTAGAGACACCAGCTACAAGGCCCCAGAGCAGCAGGGTGGCTAAGCCCAGTTTTGGAGGAATAGATCAAATTAAGAGAAAACCTGGAAGACTACATGGATGCGGGACTACAAAAAGACACCCAACCAAAGATAGCCATGGATGAACAGTCATCAGAAGTCATCAAGAGGGAAGGAGAATACAAAAGAGATACTTGAGATTAACAAAGGGTCCCACCTGGGGTCCCTCCTTCTTCTCTTTTTGGTCCCTCCCTTTGTCTCGTCCTTCCTTGTCCCTCCCTTTGTCCTGTCCCTCCCCATCTTTCTCTATGATAGGGTCCCTGAGACTGTCATAGACAGAGTGTACACCAGCAGCCCATCTCATACACCCCACAGGGAGGGCAGGGGGAGGGAGGCTCAACATCCCACCTCCAGATTGCTGACAACTGAAACCTAAGAGAGAGAGCCTCAGAGTGGAGATTACATCCTGGCCAGATGTACTTTGATGACAGCCTAGGATTGGTTCAATATATGGAATTGTTTGATTGTTTGTATTGCTTTTCTCTGTTATCACTCTGTATCAATAAAAGTGTCTATTATTGAATGGAAAGGTCATGGTCAGTCTGAGAGAGGGTCCCCATGTGCATCCCCCCACCCCCTCCATGGAAAAAGGTATCTGGATCCTAAATCCAGAGTCAACAACGACATTCAATCAGGTTTATCTCAAGCTGATTTCAGCCATTTTCACACTGGTTTATATGCACTGAACATCTGTTCTGGTACAGGCTTAAACCAGTTTCTGATCACTTAAACCAGTTTATGTGTCATGTCTAAACCAGTTTATGTGTAATATCTGTCCCTAGCCTCAGAAAGCTCTGACATGAACTTGGTACACAGAGGTGGGGGAAAGCAATATTATTTTGCCTAGACCATACCAAAAATTTGATACTATTTTAGACATTTGGAACAACCTTACTTCCCAAATAATCAAATTCCTACAGCACAGAAGGTATATGTACATATTCTGAAAAAAGACTTATGTTTCGACTTTGAAGGTAGCTGCCAAAAAGAATTTACTAGGTAGATTACCTTATTCAGTGACTCATCTTGACATTTTTAAAAACTATTATTATTATATTATTATGCTACACTTGTGCCCAAAGGAGCCAAACAGACTTGACATTATATGGTAATAAGGTTGTTGTTTTTTTCCCTATATACTTCTATAGAATCTAAGTACATCACAGACATTAATGACTTTGCCCTCAAAAAAGCCCTGGAAATTAAAGCAGTACTTTCTTCCTTTCAGTCAGACAAGAGACTGAGGTATAAAAGGTCAGATCTTATTAAATGTCTCAGAAGGTTCTGCTTACACAGTGTAAAATGAAAAATTAAGGCACTTTGCCCCTGGAGGATGATCCTAATGTGGTCCACTGGGTAACTAAGATTCATAGGGACAAAAATAAATCAAGGAAAGAGGAATCTGACCCTGTCACTGAGTGAAAAGAACTTTCCCCTTGCATCAATGAGTCCTAAACCCTGGTCCTTAATGACAGGATCCAGGATTCCTCTCTCAGCAGAGTGCCAAAATGATTAGGCAATAATCACACCCTTCCTCTTGTTAGCTATCCTGCTGGTCTCATAAATCTTGTTTTCTTGGCTACCTAGTAGTTTGCTTACGTTCCCTACCCAACTTCAATATGAAAGATGGAGGGAGACCTGTGCCAACACTGCCTGTGCTGGAGGGCCTGAGAGGGCCTGGGGCATGAATGCAGAGTAGCTTCAAAGGCAAACATTGGAGCAATTCAGCAGACTTGAATGAATAGGGTGTAGGTAAGGCATACCCAGCCCCATTCTCTCTAGGTCTGACTGCTGACATGATATAGACAAGCCCAGAATGGTTTTGCAATTCCAGTGTGTTCCTACTGATAATCTCATGAAAAAAAATCCAATAAAGCAAATACCATGCTTGTATTTTATTGTACCCACAAAAACACAAATTCCTGAAATACATTGTTTCTAAAGTATGTGCAGAGAATCTATATAGATACATATTTTCCCAAATTGTCTATTCTTATAAAATACAAATTCACACTTTTATCTAAATGAAATATTTTCAGGTTCATTATTCATGATTTTTCATGTAATAGCTGCATTCCACTCTTATTTTTGAGTGATAAGCATGAAAGGCCTATTTAAGACAACTCATCCATCTCTTTGCCAATGCAAGTCTATTCCCTGCAGTACATTTTGTAGCAGTGTATCAGTTGTAATAAAGAATGTGACAAAGCTAAGAACTGAATCCAAAACTCCCAAGTTCTAGTCTAGTGACAAAAGGCTTTATTCTAATTAAAAATGTACACACTGGAACAGAATTGGGAATGTGAAATTTATCCAATTTTGGCACTTATGCATGGCATGCAGTTACAGCCCACACGTACTGTGTAATGTGGAAGCATTTGCACAACAACTCAACATGTGAAGTGAGCTGTGATCTGACCAAGCAGATAAGCAGCTCAGAGGTGCAACTAATAGGGTTTATGGCCTGGGCAAACCCTGCTGAGAGGCAGAGGAAAGAGCGGAGGACAGGACAAGCTGGTGAGAGTAGATAATGAGAGCAGGAGGGAGAAGGTCTTACCCGCTCCAGGAAGGGACACAAAAAATTTTCTATTTGATCTGCCTTGGTGCTGTCTTCCCATCCTGGTTGTTGCTTTTACAGAAGCAGTGTGGTGTCTGAACACCTGGGACTGCTGCCTGGAGATGGACTCCTCAGAGAGCCACAATTTTGGTACCCACACTGAGTTAGCACCCAGGGCTGGTACCCTACTCACCAATGCTCAGTTTTGCTGATGCAACTAGATATGTTCATACCCTTGTTTAACCCTGGTACCTGACAAAAAACCTTGACTAGGGGAAGGGGCCCTGAATGCTAAAGGAGGAAGAGGTGAACCCTATATTTCATCTCAATAGCTCAATACCTTGGCTAAGAAACAGCAAACCCTCATGAACAGGAGCTTTGACCCTACATTTCCTCTAACTTCTAAGAACACTGCAATAGACTAGGTATTTTTAAGAGCTATTTTCAGCCCTCCTTTCTGGTCCCCTTAAGGAGCAAATTATGTGGGGCCAAAATGTAGAGGACAAATTAGAGGGTATGTAGCTCAGAGAGAGAACAGCTGACCTGAATGGATGAGTTTCTGGCTTCTAGACTGAACCCTTGCTTCCAAGGAGGTCAGAAATTTCCTCACTGATCTACATTTAATTTTATCCAATGACTATTTTATAGATTTCATAGACATTAGGGCTGGAAGGGACCTTGAAGATCATCAAATCCAGCCCCCTGTCCCAGAGGGGTCAGAGCATCCCAACAAGATAAGTATCCAAACGTCTCTTGAATGATTCCAGAGTAGATGCCTGCACCGCTTCTGAAGGGAGTCTATTTCAGGCCTTGGGGGCTCGGACAGTAAAGATGTGTTTCCTTATGTCCAGTCTAAAATGATCATAGAGGAATTTATGACTGTTGGGCCTGGTTATCCCTTAGGATGCTCTGGTGAATGGACATTCCCCCAGATCCTGATGCATACCCCTTATGTAGTTATAGGCAGCCACCAGATCCCCCCGAGCCTGCACTTTTACAGGCTAAAGAGTCCCATGGCTCTCAGCCTCTCATCATAAGGCCTATTCTCTTGCCCTCTGATCACACACGTGGCTCTCCTCTGGACTCTCTCAAGCATCTCAACATTCTTCTTGAATTGTGGAGCCCAGAATTGGATGCAATACTCCACTTGCAGCCTCACCAAGGTCAAGTACAGCTGGAGGATGACATCCTGAGATTTACTTGTGAAGCATCTATGGATGCAAGCCAGAGTTTTGTTTGCTTTACCAGCTGCAACATCACATTGGTGGCTCGTGTTCATTTGGTGGTCAATCATGACCCCCAAGTCTCTTTCAGCTGTAGTGCTAGCAAGCATAGCACAGACAAACTTATAAGCATGCTGCAGGTTATTTTCCTGAGCTGGAGTACCTTGCATTTTTTGGTATTAAACATCATCAATTTTATATCTGCCCACTTACTAAGCTTACCCAAGTCTGCCCGGATCACTAGCCTATCCTCAGGTGTGGATGCCGTGTCCCAAAATTTAGAGTCATTGGCAAACTTGGACAGTTCGCTTCTGACACCAATGTCCACATTGTTGATAAAGATGTTAAAGAGAATCAGTCCAAGGACAGAGCCATGGGGGACACCACTGGTCATGGGGCACCATAATGATTTGTTTCCATTGATCTGAGTCTGAACTTGGAGCCAATTTCCCAGCCATTGGACTGTGGTGTAGCCGAGGCCACAGTTGGCCAGTTATTTCATGAGGCGATCATAGGACACCAGATCAAAGGCTTTTTTAAAGTCCAGATATATGATGTCAATCTCTTCTCCCTTGTGCAGGTGATATGTCACCTGGTCATAGAAAGAGATGAGATTAGTCAGGCAAGACCTACCCATGACAAACCCAGGCTGGCTGTCCCTGAGGATATTGCCATCAGCCAGCTTATTAAGAAGGGACTCTTTGATAATTTTCTTCAGAATCTTACTGGGGGTTGTGGTCAAGCTGACTGGACTGTAATTCCCGGGATCTACTTTTCGCCCTTTCTTGAAGATGGGTGCCACATTGGCCTTCTTCCAGTCATCAAGTACTTCACCTGAGTGCCATGAGTTTTTGAATATTTTTGCCAATGGCTGGGCTATGATACCTGCCAGCTCCTTGAGTACTCTAGGGTATAATCTGTTAGGACAAGCTGACTTGAAGATGTCCAGCCTCTCAAGGTATTCCTTTACAAGGTCTACACCAATGCTGGGTATAAATACACCCTCACCTTGGTCATCCCACATGATGGTAGGCAGGGCAGTCCCTTTGGGCTGATAAGAGACCAATGCGACGTAACCTTTAAGCAGGTTGGCTTTTTTCTTAGTATTGATTATCTGTTGTCCCATTTGGTTCAGCAGGGGTCCAATGTTACCCTTGCTTTTTTCTGACTTCCTACATATCTGAAAAAGGACTTTTTTTTTTATCCTTGATATGTGAAGCCAGATGGAGTTCTATTAAATACAAGGTGCACTGACTCAGCTTTAGACTGCCCATAGTGATCTAGACATAACCCCAGCTGAAAAAATGAAATCATATCAGCACTGCTTCCATAGCTCCAAAAGACCGTTTCTGCATCTTACATGTAATAGTCATTAAACAGAGAGTAGAGAGAAGCTTCTGCCTAAATGGGAACCACTTTCATAACTTAGGGCTCCCTCTCCATTAAGGACCATCTCACAGTACTTATGGCTTGTACTTTTCCAAGTTTCACATATCTTCCCCACTTGGCTGGTCAGTGGACCACCTTCAGCAAGAAGTGCAGAGTGGAATCTAGGAGAAAGTATTTTGGTTCTACCTAATATATGTCAATCTGTAGCTTTGAAACTGGGCTTGGCCTAGCTGGCAGAACTATACATCTTGGCTTGCTATCCTATGGCTGATGCCCTGGAATGGTCAAAGCTAGCATGAAGCCTCTAGCAGGGCATAATCCTCTGTCTATTCACTGTCACTGGAGTGTCTGGCTAGAGTCAACTTTTCACATATAAACCCCTGAATAAGAAGAGGGCATATCTGAGCAACAGGGCCTTGTCTGACCGAAATTACTCAACTGCTGCCTCTGGCTTGCTCCTAGATTCTGCTCTTGGTTCGATCTCCAAATTCCTGACTCGCCTCATTGGTAACATCACTCTCTGTCTACTTCTCTAGTACCCTTGACTCAGCATGCTTTCAGACTCCACTCTGGCTGACATCCCAGATTCTTGACCTAGTTTATCCCTTGGATTGTCACCCATCCTGACACAGGTCTGTGCCTCGATCCCAGTTTGTTTTATGACCTAGTTCTAATACCTTGTTCTGGCAGACCCACACCCTCAGACCTACCATGACTTCTTCCATTAGATAATGTGCAAATTTTACTGATACACAGTGAGAGCAGATAAGAGTAATGCAGAAAAGGAAACAAAATACCACCCCCCATTCCTACTTATCTACCAGTCCTGGGGATTCACAAGGAGAATGGTGTGCCTGGCCAGTACACAAACACCATCTTGTGGTTCTTGATTGAATGTCAGATGACAGCACTCTTCGAGGTTGAGGGCCCCCAAGGGGTACGTGAAATGGGCTGGTGGTGTGCCCTCTGCTCATGGTGGCCTAAGGTTCTGCCCCTCCACCACCACCACTGCTCTGAAAATCTCTGCTTTTGTATTCTTTCTCCCCTGATGACTTTTCATTTCTGGGTGCCATTGATTGGTCTTTCTGTGGTAGTCATATTGCTTACGTTCAGTCCTGTCACCATAATTCTTTGTTTCCACAAATGTTGCACATGCATACATCTTAATTTGGTCATTTAGCAGTGTCTTAATTTGGGCATCTCTGGTCTCTTACATTGGATAGTCCACCAAAGATGGAAATCCCAGGGCTTTGCAGCTGGTTACTGTGACCTAATGCTAAGTTTTCAAGTCCCTTATCTTTTGTTATAGGTTTTCAAGAAACTCTGTCTTCCCTGTTTTCAGATACAGTATTTGCTAAAAGGCTGAGAACATGAAACAAAAAGATGTTTAGAAAGCAATAAACCCATGCCATTCTCCTGAACCACTGTTGTACTGCAATATCTACTCTACCTATAAGCCAATTCCTAAAAGCAAATACCTAAATATTAGTTTCTAGTCATCAATCCCCAAGTGGCCCCAGACCTGGCAACCTACATCCTAATGTGACAGTCTCAGGAAGAAAGCTGTTAGCCTTCTTGGTGGCAAGGGCACACAGCTGACTAATATCCATCTTATTGTCCACTGTAACCCCCAGATCCTTTTCTTCAGAGCTACTGTTTAGCCAGTCAGCCCCCAGGCTGTAGCAGTACATGAGATTCTTTCGTCCTAGAAGCAGGACTTTGCAATTGTCCTTGCTGAAGCTCATGAGATTTCTTTTAGCCCAATTCTCCAATTTGTCTGGGTCACTCTAAATCTTAGCCCTACCAGCCAGCAGATCTACTACTCCCCCCAGTTTGGTGATATCTTCAAACTTTCTGAAGGAGAAATCTATCCCATCTTCCAGATTCTTAAAGAAGATATTGAATAAAACTGGCCCCAAAATTGACCCCTGAAGCTGTCCACTTAATATTGGCTGCCAGCTAGATATTTAGCTATTGATTACTACCCATTGAGCCTGAACATCCATTTAGCTTTCCACTTTACAGTCAATACATCCAATCCATAGCTCCTCAGGTTGCTTGCAAAAATGTTGTGGGAGATGGTATCAAAAGCCTCGCTAAAGTCAAGGTATATTACCTCTACTGCTTTTCCCAGAGCCAGTTATCTCATCATAGAAGGCAATCAAATTAGTCAGACATGACTTGCCCTCAATGAATCCATGCTGACTGTTCCTAATTACCTTCTTCTCCACCTCCAAATGCTTTGAAATGGATTCCCTGAGCACCTGCTCCATGATTTTTCTGGGACTGAAGTGAGGCTGAGTGGTATGTAGTTCCCTGGAACTTCCTTTTTCCCTTTCTTAAAGGTGGACATTATATTTGCCCTTTTCCAACCATCAGGACTTCCCACAATCATTGTGAGTTTTCAAAGGAAATAGCTGTGAAGACTGACGTAAAAAAGGCATTGAATACTTCAGCCATTTCCTTATCATCTGTCACTAAGTTGCCTCCCCGTTCAGTAAGGGACCCACACTTTTCCTGACCTTCCTCTTGTTGCTTTCATACTTGAAGAAACCCTTTTTTTACCCTACATATCCCTTGCTAGCTGCAACTCCAATTACAGTTTGGCCTTCCTGACTTTATCCATGCATGCTTGAGCAATATTCTTATACTCCTCCCAAGTTGTTTGCCCAAGATTCCACTTCTTGTAAGCTTTCTTGTTGTTTTTAACCTCAACAAAGAGAGCTCAGTTAAGCCAAGTTAGTCACTAGCCACATTTGCTATTCTTCCTGCTCATTGGGATGGTTTGTTACTGTACCCTCATTAAGGTTTCTTTAAAATACAACCAGCTCTCCTGGATTCCACTCCCACTCACATTGGCCTTCCAAGGGATCTTGTCCATCAGTTCCCAGAGGGAGTCAAAGTCTGCTTTTCTGAAATCCAGGGTCCATATTCTGCTGCTCTCCCTTCTTTCATCAGGATCCTGAACTCAAATTATCTCACGGTCCCTGCTGCGCAGGTTACTATCCACTTCTACATCCCCCATCAAGTCTTCCCTGTTTGTGAGCAGCAGATCAAGAAGAGCACAGCCCCTAATTGATCTGCAGATTGCAAAAAAAAAATTCATATCATATCATATCATATCATAGCATATCATAGCATATCATAGCATATTTGAACATGGGATTCAAAAAATGCATTAATTAATAAGTGACATTTATCTGCCCAGTTAGCAGCTGTAATACCATGCAAGCTGTGTGGCAGAAATGCCACCATGGGTGCCCCTCTCCAGAAACCTCTCCCTGTGCCAGCCTGAGAGGCTGCTGGTGAATCCCTCAGGGCAGGGATCT
>JAGPOW010003642.1:87319275-87335387 GCA_030014935.1 Caiman crocodilus | reverse complement strand
TGCTTTCCTGATAAGCCCCTGACTTGGGGAGAGTAGCCCAAGTGCTGGTATTGGGTCTAGGACCCAGTGGACGATCAGGCCTGTGTTTTCCAAGGTGCATAGGGCCAGAAATAAGTCCAGAGCCTTGGATGGTGGCAGCGGACACCCCAGGCTAGCGGGTGTGCTCCAGGGAAGGGGTCGGCCGGACACGAGGCACCCCAAGGGAGGCACTCGGAGCCTGGAAGGTGGTCAGGTGCAGGGAGGTGGGCGGCTCAAAACGGGAGCGCCCCCTACTGGCCCCGCCACAAGCTGTACTAACAATACCATACTAGCACCATAGTTCTGTTTTCACAATTGGACAGCTGTTTAACTGTATAACAATAATGCCATTGACTTGTATCAAGGTTTCTGAGACACTAACAATACCAAATTAGGTATCCATACACAGTTGTTTGCCTATATCAGGGGCAGGCAAAATATGGCCTGTTGGCCACATCTGGCCTGCCAGGCACTTTCATCTAGTCTGCAGGCACTCAGCAATGAATTGAACCTGCTCAGTCCGTCTTCCCATGAGAGAAAGAGAGAGATTCCTATGCATACACACACCACCCAACATATCCTACTGTGCCTTGCTCCTACCTTTGTGATCCTACCTTCACACCTAGTTTCTGGGCAGGGCTGCTTCTACTGCATCTGCCCCAGGGGTGGCCTGCTTGGCTTCCCCAGCATCCTGCTTGCTCTGGGCAGCAGATAGGAAAGCAGTGGGGGCTGGGGCAGGCCAGAAAGTAGCATCTAGGTGGGAGCAGGGAGTATGGAGCTAGAGCTGGCAGCAGCATGGAGGAAGGGAGTCCAGCCCCCTGCTTCCCTGCAGTGTCTTGGGACCTGAGCAACATGGGGCCAGGAAGGGGTGGGGGGGAGACAGGTGGCTCCAGCACAGGGCTGCCCCCAGTGTCGCATGAGTATAGGAACTACTTGTGTGCCACATAGAGCCCCTGTGATAGAGGCAGACCAGGCAGGCTGCACTCCTCACCCTGATGTGCAGTGCTGTCCAGATCAGTGCACCGAGTGCCCACATCTGTATCGAGCACAAGCTCCCTGAGTGTCCCCTCCTGTTGCTGCCAGTTGTGGGGGCAATGCACCATGTGGGGGAGATTGATTGGGGGGCCAATACCCCCACTCTCCCTCACACCCCGCAAACCTCATACACCCATGCCCTCCCCTCACATATACACACCCAACATACACTATACCCCCACACACAGCCACACCTCCTCACAACCCCCCACCCCACCCCACCATACACACACACACATACACATACACACCCTCATATACCACCATACACACACACACTCTCACCACCATACACACCCCACACCCACCACACACACATACTCCACACCTCAACATACACACTCAACATGCACACACTCACACCCTATACACCCCACAATACACACACACACATACTCTTGCCCCACCATAACCCCCCTCCCACACACACAATATACAAGAGTAAGACTTTATTTTTGAGTTATGATGCAATTCCCTCTATATACAGTATGGAAGCACAAATCATGACAAATATTTTTGTAATAAAATTAAAATATGTTATAGTAGGTGTTTGACTTTTAGTGTATGATTTCATTTTTTTCTGGTTTCAAGATAGCAACCCTCCCCTCTCACAAGTAGTACTTCTGTGGGGAAAAGGGAGGGACTTCCAGCAGCAAAGATCAGTGGTTATAGAGTGGGACTTCTGGTTCCAATATGGTAACCAGGGGGTGGGGCAACCGTCAAGGGGTGGGGTTACCCATGCAGCCCTCAACAGTTTACCAAAACTCATTAAGCAGCCCTCCAGCCAAAATAATTGCCAACCTCTGGTCTATCTGTTTGCTAGACAATCCCAATGAGCAGTTACTGAACCCTTTTGAGAGCCGAGATGGTTTAGCAGCCCGTAGCGTAGCTTATGATGTCATATTAGCTCCTGATGTGATCATTCACCAGGATTAAACTGTCTTATTTTCAGTCAATTTATTACATAGGACTCTATAAAGAAAATCAATATATTATAGATCGAATCATCTACTAGCATAAATGGAAATAACTTATTTGAAGCCCATATAATTTTGCTGATCTTTAGTACTTGAGACCTGGCCCAGTATTTTGAAGGACAGACAATGCATTCTTCTTTTAAAGGCAAAGTTACAAAAAAACCTACCAGCAGTGCAAACCTTAACTTATAATACAAGGAAACTCACAAGGCAGAGTGTGGGGGTGTGTTTTGCCTTATTCTTAGTTTACCCTTTATCCTTATGCCCTGGTGGATTATGGCAAGGGCATTTAAAATGCACTGGCTGGTGGGAGATTTTAATATTTTCAGACATAAAATCATTAATCTTGCAAAAAGTCAAAAGCTGAAGGGAAATTAGCAGTTAAAAAAACATGTAGTGGTGTCTATATGAGAGAAACTACTGGGCATTTGCTCTTCCACCCTGTCAGTTTGATTGTTCATCAACTGTCTGAGAGTTTCCATTGATGCAGGAAAGGGACTTAGAAAAAGCCTAGAAAGGAAAGTGAGTAAATGCTGCTTCAATTATAGACCAGTCCTGCAAATGCACAGGAAAGCCAGCAGTCCAAAAATGAGTTCCCTGTTAAATATATTTTTATCAGGGAACTCATTTTTGGACTGCTGGCTTTCTTGTGCATTTTTGGTACTGGTCTACACCCAGGCAATATTGTTCATGTTCTTATTACAGTGCTGTAGAATAGACTGTATAGGAATGCTTTGTGTGTGTTATACCCCGCTTTAAATGTTACAGGTATTGCACAGTTAGCTGTTTAATTGTGCAATTAACTGAAACCAGCTACACAGGCAAAGTATCTGTCACATAATAGAAACGGTCCAACCAGCTATAAAGTCAGAATTAAAAAATGTGTACTAACTTTATAGCTGGCTGCTTTCCAGCTTTAGTTTGCATGTATAGCCTCCTCTGGCTGGAAGCCCTGTCAACTGACTGGGCTCCCAGCCACAGGGCTACACCATGCTGAGATGCCGCTGGAAGTCCTGACACCGAGGGGACTCTCAGACTTGGCAGCTGCCAACTATGAGTCCTGACAGTACTCTACAGGTGCCAGGGTCCAGAGTCCCACAGCTATGGATGCTGGGTCCTGGCAGTACACCTCCTGGCACCAGGACCCAGCTGAGTTCCAGTAGCTGAGCGGTGTGGGGGGGAAAGTGGGGAGGCATGGCTGATATCCCAGCCTTGAGGGTGCATGGAGCCTGGGGACTTCATATGTTCCTGAGGCTGGAAGACTGTGGCAGCCACAATCTCCCAGACTTGGGGCTTTGCAAACTGCTGGTGAAGGGGGAGGCCTGAGCTGTCAATAAGGCACAATGGGATCTAATGTGCCACTATTGTGCCTCTTACTGTGAACATGTGGATTGTGCATTAGATCCCATTTTACCTTTACCAGCACATGTAGAGAGGCCCTTATTTGTATACATGCACCAGTCCTGGAATGGAAGTGCTCAGTGTGCAGGGATACCACATGCAAGGACTGCACCACCATACCAAAGCCTGGTGCTCAGAAAGCAATTGTATCAAGAATTAACAGAAGGTAGTAATTAAACACTCCAGTTGCTTTCACAGCTCCCTCTACCTAAATCTTGAATAACCAAATCCAACTGTAGAAAGAACTGGATATTTCTTCACATGCTCAGGAGGAAAAAAAAATGTGATAGATTATATATAGTGATACCACCTTCAACAAATGCATTTACTTTATTATTTTTTTATTCCTTTTTTTTCCTTTTTTTTTTTCTTTTTGCTTTTCTTTTTTCTTTTTCTGAGACACAAGCAATAGGTTACCTACAGGTATGGGAAGTAGTAATGGGTGAGGTATGGGAAAAAGGATAAACAAACAGGTAGTTTTACATTTGTAATATGTCCTGGGCCAGCTTCTATTCCACCTATGAGATGTCTAAATTAATTTAGCTGCCCAAGTGCAATTTTATTACACTTTGCAGTTAACTGAACTTAGCATCTGGTAGAGAAGGGCAAATCTAGATCACTCTTTGGAATTTAGGTGCCTAATTTCTATATAAGTCATTATAAGGTGCTTACATAATCAGATTTTTTACCATCTTGAACTTTCCCTGAGCCTGATGAAGGGCATTTGACCCCAAAAGCTTGCAGAATTTTTTTTTTTCAATTTCTCCATTGGTCTAATAAAAGGCATCGTCTCTGAACAAAGAGTTCTAGATTTTTAAATTTATTTTTGACTCAGACCAACACAGCTACCAAATACATCTCTGAAACATGGAAGATGCCAAATTTTATCTGATTTTGGATTATAAATTTCATTGCTGGACAACAAGAAAGATTTCTATATCTCTCTGACTGTCTGCCATCTGACACCAACAAGGAAGGAATCCTGCCTGATCTGCACAGCAAGGAGCACTTCACAAAGACATTCTTATGGACTCAAAGGAACAGATTTCTAGCTTCAGATTCCTCTGTGAAGTTTATTTCCTACATATGGGGACTTTTTACCATCTCGAACTTTCCCTGAGCCTGATGAAGGGCTTGTGAGCCTGAAAGCTTGCCAAAAAATATACATATATTTTGCAATTTCTCAGTTGGTTTAATGAAAGGTATCGTCTCTGAACCAAGACTTCTAGATTTTTGTACTACATAATTATACTGTAGTTCTCTTTATTTGATCTTGCTCCCTAAATAGTTTTGTGTAGCCTCTTGTACATACAATATTTCCTATATAGGCATGAGTTCTGTCAGCTCTAAGAATGAAGCCACTGCTGAAAATGAGTTTTCAGTGGTCCATTCAACTGGAACTGAGAATGGTTAAACTGGTAGGCCATGTGCAGACGAAATGAGAGGTCTGCATGCAGGACACTTCAAAGCAGGCTAAATGCTTTTGCACGGCTGTAATGGTGTTGGTGTTTGCATGCCTTGGCAACATATTGCACATTAATTCCAGCTGTTGTAGGAGATTTGATGGCGTAATGCATCTTAAATGACTTGGGACGCAGAAACTAAAACTTTAGTTTTAGTTTGTTGCCCCTACAGCTGTGGAGTGAAACACCCGGCTCCCTGCAGCTCCATGACTTCGCAGGAACCCCTGCGGGCTGTCTGGTAGCATCCAGGGAAGGCAGGCTCCACCTAAGAAAAGCAGTGAGTCTGATCTCTGCCCCTCCACCCCCGGAGCCTGCCTCCCTGAATAAGCTGTGTGGGGGCCTAGTGCTTCCCTCCACAGATGCAGTGTTCCTGAGGACCACCTGGATGGGGTGCCTGCAGGCAGGTGCCACCTGAAGGGGGCACCATTGATGCAGAGGGAAGCACCAGGCTCCCCCGTAACTCAGGGACTGCTCTGCCTGCTGGCAGCTCACCCTTCCCCAGGGTAAGGCAGGTAAGTCAGTGGGGTGTGTGCATGACATGGGGGTTTAAATCAGCCCTAAATTTAAGCGGTGTTTTTTAAAACCCACGACTTTCATTTAGGGCCCCCATTTCATCTACACACTCCCCTAACATTAGGCTAGACAAAAATATTTTCAACACACTGTATTGAGTAAGAATAGACTATATCTGTCAAGAGGAAGCTGGACAGATATTTGGCTGGAGTGATATGATCCCGGCACCTGTTCCTGCCCGAGGCAGGGGGTTGGACCTGATGATCTGTTTAGGCCCCTTCTGACTCTAAGGACTATGATACTATGAAGATTTCTTTCAAAGTACTCAAAAATGTAATCAACTACACTAATATTAAAAACATTTCTATATTAGTTTTCCCTATGTAGAGGCTTAAGTATTTAATTATTCCATTGGAGTAAAAGATGAACGTGCCATTTAGTGACAAATTTATAATTCAACTTGGATAGGTCAAAGAAGAATGCAACATGGCTGCTTTTTGTAATGATATAGTGTTAAGCTAAACTGGTATTGAAAAACAATATAATGTTTATAATTAGTGAACTAAAGGAAATATGTCACACTGAAATAGGGTAATAAAAAGGATAAAATAAGCTATAATTCTATATGTCCTCCCTCCAAAACCAAAAGCAGCCCTGATTTTGGTTATCTTACTGAAAAAGCAAAACATGATGATTGAGGTTTTGCTAAAACCAAAACATAGCTGCTTGAGTTTTCTCTGTCCAGTTTTCCTAGTGACCTTCTAACTGTAATTCTTCCTGGCACTTCGTGCTGTGTTCCAGAACATGTAAATGGTTTATTTTTCAGACGTATTGATTTAGTGGCCTTTTCCTTGTGTAGATTCTAAATTTAGTTTATTAAATTTAAGTGGCAAATGGTCAAATATTATATCATTAATTTTAATGGGACAACACAAATTACCAAAGTGAAAGTACTGAAATAAATATGATTTACTGCTATTGTAAGACATTTGAAATCTAGGTCATAGCAAACTCAAGACAATGAATAAACTTTCTTCTAAGCAACTATAGACTGAACTCTATAGGGAAATTTAAATTATTTCAAACATAGGAATATTTTGGCTGGGGGAAACTTTTTCATGGCAAAATCAAAATTATATGCACCTCCATTTAACAAGTATCGTAAACCTCATATTGGTGATTTTTGCTTACTAATCTAGAAATTGTATTGGTAAAGGGACAGAGCATTTCCTGGATGATAAGACAGACGAGACTGAATCTGGGTAACTTCTGTCGTAACATGTGCTAAATTTCTATGGTTAAATTTCTATATCCTTTATGCTATGAGTGGAAACACTTACCTTCTCACACACTTACCTTAGTCATATATGGATTTTGATAGAGAAAGCTATGCCAGAATGGTGAGAGAGCAGAGGGAAAATTTAGTTTCATCAATATGTCCTGGGTATTAACGTGTAAATTCATCGTCAGCTATTGGGTAAACTCTTAAATTTGGTCCAGTCAACTCTGTTGTATGTGTTTGCTACTCTCACTTTTTGACACAACAACAACAACAACAACATGTTAACGAGGATTCTTGGCCTGTGCTGTACAGAATTTTGGACAAGATAACCACAGTGTTTGCTAAAGTTCCTAATAGTGATAAATCTATGGAAATTGACTGAAATAAAGTCTTTCTACTAGGGGTAGTATTGAGGAGGGGCAAACAATTCCTTAAAGAAAAAGTATTTGATTATGAGTCATTTTCAAAATCTATTTGCAAAAAAATTTTTTTTTCAAACGTATTAATTATCCAGAATTACCTATGACTAATTTTAATCATACTTGGCTATAAGTCCCTCTGCTTACCACCAAGACAATCTAGATCATGCCTGTGCAGCACCTGTATTCTCCTCGTTGACTGTACAGGTATCACAATCACATAATATTTAGGAGGTGTTTGTGGAATGTCATGCATGTTTTCTTGAATTATTTTTACTGATATGGCATGTGAGGTCTCTGCAAATATATAGAATTAAGTTGTGCATACCATTATTATTCTTATGTTTTTATGACTTGTAGTATTGGACATAAATGTAATTCTTATATGTTATAGTGTGGTGAGGTTTGCATAACATGATAGTGATTTTTTTAGGTGTTACCCCCTACACAATGGATTTCACACCCAGGAGAGGATCAAAACTGAGAAGGCTGAGAGAAATAATTGGTGATAATTAGCATCTGACATGAGTATATTTAATAGCCAGTAAAGCAGGCCCTTGAGATTGTGGTCTGAGGCACCTGAAACAGCCCCTTCCAGACAATGATGAATTTACATTTTAAATGTAAGGTAAATAACACCTGGCTATACAAGCTATTCAGAGAAAGGGTATTTTTTTCCACAGGGAGAAGATATAGGATATTAAATTAATAATCTTCATGCCTAAAAGGATGTAAGTTTCCTCCTGGTCATAAATAGCTCTGAAAATACTCCTGGTCTGGTAAACAGATACAAACTTTTTTTTTTGGGGGGGGGGGGGGAGGTAGTTATTAGGGGTTTACTAAGTGGGCTGTATTTGATTTGAATTTGGCCCAATTCAGGGGACAGTGATTCAATGCATTGATTTCAATCACTGTCTTGATTCAATTTGGCCAAATCTGAATCTGGAGATTAAATGCTGATTCGGAGAATCAGCAATTTGGCCATAGACACAGCTTTAAATGTTTCTTTCTCCATACGTTGAGATACCTGGCATGGTTCATGAATGCTGAGATGGTGGGGTGGATGGAGCATCCCACAGGAACATGGTGGGCCTTGGGGCCATTGACCACCTTGGTCCAAGTCCCTGACTGGACAGTATGGGAGATCCTCAAGTCTTCCCTTGTCCTGGAGGATGACCTCACCGCTCCTGGAGCCTAACTGAGCCTTTTTTTCCATGGCAGTCCCTTTTAAACTATGTGCATACACAGTGAACCCACCACCAGCACCGCGCTGCTCCCAGGCAAGGTGGGGCCGTACCCAGGATTTAGGGGACTCTGCCCCACTGGAGAGGGACTGGTGAGTGACCTCTCCCCCTCTTCTCTCTTCCTGGCGGGGGCTGGGGGAAGTACGAGCTGGGGTGGTGTGAGACCCTCCTCGACTACTCTCAGCTGCCTCCCTGCAGCTGAGCTAAGCTAGCCCCCTCCCACCACGGACCCTTTCTACCTCCAGCTGTGTAGGGGGTTGGCAGGGGTACTCCATAGCTGCTGGAGGTTATGAGGGAGCTTTGGGGTGTGGCGGGCTTGCACTCGTGCGACTCTCGCTGCTCCCAGAGCCCAACTGGTTTAAGATAAACCTGTATGTAGTATCAGACACAACAGATTTAGGTTAAATCTATTGATTTTTTGTCCCATATCTCCTCCAGATTCAACTCAGATTTAACTCACAGTCTGTCACCATCTTAGGAAGCTTTGCACCCTCCCTGCAAACCCCACCTTACAAGGTGGGCAGGCTAGCCTTGGCCCAGGCTGTCTGCTCCAGCCAAGAGTGGAGGTATGCTCTAATACCCCCTGGCTTCTGGCCACTGCAGGCATGTGGCTGAATTTTCTGAATGAAAAGTAAATGTCTGTTCACTTGCTTATTGGTTCAATCTACACAGTTTAGACTAATCTGTGTAGATCGAATTGATTTAGTCTAATGCGTTTTGTCTGTTTGTTTTTAGCTGCTGTGTTTAGAGATGATGAAATGGAAGCAGAGACATAGTAATCATTGATATGCTTGGTAGTACATCTTCATAATCAATAATCTCAATGATTAAGAAGTGAGGAAATGACAGTATACCTACTTCAGAGGTGATGCAAAAGTATTATTATTCATTCCTAAGTTCTTTTAACTTAATAAAAGACCGAATTCAAAGCTCACTGTACTTTGAAACATTTACATTGGAATGCAACCTGTACAAACTTTTCCTTTATTTCTGTGTAGTTATCCAGCTGAAAATGCAACAAATTCCTTATTCCCAAGGATATTTTCATACTGCTTCCTTGGGTATAGTTCTGGTGTCCTGGTCTCCTCATGTTATATCTGTTTTACATTATACTACCATATTGTACCACACACAAACTGAGGACAGTGCTGTTCCTTCTGAGGTACAATGGCATGAGGAAGTACAAAACTGGAATCCTGTGTGCTTACAGCTACCTATTTGTGAGCATGTTAATGATAACACATGGACAGATCAGGAACCTCAGTACCAATCCTTTTTGCTTCTAGCATTAATTTGCTTCCATCTCTCTTCTTCCAGAGGAACAAAAAAGTTTTTAAGACTCTGATTAATCAGATAGTTTCTGGAGAAGCTCTAACTAATCTTGAAAGCTCTTCTATTTATGTTTGGTTGGTTAGATGATGTCTCCAAACCATGTTTTTGATTATCATGTTGCATCCTTTTGTGTTGTGCCATGTTCAGTGTCTCCAGTTTTTTGTGGCTTACCAAATCCACTCCACCACATTGTCTACATTGCTTTCATTTTTTTATCTATATTTTAAAGTTTTTGTTCCATCTTATATTGCAGAATCAGTGGCAGTAGGGGGCCCTGAAAGATCATGTGATAGATCCACAAAGCTGTATTTTTCTTTTAAACTAACATATTGACAATATGAACTTATTTCATATTGTCCAATATGAACAGACATTCATAGTGTCTGTTCACCAGACACTATGAATGTTTGCTGTCCAGCTATTTTTCAATATGTTTCTGTACCACCAGAATTCAAATGCTTCCCGTTTCTCAGGGTCCTTCTTTGGAAGCAAGTAGCTAGACCCATAAATGAGTGAGTCCAACACATAGACCACATGGGATGCTCTAGTAGTCTTGATCTTAAAATGTAGTTTCATCTTGTAGCAGCATAGCATCCTCCTGAGATTATTAAATTCACTTTTCATCTACTGAATTGTGGCTCTGAGATCAGTATGGTATAAACCATTCCTTGTTATGTAAGTTTCTAAATATCTGAAGTAGTTCATTTCCTCTGCTGGTATGCCATCCACATTTTTTGGACATGCTGCTTTGTATACCTTGCTCAATTGTATACAATTGATCCTCATTTCAAATTATTTGCTGGTCTCATTCACTGCATTGGTCACATGTTGCAGCTATTTTCAGATGGTTCTATGCATGCCAAGTAATCAGCATACCTGATTAAAGTCCTGAACAACTTAATATCTTTTGTTTAAGATGGTGAACCCCCCATTAGTTGACAGGGCATTTGTTTCATGCTTAATTTATGTTTGTCTAAACATACTTGGAGATTGCAGCATATTGAACTCTGTATATGTGAACCTTAGTCACTACTTCTGGGAAACAACAATCCTTGTGAACTCTCAAAGTGCTTTCTTGCAATAAGTGAAATTATCCAGTCTTCTAATATGCAGAGTGTAAAAATTCTCACAAGCTTACTTCAGACACATAGTATCACAGGGTAAGAAGCAGAAAGAATAAGGAAATCATAAATTATTTCCATAAAGATGGAAAACTTATTTCAAAAGTGGTACTGTGTACCATTTGCCAATGATTGAAACAACTTACTTGGGAAATACATTTTGGCTATAGTACTTGAAAAGATCAGTCTTTAGTGTGGTAAAGTCACCCATCTTTTGCCCCTCTTGCAGCTGTCAGACCTGCTTTTCCAAGGCAGGACGAATGGAGTTTCTTTCAGAAACTGTACTTGAGTGATTTCATGTAGAAGCCTATGTGAAATATATTTTATAAGTTGTTTGCTAATGTTGCCTCAACTTCTCCTAGGGTTCATGATAGGGGTTTATCTGGAGACTAACACTGGATGCATTTTAGTCTGAGTTTTCAATCCTTTAATGTGGATGGCCAAATCATTAACACCTTCTGTAGTTTGATTGTAATATGTTCATTCAAGTTGAAATAATACACAAGCTTACTAACTTCTAGTCACATTCAATTCCATGGCCTAGATTCTGGCCTTGTTCTTACCCTTCACTGGATGGATAAATAGATTAATATAAGCCATGACTGTAATTCTTTTACTCATCTTTAACAAGACCTATTTGTGATATAAAACTAATACTCAGCAATAGGCACTGTGCAGATTTCTTAATTTTAATCCAATACTTACATTTTATCTGTATCTCTTGGAATGGGTAACATTGGCAAATGGGTAGAAAGTAGTACTTGGAACTGTAATTATTGCATAAATAATATTAAAAGAGACCAGACTTACCTATCCTTAGTCCATCTTTTACACCTAATTCTCTACTTCAAAGGAGGTAGCTGAATAAGATTTTTTTCCTCAACCCATCTCTCAGTGGAGATAAAATTGCTTCAAAATATATTGCTCTTTGGTGAAAATAAATAGCAATGTTTACAGATATGCATGGTAAAACTTGCACAAATAATCTTTAGCTCCATAGTTAGCTTTATAATTAAGCATTGGTAGTGTTAGAGAGAACCTAGCTTAATCCTTATTTTGCTGTTCCAGATTTCACAGCTTTGTAGAAAATCTTTTCAGACTTTTTCAATCAACCCATTTTTTGGTCTCACTTAAGTAGTGCTGGAGTAATCAAGAACCATGTTTAAACTGACTAAATGAGTGACCAGAATCTTCTTAAGACAGAAATGATCCAGAAATATCATTTGCTTGACTGTATAGGTTATCAGATGGATTGACTTTTTCCATGGGTAGCCATGCAATGTGCACAAACCAGGGAGGATAAGCAAAAGCTTTGAGAGTAGAGGGGATAAAGAGAATGTCTCCTATCAGCATCTTATCCTGTAGATAGGAATTGACAGTCAATGCAGATTTCATTGCACAAGTAAACATGTTCTCCACACAAAATACCTGTTATCAAGGAGCTGACACTTTTTGCATCAGCTGAGGTTTCTGTATTGTAAATATAGTAATTTTATGTAAAGAGCATAAAGGTACTTTTTGATTCAGTAGAAAAACACACGTTCTGCACTTCTCATATAAAAGGTTAACACCTACTAACTGAGAACAGATGAAAAAGCACTGTGCTGCTCTCCAGCATGCAGAAAATGTGTCTATCAAGCAGTTATATTTGTCGGTGTGCTTCACTATAAAATGAAAAGCCTGAATCAGCTGGTTGCTTTGACATCAGAAGAGGGATCAACACAACTTGTGCTTAAGAAACACAGCAGGACTATAAACCTCAGGAAAATAAAGTCTCTTGGCTCGAAGATCTAAAGGATGGGTAAGTTAAGTTGCAGGTGAGGCATGAAATAGAATATCTTGTTTTTTGTGATGACACCAAGTATACCATCAGAAGGTCAGTCTTATATAATATAAAAATGTTCTCAGGATGGAATCCATTTGCTTCTATATCCAAGGAAACAGAAACAGAAACTTTGACCCTCAGAGAAAAATAAAATACAAAATTACTTATTCATGACTCTAAAGTTAGGTAAAATACTAAAACATGTTCTATGGGAAAAAAATCCTGAATTAGCTGAAGGAAGATAAGCTGGAGAATCTCTGTTTCCATGAAACCATGTTATCTTAAGTCCAAAGAGTAAAACACTGCAAAACATATCAGTAAAATTATAATAGATGGCTTTAACCATGTTAATATTAAATCAAATAGCAAATATACTTTTGAATGCAATTCAAAGCACAAATATATTGATAAATGGCTCTTTTTAGAGCAACTTATTTGACATTTAAAATTTTAACTTTTATTTGTTGTAATGTGAAAAATTTCAGGTAATACAGAAGTTGAGGATTAGTGACTACTACACTATTTATCTAGAACTTCTCATGTAATACAGGATAATACATTTTAAAAAACCTATAATCACAATCATAGTCCATAAAACAAAATTAATGGCAAGCTGAAGGGCAGTGTGAAGCCTGGATGCGTTTTATAGTAAGGTTCTGTTTAAAAGATAGCTTGTTCATGTAATTACTGTAGTAGTAAAGAAAGAAAGGTGGAAAAAATAAATTAGGTTATTAGGAATATATTTTAATTTAGAAGTTTATTAGGAATATAATATTACTAGTATTAATATTACATTTTAATAAGCTATTAGTACACCATTATAATAAGCTACGTATGTTTATTAGGAATATGTTTTCAAGAATACTGGAATCCCTGCCTGGAAAACATAAGAGACTGGAAAAAAGAAATACTATGAAAAATGTAAATTATAAACAGAAGGAAAGATTATGGTATTTGGAGTTTTATAAAAAGAGCCTGTGTATTTGAATGGACTTCCAATGGTATTGTCTCTGATGAAGAAAAAATGGATTGTGCGTTTAAAGCATCCTTAACTTCAACTAAGGTCAGTGACAGTCAACACATAGTACCTTTCAGGATCAATCTCCTCATCTCCAGGAACAAAGATGCAACAGAGTGTAATAGGACCTCTATCCCATTGCTAAGGGGGAGGGAGGAGGCAGAAGAAGGATGCCGTTAAGAAGACTGGTTTTGCATGTTAAATGGAAGGGCTTAGATGCCATATTAACCAGTGTCTGTTGCCAGAACTAACAAAGCAAAGAAGCTCACAAGGGGACCACAGTGAAGCAGTCTAGGAACTGAACTCAGTAGGACTGGGACAACTGTGTTGCCTTGAGGGCCAAGGGAGAACATTTCTGCAAGAAAAGCAAAGGGTGCCAAGATTGAAGGGTCCTTTTGTTTGGGGAAAGAAAACATTTCTTATCCTTGGAATGAGGCTGCTTGGGATCCACAGAAATGGGGCTACTGAGTGGAACCCCCCTAACCATCAAGAAGCAAAACAGGTTGCTCCAATGCTGTGAGATTGCCAGGTTACTACCAGGCTCTGGAACTCTGTGGAGGCTGTCACCAGGTTCTGGAAGCTGTGAGACCATTGCACAGCAGACCATTGCTTGGCCCAAAGACTTTGAAGAACCAAGATCCCTGGCTGGTCTGAGAGTGTCCCCTGAGAAGAGATGGAGGAAGGGGGAAACCAATGGTCACACATAAGTGTCTACTTGTGTGATAGTGGGGCTGGAGGGCTGGAGGGGGGGGAAGTATTCCTCATCTTAATTACCATCTGTTCCCTCCTCAAGTTTGGAGCAAGTTTACTACCAGGCACACCAGAGTAAGTAGGGGACCACCACATGCTAGTATGTTTATATGGGGAAGACTGTGCATGACTGTGACAGGATGCATGCATTTGTTGCTGGTAAATCTTGTACCTAAACTGCTGTACCTAGTATTACTGGAATGGGACTGGTTGAGCTTTCATGAGCTGGTGACAAAGACTCTGAGAGAGAGAGAGAGAGAGAGAGAAAGATAACATCCACTTCATGACTAGGCACTTCCCCATGCCCAGACAGAAGGCTAAGCAAGTTGTTGAGGTCATGTTAGGGGACAAGGTGTCTGAAGATGAAGGGACCTGATTTGCATGTTGGCGAAGCCATGGAGTGAAGTCTGTTATGGGTGTAGCAGGTATGGGAATATAATTTACACTGGATCTATTAAGGGAACATCACACAGTGTAACAAAGAAGTCTGGCAAACATGTACCTGAGATTAGAGGTAGGGAGAAGACTATTATATTGGGTGGACAAGGGACCTGTACAGAAGAAAGAAGTTGCATGATTACTAGACTCAAAAAGGTATCACTGGGTATTGCTGGGGGTGGCTCATGAGCTCCCTATGGGGAGTCAACACAGCCATCAAAGCAGTATTGTCAGAGAAAGAGGAGGGCATAAAGTTCCTGGTGGCTAACATTAATTGCTAGTTGCACCCTGTAAGCATATACTGTGATAAGAGAAGGAATGTTGGCAATAAAGTGAGTGGTAGAAACCTTGCAGTACTATTTACTGGAAAGAAAGTTAACAGTGGTTAATAACTATGCAACCTTAAAGGGCCTCCACCACAAGAAGGTGGACAGCCTGCTATCGAGATGATGATACCTGAGCCTACAACTATATAATTTTGTGTTAGATCATCAGCTAGGAAGCAGCAAAGTAATGCAATTTTTTCCAGAAAGAGCAAGGAGGAGAACCCACAGAAGTTAAAGTCCAACCATACATTGGACTAAAAAGGAAAAGGATATGTAACAGGGCCCTACTAAGGAGGGGGAAGCAGAAGATGGGTATGGTGCATTTAATCAGATTCTGTTTTTTCATACTAGCTTCAAGTGGCTAAGTCTAGTTGCCATAGTAGAAAGGGTCTGGAAGCAGAGGAGATTTATTGCCAGATGCAAAAGGCTGCTGGGAAAAGGAGCTCCTGAGGACATTGGAACAAAGTGGAGTCTGAGAACTGAACCCAGAGGGACTGGGAAACTGCTGCCTGGGGGCTAAGGGAGAATATTTCTGCATGAATGGTGAGGGGTGTCAAGGTGGCAGGTTCCTTTTGTTTAGGGGTAGAAAGCATGCTTTTGTAGGGGGGGGAAGGCTGGGAGCTTTGGGGTTTTTTTGGAATAAGGCTGTTGAGAACTATCAGAAATGGGATGACTATGTGGGTTTTGTTCTATGTGGGTGGCTGCCAGGGCCCAGAACCTTGTTGGCACCACGGCCAGATGCCACGATTCTGAGTGATCCATTTTCCAGTTCCACAATTCAGCCAGACTATTGCCCACCAGAGACTCTGAGGACTGGAAGGTGGCCAATGTGGTTCCCATATTTAAGAAGAGGAGGAAGGAGGACCCGGAGAACTACAGACCTGTCAGTCTCACCTCGGTTCTGGGAAAGATCTTTGAGAAAATTCTCAAGTCCCACATCTGTGAGGGAC
>JAGPOW010003642.1:87288683-87319175 GCA_030014935.1 Caiman crocodilus | reverse complement strand
TTGCTCCTACCTTGGGCATCTTTAAGAGTAGATTGGATAGGTACTTGGCTGGGGTCCTGTGACCCTGGCACTCGTTCCTGCCGTTGGTGGGGGGTCAGACTAGATGGCCTGCTTTAGGCCCCTTCAGACCCTAGATACTATGATACTATGACTCAGTGGAAACCTCATCAGAACTGTAAGAACGGGTAGTTGTAATGGAGATCAGCTGGTGAGGGATATGGAAGATATCTGAGGGTAAGCTGAGAAGGGTAGCAAGGAGTGCGGTCCAAAAAATTAAGGATGAAAATCTGCAATTGAATGGGCCACTCATTTACCCAATGAGGAGCCTGAGCAGGCTTCAGGTCCTGCAAGCCCTAAACAGAAGCCTGCACATGTGAGACGGCACAAGGGAGAGAAATCAGGATTCCCTCAGCAGGAAGTGAAGGCCAGATTCATAATCTGGCCACCTGAAGGCAGTCTCCTAAATCTATCATTTTCAATAGTAAGTCAGGGCAGGCAAGGTAAGAGAGTGGACAAAGGTGCCAGAGAAAGAGAAGCAAGCTCGCAAGATCCCCAGTCAGCCTGAGACTCCAAGGCCTCACATACCTAAGAGACTCCAGGGCCTGCTACAGTCATTTATATTCTTTTACATGCAGTCTTTGTTTTAGCACACATACAGGATACTTTTTTAATTCTACATATAAGCTCACATACCTGAACTTTCTGTGACAGTGCACAATGTCACTGCAAGTAGGGAACCTCTTAAATCTTGGCTGTATTCTGTAAAGAACTGAAAGGTGCTATGAGCTGTGCTCAGATCTTCTGTCTAATGCAACCAGACGTGGGTTAGGGTGACATTTCTCAAAAAGGTTTTACTTATTCAAGAGTTCTGACCTATCAAAAATTCAAGGAATGAGTTGACTATACTTCTTACACCATCTGTCTGTCTTGTTTTGCCTGAAAGTCCAGGCAAAATATAATTCATAGGAATATTGAGGTAAAAAGCAAACAGCAACACAATCAAGGTAAACTAAGAATATTTACATAAATTAGAATAAAGTATTTTGCAGACATGGCTGCAGGCAACAAAGAGCTATCTTTAAATCAGCAGTAGGCATTTGAATTTTGTAAAGGTTCACAAATCTTCTTTAGGAGGGTCCTGTGAACTTTTCTGCAATACCTAGATATTCACAAACTATCAGGAAACCATGTCCATGATCTAATTCAGAGGTGGTCAACCTGTAGCATGAGTGCTCCTAGTGGCATGGGTAGCCTCTGTGTGGGGCGTGTGGTAGACCGGGGAGGGGAGAGGCAGCAGAGGAGTAGATATCATAGGGAGTAGAAAGCAAAGCAGCAGATCTACAAGGTCCCTTCCAACCCTACTGCTATGGTTTTATGATTCTATGATTCTCTGATCTGGTGGCCATCTATAACTTTCTAAGGGGTGTTCACCAGTATCTGGGGGAACATCTGTTCACCAGACCGCCCCAAAGGATGACAAGGTCAAATGGTTATAAACTCCTGCAAGACCGTTTCAGACTGGACATAAGGAAGAACTTCTTTACTGTCCGAGCCCCCAAGGTCTGGTATAGCCTGACATCGGAGGTAGTTCAAGCATCTACTTTGAATGCCTTCAAGGGAAAATTGGATGCTTATCTTGCTGGAATGCTATGATCCCAGCTGACTTCCTGCCCCTGGTGCAGGGGGCTGGACTTGATGATCTTCCAAGGTCCCTTGCAGCCCGGATGTCTATGAAATCTATGAAATCATGAAAAGAGCCATGGGCAGGAAGCAGAAAACAGAGCAACTGGACAAACAGAGGAAGGGGATTGGAATGGCTCTTGAGGACAGTACAGAGCTAATTTGTGATATTCCTGCCAAAAAAACTGGCAGTCTATTGGGTGACCTAATATAGTGAGTGAAATTACACAAAGCAAGACAGGTGAATAATATGATGCACAATTTTGTCTTTGACTAGTTGAAGCCATCCAATAAGATTAGGAGTGTCAGCCTTCAGACAAAGGGAAAGTTTGGTCCAGCTTTTTAATCCACCTGTAAAATTAAGGCTAATAATATTTTTTCTAGTTCTCTGTCTGATTCTGGCAGGCCTAGTATATTATCATCTTATGTAATTCTCCTAGTCCTCGAAACTGTCTCATTATCATTTTATATGTGACTCACATAATCATTAAAGACGAAATAAAGAAGGAATTTTTTTGTCCCCGATTTCAGTATTCCATTGTTTCATCACCACTGTTTTGGTCTGAGATATACGTATGTGCCTGGGAAATCTGAGGTCAGATATATCTTAATGTATTGTTATTTCTGCTCTATAGATTACTTTTTGCCAGTTTTTTCCTAAATTCTGATGGGTTTTGCAAGACGCTCTGTAAGTTGAATCAGTTTACATAGCTTAGTAAAACCATCCGTGTGGTCATCAACCATGAACTAGTAAAGCAAATGGTATTATAAAGAATGACCTCACACTTGCATTTTCATGCTTGACCTCACTTCACTTTCATGAAATTGTAAATTTTAAAATATTTCAGAAAAGGCAAAAAAGAGGTGGCTAGTTGTATGACAAATAGTAACATAAATAACAAAAAAATTGCAAAATCTAGAACTTGGTGAATGGAATGATCTTAGAAACTTGAGTTACTGTCTTCAAATATACGAACAGCACTGCAAAATTAACCAGCCTTTTCTTTTAATACTGCCATATAACCTGGGAATAAGAAAGCACAATGAAATGAAATGCTAAGTTAGAGTAGAAAGATAAAAGTATTTACATAGACAGTTTATGTTCAGGCTTTGTAATTTGCTGTTAATGTGATCATGAAATCACCCATATGGATATTTCATTTCTTGATTACAAAATTAAGGCTGTGCAACCCAAGAGTACAAAAATATACAAGTATAATTTATAAGCATTTTACGTTTTTGCCAGTAGCATATAGACCCAGATTCACGTGACAGACTTGCCGGCCATTGCCCGCGTGCTGGGCTCAGAGAAGTGTGATTCTGATTGGTGGGCTGTTCCCACCGATCAGGTAACACTTGGGGAAGGGCTGGCCCACGCCTACCCAGGGTAAGGTGAAGAGTCCGAACCTGGTTGTAGACTGGCTCCTCTTAGCCCTAACTGGTCCCTTTACAATCCGGAGGCAGAGCCTTCAGAGGAGATAAAAGAACAGTGTGGCTGACAAGGGATGGAGAAGAGAGTGGGGCTAAGAGCTGGGGAAGAGCAGCCCAGCAGATAGATACTGTCGTCCTGAAGAGCCCGTGAAGATGCCTATTGCTGGACAGGAGCAGCAGACAGCTTCAGCCTCAGTCAGCGCGTAGTATGGCACATGGGGCTAGACCCTGGGAGCTGTTTGAGGCAGCTCGGTTCTCCATCCATAGCGGTGCATGCAGCAGTGCATGGAGCTCAGACTCTGTGAGCTGCATAAGGTAGCTCAGGTCTGCAACCCCTGGCATGCGGCCAGAACCTCAGTGTACACAGTGGGGTATGGAGCCTCAGACCCTGGGAGCTGCACAAAGCAGCTCGGGTCTACAACACCTAGAGTGAGGCCAGGAACTCGGAGCTGGCAGCGCAGCTTGGGTCCACCATTTCCTGGCATGTGGCCAGAACTTACATGCATGCTTGGTGTGCAGCTGGTCCCAGATCAGGACCTGGGCTTTGGAGCTGCAGAAGGTGGCCTGAGCCCCCAACCATGAGCAGCAGGCAAAGCCCTTGGCAACTGGTGTCTCCTGGCTCTGGGGGGGCACCAGCACCTGAATGCCAACTAGGGGGGAGGTCCCCCAGCAGCCAGTCACTGACCCTGGAAGCGCCAGCAGCAACCCAGAAGGGTCGCTGGCACATCTCAGGGGGGCACCAGCTGGCATTCCCCAACCCCCAGCCGGTGAGGACCAGTTTCCCTGTACCCTGCCCCCATGTGTCACCTATGACCTCAGTGCCCAAAGTGGGGCACAGGGCTGCGAGGGGATTGGAGGCCCCAGAGGAGCCAGTGGTCTGCATCTACGTCAGCTGAAAGAAACCCCAGCTGGGATGACAAGGACCTCACATAGCCCATGGTGAGTTATCAGGGAAAGAGGTCCCACAGGGGAGGAAGCCCCTGGAAGGAGATCTAGCAAAGGGCCCTGTGGGGAAAGGATCCCCAACAAGCCCCCGAGGGACTGAGAGGTTCTTGGGCCGCTTCCTTCTCCTTTTTTGGAGCAGTGCCAAGGCTCCTAGCATCCAAGTGGAGTCTTCAATGCTCACAGTGATGTTGATATACCGAAGGGTGTGCAGGCACCTCATATTTTGTAGGTTGTGCCTTATGTTCTGTTATTTCTAATGTAAGTTGTTGTTAACTGTTGTATATTGTATATATTTACTTGTATTGTTGGATCCCTTGTTGATATCCCCCCTTGTGGTTTGCCACTATTTATTTGCTGTTCACCTGTATTTACTTGTTGGTTATTTGGATTTACCTATGCTTATCTGCTTCATATCAATTACTTACCTGTGCTAGGTTTGAGGCCATTGGTGGTGGTATAATTTCCCAGTCACCAATTATAGAATATAGCCTTATATGTAAAGTGTATATGTTGTATACATTTATTAATATCACTTTTTGGATTTTGTGTGTGTGTATATACACATACCTGTATATAGTCAAACTATTTTTGTCCTGGCCTGACTCTATAGAGAACAGAGGCAACAGGCCAGTATTGCATGTCCCTTTCTCAGCACTCCTTACTGGCCAACCATCCCTTCTGTTTAGAGAGGGGCACACATACTTGAGTGTACCCAGGTTACATTCAGCTAGGGATTTATGCATGCTAGTCATTTTTGGTCATAATGTATGTGCCTGTTCTCCAAAGTGTGATTCAGCAGTCTCATGTAACTGTTCGTGCACATGTGAAGACCTAGATGTTTCAGTGCAGATCTTTGTCTTTTGGTGCATAGAGAATAACGAACCATGGTGTTTTGAAAACACAGCTATTGAGCATACTTGGATGTTAGAAACTGAATCCTACATAAAAGTGAGATTCACAGATCTGCTGCTCTTGCACCTGAATACCCAGAGGAGTGCAAGCCATTAATCACATCCAGAGGATGATTTACAAAGAAGACACCACCCACCTTTCACCCTGCAGCCTAGTGATTACCACACATGCCCAGGAATTGGGAGACTGGACTGTACATGCCTATACATGAGTAGAGAGGCTGCTTGGACAAGCTGTAATTCCATTGCATTAGAGCAAACTCGATTAATCGAGCGTGGTAATTACCATACCCCAGCAGCCTCCTGAATCTCATATATCAGTGTCCCCAAGCTTCAAAATGGTGGCCAGGGTGCTTTCTCTAATGCTTGTTCAAAGAGCTTTAGATAAAGCACCCACCCTGCCATTTTGAAGTGTGGAGACACTGATACAAAGACACTTCTGGTGCTCTACTTACAGCGGCTCTCAGAGCTGCTCTAATTAAAGCAACCTCCCCCAGCATATGTACAGAAACCCTTAGTGATTAAGAATAGGCAGGAGTTCAGGATCATGAATCCCACATTAATAATCATGCTTAACTTGGTGTTTCAGGGAATAATTCAAATACAATCTAGTTTCCTGGCCTGAGTGTTCCCTTGAATAGCATGCTGGCTGCTATGAATCCTGACAAAATGATGTTTGAGTATACCTATTCAAGGCTGGAGACTCAGGATATCTTTTTAATTCTACATATGAGCTCACACACCCAAACTTTGTGTGACAGTGCACAATGTCACTGCAAGTAGGGAACCCCTTAAATCTGGGCTATATCCTGTAAAGAACTGTAAGGTGCTCTGATCTGTGGTGATGAGTACAGTACAAAATACCTAGATGGAACAGAAAAAAGAGTTGGCTCTGCTGTGGGGTTTTAGCACATAAGGAACACAAGCTCCAAGTAAAGTATCAGTTTTTGGTCACTGTCAAGATTTCAGACTAAAGAAATTATTGTGGCCTGTCATGACATATCCTGGCTAGCGATAAAGGATTTCACATAAACAATTTTTTTATCTTGAAAGGAACATGTTTCTTTCTCTTTTCTTTTTTTTAAAATAATTAAACAGACATTTATAGAGTAATTATAGCAAATAATTCTGTTGTCTCTGTCATTTGTTTGTGGATGATATGTAAACTGATTTTAAAATGTTGAGATTTAAAAGTCTCAAATTGAAGTGTTTAAATGTTATTAAATATTCTTTTCCAGTTAATAATTCTGCTTTGCAATTCATTGGTAACCATTTGTTCCAACTATTCACAGTTTATATTGTTATGGATAGTTATGTAACATTCTAGAAACATCTAGTTATTTCTGCTTCTTGATTGGATTAAATATACAATGCTAATTGAGAATTTTTACAACAAACTACAGAATTCTGAGCATTTGAGCAATACAGATTGAAATTTCAATTAATTTTTCATGCAAATTTGTAATCGTAGAGAATATATTTTGTTCCAAGACCATGGAATGGATCATTAAAAGATTAAACCAGCGTTTTCTTTCTAACCCAAATGAATACCATGGGCATTGGGCAGCTTTTTTCCATTGTAAACTGTTTTTTTGTCTGTCCATTCCCTGTCCATTCCATTGTGTCTGCACACCATTGTGACTGCTGTGTACGAGTCTCCCCTCCACACACACCCCCTTTTTTTATTAATGTAAAAATAAATGAGAATTCCTTCAGGAAAGTTCCCTTTAGGAATTTGTAACTTTCTTGCAAATAGCAATAGTTCAATTCTCAGACCGTGTCTGTGCTGGGTAACTACTGTTCCTTGTGCATGGAATGTACCTATTGGTGCTGAACAAACCATAAACATGATATTTTAAAAGTTCCAACAAAGAATTAGTGGGAATAATTCAATATTTTCCATCGTAAGCTATTTCTACTAGCTGTAACACACAGTCTCACAGCAGACATGTTCTAGGAAGTTGGTCCAAGACAGTAAAATGAAAACTCCATTCAGCAGTCCTCCTCAGATTACTGACTTTCTACTGTGGTTAGTAAGCCTCCTTTACTTGATCCTTATTTATAACTCAACGAAAAAAAAATCTGAGGAGTCTTTGATACAACAGACCCTTTTCTGCATTTCCACATATATTAGGGTTGTTAACAAATTATACCTTAATAATTTTATTCTTTATAATGTCCCATGGGTTTGTAGCTTGTAAGCCAGAAAACAATATTCATGTAGCTAAGGAAACTTTTGCCATGCTGTATTTGCTCATACGCTACTAAAGCAGTGACAGAGAGAACAGAAGCTTGAAAACATGTGGCCACAAAAGCCTTGTTACTGCCACACAGTATCTGAAGACTCTTCCAGTATTACACTGGGGTTACACAGGACAAGAACATTTTTGCACAAGTATTCCTATGGTTAACACCAACACATTTAACACCATATAAAATGTATTCATCATAGAATCATAGAAGTAGGGTCATAAGGGATCTTGTAGATCTTCAAGTCCAACACCCTGCCTGGGCAGGAGAGAAACTGGGCTCAAGTGATCCCAGCCATGTAGTCTTCGTAATGACCCCCGGAGTAGGAGCCCGCACCAGTTCCCTGGGAAGTTGGTTCCAGATCCTAGCCACCCTAACTGTGAAGTAGTTCCTACGGATGTCTAATCTGAACCTACTCTCCAACAACTTGTGGCCATTATTTCTTGTTATTCCGGGGAGCGCTGGAGGAAACAAGGTCTCTCCCAAACCCTTCTGGTCCCCCCTAGTGAGTTTAGACGGTCACAAGGTCCCCCCTCAGCCTTCTTTTGTGAAGGCTGAACAGGTTCAGGTCCTGTAGCCTCTCATTGTAGGGTCTGCCCTACTGTCCCTGGATCATGCGGGTGGCCCTCCTCTGGACCTTCTCAATATTGTCCACATCCCTCTTGAAGTGGGGTGCCCAGAACTGGACACAGTATTCTAGCTGTGACCTGACCAGTGTCACGTAGAGGGGGAGGATCACCTCCTTGGCCCTACTTGAGATGCACCTGTGGATGCACAATAGGGTCCGGTTAGCCCTGCCAACCATGACCTTGTATTGTTGGCCAATGTTCATCTTGAAGTCAATGATGACTCCAAGATCCCTTTCTGCCTCCGTGCTCTCAAGAAGGGAGTTTCCCATCTTATAAGTGTGCGGATGGTTACTACTGCCCAAGTGCAGCACCCTGCACTTGTCTGTATTGAAACGCATCCTGTTTTTGTTAGCCCACCCTTGCAACCTATCCAGATCTTACAGCAGTCTTTCCCTCCCTACTAGCTTGCCCATCTCACCCTAGATTTTGGTATCATCAGCAAATTTGAACAGGTTGCTTTTCACCCCATCATCCAAATCACTGATAAAGAAATTGAACAGCACAGGCCCAAGGACCAAGCCCTGGGGGATTCTGATGCCCATTTCTACAAGGTCGAATATGACTCATCCACCACCACCCTCTGAATACAACCCTTCAGCCAATTAGCAATCCATCTGACCATGTAGGCATCGATGCCACAGTTGCCTAGGTTTTTAACAAGGATGGGGTGAGAGACAGTGTCAAAGGCCTTGCTGAAGTCCAGAAAGACTACATCCATGGCGACACTTGCATCCAATGCTTTTGTGACCTGATCATAAAAGGCAATCAGATTAGTCTGACATGACCTGTCCCTAATAAAACCGTGCTGGTTGTCCTTGAGCATCATCCCCAATGCTGGCCCATCACAGATGTGCTTCATGATGATCTTCTCAAAGAGTTTCCCTGGGATTGAGGTAAGACTGACGGGCCTATAGTTGCCTGGGTCCTCCCTCCTCCCTTTCTTAAAGATAGGGACCACATTGGCTATCTTCCAATCATCTGGCACCTGGCCCAAGCACCACAAGCCAGTATTGTTCTTCCATTGTAAACAAGAGGTTGTAAGAACAGCTTTATGCCACTGGAAAGGTCACAGCTTCCAGTCCTTAAAGGTCCCAAGGATGCAGAATGTGCCCTTTCAAGGATTTGTCAGGGCTAAGCCTTTCTACTCTTAACCCGGGCCGGGGAGAAGCAATGTGAATCTGATGATGCTTTTCCTTCATAACAGATAATAGAGACACCAAGAATTGTTGCAAGCCACGTACTCCCCTTGTATACCAACCAGTTTAGCACTGCTATAATTTTAAGAAGGCAATTAGCAAGAAAAATACCTTGCAGAAGTACACCTTCCCTCCAAAACCTTTATAATGATAAAATTCAGTTCCCTCTCTTTTAATATGTGAATAAACAAAGCTTCCTTCCATTTCTAACTTCTTTTTTCAAACCAGTCCCAGGCTGTGTGTGATGGAGTGGTGTTGCTAGGAAACACAGCTAAGCATGCCACTCAGTGAAGTAATCAACTACAATAAAACTATATTTTTGTTGTATTCATATTTCTCATCTATTACTACACATCTACTGAGAACTATAGATAACAGAAGCCGCCTATTAACAAAAATGTTGTGTGCTTGCAAATGCACTCATCATTAGATGAAAATATCCTCCTTACCTTGGTTGTAACAAAGTGCATATCTAGCCACCAGGGCCTGTTTCCAGGTATTTGAAAAACTACCATATTTTAAAAGCAAAGTGTCAAATTGCTGTCCAAATCTTAGATTTCAGCTTAATGCTAAGTATCCAGCACACCTCATTTCCTCTCTGAAAAGGAATAAAATGCTGTTTTGCTATATGTCAGCTATGCCCTATTTCACTGTCATTCTTAGCCGGCATTCTTAGGCTGCATTTATCTCCACTGATCTGGAGCTTCTTGCACTGTGCAAGCTTATTTGGAAGATCGTAGAACTTGCTTCTGCTTCAGGATGATCTGCACATACTAAAAAATTAGGCAGCCCAAAATAAGTCCTTCTCTGTCTTTTTTTTCCCTTTAATTTCTTGCTATGCTTGGGCACCAATAATCTTCCTGGGGTTGATAAGGCATTAGCCTGAGCTTATAGTCTCTCCAGTCCATGTTTCTCACTGAGTCTCTCTGATAAAGCAGCAACGCTACTGGAGGTTGCACAACTTTGGTGCTAGTGATTTTCTTTTGTTTTTTACCTTTGTTTACCTTTAAATAAAGGTAAAAAAATAGCCTTCAGATTTTTCTCTTTACCTCACAAGGAAAAGGAAAGCTACAAGAAAAGCAGAAACCATTCACATAATGATCAAAGCATTGGTTAAAGCATTGGTGTAGCTCTGCTTTCTATGGTAAGTAATGCTCATATTAAGAAAGGAAGCTTGTATTTAACGATCTTATTATTTTAATACAAGCATCTTTGGGATGTATGGCTCTCCCTATGTATCTTTAAAAGATAGTGTTATTTATGTCTTGGAGTATATGTTTTGGACTATGTCTTGGACTATATGCACACTAAATAAATGGACACAGGAAGATAAAACTTAATCTATCCCTCTATGGGCAACCTAGATATTGTATTTAAGAAATAAAGATTCAGGGCAGAATCCTATTTCACTTGATGTATCCCAGTCATAATTACCAAACTGCTTAACTGCCATTTTTGGTATCTATACACAGTTTGCAATACTACTCCAAGTGCAATGTAGATGCCTAAGTGCCCACACAGCTATTGAGCCTGCACAACAGGCTAGGAGCTAGCTAGGTAAGTAACAGAGCTCTGTATACATATAGGCTGAGCAAGCATAAATTACAATATTTTACCTAGCAAAAGTCTATGGCTAGTGTGTGTTAGATGGAGAGGATGACCCTTCTACAGTTTAGTCCACTGATGCTCAACCTTTTGGCCCTGTGGGCCAGATGAGTGATGCAGGGCCAGCTGCAGGCCAGATTGGGCCTTGGGGCTTGGTACTGCCTCCTCCCACATGCCAGGTTTCAGTCTCAGGATACTGGCACTGCCTTGTCCTGGACTCCCTCTCCCCCCCACAGGACTGGGCTCAGAAACTCCTTGCCCCTTGGGGTTCACCTCTGTCTCCCCCCCCCCAGTTACTTGTGGCTGCCTGTGCTCTCTGTCCCAGGGTAACAGGCAGGAAAGGCTTAATCTGCCCACCTAGCTCCCACCAATGCCACTGTCAGGTAGCTTTTCTCCAAGACAAGCAGTGGCAGCAACCAACCAGGTAGGTTAACCCCTCCCTGCCTACTCCCCTGGGACAACTGGCACAAGCAGTCACAAGCAAGTGGGAGAGTCGGAGTGTGGGCCGGGGGGGGAGGAGGGGGATCAGTGAGCAAGGATCTGGGGTGCTGTGGAGGATAGGAGGCCAGTAGGCCTGGGTCAGCAGGAATGGGGGTGGTATTTACACTGTGGTTTAGTCAATGACTACATCTTAGTGTAACATGAGCTAGGTAACTTGGATCCAAGATAATCCTGCCCTGGAGTGGTGTAGCTTTGAGCTACCTAACAATCCAAGTGTTAAGAGCTCTAGAATCTGTTCAAAATTACCTTGGAACAAGTCCCTGAGTCTCAAAAAATAGCAGCAAGGACGACCCATCCATCTTCCGCATTAACAGTTTTTCTAGGACTGGAGCAGGATGGAATAGGATCATACTTAGGTAACTAAGTCCACTTAAATGCCTAATGAATGGAATAAAATAAGGCCCTAAAGACAGAATTGTATTTCACTTCATACATTCAAAATAGGGAAAGTATGATTAATTAATATTTGTTGTCAGAACAGCACTAAGCCTTCATGCTGGCAGGGTTGTATAAAGAGATGCATGGAACCTTCATAAATATTTATATCGTATCAAGAGAGTTGGTAAACAGCTTGAAATATCAGGAAGAGATGGCATAATCTTATGGAAATCACATATGTTAGATATGAAAAACATCTGTTTGGCTTCAGACAAGGACTCTCAAACTTTATAACTCTGGAATCCAACTTACCTGACATTTCTTATTCTAACTGCAACCATACATTACAATTTGGACAAGTGGGGTGCTGGTGGGGCTGGTTCTAAGAAAACATGTAACAACATCTGTAATGAATATCTATAATAAGTTACAGAGGATCATGGTTAAAATGAGGGTAAATTGTTGGCATGAAGATGAGGGTATTGTTGGCATGATTTCCTGGTGCTGGGTTTAAGGCTAGCGAAAGTAGTGGTTACTAGTGAGGGGAATAGTGTGGTACTCTCTAGTGAACATAAATTAGGAGAAGCAATTAAGCCAGTTTCAAATTATTCAATATTTGGCCACTGTACTTAAATAGCTTCTAATGGGACCAATTATGGCTAATTACAGCCATATATTTCTATACTTCAAACAGCCACTAAAAATTGGACTGGGTTAAACTGGTTTCATTTAAACAACCTAGTAGCCACTGGATCATGACAATCATGTAATCATTATGACCTGTACTCTGTTTCAACAAAGTAATTCTGTAATGTGCCCACCACACAAAAGGTGGTTTTAAAGGAATGTAAGTTTCCTTTAAATGACAGAATTCTGTTGTTTCAAATTCCTCACTTGTAAGAGGTTTTTAATGGCAACTCATTACTTCGATTAATGGTCTTCATGGACTTTGGTGACTTGAAGAGTTGTCCATCCTGAAATCCTAGTCTTTGACTTGTAAAAACAAATATAAGCAGCTTATACTATTCATAGAATCAAAGAAAATTATGATTAGAGGAGACCTCAGGGCTACAGACAGAAGTTACACATAAACAGGTATAAGTGATTAGAAATCCGTTCAAATCTGTATCACAATAGAAGGTCAGTGCACATAAACCACTTTCAAAATGGCTGAAACCAGTTTAAGATAAACCTGAATGGATGTTGTATCAGACTTAACTGATTTAGAGTAAATTGGTTTATTACAATTCTGTCCCAGATCTCCTCCAGATTCAAGTTAACTCACAGTCCCTCAGCATCCCAGGATGCTTTGCACCTCCCCACAAAACCACCCCTCGCAGGTTGGTCAGGCTAGCCTCAGCCTAAGCTGGCTACTTAAGCCAAGCAAGGATGAGTGCTCTAGCAGGAACAGGAATGCCAAAACCTAAAGATACCTTCATTTCCTGAAAGCAAAAGACCATGTTCTGCCCACTATACTGTTCAGAGTGCTAGGTAAGAAACCTCATCAATTCCAGTGGAATACATCACATAATCATGTGCAGTACAGTTGAAAAGTATTGAATGTGGACTTTAGTGTCAAGATTGAGATCTTGTTATTTTGAATCATCTTCACTAAAAATTGTCCTATTAATAATGGATTTAAGCATCATGAACAACTGTAAATAATTCTCATGCATGTCTACATTCCTTGAACTGCATCCTCCCACTTAGGAAGGTGACTGTGTTGCTATGTATTTGTTGGGCAAATGTTTCCCTAAAATACATTATGCACCAGCTGAAACCAACAGAAGCAGCTAATGCATGTTTGATGGCGAGCTATCAATATAAGAATGAATTTAAGAGACAGTGAGTTTCTATTTTTAGCTTTTAAATGTTTAACAAATTATCATCATGTTTAGTCCTGCAGCTCTTCCAAACAGAGCTGGGTAAAAAAATACAATTTTCATCCTAAGGCAATATCCATTTACTTTCTGAATTGGGACAAAAGTTAAAATATTTTTTTGTAGAACAAAGAGTTAAAAAATGATGGGAAGATGCCTGTAAGGTATTGTGGTAATTCAGCCACAGAAAGAGACTATGGTACATCAAGGAAAATGTAGTCCTTTTAATCCTGAAAGCAAAGACTATTATTGACCCAATTTTTAAAAAATATATTGCTTTGATTTTTGTGATGGAAAATCATTCCATAATTGTTTTTTTTTCTCATGGATTTTTTAAAGAAATATTTCATTCACTTTTTTTCATAGATTCCTACTTCTATGTTAAGTGTGAAACTTTATGTGATTGCCTCCCTGAACCATCCACAACTGTAACAATTAGAAGTTCCTTTCCCCAATATCAACATCATTTACAGATAAACAATTAGCAAGAATGTCTGTACTTTCAGATAACAGCCTAAGTGTTTAGGAGCTAAATTTTCATCAGGTATAGTTTGGCATTTCTTTATTGACTACATTAACTTGGCCTAGTTACACTATGTCCTGGTTGCACTCAGTTTGTTTGAGATACAGTCTTCCATTCTAGTACACCACTGTACCATCGTACAGCAACTGTAAATAGAGATAGTCCTCATGGGAACCTATACATGTGAGGGACACTGAATACACGTGATACTACAGGCACTTTAGAGTGGCTCTGTGAGAGCCATTCTAATTAAAGTGCCCCTCCACTTCCACCCTGGAGCACATGTATAGACACCCCATGAGACCAGGAGAATTCTCTGCTAGAAAATTTCCGATGCCATCCTACCAATAATTTCACAAGGGGCCTGGATGGACAGAAAAGGATTTAGCTAGGGTCTTTTCATCCTAAATAATCCCATAATTTCTTTACAACCTCCTGAGACTGTCAGCAATTGGTACAGGTTAGAACAGTCTATAGTGTTCTCTAAGGTATGTTGAACTGTTAGCTAAATGCTTAGTCAAGAGCAGACCCCCTTCTTTGGGTAACACTAGGCACAGATATCTAGGTGGATTTAGGCAGACAAGGTTCTTTTGGTGAATCTGATATCTTTTATTAGACTAATTTAAATAGTTGGAAAAATCTTCTAGTTAAAAAAAAGGTGGATTTAGGCACCAGAGCAATTCATAATTATCACCCCAAATTACACACTTCATACATGTATACTGATAAAGTATTTATACAACTCAATCTGCCAAGTAAAAACAACAGGTTTTAGTCCAAGGGAGACAGCAGACTTACATGAACCCATTTCATGAAAACTGCTGCTCCTGAAGGACTTCTAATTCAACTAAAATCAAGACATTATAATATTAATTTTAAAAAGCCTGTTCCCATTAGATTTCTCCTCAATTTTGAAAGTTGTCTTTGAAAACGTCACAGAAAATTCCAAGTAGAATCCATATTCTGGAATACTTATCCAAAGTGACGCTATTTAGAGATGGCTATCAATATGGTTTAATATGGTTCCTGTATTTTCCCTACCATTAACATTAACACTCTATTTGAGCAATTGATTGAATGTTCAAAGTCAGACATATATAGAATTACAGAATCATAAAAAAATATGGTTGGAAAGGACCTCAGAAGGTCACAGCACGACCACCCCCAAATAGATCATCCCAGCCAGGGCTTTGTCAAGACAGGGATCAAAAACCTCCAAGGATGGAGAGTCCACAACTTCTCTAGGTAACGTGTTAGTGTTTCACCATCATCATTGTGAGAAAGTTTTCCCCAATGTCCAACCTAAATCTCCCTTGCTGCAACTTGAGACCATTGTTCCTTACTCGATCTTCTGTCACCACTGAGAACAGTCTTGCTCCATCCTGTTTGAAACCACCCTTCAGGTAGTTAAAGGCTGCAATCAAATCCCACCTCAGTCCTCTCTTCTTGGTAACAAGGACACACTGTTGACTTATATCCATCTTATTGACCATTGTGACCCCCAGCCCCTATTCTACATTGCTGCTGCTTTGCCAGTTGGTTCCAAGCCTTTAGAGGTACATGGGATGGTTCCAACCTAAGTAAAGGACTTTACACTTTTCCTTTTTAAACCTTGTGAGATTTTTTTGGGCCCAATCCTTCAATTTGTCTCGGTAACGCTAAATCCTAGCCCTACCCTCCAGAATATCTACTACAGCTTGCTGTCACCCATGAACTTGCTTAGGGTGCAATATCTGTAAAGCATTTTAGCTTGAAATGAAATATGTACAGTGACTAATAAACTAGGAATTAGCACAATGTTCTAATCACCAATGTTCAACCAATATCTATGAAATAATCTAAAAGTCTCGGAAAATACAACTTTGGAAGATACAGGGACAGGGTTGGTTTTGTTTTGTTTTGGGGAGGGATGGGGAGGAGAAAAGCTTCTACTTTGTTAAAGTTTAAAGCTTCTAGGAGATCCCTAACTTGTATTAGTACAGACAACAGTTACTTAACTATTTCCATCCTGATTCAAAAGGCTTCTAAAAATACCCTTTTGGGCAAAAATGTATTCTTACCCATGACGCTCATTTTGGTAATTGATATCCTTCTGCTTTCAGAAATGAAAAAGGGGTGTTTTGGTTTTTTTAGCTTAATTCTTTCACTGGTAAAGTATCTTATACACATGGTACTTTATTCCTACAAATAGCAAATTGAATGCTGCAGTATGGAATAATGATGCCAGCAGCTGTATTGTGCCAGGATTTTGTTGTTGTTGTTGTTTATTGCTCAAGATTTACTGGCAATTAAGTCCATTTTTAAACTAGCTGAGCTTTGAAATGTCTAGTCTCATAGTTTGTGGTACTTTGTGTTAGCTGTATGAGAATAGATTGAGGAAATTAGAAAATTTTGTGTGTGAGCTGACAGCTATTTTTCTAATATGATCTCTGCCAGGTTTATAAAACATGGCTTCTGTACACATACTGTTCTGTTATCATTTAGTTTTCTGAGTGGGGGAGGGAAATCGCAATAAAGCTCCTGAGAAAAAAAGGAATTTGAAAGATGTGGTGACAATGAATTATAATAAAGTGCTATTTAGATGATATTACTCTGAAAATTACAAATGAGAGACATGACATTCCCTGAGACCTGTACAGAGATTTGGAGATGGCCAAATCTGGCAATACTTTATTTGAAAGTAGGGCAAGTGCACTCGGACAAATGTATTCTTCAGTGCTTGACAATGTGTGGAAAATGCTTTCAATGAGATTTATAAGATGGCGTACAAACAAGAAAAAGCACAAAAGTACAGTACTATGAAAAAAAAGAACAGTGAGCATGTCTACATGAGATGCTCACCATGCATTAGCCTAATAACACTGCAGAGTAGTGTGGCAGTTAAAAATTACGCTAATAGCCTAGTGTGCGGTGCTTTTAGGCTAATATGCAATAAGCATCACAAAATAATCATGTGCCAGCACTACAAAATGGTAATTCTAGTCACTACACATTTAGTTAGTACTTTATTAAGCAAGTACTAAACTAAATGCACAGTATCTAAGGCGTTTTAATGAATGTGTAAATTCACCCAGTTAAATAAACATCTCTATCAAGGGCATAAATTCTTACAAACATTTGTATTATTATTAGAAATAAATGGTAGGTAGAGGTCAAGTGACCCAAGTGAGGTGACTGTCCCGTCTTCTTTTGAAGATTTCCAGGGTAGGTGACTGCACCACCACCGGAGGGAATTTAATCTACAGTCTGGACACCCTGACTGCAAAGCAGTTTTTCCTGGAATTGAGTCTGAAGCAACCTTCCAGGAGTTTGTATCCATTGCTCCTGGTCTTCCCCAGGGGTGCCCTTCACTGAGTTCTTCATGTACTCCTCTGATGTAGTGGTAAGCCACTACCAAGTCCCCTCTCAGCCTTCTTTTCTGTAGGATGAAGAGGCCCAAGTCCCTCAGTCTCTCCTCATGTGACTTGTCTTGCTAGTCCTTGATCATATGAGTGGCTCTTCTCTGGACCCTCTCAAGTTTTTCCACACCCTTGTTGAAGTGCAGCACCCAGAATTGGATGTAGCACTCCAGCCACAGTCTCACCGGTGCAGAGTAGAGTGAGAATATCACTTCCTTAGTTTTACATGAGATGCAACGGTTAATGCATGCTAGTACGTTGTTTGCCCTGCTGGCCACAGCATCACACTGCCAGCTCACGTTCATGTAATGGTTGATCACTACCGTTAGGTCCCTTTAAGCCACAGTACATGTCAAATTGTCACCACTGAGCCTGTAGGTATGTTGGGAATTGTTTGCCCCCAGATGGAGCACCTTGCATTTCTGAGTGTTGAACTTTATCTGGTTCTGGTCCACCCAACTCTCCAGTCTGTTGGCATTCAGGAATTCAGTTTTTTCATAAAGAGAATGTAATCTGCTTTCTGTGTGGCATCTTTCTGACACAATATTTCTGTGAAAGATGCCACACAGAGAGCAGCTCACCAAGGATCATCTATGCTAGAAGTGGGAAAAACATTTATTGAGAAAAAAACTTTTGAACAAACTGTCTTTTTTGGAGGGGAAGATGGGGGCTTCTTTCCACCTCTGGTCTTTGACTGGTCTTGCTTGCACTTTACACTTGAAAGCCTAAGACTTTATATTTGAAAGCCTTCCCCAAACCCTTGTAAGCTTGAATAGTATTAACCCTCAACGAAAGGCATTTTTTTATTAAAAGCATGCTCCTTTTTTATACCACTTAATCTCTTTGATTTTCCTAAATCTGTCAGTGGAAATTCTGAATGACTGTTTTGGAAACTAAGAAACAATGAACCAGGTTTTTTTTTCAAAATATTATCAAGTGTAAAAAATGCATAAAATAAATAGTCAAAAATATGCTTTTCCCAACTTTTTATCTTGATTTTATACTATGTGCACTAAGGGATCAATAACTTTTAATGGTTCCAGCAGCCATTCCTGAAACTAGAATCAGAGTGCCATCTAAGACTTCGTAAATGCTTTTTTCTTCTTATAGGAAATCATTTTTCCAACCTCTTCCATGACAAAAATACACTACAAATTTGTGTAGTATTGTTTAACTAAATAGTCACAAATGCCTCCGAAAAATGCGTCAAATGGGAAGATTGCCATACAAATGCCAGCATCCTCACTAAACCCCACATTATCAACAGTGAGTCAGTGATCCTCAAGCACCAACTTCACTGGGCTGGACATGGTATGTGTATGTCAGACTCTCAAGTTCCCAAACAAGTGCTCTATTCCCCTCTTAGTTGTGGCCTGAGATCTCATGGGGGGCAGACAAAATGCTACAAGGACACATTGAATGCATACCACAAAAACAGAAATTGGCATCAAGAGCTGGGAAGATCTGGCTTCTAACCAACTCTAGTAGTGCCACAACCTTACCAAGTGGCAGTCCATTTTGAGATAAAGCATATTGTCATTGAAGCAAACAAGAGAAGAGGAAGGAACAGAGAGGAATCTTGGCCTATGGCATACTCTCCCCTGCAGAAAGACCTGTAACTTCTGCAGATGGATCTATGGCTCAGGAATTTGACTCTTTAAGTCACCTCAAGACTCATCAATGAGCCATGATAGAGATCATCCTTGAATTGATTGTTTGCTGATGACAAACCACAGATCAGATCAGCTCATAACGTGCATCTACAATGAACTATGTAATTTGCAATACTTTACAGATAATTATGTTCCTAATATTTAGCAATGTTAAATGTAACTTCAATTAACAGTGAATTAGTCACTATTTACTCTTCATAAAATATTTGATCATGGAATGTAAGGTTTAGAAGGGCCCTCAGAAGGTCATCTAGTCCAACCCTCTGTTCAAACCAGGACCATCCTGAACTAGATGATCCCAGCCAAAGCTTTGTCTAGCCAAGTCTTGAAAACCTCCAAGGGTAGAGATTCCACCACCTCTCTGGGTAACCTGCTCCAGTGCTTTACTAACTTTCCAGTGAGAAATCTCTTCCTAATAGCTAACCTAAACTTCCCTTGCTGCAACTTGAGACCACTGCTCCTTATTCTGTCATCTTCCACCACTGAGAACCGCCTAGCTCCATCCTCTATCAAACTCCCCTTCATGCAGTTGAAGGCTGCTATTAAGTTCCCTCTCAGTCTCTTCTTCTCTAGCCTAAATAATCTGAGTTCCCTCAGTCTTTCCTCATAAATCATGTGCCTCAGCCTCCTCACCATTTTTATCTCCCTCTGCTGGATGCTCTCCAATTTGTCCAAATCCTTTCTGTTGTGAGGGGCACAAAACTGAACACAGTGTGGCCTCATCAGTACTGATTAGAGGGGAATAATCACTTCCCTTGACCTACTGGCAATACACCTACCAATGCAGCCCAATACTCCATTAGCCTTCTTGGTAGTGAGGGCACACCACTGGCTCATATTCAGCTTATTGTCCACTGTGACCCCCAGGTCCTTTTCTGCAGAACTGCTGCCCAGCCAGTCAGCCCCCAGCCTGTGCATGGGATTGTTCTGTTCTAAGTGTAAGACTTTGCTCTCATCCTTGTTGAATCTCATGAGATTCCTTGTGACCCATTCCTCCAATTTGTAGAGGTCACTCTAAATCCTAGCCCTAACCTCTGGCATATCTACCTCTCCCTGCACCTTAGTGTCATCTGCAAACTTGCTGAGGGCACACTCTATGCCATCTTCCAGGTCGTTGATGAAGACATTGAACAAATCCAGCCCCAGGACCAACCCGTGGGGCGCTCCACTTCATACCTGCTGCCAACTAGATATTGAGCCATTGATTACAACACTCTGAGCCTAATGTTCCAGCCAGTTTTCTATCCACTTTACATCCCATTCATCCAGCCCGTACTTCTTTAGTTTGCGTAGAAGAATGTTGTGGGAGACTGTATCAAAAGCCTTGCTAAAATCTCCATACACCATATCTACCGGTCTCCCCACATCCACAAGGTCAGTCATCTCACCATAGAAGGGAATCAGGTACATCTGACATGACTTGCCCCTGGTAAATCTATGCTAACTGTTCCTAATCACCTTTTCCCCTTCCAAGTGCTTTTTTCCTTTATTAATTTAGAAGACATTCATATACAATGAGTCCTGTACAAATATCTAGGCTGTACCCTCTTTTCTGTTTCCTGAAGCTTTCTACAGGGAACAAGTATTCAGTCATAGTTTATCAATCCACTGGCTGAATTATAGCACTTCATTTCTAGGCTTACTTTTTTTATAGTTCTTCCAGTATGGTAGCCACTAGACAAAATAAACAAACAAACCAAAAAAATCCATCCAGCATTGTTCTACAAGCAACTAAACCACTGTCTCCTTCACCAGGCTATTCTATGTAATAGATGTGTTTATCCCATTACCACAAAAGTAAATAAATTGATCAAAATGAACAAAATGAATCATCTGAGTCAGAGATCTTCCTGCATTATATCTAGAAATTGGTGCAAAGCTTTTGATTATCTTATAAAGAAAAAAAGGAGGACAAAGGTGGGGGAAAGGGAAGAGAAATGGGGCCAGAGTAGGGCCCAGAGGAAACTGCAACTAGGGGAAATATAAAAGAGCATTGGTGGCGAACCTGAAACAGAAGCATCTCAGTAGCACTGGCTTTTCCATTTCAAATCTACATGCATCAGATTTACAAGGTTTTGTTTGAACCTTCCCTTAAAAACAAAACTAATGATAAACACTCAATATATAATTTACAAAAAGATTTAAGTAACATCAACAGATTTACCATGTAAACACAGAAGATCTTTGAACAGGAATTATGATAATAAATGAATGACCTTTATTTAAAAAGTAACATGGTAAGCAGATATACAGTGTTTATGTAGTACATATACCAAGGAGCCCTGAGGCCATCCACATCATCTCTAGAAACAGATTATCCAAGGATGATTTTTCCGTAGGTATGTGTAGATATAGAATGTGTTGGTCATGTTAATTCAAGAAATCAAATATTGTGTGATATACAGTCTTGAGATGTGTAAAATTTGAGGACAGGACTAGAACATATGAGATCTAAAAATCCATCAAAATTGATTCTCTCATGCCTATCAGTAAAATTCACTGTGAATTGTGAACCATCCTTTCAATTCAGCTTATGATTTTGCTTATGTTCTCCTTCCCCTTTTCAGAAATGTGAAGTCACACATTCATTTTGTTTTTGTTGATATGTTCTGTGACTTCCCATTTGTTTACAGAATTGCAGTGTTTTCAGTCTGTAGCAACAGCGAAAGCAAAAGTCGATTAGGCATGTGCACTAAGCAGTCATAGAACTGAACTAGAGCAAAATGGTGTTTTCTGCAAGGTAAAGTATCTGGCTTTGGCCACATAAAGGCATTTACATTTCTATTAGGAGAATCACCATTCTCGTGGTAGAAATAACAAGTGGAAAAATATATTATATTGATATTTATAAATTTCTCCTGGGGAAAACATGCCCTTTTAGGACAAAGATCTTCCAGGTGTCAACTTCCATTGCAAGAGCAAATAGCTCACCTGGATGTATGCTCTGTAACTGGTCTGGTCCAAGAGAGGAGGGGAGCAACAGGGCAAGGCTCCCTGCCTCTTCCTTAGACCAAGGAATGTCTGTTTTGAGGAATGGACTGGGGCTTTGCTGTAATGCTATTCTCCCCTCTTGGATTGGTCCAGAAAGGAGAACAGCAGCCACTCCCCATCGCATCTTCGAACTGGGGACTGCCAAGAAGACATTGGGATTGGCAAGGAAGGAGCCAGGGACTGGGCTTGGGGAGGTTGTCCCCATGTGTTTGAAAAGTCTGAAGACTGCGAGAGCTCTCCTCAGGACTTGGTCTCCATGTTTCTGCAGACCAAGCCCCCTCCTGGTCCATGGGAAAGGAGTGAAATAGCAGGGAAAGGCACCACACCCATTCCCCAGACCTGGGTGTTCCCAGTCTGGGGAAGTACTGGGAGACTTTCTCTGCCAATCCACTCTCTCATCCCCACCCTCAGAATGGGAGGAGTGGACTAACTTTGCTCGCCACACCTTCCCTAGGTCCTAGTCTAGGGAAGACGCGAAATAGAAAAAAGACTGCTGCAGACTTAATGGCTGTACTGCTCCCTCTCCCAGAAACATTTCTAGTGAGGGAATTTTCTCAAGATATCTCTACTATTAGAAATGAATGCCTGTTCCTGACCTATGATAACTGAGAGTTTCAACATTTACTGTGGTCAAAGCAAAATTGATAGCAGTCTCAAGCAGTTGAAGAAGCCCCAGCAAGGAAGGCATTAGAGAATAGAAAGATCTATGATATAATGTGTCTATTACATGTTAATGATGTAAAATAATTGGATCCCAAAGAGAAAATCAGATGCGCTTCTGTGTATAATTCCACTGTTTTCTATGTGTTCTATACATATTCAGAGATGGGTTCAAGATATAAAATTCTGAGCTAGATCAGGATTCTGACAGTCCTAAATTTAATTTAAGAAACTATTACAGTCTACAAATACTTTTCTTATTTTCTTCAGTAAAGACTTTGCTACATACAGCTGTTGGAGACAGGATACTGGGCTAGAGGGACCTTTGTTTGACCAAGAATGGCAGCTCTGATGTTCATAGTGTTTAAATTTATTCCTGTTCTCGTTCTTGCCCACTCAAATAATCTAGGGGCTAGATGCTCTTCCACCCTTAGTAATTGAGTGGACTTAGGTACCTAAAAACAATCATCTTCCACCCTGTTTGACTCTTTAAAAAATAGCTGAAATTTCCATATTTGTAATGAACCATTATCTTAGCCTTAAGACTACTAAGTGATGAAAAAGTAATGAGGAGGAAGAGGACCCATCCACCTTTTGCATTAATTGTTTTTTCAGGCATTCTTGAAGGATGGACTAGGACTGCACAAGAGAACCTAAATCCACATTGGCAACTAATAACTGGAAGAGGTCCCAGATCAACTTGGCTAACGCCTTTCTACCTGATAGTGACATTCTGGTTTTTAAGTCATTTGTATGTTATCATCTCATTAATATTTCAGAACACATAATTATGTACTATTGAAGACTGTGAAAGGCTTAGTAAAATATTGTATTATATTGTACTGTATTTTATTACATGGTTTATGCTTAAATAAATATGTCTCTATACTTCTATTTTCTTTAGAAGTTCCAGATAGCCATGGCTCATTAATAGTACAGGATGATTTAGTACATGTTTGAAGCAATCATTAATGGATCTCAGACATTTGGGGTGCCTATAAACGTGGAGGAAGGCTGCTTCTATGCACTTTAACTATAGTGCATTGGAACAGACTCGGTTAGTAGACTTCTAAAGCACGCTAATTAGTGCAATCCAGCCAGCCTCTGGGTGTCTTATAGCAGTGTCCACATGCTTCAAAATGGTGGCAGGGACAATTTAACTACAGATCACTTGACGAGCTTTAGTTCAAGCGCTCCTTCCACCATTTTGAAGTGCGGGGACTATGATACCTGAAATGCTGGAGGGGTTTTAATAAGAGTGGCACTTGGACCCACTTTAATTAACATTCCTCCCCCTCCCCACCCATGCAACATATGTAAAATACCTTTAGATTTGGAATATGCCCTGTAGGGAGTTTATTTTTGTTTTTCTTTCTTTTGGGGGGAACAAACTAGCAATATGTTGAGAACTTATGTATCTGCTTATAATATCAATATTTTAGTATGAGTTTGTCCCAAAGATATAATCTTCTTTATGAGCAAATATATTTGTGATTCCATTTTCAGATGGTTAGCTGCAGAGCGCCCAGAATAATTATTCAGAGGTATAAGTTTTTCAATACCATTACATGTCACCAGCACAATTTCGATAAAATCTTTTAAGAAAATGTTAAAGAAATGTTAAAGCTACGTGATGAGACAGTAAGAAATCTCAGGGAATCTCAAGTGAAGATTCCATACATAACATCAGCTCTGATCACTCTTATGCATACATTATTTCAAAGTCTAATTAAACAATTAGATAACACTTCTCAAATAATATATCCTGTATTTCTTTTCAATACTTTTATATACATCTTGTAATACAGCACACTATTCTGTATATGCCAAACAAACAAGTTATTTATTAAAGATGTTTCTTGGGATTCAGCTTATTCTAAAGGACAAAATGGATTCAAAATCATTGTTTTGTGAGAAGAGCACAGAAGAGTTCAGTCTAAATTGTTCATAGATATCATAAGATCATTCTTTTCCTAGATGTACATTACAAAATTATTTTCATGAACATATAGCAATTCTGAATCTTTACAAACATTTCTAGTTTGGTAACTGAGTGTCTGCAATGATCTGTAAGGAATATTAATATTCTGTGTTTAGTGTATTTCTTTCTGTTGTAGGCAAAGTGGAGGTGTTTGTGACATTTTAGAGTAAGTCATTGTAAATGGAAACAAGCAATTTGCATATTAGGAAAAAATTAAAACAGTATTCCATATCCTGGCATTTCTCTGTGTTTTAGGGTTTGAATTTGGGGATAATCTTTTTAAAATGTATTTTTTAATTTATTAAATCCGGAAAGATCCATTATGTTATAAATGAAACATAATACTATAATGATACTGACAAATATAGGAGTATAGAATTAAATTACAATTCCTTTTCTCTCTAGATAAGTTATTTGTTACAAACCTGCTCCTCAACATTGTAGGACAATGTAATAAAATCACAGAATCATAGAAAATCAAGGTTGGAAGGGATCTCAGGAGGTCATCTAGTCCACTCCTCCACTCAAAGCAGGACCATCCCCAGCTACATCATTCTAGCCAAGGCTTTGTCATGCTGAGTCTTAAAAACACTCAAGAATGGAGATTCTACAACCTCTCCAGGAAAATGGTTCCAGTGCTTCACCACCCTCCTAATGAGACAGTTTTTCTTAAAATGTAACCTTAACTTCCCTTTCTGCAACTTGAGACCATTGCTCCTTGTTCTGTCATCTGCCACCACTGAGAACAGTCTGGCTCCATCTTCTTTAGAACCACCCTTCAGGTAGTTAAAAGCTGCTGTCAGAGCCTCCCACAATCTTCTCTTCCCTGTACTAAATAAGCCCATTTCCCTCAGCTTCTTCTCAGAAGTCATGTGCCCCAACTCCCTAATCATTTTGGTTGCCCTCCAGTGGACTCTCAAACTTGTCCACATCTTTCTATAGTTGGGGGCCCAAAACTGGACACAGTACTCCAGATGTGGCCTCATCAGTGCAGAAGAAAGGGGAATAATTACTTCCTTTGATCTGCTGACAACACTCCTACTAATGCAGCCCAGTGTACCATTAGGAAACAAGGACAACGGCTCCTGGGAGGCAGCAGCCTGGGGTGGTGGGTGGCGGAGCTCCATCCCCACCCACCTACACAAACCCCTTAGCCCCTTTCCAAGTACCCATGAGTGGGGTTATGCATACCACTGGTTGTCTCTTCTTGGCAACAAGGACATACTGTTGACTCATATTCAGCTTACTGTTCACTGTAACTCCCAGGTCCTTTTCTGCAGGGCTGCTGCTTATTCAGTTGCTCCCAAGCCTGTGGTGATGCATGGGATTCTCCCATTGTACTGCAGGATTTTGCACTTGTCTTTGTTGAACTTCATAAAATTTCTTTTGGTCCAATCCTCCAATTTGTCTAGGTTACTCTGAATCCTATCTGCACCCTCCAGTATATGTACTACTCTCCCCAGCTTGGTGTCATCTGCAAACTTGCTTAATTTATAATCCATCCCAAGTCCGGATCACTAATAAAGATATTGAACAAAACTGACCCCAAGACCAACCCCTGGGGCACTCCACTTGCTAGTAGATGTACAAATTAACTTTTCAAGATGTACAACTGCAACTTTTCAAAGATTTGTATAGTTGTATTTGTAAATGATCACAAAGCACTTGATCACAAAAATATGACTAAGCATTGTAGATTTGAAACAAGCTTTCTGAGAACCACTGAAGCCTAAGATAGGAGTTTTCAACCTTTTTAAAGGAGTGTACCCCTTCTGGGTACACTTTTGGCAGAGTGGAGGGGAAAGGCCAGGGAGGGCAGCGGTCAGACACAGATGGGGGGTGTGCTTTTAGGCAGTGATGGCACGGGGTGATGGATGGTGAATTTCCCCCTCCCACATCCAGCTGTCCAGGAGGCACCTGTGCAGCCTGCAGAAGGGAGCTGCTGCCCTTGCCCACCCCATCCCTGCTCCTGGGAGGTGGTAGCATGGGGTGGTGGGTGGTAGCGCTCCATCCCTGCCCTCCTGCGCATACCCACTAGCACCTTTCCAAGTACCCCCAGGCAGGGGTATGCAAACCCTGGTTGACAACCCCTAGTCTAAGAGATAGGATATGGGTCTATTAGATCAGGGTTCTCTTTCTGGATCTTGCACAAACTTTCTATACTGAACAAAGTCATTGGGTATATATTTTCAGATGTGTTAATTAATTTCACTTTCTCTCTTTTTTGTCCAGTTTTAGATACCCAGGCCACTGACAGAAGAAAGAAGGCTCAATAATATCTGATGCATAACTCCAACAATTACACTTCTTGCCATGCCACACATGCATGAGATCGAGCATGTGATTGTGGGATCAAACATATTGCTGGTTCAGAGGGAAGTTGGTATCATGATCCCAGGCTCCTTCTGAACCAGCAATCTTAACTCCTTGGCTGGGAGCCCTATCAGTAATTGGAGCTTCCAGCTGCAGGAGGGCATCTTGTGCTCCAGCAGCTGGAAGATCCACCAGCTGATAGGAGCTTCCAGCTGGGGGAGCTCACTATGCTCCCCTAGTTGGGATCCCTGATCAGCTGATCAGTGCTCCCAATCTCCAAGTTACAAGAGTGTGCTCCAGAGGCTGGGATCACTTGCCATATCTTCAGCATCATAGGAACCAACCACTAAGTTATTACACATATTTCATGTAGTAACTTTGTCGCTTATTCCCGGTTTTATAACACTATTAATTGAATGAACTTGTAGCCAGGTCACTACTTAAGGCACGATTAACCAGTAGTGCAATGAGTGTAATGAGTGTCAGGGACCCTAGAAAAATAATTTCTATCCACCACCATCCCACTCCCATTCTTCCAGCTGACCAAAACTAGTTACAAATATGCCTTAATATGGAGCTAAGGGCTGAAACCACACATTCCTAGTCTTAGCAGGTGGACTGAAGTGAAGGGGGTGTGACTGGGAGCATCCTTGACTTTTCTTATCTGGTAGACTAGAACCATTACTGATGAGAGAATTTAGAGCATCCTTAACACTAAATCAAGCTGCCAAGAAAACCTGTGTTCAAAGGAAGAGAAAGGTAGTTTAGAGGCATCTCTTTTGCTTCTCAGATCTTCTAAGGTCCTGTGATAAGAACAGTTCAAGTGGACTTACACTTGTGACCTAGAAGGTGAACACCCCAGCTCCAGCTGAAATTAAAAGGATATTCCAAATGCCATCATCTCTGGAAAGTGGTATGCTATATTTCTTTGTTGGGCCCCCAAAAACTTGAAATAGCTGGAACAGTTTTAATAGGCCACAGAACAAAACTCCATGGGTAAATGGGTCTTTGAATGTTTTAGTTCTCTTATTTTATTGCTAGCAAAATCAAGTAATTTCTCATCTGGAACCATAAAAACAAAGAAATATTATTGTGAGCAGCTTTTAATGTCTAAAATTTGTAAATTTGTACGCAAATTGTGTACCACTGTTGGGATCATTGCAGTACATTGCTTTTTCAATTCTTGGATAGGTGTGAGACAAAATAATACAATTAGTAGAAAGAAAAACTGATTATTTTGTACATGGCTTAAAATCCAATACGGTGGAAACAAAATATCTGTTCTGTAGTTTGCTTTAAAATACCTATGTACAGCACTGTACAATTAGGGTGGAATGAAACAGCAAGTCCAGAAAAAAAAAGCTTGGAGATAGCATGGAGAAACAATAAGAACGAAACCAAAGCTCTAAACTTCTGCTGTGGAATTGTTTCTGAGCCAGGTGGTGGGCAAGCTGACATCACATCTGTAAAAAAGTATCCTTTTCATTTCAGCTTTAGTGATTGATTGTTTCTACTGACTGCCCTAAAACTATCATTTTTGAATGGCTTAAAGGATGAAATATGTTTTGTATCTATCTAAATCACTTGCAGAAAAATCCAAGTAACAACCTAGTATGAAAAAGAGAGCTTTTCTGACATGTCATAAAATGCAGCAGTAAAATCAGATAGCCTATTACAGAGTTCCTTTGCACCGATAAGAGATAATGGTCCTTTGTGAGATGCTACAGGTTGTATATTAGTTGTCTTCTGTTACATTACTAGACAAATGCTTCTCAAAATCCAGTTTGATCTAATTATGCTTATAAATTCATAGATGCTAGGGTTGAAAGGGACCTCAATGGATCATTGAGTCCAACCCACTGTCCAAGGCAGAAAAAAGTGCCGGGGTCATGTGGCCTTAGCCAGGTGCTTGCCCAGTCTCCTCTTGAAGACCCCCATGGTACAGGGGAGCACTACCTCCCTTGGAAGCCCCTTCCAGATTCCTGCAAACCTAGCCATTAAGAAGTTCTTTCTGATCTCCAACCTAAATCTACTCTCTATCAGCTTGTGGCCTTTGTTCCTGGTTATTCCAAGGGATGCTCTGGTAAACAGAGCATCTCCTATTCCCTGTGGCCCCCACCAACAGGTGTATACTGCCACAAGATTCCCCCTCAGCTTTCTCTTGTGGAGGCTGAAAAGGTCGAGGTCCCTCAGCCTTTCCTCATAGGGCCTCCCTTAAGGCCTCTAACCATTTGAGTGATCCTCCTCTGGAACCTCTCAAGGTTGTCCACATCCCTCTTGAACTGTGGTGTCCAGAATCAGATGCAGTACTCCAGCTGTGGCCTGACCTGTGCTGCATAGAGGGGAAGCTTCACATCCCTGGACCCGTTCATGATGCACCTACTAATGCATGACAAAGTGCGCTTAACTCTACTATTATTAGTAGAAATAAATCTTCTAATTATTTCATCACACTGATGACTCTTTTTCATCTTGGAGCTGAGAATGACTCCAAGATCTCTTTTCACCACTGCGCTGGTGAGAGGTTCATCCCCCAGCCTATAGGTTTGATGGTGATTCCCTCTCCCTAGGTGAAGCACATTGCACTTCTCCCTGTTGAGCTGCACCCTATTGTTCTCTTCCCACTTTAACCTGTCCAGGTCCACCTGCATTTGGTTTCTTCCCATTAGTGTATTTACTTTGCCCCATAGTTTCGTGACATATGTGAATTTGGACAAAGAGCTTCCCACATCCTCATCCAGATTGCTGATAAAGATACTGAAAGGCAATGGCCCAAGGACTGAGCCTTAGGGGATGCCACTCCCCACATCTTTCTAGGTCAGTACTGACCTACCCACTATCACCCTCTGGGCACAACCCTTAAGCCAGTTTGCCACTCACATGACTATGTAATCATCTATGGTACACCCATTCAATTTGTTTATGAGACTAGGATAGGATACCATGTTGAAGGCCCTGATATATATAGGAAACACTGCACTGGGGGGGTTCTAACTGGTGCCAGTGGCAATTTGTGAAATCCTGGGGCACCTCCTAGGCCTTTTCTTTTGGTTCCTTTGGGCTAATAATGAACCTCGGGATCTCAGTACAGGGATACCTTCTGTAACAGCACTCTGAAAGAATGGATAACTATTTACAATATTTATTACTTGCAATACATATATAGATATGTATGCATTTATATTCATATATAGAAAGACTAGGATCTTCACCTGGTGACTAGGATCAAGGACAACAGGAAGTCCTTTTTCAAGTATGAGGGGAGCAAAAAGAGAGCCTCGGGAAACGTCGGGCCCCTGAGGGACTCGTCAGGCATCCTGGTGCTCCCGGCCGATGGGAGGGCAGAGATCTTCAATGGGTTCTTTGCCTCGGTCTTCCTGAGGGGGGACCGGGACATCCCTCCCGTTGGAGGACTGTATTCCCCTTTGGGAATCGCTACTAGGCCGATGGTGAGGGTTGACCTAGTGGAAGGGCTTCTAGAAGGGCTGGATGTCTTTAAGTCGGCAGGCCCGGATGACCTACACCCAAGGGTGTTGAGGGAGCTGGC
>JAGPOW010003642.1:87261409-87288583 GCA_030014935.1 Caiman crocodilus | reverse complement strand
CTACTTCACAGTTAGGGTGGCTAGGACGTGGAACCGGCTTCCTAGGGAAGTGGTTCTTGCTCCTACCTTGGGCGTCTTTAAGAGTAGATTGGATAGGTATTTGGCTGAGGTCCTGTGACCCTGGCACTCGTTCCTGCCATTGCCGGGGGGTCAGACTAGATGGCCTGCTCTAGACCCCTTCTGACCCTAGACACTAGACACTATGATATATAAATATCTGAATAGAAATATAGAATTTATATATATGAATATAAATGCACACACATATATCAGGAATCTATCTATCTATCTATATACACACACGCATACATATATGTATACACACACACTCACACATATACATATATATCCCTCATCTGTTCTCATGAAACCATAACTGTTGCTGTTCTCATACGGTAACTTGTTACCCTGCAATTTGACATTGTTGGTCTCATGGGGTAACTTGTTTCTCCACCCGCATGAAGAAAATGGAACCAGTGACAACAGTATAAGTATACAAAAAACCTATATATTAAAAATACCGATTGTTTGAAAGTGTATTTATGATGATTTCAAACAAAAATATAATTTAACTAGAACTATGAACAAAATTTAAACTTCTTTTAGAGTTTCAAAACACGAATGAACAATTTGCTAAGTCTGCAGTTCATACTGTTTCAAACTAACAATTACTTCCAAAAACATTTCCTAACTGTTTTAACTAAATATTGCATTCCTCACAGAGCAGTAATGGTATACTGCAGTGCACACAAACAAACCACTTACAATTTTCACATTGTTTCCAGGTTGTCCGGTCATCTGTCATTGGACAAAAAGCACAACGTCCACTCATGCTTGCACAAGGTTCAACTGGGGTGTGTTGTGGCAATTTGTAATTTAGGGCTGTCATACCAGACTTGATGGACATAGACAGCTTACGTGTACCCATCATTCTTCATTTTATTTGTCCATTGATTGACTACTTTTCAAGCTCCTGCAAAAAAAAGTGCTGTCTTCTTAAATGTGATCTTTGTTTCCAGTTTGCTTTGTGGCCTAGCTAAATCATGAGGCTGGCAATGGCAGCCACATCCAGCACATCGACAAATTTTGTCATTGGTCACCTGTTGATTTTACATCTGTAGGTGGTCATATGGACTAAGTGTTCAAAGTTATCCACCCCACCCTTGTTTTTATTGTAGTCATGGATGATACCTGGCTTTCTTTGCTCTCCACCCACTGACAGGCCATGGTGCATGCTTGACACCAACAGCACAACTTTGGATTTCTTTGTAACATAGGAAACTAGGGTGAGTTCCCCATCAAATGCAAAAATGGATGAAAAGGTTTCCCTTCTTCCATATGGTTGCATTTTGTTTGGGATATCATCCTTGCTTTTCTGAACCATATCCACATAGGACAAGTCCTGCTGTAGCAGTCTTTTGCCAGGTCAGCACTTGTAAAGAAATTATTATTTGAAATATTCCTTCCTGTCTTGTACCAGGGATGAACCAGTTTTTCAACAACCTGGGTACCAAGATTTCCTTGGCATGGAGCTTCTGGTTGCCCAGGTAGATGTCTTCAGACAGGGGGAATGATGTTGCTGCATCACAGCACCACCATATTTTCAAGCCATATTTGGCAGGCTTGCTGGGCATATATTATCTGGAAGGACAGCAACCCCTGAAGACAATGAGCTGCTTATCAACTTTCAGATATATTCCTGAAATATACCATTTCCTGAGCTGCTCCACAAATTGTGTCTAAATATCTTTGAAGGTAGGAAGCTTGTCCACAGCTCTCCTCCTCACATCAGTTTGTTGTCAAATCTCAGGTAGTCGGTAATTTGATGGAATTGTTTTAAAGGCATGGTAGCATGCAAGCAAGGACACCCGGTGCATTTCTCCAGTGCCTCGTGACCATCGTGGTATAGACCACTCAGCAGCAGGAGGCAAATGTAGGCTTTCAGCTCTGTTTCATTCAGCTTTCTCCATTCCTTTCTATTTTCAGGATGGCTATCAGTCCACTCCCTGAATCTTCTTTCTGCCTCTCTGTTTCTTTTATGATAACAATCAAGATATCCTGTGAGAGAAACAGGTGGAATGTTTCCACTGCTATGCCTTTATTACTTTCTCTTGTTGGCTCAGTACTTTCATGGACTATGTCCTTGGCTGTCTTCCAATGATGTATTAGCTGTGGAGTTTTTTTCCTACACTCTGACATTTCTTCCTCTAAAGATGTCATTATCTGCAATGTTTTCTGGGGGTGATGGCAGTGGTTCTGCTCCATGTCCTGCTGTAGCTCTCCTTGGTCTTCCAAGGTGGCCTCAGGCTGGTCCTCTTCCCTTTTCCACTGGAAGTGTTGGCATCACTGCTGCTTGTGGCACCTCATCCATGTGTTTTCTAGATCGGAACATAGACCTAGTTTATTTCTATTTTTTATCCAGTGACTCTCTAATATAAAGCACAAAACTAGATCTGGGAGCGGAGACAAGATCCTAGGACTACTTCTTCCTATGTAAGCCCCTTGTTGAAGAGGCAGGATGAAAGGTGCCACCTCCTCCAACTATTCCCCCTCTTGACGGTTATGGAGGTATCCTGTGAAGTGAGAGACGTGAATTTGAATGGTACTGTAGTGAGGTAGTTTTAAAAGCCAGGTCCCCAATTTTCTGAGTGAACTCCCCAACCACCATTATGCAAAAAGTGGGAAGAGTTACTATCAATACTACCATAATGAGCACCTACATACATGCAGAGAGGCTACTCTGATGCACTGTAATTACAATATGTTGAAGCAGATTTCATTAATCAAGTCTGCTAGAGCATGGCAAGTACCACACTCCAGCAGACTCCAACATTACATGTATCAGCACTGAAAAATGGTGGTAGGGGCACTTTAATTAAAGCTCATTAAACGAGCTTTATTTAAAGTACACCCACTACCACTTTTCAGCATGGGGATATTGATACATGTGACACTCTGGGAGCTTTAACTAGAACAGCTTTCAGAGCCTCTCTAATTCAAGCTCCCCTCACCCCTACCTCCCAGAGCACATCTATAAAAGCCCATTGTGACTATGGCTGGACACAGCTACCTAGTGTGCCACCCAGTCAAACTCCAAAGCTCCAGAGCGAACTGGAGTTCAGATGCATCCTGGTGATCAGCATTTCCTACTGGATCACTTGCCATTAGGCATCTCTGCCTTGCCTTTCAGAAGCCCAATCTCTATCTATTAAGGGGAACAGATGAGAGATGTAATCTTATTTGTTTTATTCACCCTACTGTAGGAAGGAATCTAATCTTTAGGAATGCTTCTGCCTAAACTGGAAATGCCTAAGGGCCCTTCTACACATGCAGGTAAAGGTGCGATGAAATCTAATGCATGAGCCACACAATCACACCCCCTGCCATTCCACACGTGTATGACAGGAGGTTTGATTTTAGAATCATGAATCAGACCCCATTATATCTTATTGCTGGTACAGGGCAAGCCTAATCCCAGGCTTCCCCTGGACTGGCTAGAAGCAAGTTTTCATGCCTGGGAGCCCTCTGAACTGACAGCACTCCCAACTGTGGAGGTACCCCACACACCCACGCAGCTGGAAGACTGCAACAGCTGGTCTCCCAGTCATGGTGGTGCATGGGGCACCACCCATGACTGTGAGACCACAGCAGATGCAGTGCTGCTCCATGAAGGTGCATGGAGTATGCCCCCCCGCCCACCCTGCACCACAGCTGGGAGTTCAGTCAATAGGAAGCTCCCAGGCTCAAAGGTGTACATGCCTTGCCCCCCTCATCCCCCACCCCAGCTAGTAGCTCTGATCAGCTGATGGGGCTCCCAGCTGCAGGGGCCCCTGGATATACATTTAACTAATGGTGCGATAGGAAGCAGCTACAATGTTATTACATATATTTTCATAGTTTCATAGTTTCATGTGACCATTGGTCCTAGTTACCCCTGGTGGTGCCCTGGAAAAAAAAGCCTGCCCTATTCCCTGCTGATCACCCCTCAGCAGCTTATAGGCAGCCACCACTGGAATAGCTTTTTAACTTATTCCTCTTTTTATTACTGAATCAATTGAACATTGGCTGGGTAACCACCTAATGTGTGATTAATGAGTTAAATCATGCCTTAAGTGTAATGTGTAGATGTAGCCTGAGTAACCAGTCTGGTCTTTCTGTTAATGAATAGGACTACGGCTAAGTGACTTTGAGAATTTTGCAAGTGTGCCTTTTTTTTTAATTAACACTTTAAATTTCTTAGAGGTCCCTAACATAACCCTCACCAGCTCTCCTCTAACCCTCTGGGCAGTCAATAGAGAGAGAGATGTGGGGCAGGAAGAAGAAAGCAAGTTGGAGGTTATGTGGCAAAGTGATAGAGCTGTTGTTTGAGATGACCTATGTTCTAACCTGGACTCTTCTGTAAATGGGCAGACACTTCTCCACCGTTTCATGACTATGGAGTGCAAGATTTAGTGGCTCAGCTTCAAGTGGGAAACTAGAAAACACCAACCTTTGGGCAGAGTGTTTAGAGTACAATGCTAAGAAGTCATTCAGTTGCATGCTCAATGCTTGTCTGGATGATCCAGGCACCTGTCGGAGTTGTTCTCCTACCTCCTAGGAGTGCCTAATCACTTAGATCACATAATCACTATAGATATTAAGTTAAAACCTAAGAGGCCCTCTTGCTTTTTGTTGTGCCAGAATTTTGAGACTGGTGCTCACACATGTACGTATGGCAATATACTTGTCTGACCAAAAGTCAGACTACTCAACATGCTCAGTAGCAGCGTGCATACTTATACATCCACACTCAGTGTGAAATAAGATTCAGATCATATATATAAATGCATAAGTGAAAGCCAGATAAGTGCCATTTATGCATGTAAAGTGAACTAGGATTTGGTCCCTTATCTCTTCTTTGTACAGAAGATCAACTTAAAATTAAGAAAGATTTGCTAATTAATTTCTTGGTTCTTTAAATAACTGCTAATTATCAACAAGCAGTACCTTTGTAAAGAACATGAGAGAAACCTTTTACCTGAAGACATAGAAGTTTTACAATGCATTCTGTCAATTTTCTGGAGAAACTCTAAGGTTGGAATCACAATTTTCACTTGCCCATGATGCAAAAGATCTCTGTTATACTTCAATGAGACATTTACATTTTGTCTAATAAAAATTGCTTCCAAAACACTCTGAGACCACAGCCCACTTCTCATTATTCTCTGCACTGTTCCCAGGCTTTCCAGTAATATCATAAAGGAATGTGGGCTTCATTATGTTCTGTTAATAATAGGAACATGATCAATAAGCAGGTTCTGGAGTGTTTCTCTAGCTTTACATTTTTTTCCCCAATTAAACTAAGGCATATATCTTCTGCATGAAGACCCTGCCCATCTATGTGCCAAATACAAGCTTTTTTCATATCAGCTTTCTGTCTAAGAAAATCCCTTGCTTTAAAACAATGGAAATAGTTTGGATTTTTTTTTCACTCTCTCATATGGTATAACTTAAAAACAGCTGAAGGGATTTTTCTTAAACTTTCTTAAAAATAAAACCACCTTTTAAAGGCATATGAAGCATGGAAACTTTCAGTCCCCTGGGTGAAAGTTTTGAAAAGTTTATTAGAATATGAAGAGTGGAGGTTGCAAGAATAAATGTTTTACAACATACAGGTCAGAGCCTGTAAAACTGAACAAACCTTACACATAGAAGTTGTCTTATTTATGCATCACAGGAAGAAACTGTCAACTGCTATAGTAAATATAATTTCCTGTGTTATATCAGTGGTGCGCAAGCCTGTGGAATTGTCACTTGCTCTATGGGGTCCCCAAGGGTCTGGAAAATTGGCCCTGGTGTAGAAATACCAGGATCCCACCTATGGAGGTGAAAATGTAATGGTAGTATTAACTGCCATGGCTCCCAGAGCCACAGAAATTAATGTTGCCACCACTCCTCTGCTGCCAAATTTCTAGACTGATGGGAAGCCATTCAGGTAGGGACCTACCAAATTTGGGGGAGTTCCCCCCCCAATTTCATGGTTTGATTGTGGTGCCAGGTGCCATTTTTTTCACCGGAGTGTGTCAGGCCTCTGATTGGCCAAAGGCCCCTGGAAGTCCTGCCCCTCCTTGAATATCAACAGATGGCCATCTGTCAGTCTTCAGGGAGGGGTGCACGTTCTGGGGTCCCTTAGCCAATCAGAGGCAGGAGTGATCACTGTCCTCTGCCACTAAAATGTCTCCCTGCTCTCCTCCACCCCTCCTCCCATGCTTCAGGATGCCAGGGCTTTCTGCCATTTTCTGTTTTTAAAGCTCTCTCTTTTCTTCCTCCTCCCCCCTGGATCATTGCCAACTTTGTACTTTTGTGCGGTTCCCACACTTTTTGTGGGGGCCAACCAAATTTGCAGTTTCCTTGAAAATCTCAGAATTGTGAATTCAATAGAGCCCTGCACATTGGCCAAGTGATATGGCCTCATGCACTAAGATTGCACTAGTGCACGTGGTTGGTCCACAGCAGGGTCCACAACATGGGGCTGGCCCAGTGCTTGGGGCCAAGCCAAACCACTGGATCATATCTATGGACTGACCTCATGCTGGATCAGGCCTTCAGAATGATCCTGCCTGTAGGATCCAGACTAAAGTCTGGCCCCACAATACTCATCCAGCCCATAGGACCATGTATTACACCACAGTATTACATTATTTTAATCTATCTTTTAGCTTAAATTAAACAAAATTGGCAGTTAAACCAGCTTAGACATGCTTGTCATGAAGAGGAGTGCTGAAGTATTTGGGTGATAAACTAAAGAAAAGATGAAAAAATACAGAAGAATAAAAGATGAGCAGACCACTTGGTTAAAGTAGGGCTGTCTAACTGGTGACCCAAGAGCCTCATGCAGCTTATGAGGGGTTAAATTGTTGCCCCCAAGGCCCGGCCACTGGGAGCTAGAGTCACCAGGTTCCTCACCCCTCCTCTGGCACGTGCTTTCTGTGCCTGCTCCAAAGCAGAGGGAGCTGAGTATGAGGCTGGGACACATGGGCACATGATGCAGCAATCTGATGAGGATGCCCACAAAGGCACATGCTGCAGTGATGTATGGGGGAGAGGGGAACGAGTAGGCACCCATGTGAAGCCACCAGGAGGTATGCATGTGGCACTTGGCCCTTGAAGCCTAGTGGGCATGTTGGTCCCTGGCCACTTAGAAGATGGTTTGCCAAATTAAAGAAAAAGAAAGTTAGAAATGCATTTGCATTGAAAAAAGGAAACATTCAGTAGCCTTCATTGCAGAACACTAAGAAGCAGCATCTTACAAGTGGAGAAATAGGAGAAAAGTATAGATCTCTAAAGGATCAAAAGCTATGTCATGTTCATTTAAAATGCATTTACTAGAGCAGTAAAAAAAAAAGTCAGCAAGTCTAGTAGCTGCATTTCTTTCTACTCCATAGTCAAAGCCCAGTCTTCACTGTTAGATTGTGCTTTCCTCTGGCTGTTTACCCCTGTAGTTCCTGTTCTAGAACGATCTTTGTGATCATTTCTTACCCCTGAGCTGTGCCTCAGTGACAGGGCTGAAACTGATGATATTGGTCAAATTAAGAATTTGTTTAATGAACTGAATTTTGTATGGGATGAGCCATGAATGCTGTAGGCAAGGGCTTTGACTGATATTTGCCTCCTAGTCTAACCTGAACTGTCATGTATGTGCAGCACTGCATCAAAATAATAAAACATAAGATACATAGTTAGTTTGCTTTTTTAGCCTTCATCTAGTCAGTTTAGTTTGTATCTGTTTCTACATCTTAGGCAAGCTATAGAATGCCATTTCCATTTCTGTACTATATCTAGAAATCTGTCAAATCCATTTATTTTTCCCATTTTTGGTTCTATCTATCAAATATGCAAATCCAGGTAAGAAAACAAGCCACCTTTTTAACAGTCAGTTATTTGCTGTAGCAGCAATACAGAAGACCCTTGCCATTTGCAGAGGATATGTTCTAGAGATCCCTGCAAATGGGAAAATCCGTGAATACTCTACTGCGTCTTCTGTGTTGAAAACTTGTTTGGACTTGTGGGAGATAACCCCGCGCTGCTTCATGGTCTGAGGATGCCAATTCCCCTATCAACTTCACGTGATGTAGGCTGTGCATCTTTTCGAACCACCCCTTACTTGTGGAGCACAGTAACAAAGTGTCATCACACTGCGGGGGAGAGAGTGTGAGTTGGTGTGGCACACCGCAAATATCCGAACCCACCAATTTTAAATCCTTGAGGGTTTCCTGTACTATAAAATCATATTTAATTAAATTATGCTTGCTTTGTGTGGGTGGATGAGAAGTGTTGAAAAGGAGGGAGAGCCCTGATGCCATGCCCAGTGCCATTCCCAACAGCATAGCAACACCAGTATATCAAAAAACATACATTTAACCAGTTTTTGACTTGACATAATTAATTCTTCCCCTGGAGCAGAGGAAGACCTGGTAGTGGGGAAAAGGGGAGAGGGGAGTAGAGATAGTGACTTCTGGTCTGCTCCAGGGGTATCATGACAATGTGTGAATCTTTGAGAAGCAACATAATGCCATGAGCATGTCATCTTAAGGGGTTGCAACTGAATATCATGGATTTGTGATGCGCTGAACATTTTATTGCAAGTTAAAGAAAAGTGTGTCCCCTTTACATCTGCTACACCTTTTGCCATCAAGAGCAGGTATTCTCTGTCAGCCTTTTTAAACAAACACATAAATAAATTACATGGGCTTGTCACTGACTTTGTAGTTGCATTTTTTACTCTTTCTTTTAAAGTAAATCTAAAGGGGCCCTGAGAATTTTTTACATGGGATAAGAGAAAGTCAACCAGAAAAGACTGAGAAGGACTGATCTGGTCCAAGGTTAGCAACATAAAAACTAACCAGAGAGAAGGAGATAGAGAGACAGAGATCACTAAATACATACATATATAAACATGTTATATAAATATGTATATATTTAGCGATCTCTGTCTCTATTTATTTATTTGTTTATTTCCCAGTGAGCCAACGTATCCAATTCCTATTGACTTCAGTCCATTGACTTCCATTCTTCATGAAAGCTAGAAGGTATACAGGTTCCTGAAAGAATTTTGAGAAGGCACCAGAAGTTAGCTTTTACACAAATGGCTTGAGAGTCAGCTTAAAGAGGTGGTTTGCCATGTTAGGCTAAGTACAGATTTTTAAAAAGCCCAAGGCAGAATAGATCTGTTATGTGCTCTTCTCTAAGCAGTGTAGATTTGATCAGTAGCAAACAGATCAGTAGCATTCACTCTGTGGGTGGTGGGGAAGGAGATCATGCAGACTGCCTGCTGTGGTTGAGGACAGCAGGTTGAGGGTGCTCCTGTATGCCTCCCATCATGCCCTATGGGCTCCCTCAGCTGCTGGAAACTGCCAAGCACCTGGGCCTTTCCTGATTGACTTCCAGGTATGGGCAAGCAGTCCCCGCTCCCCCTGCCACATTGTCTGTCAACCACTGACAACTGTCAGTTGCAGGCAAGCAGTGCTGGGGGGGGAAAGGGAGGCATGTGTGTCCCTGCTCAAACGCCCTCATGAAGCATCCCACAATGTACACGTAGACCTGACACATGGAGCCCAATCCGGCTGCTGGGCAGAAGCAGTCATTCCTCCCTCTGTACCGCCTGCCTGCAGGTGACAGATGCCTGTGACTGACAGACAAAGTGGTAGGAGAAAGGAGGAATGCTTGCCTGTGCACAGCAGTCTGGTTGGACCCTGTGATGCTGTGCCCACTTGCGGGGCGGGCGGGGGCATCTCCAAGGTTTAGTGTCAGGTCTGTGTGTACATTCTGATGGCATTCGAGCAGGGACACATGCCTCCCTTCCTCCCCATGCTACCTACCTGCAGCTGACATTTGGTGGGAGGCAGGAGACAGAGCTGCAGAAAGGGTCTGTGCTGGAAAGGGTCTGTGCTGACTCAGCTCTGTAACAGCTGAGGTGCAGGGCCCACTGGATGCTTGGCCAAAACTGCCAAGCAGGGTGTGAGTGCTAGTGAACCTCCCTGTGAATGGGGCTTAGCAGAGGACCACAAAGGGTCCTGGGATGCCAGCAGACAGCAACCTCACTTGAATCAATAGGGGAACGTATACTGAAATTTGATACGCTGATCTGAACTAAACAGATTAAGTTTGAGTACACTTTGATCCAGGTCGATCTTAGACCTCATTCCACCATTTTTAAAACAGCCTATATATGCTGAACTTCCATTCTGTTATGGGCTTAGACCATTTTCCAATCACTTAGACTGATAAAAGTGTCATGTCTGTACCTGGCCTTAATCTGAAGTCAAACAGAAGATAGAATACATTTATACTTTCTGCAAAGCAGAAGCTTAGAGATGGATACATAAGCTTTCGTAAGCAGAAACTTACTTCATCGGTTGCTATGAAGGGACTCTGATTTAGTTAGCCTATAAAATGCAAATCTACCCTGCCTTCTGCTTGAGTGTTAGCTGCCATTGCAACATCTTTGTAAATACATTTCTTAATTAAGAGCCAGTTTAATTTTGTAAGCACAGAGAATAATAAAAAATAGTTAATATTTATACCTTCATTTTTATCTCACGGGAGGAAAAATCAAGAAGCGAGTGAAAGATTGTGGCATGAAATCATGCTTAAAACACTAGAAAAACTGATAAATGTGTTTTCACACTCCGATCTGATAGAATGAGACTGCAGAAAGAAATGTTTTAATTTTAGAGGGTTTTGTTTTTAATTCAAAGCCAAGACACAAAAGAAGAAACACATATGTATATTGTCGAGCTCAGAATTCTAGAATCACATGTAACTCTATGGATAAAATAAATTACTTTTAAGACAGAGTTCTTTGTGAGATACTTGAATCTAGCATTAGAAGACTATTGAAATAATCATATCTAACCCAGAGAAATGTTCCCAAATAGCAAGAACAGCTGAACTGCTGAGGGAAAAGGTCAAAATAACAAGACAGAAAGTTGATGCTTCATGGTCCAGTCTATATACTGCAGGAATCAACACAAAAAAGCAGAAGCAAAACTATGGACATTGATGCAAGTCATTGAGGAAAAGAAAAAGAATCAAAACAGTAATTAATGTCCTGGCATTACAGCTACCCCTGGAACTGAAAGAAAAAGCAGCATGCACAGTGCTTGATAACACAGTAACTTCCAGCCAAAAGGAGAGTGTCTAGATTGCAACTTTAAGAGATCCTAAAGCTAGTAATCCAATTACCATATTGGCAACTATGAATTTAGATCAATGAGTAATTTGATTACAACTGGATTATGGAGTCTGATGCAATATAATTCCAGCTACACTCATAAGCAAGGGATAAAGATATGCCTGAGCTGACTCAGAGGATATTTACTAGTAAGATATGAATGCCCAGCTGAGAGAATGTAAGGATAGTGTAAAACAAAGATAGTGTAACATGTGCTAAACATATAGTAATCAACAAAAGAAGAAGACTCTTGGGCTTTATGAATTCCCAGCCCAACCCAGAAAAAGGGCTGAACAGAAATGTTCATTTCTAATGACAGGAACACTATGGCCACAGTAAATTAGTATTTCATTTTCTGGTAAAGAGGCTCCAGCAAGGACTGAGATCAAGAAACTGAAAGGGCATTTTGCAAAGTATTGCATCCCTGATGTGTTCTGCTTAGACAATGGGCCGCAATACACAGTAGTAGAATTCAGTGCCAAATCGGAATTTGAATATGAAAGTCCTTTTTCTGGGGTACTAATACGTAATGATAAGCCAGAGTCAGCAATAAAAATAGTCAAGATACACATGGCAAAGGCAAAACAGACCAGCAGGGATGTTGGATCAGTGCAGTCTATCGCTCCAGGGGCTAGCTAGTAGCCAGCACAGGAACTCATGGATTGGAAAGCAAGATGCTTCCTCCCATGACAGGCAGTCTGCTGCATGCTGGCAGAACGATAGCAGACAGTACCTGGAAGCAGTTAAGAGAAGATAATCCAAGCAGACAGCAACAGAACAGCCAAGGTCTTGAGGCAACTACACACAGATGGACAGGTGTGAGTCTAACCATCAAATAGCCATGCAAATAATGGAAAAAGGGCCTGAACAAATGACACATATTGGTGTAACTTCTTCAGCACTGGTGGGACCCAACCACATTTCATGGTGTACAAGTCAATACAGTGTGCAGGTCAACCCCGTTTTTCTGATCCAAAATGTTAGGATTTTCATAGATCTGGGGTGTGAGTTGACCTAACTATTTGGATCAGAAATATGCAGTCAACTTATCCCAGCCCCTGCATGCCCCCCTGTGGGGTTGACACCTGTGGGGTGGACATGTGGCACAGTGCCACTTGTAGGGAGCAGGGCCAGGGCCAGGGCCAGGCTCACCACTCACAGGGGACCCGGCTGGGCTTGGTGCTCGGCTGGTGTATCCTAGGCAGCATCACTTGCAGGGGATGGGGACGGGGATGGACATAGTATCGACTGGCACGACCCAGGCAGCACCACTCACAGGGAATGGGCTGGGCTCAGCACTTGGCTGATGCAGCCCAGGCAGCACTGCTCACAGGGGATGGGCCTAGGGTCAGCATCTAGCTGAGTGGCATCTCCATGGTGATGGCAAGGCCCACAGACAGGGGCAGCACTCGGGTGGGAGGGATCAAAAGTATTGATACAGTGTATACGTCAAGGTGGAAATTTAAAGGTAAATATTTTGGCTTCAAGCCTCGACGGCTATACTGGGAAATATGGTACTTGGGGGGGAAAAAAACCTAGTAAAAATGATACTGGTGTTAGTTACACCAGTATAGATGTTATATGTCTGCCTATCCCAAGATAGCCATTTTGTTCATTTTTTAGTGGGTATCTGCTCCTTCACCACCTGGTAGCCAGGTGCCATAATAATGCCTGCTGCAACAACTAAGCCAAGTCCTGAACTGCAAATGTTAATAAATTTATTTCAATATTATATACTGACATAAATGATATACTATTTAGCCAGGACCAAGAGGCAACAGCCCAAGTAGTAGTGGGGTATGCTTGATATGAGGTAGCTACAGACTCTAAACAGTGGGGGGAGGGTGTGGGGTCAAAAGCAATGGCAATTTGAAAACTGAAACAGAAGGGAGAAGAAGCGCCAATAATGAGCCCTACCTTTGACTGACCAGAGATAGAGTAATGAAAAACCATATGAGCAATATAGAAACACAGAGGCCCAACAGGGTGATAAGCAACTGAATGAATGCAGGAACGGGGTGGAAACAATCCCCACACTGCCTAGGAACAACACAGAACAGAAGTGGGAGATAGACCAATCTTTGAACCAATGGGAAGATTATGACAATGTCTCCACTGCAGACTTATCATTTTAGTATGTACCTAACTCTATACATAGGAAAGACCTTTCAGGCTTGAAGCAATGAAACCAAGTCTCAGGGGTTCTGCGAGTGGACTAATTAGCAGTGAGTCTCAGTAATGCAAGTGTCATTTGACGATTCCATTTTTTTCTTTAAAAAAGATCATTATTAGGAGCAATATAAGGTCACTAATTTATAATGGCACTACCTCTATTCTACATACATTTAAAACATGATTCATAGAATTTAAAGGTTAGGAGAGCCCATTAAAATTAAAATTATTTCATTTGACACCCTGCATAATGCATGCTATATGTCCACAGCAATGACCTGTGCTTGTTTCTTTTATGCTATGAGCATGCTGTTGCTTTAAAAGGATTCCAATAATGAACACAAATGTGTCTACAGTTATTCATTTTTACATTTTTAAATTATACTGTGGTGAAAACATCAAACTCGCAAGGGAGTGGGAGGATCGTTATGCCATTTATAACATACATTAAAGGTGTTAACTACCCTCTGTGCCCTGTGAGTAGCCTTCAGGCTTGATACAATTGCAGAAGTTATTTTATCATTAAACCAATTTGTATTTAGGTTTTCACAAGGATGTTTCTTGACAGGCAGGGTGTTTTATGTTTCCAGGTATCATACTTGACTGGGAGTTGAGTTCTTAAGTAGGAAAATTTCTTGTGTTGGCATGTCATCATGCCCTGCATTTGAATTTCTATACAGCAGTTAAACTTAGCTATTGTGGGTCTATTTGCCCCAAACCAATTCCACTTTTAGATGCGTAAGCAGTTCTTGCAATGCTAAGATTAGTTGTTAAATGGCATTGTAGGCCAGTCATGCAGGGTGCTGACAGATATTCAGGGCCCCCCTTTAACTCATGGCACTTTACAAAAAGCATCCAGTTAGAGCAACGCCTGAACTAACAGACATTCACCTGTTGGGTTGGAAGGGCAGGAATCAGGCCTGCCTGCACTGGCCTTCCTGGCCAGCAGGCAGGGGTGCTAGCCAGGACCTCCCTTCTCCCCAGCCCTGTCCCTCCACTCCCCCACAGCTGTCATTCAGGGATGCTATGCCTAGCCTGAGCTGTACAGGGGGCATATAATGGAGCCCCTCACCCTGTGACCCCCACCAGTCACCCCAGCCAGCTGCGGTCTTGGGGCGAGCTGGGCCCCAAGGTGAGAGGGCTTCATTCAACCCCTTCTCCCCCTCCAGCTCAGGCCGCACTTGCCTGGCAGCTGCTGCTCTCAGGAGACCTCTTCAAAGCTGGGGGATGAGGCGCAGGGTGCAATGGAGCCCCTTGGCTTACCTTGTGGGCCCAGCCCAGCTTCTGCCAGTATACCTGGTGGGGTCTGTGAGGCTAGGGGCTCCGTTCCATGCTCCTCTTCCAGCTCGGGACAGCTCCCTTCACTCCCTCTTAGCTGACAGTCCCAGGGACAAGGCAGACACCAGCCCAGCGCTGCCCCTGAGTGGAAGATTGACTCTTGAGGCAACAGAAGTTCTCTAAGGCACTCTAAAGTGGATTGCTTTAATTTGTTACCTTATTAGATGTTCAGATGTTAATTTCTCATGTGATCAGCCATTTTAGAAGTGTATGCAGGTGTTAGATCATGGCTGTAGAGTGCTTTCAGGGGCCAGATTGCATGAAAACTCTCACTTTTAGCTGCACTCACAAATTCTCAATCCTGCTTCCCCCAGTAAGTCATAGGACACCATGCAAGACCTCAAAATAGAGGAGAAGGAAGACCCTCTTTCCTCTAATCTCAGTAACATAATGGTTAAGGACACTTTCCTAGGGAAATTGGTAGCCAGGTTTTAAGTCTGCCCTTACTCGAAGTGGGCTTGGAACTGCATTTTCCATTACCTGCAAAGTGCCTTAATTGTAAGGCCATTTAAAAGGTTGCGCCAAGAGCACCTTTCAGGCCTTGTGTTGGAGTTAGCCCACCAGGCAGCCAGAAGAGAAGATATGCTTGTGCAGAAAGCACACAAGCCAGAAGGGCGCATGCCTTAGGGAAAGGGGTACATCCCATTAAGAGCAGGAGTCACAACCAACTACATCGTGTCTTCTACTGCTGTGCTCTTTTCACTGGGTCACACTCCTTCCATTTTGCTTTGCTTCTGGCTACCTATGGTGGCACTGGTCACTATATAGGGGGGGTTGTTTATTTGGTTGTTTTCTGTTGGCTAACATCTATAGGGTTTTCCCAGTGCTATGCTGCTTCCCAGATCACTACAGAGCTGTTCAGTGCTTCTAAGCCCAGTAAGACAAGAAAGGCAAGTTATACAATGGGGAGTTGCATAAATGGCCCAGCATGCCACTTATCCATCTAATGGGGGAGCTTAATTTGTACCAAATATTTTGCTAAGTGGGCCAAGATGCCATGTCATTCGTCTCTGGTTTGTTTTAATGTTTATTGACTCTCCCAGATTTGTGTGTTGTACATATTCAGAAGATCTCTTGAAGACCTAATTGAACTTTTCTGAGAACCTTCTTACACTGACATTCACTTAAGGTTCAGGCAGGACCAATTTTGTCTGGATCAAATTACATTTCACTTTTGTTTGTTCTGGTCTTCTTCAAATTCCAATATCATTAAATATGAAACCAGTTTGCTGGTATGCCTTAGAACTGCATTACTTGTCATGTTCCATCTTGTTCATCTTTCTTGCATATTCAAAAAAAATGTCATGATAACAAATGTCAGGCAATCCTGTCATGATCTGTGGGTTTTTCTTTTGAAAAAAGCTCTGATGTTGAGGATATGTGAAATGGAAGGCAGTTAAAACAACACCTTCCAGCTGGGGTGATTAATTCCATAAGAGTTATAGAATCTTTTGCAGGGGGGTTACCAGAAGTCTATTATGATTTGAAATAGTTCTGAAAATAGATCTCTGATAAAAGAACAAGTATCAACTCAGCTTCTGGAATACATTTCTTTACATAAACTTTTATTAAATACTGAGAGGTCCATGCAGAGATGAACTTTAGAAGTAGATTGAGTACTGTTAGGTCTGCACACCAGTTGGCACGAGGTTGTAGGGGTGGAAAAGAGACCAGCTTGATTGTATTATAGTTTAGACTTCTCTCACTAGAAAATTATTCCCATATCTTCCTCTCTTTGTATTTTTTCATGATTTTCCACAGCAGCCGTGCATGTCCATAGAGGAATAGAAGTAGCTGATGGAAATAACTTTTTATTCTCAGTTAACTTTTCTATTCATGTGACGTTTTCTTGTTCAGGCTTTTTACTATGAATGCTCTTAACTTCTCCACAAGGCAAAAAAACAATTGGCAGGAATTCCATCAGTCTCTCCCATCATAGATTACTACTTGATCAGCTTGACCTATTTTCTTTAGTGTCTGTATAACTAGACCATAAATACATAATGTAGATCCATTCCCAATTCTATATATTTTTTTACATGTTTTCTTTTTATTCCTTTTGGGAAATACTACTAAGACCTGCTTCAATAGCTATCCCAACTGAAGTTGTAACCACTGTGCTATGCATGGGGGAAATTCCTTTAAAATGTTACATGTTTTATCAGTAACAATGACAAGAGTTGATACTCTTTGCAAATCTTGTGTATTTTCTTGGTCAGGTTTTTGTTTGCTCTCCTTTTGGTTTTTGGCTCCCCCAAAAGAAAATCTGTTTTTATTTCAGACAGAAGCAGATTTTGGGCATTTTTACATGTGCTATGGGGTTGGAGGGAGGGAGGCAGATGTGTTTTAATTAAAGCAGTTCTCAAGAACCACTCTAAAACGCCTGCAGTGTCTCGTGTATTCAGCACCCCACATTTCAAAATGGTGGCAGGCACACTTTAACTAAAGCTTGTTCAATGTGTTTTAGTTAAAGTATCCCTATCACCATTTTGAAATGCAGGAATACTAAATACATGAAACGCTGCAGCATGCAGGAGCATTCTGATTAAAACACTCCAGCAGATTCAACATAATCAAAATACATTGCAGCATGCGTATAAGAGTCCTTTCTTTTTAAATTGTGCCATTCACTGCCTCTTTAATAAAGAAACTAGTGCTGCAGATGTTTCTTGTTTGCTATGGAGATAGGTCCCTCACTTCTTTTTGTAGGTGTGCAAAGTGTCCAAGGGATACAGCTGCAATTCTCCTTCTGTGTGTCCCATCCCTTCCCACCCCGCCAGGTGGTTGCTTATAGGCATATATTTAAGGTATGTGTTTATCTATTTAAACCCTTATTCAGGTTCTTTTTTTTAGCCTGTGCTTGCGTCCCTGGCTTTCCAACCTTGCTGGCTCTTTCATGTAATGGCTGCCGCCATTCACCACTCAGTGCCATCACCGCATGCCACTTCCCTGCACCGCCGCAGTACCCCCTAGGAAGTTTGTGGCCCCCTTTTAAGTTGCTTGCAACGCCCTCAGGGCACAGTTTGAGAACCCACAGTTTGAGAACCCCTGCACTAAGGTGTAACATGCTACACCAACACCTTAGCTACACCTCAGTGAAAACACCTCTCCCATCATCTTCCCCTGTAGACCCAGACTGGGCCCACTGCTCCCCACCCCACTGCAGCACCCCAGATCCCCACTCACTGCCTCTCCACCTCCCCCCTGCCTCCTGCTTACTCGTGGCTGTCCATGCTGTCTGTCCCAGGGATCATGCAGGGGAGGGTCATAAGTGGCGAAATAAAATATTGTTTTGGGGTGCTAAGTAAAACTTAAAATCTAAATTCTATAACTTTTATGAAGTTAACAAGTAAAAGATGCTTGCTGTGCTACTTTTAGGTATGGGGGGGCAGAGGGTGCAGGGGATGGTGTAGGGTGGTGTGGGGCCTGCCATTTGCCTCACTAAAAGAGATACTGGTGTTCCCTGTTTAAAAATCAAAAATTCTGTAATAAAAAACCCAAATTCTCTCATTAAAATACTCAAAATCTGCATTTTTACAGGATTAAAATGAAACTTTGGTATATATAGAGAGATCAGTTCAGCTATGTTTTATTGATATATTTAAAATATTAAAGCAATTTGGAAGCCTACCAGAGCTTCTATTATCATAATAAAATTCATTCTAAATATCTATAAACTTTGGTGTTTGCTTTTGGTTTCTTTTATCATAGAAAACATCAGAGCTGCTCATGCACCTTTCACACACTAGGATGTGGCACAATGAATAGCACTGATATGCTGGTGCCCTGCCCCTGCCTTTGTCCCTCACTCCCAACCCTCAGCCCCACCAGTGCATCTCATTTCTGACCTACAGCACCTGCCTGCCTGCCACTAGCTCTCTCCTGGCAGCAGCTCCATTCCAGACAGGAGTCCAGCCAAAGCTGTTCTACCCACTGCTTTGTGGCTGTAAGCCAGGGGTGGGCAAAATATGGCCTATGGGCAAGATCCAACCTATGGAGGGTCTTTGTCTGGCCCACGGTGTGCCCCTCAGTCCCACCTGGCCCAGGCACAGTTCAGCTGTGGTACATTCTGCCAGCCCCTGGGCACGCAGCAAGGCTGGGTTTGCTCTGCAGCTGGACTGTCTTTCTAGGCAGCCCAGGTAGTGGTGGTTCCTTCCGGCTATTGCTGCTGTGGTCACTGCTTGTGATACCAGGGGGGACCTGTGTTGCAAAGTCCTGACCCCACGCACCCTACACCTGCTCTGGACTAACACATCCAGGCTTAGCAGCAGTGGCATTGGACAAAAGCTGTTGTTCAATGTGGAGGGAAAAGCAGACCCCCTCCACCTTCAACACCACCAGGTAGTTCCTGCTGCAACCACCCAGAGCCCATGGCACACTGGGTTGCCCTGTGTCTGCTCTGCACTGCCACTGCTGCCCTGCTGGGCAGCCCAATGCAGGGCAGCCCAGGATGTCACAGGCTCTGGACAGCTGCAGCAGGAACTGCCTGGCAGTGGTGATGGGGAGGGGCTGCTTTTCCCCCTGTGCTGAGCTTCTGTCCCATACTGTTGCTGCTCAGCCTTGTCAGGTGAGCCCAGAGCAGGCACAAGGTATGCAGGGTCAGGGCACACTGGGTCGGCAGCATGGGTCCCCACTGGTACTGCAGAGCTGGGGCCAGTGCTGTGGAAGGTGGGAAAAGACACCACCACCTGTGCTGCCTAGAAAGGCAGTCCAGCTGTTGAGCTGCCCCAGCCCTGCTTCATGCCCAGGGAGCAACACGACGCACAATGGGTGGGTGGAACAAAGTATGCATGGGGTAGGGGGTGGAACAGAGCATGCCAGGTCAGGACCATGTCCACATTCCCACTGATCTGCTCCCATGGGGGTGAGACCAGAGCAGGCATGAGGCACGCTAGGGCTGCACTCTGCAGGCAGTGGTGGGGAGGCACCACAGTGCATCCAAGCTCCAGGTTGTTGTGGGGTGGGAGTAGAGGTGGGTGCTGACTCAGTCAGGGGGGCATGCATAGGGGCTCCCATGTGCACACCCCACCATATTCACACACCCTCCCCCACAAACTCCACAACCACACCCTCCCCCACACATAATCACACAGCCCACAAACACATTCACACACACTCTTCACCCCCACAAACCCTACATACACCCCTCCACACACACAAGCACACCCATGTGCCTCTGGGGGGCCCCACGTATGCTGCATTCACACACCCCCTACATGCACACCCACAACCCCCGTACGCATCCCACATGCACTGCTCACACACACACACAGCCACCCTTCCTCTCCACACTCCCCACAAACCCTATACCCACTCACATATCCTCTAAAACACCCCCCCACAGAAACCCCCATGCCCATCCACCCACATCCTCACACCTTCCCCCACAGCCTACATACACACATCCACAACTTCCCACAAACTCCTTACCCACCCACCCTCACCTACCTACACACCCCCCACCCATGCCCCTCACCCCTCCACACATCTCCACAATATACAAAAGTAATATCTCTATATACATCACACAAACAAACACAAATGAGGACAAAAATATATTTTTAAATACATTAAAAATATGTTACTGCCAATGTTTGGGCTTTTTTTCTGGTTCCAAGATGGCAAACTGCATTAAAAAATGGAGTCTTTATGAGGCCAAGAGGAGGGACTTGTGGGATTTCTGGTGGCAAAGTTTAGGTGTTAGAGGGTCCCAAGATGGTGACCAGGGAGTGAGGCACCATTAAACAGCTCTCCACATGAAATAATTGCCCACCCCTGTTCTGTGCAGTGCCAGCCCTTATTGTTTAGCTCCCTGCACCGGTGCCCAGGCCCCAGAAATTCCCATGCTGTTCCTGGAAAGCCCTTGACTCCGCTCATGGACTGGGCTGGACAAGCCCCTTCCCTTCTAAGCTAGGCTCCCCCTGCACAGATTTCTCTAAGGGGACAGAAGGACTCTAAGTCTGGCTCTGGCAGTCTCTCCTACCCACAGCACTCACCCATCCCTGACCCTCATTTCTCTCTCACACACACAACCCTGCTGCCACCCCAACCCATCCTTCCAGCCCATCACACACCCCAAGTGGTTCCTGGGACCAGAAGCCCCCCACACCAGGCTAGGGCTGCCTGTTGCAGCACTGGTGTGGGCACAGGGCAGGGCTGCAGTGTGGCAGTTGCCCCTGAAGTCATGGCTCCTGCTAGCAGGTCCTGTCCTATTTGGCAGTTGGTCATTTGGGGTATGAGATTTGTTGGGAGAATGTGTGGTTTGCAGGGGAAGGGGTATAGGGTAAGGGTGTGGAACTTGTGGGGAAGGTTGGGGGATTTATGGGTGGATGTAGAGGTGGGTGTAGGGTTTGTGGGGTTGAGGTTTGTGGGAGGATATGGGGCTTGTGCAGGGGGTTGGGGTAGTATGGGGTTTGTGGGTGGGTATGTGCATTTGGGGGTTGTGGGGATGGCTTGGGGGTGGTTTGTGGGTATGAGGGAACTGTGGGGATGGGAGGTACTGCTTAGGAGGGATGGGTCCCCCATCTTCCCCCCACACTGCACACAGCCCCTGCCTCTGCCCCCACCCTCGTAGCAGCTACAGCGGCCACCATGATACTTGTAGCACACTGCAGGCACAGTCCCCTAGCAATGTGCAGCTTCTCCTGAAACTAGGGGCTGCACATTGTGCAGGGCACTAGCCCAGCCTGTCAGCACACTCTTTGGCAGGACTAGGTCTCTCTTGCTGTCACACAGGGCTCCTGGCACTGCATGCAGAAGCCACGTGCTATCAGGTCAGGCCCAGTCCTGCCTACACAGAGCCAGCCCAGCCCAATGGCACGTGGGGCACATGGAGGCAGGACCTGGCACAGCCTGACTGGTAAAAACATGAACAAAATGAATGTGTGTCCTGGCTTTAGCTGCCCACTGTCTATTTTACACATTCCACCTAGACTGATGCTCACAATTATTGGGTATATTGAATTTTTCTAGGATGTGTCTTCTATTATTAGATTTTACAGAGACAGTAGAGATAAGTATTGTTAGTGATGAAGCTTGTGAGCTAAACTGCTGAACGTCAGATCAAACATTCCTTCACTATGATGGATGACTTCCCTTTAGCTTTAAACTTCTGAGACTCGGGTTTTTATTTCAAGTTCACTGAATCCACATTTGAGGGAGCCAAATCTATATTCAAGTTTGTGGCAGTGCTATACTCATGTCAGGTTGTTCCCTTTATTCTTTTGCTGAAGCTATTTAAAGAGTCTGCAGAAGAAAACTAATATATATCTATAAAGATATAGATATGGATATATATTGATATATTTATATTGATACATATACAATATTGATATACATATAGTGAAAGAGTGAGAGATTGATTGATTGATTGAGTTCATTCTAAAGTGTCACTGTCACAAACATGTATGCTACTGCTTCTACTCATGCTATATACCTATGGATAAGGAGGTTTTCTTCATTAAGGAAATTGGTATGTTATCCAAGCAGACAAGGACATGAAGATTTAAAAACAAGAGCAAAAATTACCCCACTTTGAAACTGCACTCTGTAATGAAGCAAAAGGAATCATAGTTTTATAGTTTCTACCATAAGCTTTCTCTCTCACTTCTGAATATTTGCAATTTGACCTCCCCCATATATTCAGTGACATTTATCTAGCTTATTTTATCTACTCTTTGTCTTCAGAATGTACATGAATGTTATATCTGCCTGTACTTCATTCATAAAGTTGTGGGGAGGAGAGTTGAGATATGAACAAATGTCTTTATTGGCCAGAATGGAAAAATTCCTACTATTCTTTTACTATATGCACTTCAATGCTGGGACCAACATTCCTGAAAGTCCCCTGGGTCAAAAGGAAATCTCTATTATCTTCAAATTCATCCTCCTAAATCAGGCACTGTCATTTCTGAGCACACGCCAATGTTAAAATATTTTCCAAGTATACCTACATTTCACAACATCTCTGTTTTCATTCATTTTACGTGTTCTACAGTCAATCACTGAAAATTACCATGGATACTTGTACTTGGAAGGCATTATAATTAGATCATAAAAGTCTTTTCTTTCCATTTCATCATTCACATCCATTGTGTAGCTCATAAAATTTAAACAAAGTAAAATGCTAGTAGAAAGATTCAGATCCTTAGTTACTGGCGTGGTGATTTGGCTGTCATATAAGCATATTAGACAGCCTTATAGGATTAGCATTTAACACAACAGTAAGAAGATTAATTGCTGCTCTTTAACGCATTGGGAAGTGTTGCAAAATCAATTATATCACTGTGGTCAAGGAAAGATTGTGTGGTAACAGACAATACAAAAATCAACTGAACATAGTATTTTACCTTCCCATTCTATGTCTAGCTACTTAGTAACATGGTCCTTGATTTCAAAGAATCCTCAGATATGGAGAGATGACCAAGAAATATGGAATAATACAACTAACTTTTTGAAAGGACACATTTCTGGAATTCAGAGATGATAAACACAGGGGCTATGTAGGACCACAGTGGTCTTTTGTATTTCATGGAGGACTATTGAAAAGTGGAGTAGATAATGAATAGAGGTCCAATTTCTTTATCTGATATGGTATTTATAATGTACTGAGTCTTGTAAAGCAGCTTTTTGTTTTTACGATTAATCAACTATGATTTCATTACTGTGCCTTTGATGATACTGTCCTGGAAACTTTAGATAGATTTTAACTCATGGGAGTAAGGGTTAAAAAGTAAAATCTTTCAATCTATTTCTCATAGATCTCTCTTCCTCCTACCATTTTTTTTTGAAGACACATAAATAGATGATTTTGGATTAGAAGAGATGCTTGCCAAAGAAGCAGATGTTAGTCCTTTTTACTTTCTACAGAATGCTATTGGTCTTGTGTTTATTAAATTCTTCATAGCTTCTCCATGAGGGAAGTGATTTTACTGTGGACTTAATCACTTACCTTGGACTGTAATTGTGGGTCTGAAACAATAACCTACTTGTATCATATATGCTAAGTAGAAAGTGCTTCCTACTAGTCTTTAACAGATCTTATAAAACAGTTAAAGTCTACAAAATAGAAATATAAAAAATAATTTTATACTTATATTTTGTTCAAGAAATAGTTTAGGGGCTAAATCTCTGAAAACTCTAATGGACTTAGTTTTTGTGGACAGACAAAGTAAATTCACTCCATTTTCACCATTAAGCAGTTAGTTCATTTAAAAAAAATGCCCAGCCACTGATACTTTAATCCAAATAAATCAAACCATTATAATTACTGTAATTTCAAAACTCTTATCATAGTTGCGCTATCTGTATCTCCAATGGTGCTAGTGCATTAAAATATCAGTTCAGAACCATAAACTTTTGCCAGTAATTGAATTTGATAAACTTGTATTTTCTGGGGTCAGGAGTGATTTGTGTAATATCAGATGTCTTGGGATTTTATATTTGACAACAGGCCCTGGATAGCCTGAAATAATAGTTGGCAATTGGAATAGAATACCTCTTGATTGTAATGGGATCAGAATGGCCAGAAAGGTCACCCATTTGCAGAAAACTTATAGCATTTTTAAGGTGAAAATAGTATTTAAGCAGCGCTTGAACTTGTGCATGTTCTTTACAATTAATTTTTGCCTGACTTCACAGTGTAAACACAGCAGTATTTTTATTATACACATATATTGTTAAATGCTGCTTTCCTTATGTAAATTTGTACAAAAAAATGTTTGGGAAATTTACACAAGGTCACATATTGCTCTATGTCTTGTGATTTGTTTTTCTTTTCTAGGCTCCATCTGTGCATTATGCTTAAGGTGTGATTAACCAGTTAATCAAGCCTTAAGTGGTCACCTAGCCACATGTTCAATCAATTAATGGTGTGATAAAAAGAGGAATAAGCAACAAAGTTATTCCACAAAATATGTGGAATAACTTTGTAGCTGCTTCCTATCATGCCATTAATTGAACTTGTGGCCAGGGGCTCCTGCAGCTGGGAGGCCCATAAGCTCCCAGCTGGGGCGGGAAGCATGTGCACCCTTGAGCCTGGGAGACTGCAGCTGCTGCCATCTCTGAGCTGTAGAGGAGCATCGTATAACTCTGTGGCTGGGAGAACAGATGCTGTGATCTCCTAGCCACAGGGGTTGCATGGTATGTGGTGTGCCTCCATAGCTGGGAGACCTCAGCATCTGGTTTCCCAGCCATGGAGATAAATGGAATGCCTAAACAGCTGGGAACTTGCTTCTTGCTAGTACGGGGGAAGGTGCTGTTGCAGGATCAGGCTCCTCTTGCACCGTCAACAAGGTATGATGGGATCTGATTCATAATCCTACAATCTGGCCAAGTTCACTGATGACACCAAACTTTGGAGTAAAGCGTCCACATCCAAGGACAGGATGATGATAGGCTGACTTTGATAAGCTCAGAAAAGGGGTAGACAAAAACCTGATGGCATTCAACTCTGAAAAATGCAGGGTACTCCACCTTGGGAAGACAAACCCGAAGAATGCTTATAGACTTGGCAGTGCTATTCTTGCTAGCACCATGGCCAAAAGGGATTTGGGGGTCATGATTGACCACAAGATGAATATGAGCCACCAATGAGATGTAGTAGCCAGTAAAGTGAGCAAAATTCTTGCTTGCATCCATAGATGCTTCTCTAGCAAATCCCAGGATGTCATCCTCCTGCTGTACTCTGCCTTGGTGAGGCCACAGCTGAAGTACTGCATCCAATTTGGCTCCCAATTTAAAAAGGAATTGGAGAAGCTTGAGAGAGTCCAGAGGACAGCCACATGCATCATCAGAGGCCAGGAAAACAATGAAAGGCTGAGAGCTATGGAACTTATAATGAAAGGCTGAGAGCTATGGAACTCTTCAGCCTAGAAAAGCACGAGCTTAGGGGTGACCATTTTAATGTGATCATTATTTTAATTGCAGTTCCAAGAATCTTAAACTAAGTAGCCAAATTTAGAAATGATAATTAAGGGGCAAATTCTTTCAGAAGAAAAAGGCTAATATGACCCATAACCTTGTTTATGGTTTATGAGAAATACACCTGGAAGACCTGATAAAAAGGAGGAACCTACCAGCTACCTCTGTTGGTGTCCCACTAAGCCTGGGAATGAAGCAGCTCTGGAGCCTCACCCCATCAGCCTGGGCCACTGCCAATGGCAAGTGGAGGTGGGGAGGTGACATGTGACTGGGTGCATCTATATGAGATGTTTAATAGCACAGTAGCATAGTTTACTGAGCAGTAAGTTTGCATCTACACATGCACACACTTACTGTGCACTAAAACCATTTAATCATGAGTAAATTTGCTACCTGTATTTGCAGGTAGCATGATTAGTTTTACACATGATTTGTACACATGCTTTTACACATGAAATTTACATATGATTAGTTACTGCACAGTTATGCACATGTAGACATGATTCAGGAGCAAATTTGTTCCTAGGTTATCCCTGCCACTAGGGGGCTGGCCTAAGGCTAGCCCCAGGGCTCCAGGCTGGGAGACTCTCTTGCCTCAGGGCTGGGCTGCTTCTATGGCCTCCAAAGAGAAGTACTCTTCTTGTGCTCAGGAGTGTAGGAGGGCTGTTAGGAAGGTCAAGGCGGGAGTAGAGCTTCGCCTGGCAGCTAGGATCAAGGACAACAGGAAGTCCTTTTTCAAGTATGTTGGGAGCAAAAAGAGAGCCTCGGGAAACGTCGGGCCCCTGAGGGACTTGTTGGGCAACCTGGTGCTCGTGGCCGATGGGAAGGCAGAGATCTTCAATGGGTTCTTTGCCTCGGTCTTGCTGAGGGGGGACCGGGACATTCCTCCTGTTGGAAGTCTGTATTCCCCCTCGGGAATCACTGCGAGGCCGGGGGTGAGGGTTGACCTAGTGGAAGGGCTTCTAGAAGGGCTGGATGTCTTTAAGTCGGTGGGCCCGGATGACCTACACCCAAGGGTGCTGAGGGAGCTGATGGGGGTGATTGCTGAGCCCTTGGTTCAGTTATACAAGCTCTCTTGGAGCTCTGGACAAGTGCCGGAGGACTGGAAGGTGGCCAATGTGGTTCCCATCTTTAAGAAGGGGAGGAAAGAAGGCCCGGAGAACTACAGGCCTGTCAGTGTCAGACGGTGGTTGGGAAGGCCAACCAGACCCTAGCGTGCATTCAACGATGTATTTCGAGTCGGTCCAAGGCAGTGATCCTCCCTCTTTATGTGGCATTGGTCAGGTCGCAGATGGAGTACAGTGTCCAGTTCTGGGCACCGCACTTCAAGAGGGATGTGGACGGCCTCGAAAGCGTCCAGAGGAGGGCCAGTAGAATGATATGTGGGCAGCAGGGTAGGCCTTATGAGGAGCGTCTGAGGGACTGGAACCTGTTCAGTAAACGGAGGCTGAGGGAGGACCTGGTGGCTGCCTATAAGCTGCTGAGGGGCGATCAGCAGGAAATAGGGCAGGCTTTTTTTTCCTGGGCACCAC
>JAGPOW010003642.1:87211117-87254310 GCA_030014935.1 Caiman crocodilus | reverse complement strand
AGTTTAAAGCCCGCCTCACGAGATCAGCCAACCTGGAAGAAAAGAAACGCTTACCCCTAGGCGATAGGTGAAGTCCATCCTCTGCCAGCATGCTCTGCGCAGAGAAATGTGGGCTGTGATCAAAAAAAACAAAGCCCACGTCGTAGCACCAACCCCGAAGGCGCTGGTTTACATCCTTGATACACGCCTTGTGCCGCTTTCCCCGTTGACTCACCGGCAGAATGGAGGAAAACACCACCTGCGCTTGTGTTACTTGTGTTTGTATATGGAGCTGTATCTCTCCCTTCTGCAAGTGCTTACCCCCAATACCTTGCAGGGTTTAGTTTCAATGGTGCTGGGCTCCTCCAGCTACCGAATCAATCAAAAACATACACCCATACAGATTAACAGAGTACATCTGAGTCAGGCTGGGTTACTCAGCATTTCCAGGATGATACCCTCATGCATTCCAACCTCAGCACAGGAATAGAGTATGTCTGAGCCGGCTGGTTCAATCAGCATTTGCAGGCTTACCCTCTCCTATGCCACAGCTCAGCACAGCAGGACAAGCAATAAAATGCAGTCAGACACATGCACATAGGTTAATAGAGTGCCTCTGAGTGGACAGGGTTACTGAGCACTTCCAAGGTGACACTCATGGGCCCCAGCTCAGCACACCCCTTATTTCAGCAGGACAATAATAAATGCAGTTAGACACACATGCTAACAGAGTAGCATGGAGCAGGCTGGATCTGATCAGAACTTTCAGCTGATAGCCTCATGCACCTCAAAACTCAGCACATCCCAATCTCTTGTCATAAGTGTCCTAGTACTAACTCCCTTGATGAGCCAAACCCACAGGATCTTTGGGCTTTACAGGGATCTTTTGCTTAGGTAAAAAAAAGTATTGCTACAGAGCAGGTGGGGAGGTAGAGGAGAAGAAAGGGTAAATGAGATTGAGAGAGAGAGTATAGCAACCAGCTTGACTATAAAAATTATTTTATTGCCATGCATATGAAACTTATGATGATACTAGTAGTAATAGCTATACAAGGAAAAACAAACTAAACAGTTACAATATTATACAGTTTCAGTTGGATATTTGGGGAAGTCTGGCTCAAGTTTGATCAGAAAAAGTCAGGTTTAGAAAGCTGTGCCTGGAATGAGAGAGAGGGATTGAACCAAGCCTGAGGTTTAGAAAGTGGGCTGAAGCAAAAGAGCAATAGGGAGAGGGGGAGAGAGAGAAAGTTGGGGTCTCAGGACTCCAAGGTTCCCAGGTGTGTGTTGACAGGCAGAGCCCCCAACATGCTCATTGGTATTCCAGGCAGAAAAAGGAGTGGAACTTGTGCAACTTTTGGATCCAAGCACCAGGGCAGGGACTAGAACTGAGGTAGGGGATTTTGTAGGGGCTCAAGGAAGAACACTAGGTTTGTATATGGGTAAACAATCTGCTGGCTCATATGCTGGATAATAAAAACTGATCCCCCCTGGCTATGGGTGGCATATATTCTAAGGAAATTCACAATGCAAATAGACACATTCTGTGTTTTGAGTAAAGGAGTCATTACTAAAATTGGTCTGGTTAAATGCTGAGTTGAGTGTGTGCAGACATGGGTTGATTAACATTTGGAGCAGGGATCTCCCATCATGCCATGCTCCTCTGCTTCTCTGGTCCCAGAGTTCAGTGCAGTCCTTGCCTTGGAATCACTGTTCTCCATTCTGAATGCTAATAAAGGTGCTTCCCTGTCTCATCACCAATGTAAATTAGACCAGGATTTTTACCATCCTGTCCCCATCTCTGATGTAAATGAGGCCAAGGGTGTTGTTATCTTGTCCTGAAGGGTTTTGGTATATCTTCCACTGCATCTTCATTACCTTTTGTAAATCCTTCGTCTGATCAGTTTTGGTTCAGGCAGAGGTACTACCCTTCTGCCCTTAACTGCACTTACTACAACTTAAATCTCCCTTCTCACAGTAAAAAGGGTGTGGGAACCCTAACAAAGATCCTAAACAACCCCTTTTACTCATGGTCTTTCCCACTTTTCTGTTTGCTTTCTTCCAGTGTCATCGTTATTCCAACTCTAGTCATCTGGACTGGCATCCATGTCTGTTGCTCTGGTGAGCACACTGATTTCTCCAAGCCAGCTCTAGTGTATAGCTATATTATCTTTGGCTTCCATCAGTCACCCCTGCTGGGGCATCTCCATCTCACCTTGCAGCATTTGTGGTTGAGGGGAACTCGCTTCCAGTTCCATGGATATGCCATCCCGGGTTGGCTTTAACCTGTCATTCAGGTTCCGCCTGGTAAACTAACATCAGCACACGCTTACAAAGTGCTCCAAAGTTGGTCCCAGATGTTATTCAGCCCATGCCACTCCTGCAGCTGACTGCCTGCATAATCTTCATTCCAGCCTCTTTGGTAAATGTTGCCTCATGACGGGATCATTTTTTCGTACCACTAAGTACTAAAGCATAGTAATGTGTAAATGTGCCCTATATGTACTTACCTGCATGTACCTAAAGCAAAATGGAGGTGGAGCTCAATAGTGGTTAGCGTATTTTCCCAGAAAGCAGGAAATCCAGTGAGAGCCTATGCTACCCTCACTCAGAGCATGTTTGAAGTTGTGTTTTCCTGCTTTCCAGCCAGTGCTCTAGCCATCAGGCCATGGATGAAGTATTATGTAAAATTCAGGTCTCCTGTTGAAGATTCATAGATTGTTAGGGGATGGAAGGGACCTTGTAGATCATCCAGTCCAGTCCCCCTGTAGTAGGCACGAAAAGACAACTTGGGTCAAGTGACCACAGTGAGGTGACTGTCCAGTCTCCTTTTGAAGATTTCCAGGGCAGGTGAGTACACCACCACTGATCCACAGTCTGGACACAGTCGGCATCAGTCAGCATCACACTGCTGGCTCACATTCATGTGATGGTCGATCACTACCCTTAGATCCCTTTCGGCCGTTGTGCAAGTGAAATTGTCACCACTGAGCCTGTAGGTATGTTGGGGATTATTTGCTCCCAGATAGACCACCTTACACACCTAAGTGTTAAACTTCATCTGGTTCTGGTCCATCCAGTTCGCCAGCCTGTCCAGGTCTGCCTGTATCTGCAGCCTATCTTCTGACATGACCACACTCCCCCATAACTTGGTGTCATCTGTAACCTTGGTCAGTGATCTTTTCACTCCCACATCCAAATCATTGATAAAGGTGTTGAAAAGCACTAGTCCAAGCATAGACCCCTGAGGGACACCACTGGCCACTTCTCACCAGGATGACAGAGATCCATTCATGAGAACTCTCTGGGTCCTACCATGCAGCTTGCTTCCACCCACTGAACTGTTGAGCAGTCAAGCTCATGATCTTCCAATTTTTCCACAAGGATACTGTGGGATACTATAGATCAAAAGCCTTTTGGAAGTCTAGGTATATAATTTTGGAAGATGAGCTCCTATATCTTGCAATCAATATTCAATGGATAAAATAGATAAATAGCACAAGAGATATTTCTGCCCCATTGGGACAGCCCCTAATCCAGGGAAGCATCCATCTCACTAAACTCCACACTACAGCTTCCTTTTTTCCCCTTAATCCTATATATATTCCTCTCTTGGCTTACCAAGCCCAGTTTGAAAAGGAAGACTGGACAGGGAGAGTGGTTAGTGCCTAGTCTGCATTTGACATTTTTTTGAGCCAGCTGCAGCATAGTGGGTGTTCTCAGAGATTCAAACATCAATCATTTTATAACTGTGTTGAGAGGTTATGCACATGATTGTCTCTTTCTTTACTCTAATGCTCCATTTTCATTTACTTTTAGGAGTTTTGACTGTTATAAAATAAACAGAGAATGCATTTGAAATGGTCCAAAGCCTAATGCATGAACTGTAAGGTGGATAGAAAACTGGCTGGAGCATTGGGCTCAGAAAGCGGTGATCAAGGGCTTTATGTCTAGTTGCCAGCTGTTATCAAGTGAAGTGCCCCATGGATCAATCCTGGGGCCAGGGTTTTTGTTTTGTTTTGTTTTTTTCAATGGTTTCATCAACGACCTGGAGGATGGCATAGAGTGTACCTTCAGCAAGTCTGCAGATGACACCAAGCTAGGGGGAGTAATACATATGCTGTAAGGTAGGGCTAGGATTCAGCGTGATCTAGACAAATTGGAAGATTGGGCCAAAAGTAATCTCATGAGGTTCAACACGAACAAGTACAAAGCCCTGCACTATAACACAATCCCATGCACCAGTACTGGCTGGGGGCTGACTGGCTGGGCAGCAGCTCTGCAGAAAAGGGCTTGGGGATTACAGTGGACAATAAGCTGAATATGAGCCAGCAGTGTGCCCTGGATGCCAAGAAGGTGAATGGCATGCTGGGCTGCATTAGTAGATGTGTTGCCAGTGGGTCAAGGGAACTGATTTTTCCCCTCAAATCAGCACTGGTGAGGCCACATCTGGAGTAATGTGTTTAGTTTTGGGGCCCCCATTACAGAAAGGATATGGACAAATTGGAAGAAGTCCAGTGGATGGTGACAAAAATGGTAAGGGTACTTGGGGGAATGACTGAACGAACTAGGCTTATTTAGTCTAGAGAAGAGAAGACTGACAGGGGATTTAATAGCAGCCTTTAGCTACCTGAAGGGAGGTTTGAAAGAGGATGGAGCTAGACTGTTCTCAGTGGTGGCAGAAAACAGAACAAAGAGCAATGGTCTCGATTTGCTGCAAGGGAAGTTTAGGTTGGATATTAAGAAGGATTTTTCTCACTAGGAGGGTAGTAAAATGCTGGAACAGGTTACTCAGAGAGGTGGTGGAAGCTCCATCCTTGGAGGCTTTCAAGACCTGGCTAGACAAAGCTTTGGCTGGGATGATCTAGTTGGGGCTGGTCCTACTTTGAGCATGGCATTGGATTAGATGACCTCCTGAGGTCCCTTCCAACCCTCACTTCCTATGCTTCTATGATTCAGTAATGTGTATTATTGTAAATATTCTTGAAACGCTCTTCAGACTGAATGCAAGAATGTTGAGTGACAAGCATAAAAACAGACACACTTTTAAGGATAATATTGCACACTATATACCACCAATCAAGAGGACAGATCAATTTACAGCAAAATGTCTTCCTGAAGAACCAGGAAAAAGAAGTAAATTAAATTTTGATTCTTTCAAAGAGGAAATTGTTTTTGACATATATCTAAATTCCATCCTTAGAAATACAATGTAATGAATACTAGAAAAAAAGACCATTATGTTTCTGAAGCCAAATTAAGTTTGACTCCAGCTCAGTGATGTGAGTGGAGGTCATAACATGGACTCCCTTACTAAAGCATTGAGTTGATAGAAAAGTCTAAATTTCAGTGGTTGCTAACCTGCTTGCTCCAGATAATGGCTACTCATCTTTTTACATACACTTGAAGTCCCCTGTGAAATGAAGTTCTGCCTTCAGGCCAGTGTCCAATGAAATTGTATGCAAGGAACCTCAGTTAGGTTAGTAGACTGACTCATTATGAAACTTCTTTTTAAAATTTTTTTTCAATGCATTGACAAATTGCAATTCCAGTTCAAATAAACCTTTATTTGCAATGGAGATGTTCTCTGATAATACAAAGTTCACTCTGGAAGACTTGGAAAAGAGTGCCTAAATGATAACACATAGTTCTCCTAAATAATCCAGCTTTTTCAAGATGTTGTTTTCATAACTGATTAAGTAATTACAATTCTGAATGCTTTCCTGGGATAAGTACACAGTATTTTCTTTTGTTGGAAAGTATATTTTATAAGGATCAAATGTCTGAACTGAAGGCAAGGAAGAAAGGAAGGAAAGCAAAGCAGAATGTCATCAGGAAAAGTCTGCCAAAAAGTTTTTACTTTGTTTCCTTCTCTTGTTTGTTTTTTATATTGTATGAATACAGTCTGAAATTTTGCTAACTGCTACATCAAACTTGCTGAAAAGAAATTCTTTCACAGGCTAGGTAGCCAATCAACTATTAAAAAATAACATAAAATGCAATGATTAACTGCCAAGTTTAGTAAGCATAAATTAGGAGAAATGGGAAATATTTAAGCACAACACATAATCTATTTTTAACAAAGACTGGCTCTGAAGCTTTCCAAAGTAGCTTTCATTATAACTTACAGATTCTATTTGTGCAAACACCAATGCAAAGAGTTTTTAGTGTCACTCAGCTGTTGTTAAAGCCCAGCCAGAAGTGTAGCTTCATCATCAAACAGTGAAAGATGGTGATATTTCCATGCTATTATGCTACACATTGTTTTCCAATAATAGCACTGAAAACTATTTTTAGAAATGTAATCAGGGCCATCATATTTGAAGACTGAAAACTGCAATGATGGCCAGAGATGATCAGATTCTTTGTGAAAAGAAACCTTTTTACTGCCAAAACACCTTGATATCTCATATCATTGTTCTTGTTCTTGTTCTGTTTTGTTTATACTGAAAACATTTAATGCTAAGATGCATCTTCACTGTCTTAACCCAAGCAACATTTAAACTGGTGTTACCCAACCTGCACGCGAAGGTCTCTCATCCATTACTTGTGCTGTTTTCATCTGACATTGTACCCTAACCCCCAAATGTAACATATACCTAAGCTGTTAGGCCACACAATTTTCAGAGCCACTTTGCCACCTACCCCTTTCTTCACTAAAAAATATCATCTTTATATGGATTATATGCATGCTACAATACTGGTTAAATTTCTGCTAGACATGCACAACAGACAGATAAATCCAAAGTGTGATGATATAGTAATGTAAGTGTACCTTGGTGTCTCTAACTGTGACCACCTGAGACCCTGCTCCTGCCTTTGTTTCAAAGTAATTTGCATCATCACAGAGCCTCACAGGAGGTGAGAGGCTTCATACTAACTATGAACTGACTGCCCAGTGGAGTTTTCCATCTATTGACTCCTCTGTGAAATCCTATGAAATATGAACTTTCATTTCTACCCAGGAGAACTTTTACAATCTTTTCTCCAATGCCTGATGTATCATCTCTACTATGAGTTCTTATTGCCATTAGTGTCTCTAAACATTTCTGTCATTGACAAAGACCTGCACAGTAGGATCACAGGATCATAGGAAAGTAGGGCTGGAAATCAGCAAGTAGTATCTATCCTTTTGATGAAAAAAAAATATATACGCTTTGTGAAAGGGAGACATGCAATGTACACCTGTAGCCCTGGCACACTTTGGAATTCCCCTAACTTAAAGCCCACTTATCTCAGGGACGCTATCAAGGTTTATCACCTGGGATAATTGGTCGTACATCAATCACCACAGAACTTAACCACTGATTTGTCAAAGCTACATATCAGTGGCTACAAAACTAAGTAGCCATGTAGCAGCAGAATAATGTCCCCTGCTTTAGGATAGGAAAAAGCTCATGCTCCTTGCATTGAAGGTAAGGGCAAGCTCCATTACAGGTCCAAGAAGCTTGTCTCTCTTGCAGAAATTCAAAAGTCACTGCTGGTCATGTCTACTCTGCATAATGAGATAGTCCTACCAAGGTGTTCTGGTCCTGCTCCAGAAGCACATATTAGGATGCTATAGGTATTAAAATCCCATCAGCTGACTCTATTGCCTCCTGTCCCACAACAGATTTCAGTCTGTGTGGGTCTTCTTACCTAGGCCCACTATCTTCTTGTCAGGGTATTAAGCTCCTATCAAAAATCTCAAAGATGTGCATTTATTTCCTGAAACAGAAGTTGCTGAAATGGGAGTTTCAGGAATGCTAACAACTAGAATAGGTCTTTGTCAGAGAGAAGTGCCACACTTCGGGTTGAAATGAAGTAGGCAAAAAGCTATTTCACACGGAGGTAGAAATGGCTTTTGTACAGGGGCCTAGGCATTTTCCCACAATTTGTTATAAAACAACACACAAAATTGTGCAATATATTGCAGCACTAAGACCCTACAATACAGCATATGCCCCCAGAAATCCTAGTTCTTCATGTAAATCAGTGTAGCACCTCTGAATGCAACTCAACTCTGACAGTGTGCTCTGGCTATTCATACTGAGATTGGCACAAGCCCTGTGCTTGGAGCCTAGTGATGACAACCAGGATAAACTCCACAACAAACTATAGCAGAGATGGAGAAGCTAGAAGCCATCAGCATTGTCCAGAAGAAAAGAAAAAGGTGGTATGCACAAAATTAAATCACAGATTCTTTGACTCTTTTTCTATCACTGTATTTAATCACATTGCAAATGAAAGGACAAAGCCCACTATTTTTAAACAAGGAAAAAGAGACAACAGCTGCTTGAAAAAGCCCAGCTGTGAAGCCTTGGTTCTGCTTTCAGGCACGTTTTGTGCAAAGTAAGTGAAACTGAAAGCTCATAATAAAAGCCCAGTGATCTGCAAGGTTTCGTAACTTGTTTTGTTGTACATAGGAGATTTGCTAAGACTACGTTGGCACAGATGAAAAACAGAAGTGAAAGCAGGGAAAAATCTGCATACAGAGTGCAGATTTCATTGTTTGAGGAAAAGCTGCCCTTGATTTGCTTCAATCATTGTAACAATCAGCCCAGCCAACTGTTTACATGCTCTCCATTGTGTAAGTGTTGGCTAGGAAATGGCAGACTCAATGAGATTTTCTTTCTGCCTGCACTCTGGGGAACAGTGGGAGTTCACACACTTGACAGACAGACAGGCAGACTGGCCTTCTCTTTCCAAGAAACAAGAGAGGGGCTTGCTACAGTATTTTGGCTCAGAATCCAGGAGCATATGTGATTTAAAGCATGAAACACGGCTCCATTTGGATCCCAAGGGAGAAGAGGAAGCTGGTGAGGGATCTTAGGGAAGGGACAATGCCAGGAATTTTGTTCAGTTCAGTTTAAAATAATTAGCCCTTTGCAGCATATTTGTGTTTCATTGATCCTTAAATGGACTTTGTCAGACTCACAGGTTGGGAGCCAATCAAAACTTATCTGTATATCTGACAACTGAAAAAAGTGTAAGAAAAGAAAAGAGCCAAACTCTTAGAAGTAGCATGTAAATAGTTGCTGTTCCCTTGTAAAAAGGTCCTTAGCATAACTTTATTATAGCAATGCTGTCACAATTATAAACATATTTACCTACTCTAGGAGGCTCATGAAATTAAATATGCTAAGGATCAAGCAAAAGGGCAAATCCTCCCCCTCCCCCCATATCAACATCAGAGGCAAAGTGAAAGGATTAGGGCTGATAAATCTTGCTTGTCTTGGTTTTGTTTGAATGTGTGAAATGCAAGTGTCGTTGTAAACTGGCTGTCAACCATGGTACAAACGATCATATTTAACATTTCTCGAGTTGTACCTCTGTACTCTTGATTCTATTTTTTGGCTTTGAAAGAGCTTTAGAGGTATAAGAAAAGATGTTCAACTAAAGCAGTAAGCTGCAATCTTGTAGAAACACTTCTCTTAATGAAGAACACTTATCAATACTTCCATTTAAAAAAAAACCCCAGAATATCAGGTTGGCCAAGGCACCATTAGAAATTAGGGCTGTGGTCATTAAAATCTTAAATCTTAAATGAAATGTTTACTTTGCCCGCAGCTACTGTGGTCACACACTACAATGTAGTTAATCAATATTTCCCAGCAGAAGGTAATTAGCAGCGAACCATATTCAAAAGCTCCTTTTCCTTATATACTATTTTCAAAATGCAGGTGAATTATACTTGAAATGATCCATCATTTTCTGGTAAACAATGAACTATCAATTGACAGTAGACTCTTTAACTACTTCCACTATCTTAACATGCTAGAATGCATTACCTAACCCTGAAAGATACATACTGGGGTTGAAAAGTGAACTGGTGAAATATGTTGAGTAACCTATGGACTATGCTTCTTCTGAGGGACTTGATTCCCCAGCCAACAAAAACACAAGGAAATATATACTTGAAAATAGAGGAGTAGGACTAGGGCTATCAAAAGACAGAATCCTCCAGTGAAACAAAATAACAAGAAATATAATTTAATATGGTAGAAAGCAAAGTAAGCATTTTACATCTCTATTAAATTCTCCTTGCAAGTTTTCTTTGCAAATACAGAAAAGATGTCAATTCAGCTTCTGCTTTACAGACCGTTAACATTTTGTAGGTTGTGATTTATTTACACAGGTCTAACTAAAGTCTTCCAATGAAATGGCTGCAATTGGGAAATGATAAATTATCTTAAGTATAATGCAGCTTAAAACCTAAATACGTGTTTATAGTTGCTCTCCTGGGCTGGTTGCCAAGGGGGGGCATAACACTTAGCAAGTTGTATAAGTGCATTTATATAAACAAACAAAAGAAAAGTCTTCAAAATAATAAAGATATTATAGGAAAAGTTCTCATTTACTGCACCAATAGCACATATCACAAACTAGATTTTTGAAAGAATTTGCATTTGTAATGAAAAGTTCAGTTCTTAATAGCATAAGGGAAGGGTCCTCATTGTTCTAAAGTATATAAAATTGACACATGATCAAGAAACCTGATACTGAAACAATCACTACTTAGAACAGCTAGTTGCCCCAAGAGGGAAGGGTCTGCTATAGTTAGTTCAAGAAGTAATCTCTCATTAAGCCACTGTATTGTCACATAATTCCAACCCTATAAGTAAGCACTATAATTCACTAGAATATCCTTGGGAATAGAAAGAAAAGCACCAAGAAGTCGTATGACACTGGGAAAAGGAGGGATTTATAGAGACCTGCAAACAAATACAAAAATAATCAAACATCAATAGTAAATAAAGGACACTATTTAGATTTCCTGTTCATTCTAGTTAATGACCTGGTCTACATTACAGAGTTTTACCAGTACTGCTGTGCTAGATAAGGGTATGTAAAGATTGTACCTGGCATGGATGTAGGTATGCCAACAGAAGAGGACTTTTTTCTGCTTAGCTGGTATCATTTGGTTTAGTTACGCCAGGAGAAACAAACAAACAAAAACCTTCTATCACCTTAAGAACAGAATAATATAAGAGGTGCCATATCAGGCCAGACCAATGGTCCATTTAGTCTAGTATACTGTCTCTGCCAGTGGCAGCAGTAGATGTTTTAGATGGAGAGCATATGAACAGGGTATATCTAGAGTGATGTATCCTTGGTATACTTTTCCTGGTACCCACCATCATTGGTTTAGAGATGCCAGAAGATACATCCCTGACTGTTCTGCATGTAATGTATCTTCACTAATGGACTTTACTGACACAATTATGCCACCAGAGCTATAGCAGCCAAAACGATGTAGTGTGACAAGCCAGGGAAACAAGAACAGAGTCTCAAGAGGCATGTATGCCCTTTGAACAAGCAGGGAGGCAAAATACAAATTACTTAGGTGAACTGGCAGGAACCAGAGATTGTTCAAGCCAAACATGGGTCCTTCAAAAATTAGAAATCAATTAATAAAAGGGAACATAGATTACAAGAGGTATTAGAAGAAAATAAGGAGGCTAACAGAAAATAAATGAGCAAATAACTACAGGTATGAAAAAGGAGAAGTTTTGACTATTCGAATCTTTCAGAAGTAAGAAATCTGTGAAAAAAAACGACCATATTTTTACCTATATTAACAGAAAGCCATACTCATAGGACATACTCATAGGGTCAGCAAAGTGCAACCTGTCTGCCACATCAGACACACAGAGCCAATCAATCTGGCCCATAGACATGCAGCTTCAGCAGCAAGAGATTCTTTAGCAACTGCTTTCTTTTTCTGCCGTGGAGACAAGCATCAGCTGTGGGTGCTCTGCCCATACTAGCTCAAGGAAAAGCAGTGGCAGTGGCTGTGTCCCAGCGCCTGCCTGCCTGCCTGCCTGTCTCTGACCCAAACTGGAAAAACCCAGCCCAGAACGTCTCATGTATCAGCATCCCCACACTTCAAAATGGTGTTGAGGGCACTTCATCTGAAGCTCCCTGAATGAGATTTAAATCACTCCAACCACCATTTTGAAGTGCGGGGACACCAATACAAGAGAGGCAAGACACTGCTGGAGTGTGGTAATTGCCACAGTCCAGCAGACTCAATTAATTAAGCCTGCTCTGATGTGCTGGATTTATATAGTGCATTGGAGCAGCCTCCTTGCTCATGTATAATCACCTTACCTATCAATCTAGTAATGACCTCCCATTGTTTTTTGATCTAAACCCCAGACAGGTGGGTTTCTAGGCTAAAGGAGGGCTTTATAATCTTTAAAAAAGGGACCAGTTATTCTCTGATACAGTTCCAAGTCCTCTCAGCATTCCTATGATGATGTAATCAGTAGCATATTGTCCATACAATGTGCTCCTCTGACGAAAGCTTTAATATTAGAAGGGTAGTTACTGCTCTTCCAGTACCACGTTGGGCCTTTTCTTCTTGAATCAGCATCTGATATGGTCACTTATTTTTCAGTTTATGTTAGAGTAACTTCAGTCTGCTCCATAAAGATAAAATGAGCAATTTGCACTCTTCTAGCATCCCAGGATGCACAGCCCTCAACCCTACTCTACTGAGCCCAGAGTAAGGATAGAGCCTACACACCTCTTGCCAGCCCTGTAGAGGCAAGTCAGAGCTGTGCAAGCAAGAAATGGCATTAACCCTTAATATGTGACTGTTCACAGCACATTCTCATTTGAACACTACTTAACATCCCCCAGATTTAATATGGACTAAGTCAAGGGTGGTCAAAATGGCAGATCTGGCCAGTGGCTGGAATCCATGTCCCAGCAGCCCCTGCTTGTGCTGCTGCAGCCAGTTTCCATGAAGTCCCTAGCAGCAGTGGTGCTGTGATAGGACAGGGCCAGGGTTTCCATGGAGACCAGCTCCAGCAGTACTGGCAGGACAAATGGCTGGGTTGGGGTCTGCTCCAGGGCTGGGGCTGATATCTTGCAGCAATGACAGCATGGTCCAAAGCAGGGACATGCAGGCAGTGGATCATGGCTCTGCCCTGGCTCTGAACCATGCTGTCATCACTGCAACCATGGGCGACTGGTGCCACCTTAGTCAGCGACTACGAGGAGTCCCCCCACAACCAATCTCGTCGACTGGGGCTCCCGCCCATCACCTAAGTGGGAAGTGCAGCCAGTCAGGGGATGTACCAGTGCTCTCAGGTTTGCATGTGCACCCCCATGGACCCTCTATGCTTTACCAATGGCTGCAAGATCTCAGCCCCAGAGCAGCTCCCCATCCAGCTGCATGCCCTGCTAGGGCTGCTGGGGCCATTCTCTACGGCAACTCTGTCCCAGCATTGTCAGGGTGCCACCACTACTGGAGTACTCATGAAAACCTGCCACAGTGATGTGGGCCAGGAGTGCTGGGTAATGGAGTCCACTGCAGGGCCAGACTTTGCGCACCCCTGGTTTAAATGTAACATGTAATTCACTTTCACTTTCTTCATCTTTCCGTTAGGACAAAAAGTTCTGTTTTGGTGTTATTGGTGCCATTTCTGACAAAACAGCATTACTACACTCTACATACCTACCTGAGAGTGGCTCCACTAGTAATTCCATCCTTTTATAAAGTGTTATCCAGGAGAGTCACAATCTTAGAAACTGTAATGCTTCCGTAGGGGAAGATACCTGTGTTTTCTCCAAGTGATCTCTCTGTTGCAGGAGTAATACATATTTTACAACAGTAAACCCAACAATGCTGTGATATATGTAATACATTTAACTATAATTATAGCTTTGATAAATATATGTAGGCCCTTAGCTTGTTTGTGGAGGAGCTGTAGGAATTACTTTGAAAATTGGACCACAGTAATCATATAGAAATAAAAATAGTTTCCAGCAATAAAAAATGTTGGAAACTGTTTCAATACAAATCTAAAGACTCTACTTAAAAAAAAATCCAAATTTGAAAAACCAATGGACAAAAATCAAATAGGTGGGTATTTTATCACCACTTTACTCTTAAAACATGAGATTTCCCCAAATCTGGCAAGCTCATGTCAATTTTTTGTAATTTAATAATGTTTTTGTTTTCATTCTCAGATCATATCTTCCCTTTAATAAATGCCAATAGACGTCTATTGATCAGCCTGCTATCGATTCCTCTGAAATTCTAGCAGCAGCCAAGATAGCTCTTAGATTGTGTCAGTCTACACGCTGCTGTTTCAAGTTCCAAAGACACTTGTAACAGGAGCTAGTTGTTGTATGTGAGAGCCTTATGTTTAGGCACTGAAAGCAGCAGACTTTTGTCAGACTCCTTGGCTTTAAGTGATTTGTAAACAATAAAGCAGGTAAGGAAAAAGGAGGTCCTAGGCTGTAGACAGACGTTACCTTTGTACCGCTGCAAAGGGAGAAGATATGAATTCATGTCCCTGTAGCACTACAAAAATGGCAGAAGTGCTACAAAAATGTTCCTGGATGAACAGTGGTGTAACTAGGGATGGGTGAATGTGGAAACTGCCCTAGCCACCAACTTGAGGGTGGGAGTGGTGAGAGAAAAAGTGGTTGCTGCTAGCAGCCACACAATCACAACCATGTTTGTGCAGCAACCAGAAGTCACAGCTACCCGTGTCCCAGCACCGAACTGCATCCCCACACTAATGTGGCTGAAACAGGAATTTCTCTGTAGCACTGTGTTTTGTAAGACCACATCTATTGCATGTACAATGCACCGTAGCACGACACGGGGTGGGGATCTCTTACTCTCCCAGTATCAGAGTAATCTGTTCTTCCCAATGGAGGAGGAAGAGAAAGCAGAATTGGCAGTTAATGAGTGCTGCCTGAGTCCTCTGTTCTCAATGGAACTCAAGTTTGGGAAGCAGACTTGTAGCTCCCTGGCTCATTGGCAAGCTCCCTCCCCCATCAGGCTGGGGGACAAAGCTGAAGAAATAAGCAACCCCCTACCATCCCTGGCTGGAGAACATACTGCCAAATACCTTCATCGAGACTACACAGCAGTCCAGTGGGGAGGTGGGGGGGGAAGGGTGCTCTGCACATCTGTTCATGCCTCAAAGCATTATGATGTAGTAGGTCACAGTATTGCAGCATTTGTAATGCTACAAATGAATGTCTGTCCAGGATCCTAGTCTCTCTAAAAAATAATGTGTGCATAAACATGCCATTCTCTAGTAATTTCATTCTTAGCAATGAATAGAATACAATCTTTACTAAAAGTAAAGTTGTTTCTTGCTTAATTGAAAGCCTCAAATTGGGACATCAGCTCTATGACATTCAATTCATCTTTGTATAGGCCTAAAGAGTTATATAAGATGCAGTGATACTGGTCTGTAACTGTCAGTACTGTATTGCAATTATTATGTGGCATCTGGAGAAAGAAAAATGCAGATTTGAACCTAGGCACCTAAAATAATTCCAACATGCTCAGCTACTTCATCAGTTTGAATGTGTTGGAAACACCGAGATGATGCACATTATACTGATATTATAGAAGCACATTTTATGACTTATCTTGAGGCACCAACTCTGGACACTTCACTTCTAAAAGGAACCTAAGATTCACGGAGGAGGAGGGTTAGTGATATGACTAGGCAGGTGCAACTAATTGATTTCGTGGTTGAGCAGTCAAGTAAAAAAGACAACAAAAAATGTTTAAACTAAAAAAATGCAAAATAAAAAATAAAATCATATATTTCAAAAAGAAAAAATATCTGGAGGAACAGTAGTGTTTGATCTGCAATGGAGTCCTTCAGTCATTTATAGTAACAAAGAGCTAGCCTGCAAACTTTGTGTTGCCAAAAATATTTTTATGGTGGCATAAAACCCAAATGAACTTAACCCTCTGTTGTGCCACAAATGCCCAATTTTTAGACAGTGCCAGGAGCATCAGAGGCTTAAACCAGAAGAACAGAAGCTTCAATGACCTAGAGATCAGAGAGTAGAGATCAGTGAAGCAGATCAGCTGTGCCGCAACACGTCAGCACAGCTGATCCTGCTCCACATATATCATCTGTCTCAACCCTAGAGTAATACAACTGTGATTAAGAGCCACACACTTTTGCTCCATAGCTCAGTGATTAGAGAACACTCCCAAGCTATGAGAGAACAAGGTTCCTCTACCTGAATATCCTGTATTTACCAGAATATGAAGGTAAGAAAATTACCTACATATTGGGCTACAGAGTCATTTTCCCCTCCCTCAAAATGAATGCTTAATTAACCCATGTAAAACTGAGCAATATGAGCACTACTAGCAAATTGCCCATCAAGAATGATGGGGGAGGGACAGGGGGGGACAGAGGCCCATGTCTGGCCCACCCCCCCACTTCAGAACTGAGGCCACTTTCCCCCTTCCCCTCCTCCCGCTGCTTCAGGGCTGGGCTTGTCCCCCCGCCTTTCGGGCCAAAGCTGTCCCCACAATTTCTCTGTGTTATTTTGGTCCACCTGCTTCCCCTCCCCATGAATGATGGGTGGGGGGAGCAGGCAGGGATGGAGTTCCACCACCCCCTGTCCCACGCAGCTGCCATCTCCCAGGAGTAGGGATGGGGGATTTTGCCCTCCCATCCCCTCCACCTGCCTTGGCCAACACCCCACACTGCCACCACCTCCAGGGAGCGAGTGGGGAAGGGTGAAGCCAGCAGCGCTGCCTCCAGAGAGCAGGGCTGGGGCTGGCTTTGTCACCCTGCCCCCAACTCCATCCACTCCCCTGCCACCACCTCCAGGGAGCAAGGCCAGAGGGAGGGCCAGGCCAGCACCACTGGCCTCACCATCCACCCTGTCCACTCCATCACTGCCATCATGGCAGTGTGCTGCCCCTGCCTCCAGTCCCAAACACTCATGGAGCACGTGATTGGTTGTTTCAGACAACCAATCATAGTGTGAATAAACCATTATGGCAGACAGACAGACTAAGGCTTTTATAGTATTAGATGACCCACAGCAGCTCAACTCAGCATCCTGAATAATGTTGGCTAGGAAACTCTCCTGGAAATTCTGAGTTAAAATCCCTTCAAACAAAAGTGAGCAGTGTCCACATTACTGGGATATTGGATAGAAAGGTATCTGAATTAAGCTCTTTCTTGCCCTTTACCACAAATGATTAGAGAAATAAACATTTAAAAAGTGCCTAAACAAGTCCCACTTTGACATTGTTGCTGTCATTGCCAGCTGACTTCCTGCCCCTTGGGCAGGAGGCTGGACTCAATGATCTTCCAAGGTCCCCTCCCGCCCTAATGTCTATGAAAACTATGAAATATAAAATTATCTGCAGAATTTTAACAGAAATGATGGTTGTTTGCCTGATCAAATGATTCTTACAGTTTTCTTGATTTCTGCTTGCAAAACTTTGCAAACTAACCATTACTTTGAAAGCAATGAGTGCATTTGGTATTTTGGAACTGCTAACTCTTCTTATTCAAAGAACACCATTTTAGAGTATAATTATAGACAGGCCATAACTATGAGTCAGGCCTCTTAATTTACATTCCTGGTCCTGCCATTGATTCACTACTTAACACCCAACAGTGTTGCATGAAATTATCTTTGATTATGCTGGAAGACTAAATGGTCTTTTCTGATCTTAAAATGTATTAATCTTAGTGATAAATACTTGAAATATATCTAGAGATATATTCTATTTATAATAGCAAATTAATATTTTCCGCAAAAATTCCCCCAAATAGATAAATAAGGTACTAATTGATACAGGACAGCAGGTCATGAAGCAATCCACAGATACTGTGTAATTCAGAAATGACTAATAAATAAGTGTATAACATCTATACCATGGTAGGTAAGTACAATATTTGTATTTGCTCCAATAAAGTTTACTAGCTTTTTACATCCCTGACTATTTAATTTATTTCATATATTTCCTTACAGAAAATACTCTGAAGTCAATGAAGAGATTCCCACTGACTTTAGCAAGTTTTGGTCCAGAGCAACAAATTGCATCTATGACTCTTTGCCCTTCTTTGCTCTCCAAAATTTTCAAAGAGAAAAAGTTTGTCTGGAAACTCCTTTTTAACCCGTTGTCTTTGTCACCAACTAATGAATTCCATAAGGCTCAACTGATTTTATTTTATGTTTATCGCCTCATTCTGCAGGCAGTTACAGAGTAAAATAATAAAAAGCAATTAGGCATACATGACACATCAGCAAATAGCATCAAAAATAAAAACCTCAGCAACAAATACCAGAAAAGAGAGAAATGATATGGATAGGAAAATTGAGCAACAAAGAAGGGAACTCCTGAAAAGAAACACATGAGAAAGAAAGAGAGAAAGAAAGAGATGAAAGAAGAAAACTTTAGGAAATACCAACAAAAAAGCAAATAAAAAGAAATTAGTGCCAGCTCTTGCAGATAGATTAAAAATGGGAATCCAGCCAGCAGAATAGAAGAACAGTATTATAATCTTTTCTTGAGAGATATGGCAACGGGCCATTTATCCTGTTGGTTTTTACCTTGGGTAGTTGCCCAGACTGGACAATTAAAAAGATATTTTTGTCATAGCACCAACCATTTTATCTCACTGCTGTTAACAAGGCGTCACTACCAACTGTGCATGCTGATTTAATCTGTAGTTTTAGGATTAAATGAAATAAATAGCATTTGGTTGAGCTCAGAAAGCTTGGAAGCACCTCCTTGGTGATAATAAGAAGTGAGTTTTTAGTCTTTGCAAGTATGTGGATCAAAAAAGAGAAATAAAACAACTACATCCAAACAAAAGTTACCAGTTAACTATACTTTTTCATTTTATGTTAACCACTCTCTCTCTCCCTCTCTTCTTTTCCTGATTAGTAAAACAATGTGTCCTTAAAATAATAGCTGAATATGAATAACTGGTTTTCTATCAAATGGTGATAAGCCCAGAGCCTATTAACACATCTATTTTCTAGGATCTCTTTGGAAGGTTTCTTAGTCTGATATGCAATTATTTCCATTGTATTAGATCTTACTGGGTCAATTGCCTCCTGTGTACCCCTGTGCCCTAGAAGAATGCCTCATCTGTAGGGTTTTCCTAGGTTAGAGTTTTCCAACTTCACTCCCTTTGATTTTCCCTGTTTTATTTTGTTTAAAGTACTTAAATAGCTATTGAGACAGAAAATAAGATAGCTCTCCAGCCTGATGGTTAGGACACCAGTGGGACACCATTTGCAGTCCCAGCTCCAGTGAATTATTCAATATTTATACATAGTGGAGCAGTGTAAACAGGAGGGATTGAAACTACCCTGTTCTAGAATAATGTGGTGATTATACTGTTTTCCTAAGAGCTGGTATTTGGTGTCATAGAAAATCTCCTTGGGCAGAACATGCATATTCCATATCCTGTGTGCATGCTGACTACTGTTAGGATGGAGATTTTATTTTATTTTTATTTGTATTTATTTTTTTATTTTGGAGAACCACAGGGCAAATTTAGTTTAAGTTTATGAATAGTTTCTGAACCATCCAAACCACATATTTTGGTAAATTTACTATTTGCAAAATGGAGATATCTTTGCCCAGTTCTGGTATCATAGATCATTTACAAATCACAAAAATTAAAAAGTATTTCCATAGAAGTTAATTTTCCATAATGTGACTCCCTAATGAATAGAGTATTGAAGCTATATCAGTTTCCTGAAGTTGTATTTTTTTTTTTAGTAATGTAATTCTTGGAACCTCTTTCCCCAGCTGATTAGTTTTCAGAAAAAAACAACCATGCAAAAATTATCCATAATGTAAAATCAGTGATTAAAATCTCATTCTCTACACAGTTTGAAGTAAAAAAAAATAAACCACAATACTATTGCAGCTGCTTCTGCCTGAGAATGGGTGAGCAAATTGCTCCTCTCAGTTGCCTAGCATTTGGTTACAAGTGGGTCAAATCAAACCCTTCAAAATCAGGATTGGATCCAAAATCAATACATCCTCTACAGCTCCTCTAGTTTTCTATACATACATCCAAAAAGATAGATCAACAGTTCAGTCTCTGACTTTCAAGACTGTTGCTAACCAGCAGAAAATCTAATACAACAACTGTTGATTGAGCAATTACTTCATATAAACCTCTACCTTCTACACCATTTTGGCATCATGTCACTTTTAGATCATCCCAGGGCAGTTCATAGTTTAGCAGAGGTTGTCAACTAAGGGTATAAGCATCCCTGGGGATACTTTGGAAGGCCCTAGGATATACACGCAGATGGGTGGGGATGGAGCACTGCCTCCCACCACCCTGCGCCACCACCTCCCAGAATCAGGGCTGGCACAGAATAAGAAAAGCGATGCTCCTCTGTAGGCCATACAGGCACTGCCCAGCTGACTGGACGTGGGAAGGAAGCTCGCACACAGTGGCCACCACTGCCACCCACCACACTGCACTGCTGCCTCTCCATGTCCAGATGCACGTCATCCTCCCTGCCCCCCAGCTCTGCATCTTACCACTGGGGGTACACTTATGAAAAAAAGGTTGAACACCCCTGTAGTATAGGATAGCAGGTTGTAGAACTAGCATGTTAATACTGCATACAATTTATTGACTTAGCCAAGTGACTACTGTTTCTTGAATGGCGTCTTCAGGCCCATTCAAGCCTCACCTCTGCATGGTCCTTATATTCTGCACTTTTCACCTTTGGAATGAAATCTCATCATCTTATTCTCTACCTGAAACAGTACAAAAGGACACTGGGATTTCTCCCTGTTTTTTTTTTTAATTTTTATTTTTGGAAGGTCTGTGGGGAAAGTAGTTGAGAATTTTGCAAAAAAAAGAATAAAAAACCTCAACTTTCATTATTATTAAATAATTTGTGAAAATCTGTCATAATTGCTAAAAGATGCAAATCTGAAATTTGGTACGTAAATGTTGTAACCACTGAGGATAAGTGCTTTTAAGTGCTGTGGTGGAAATAAGTTTTGACTAAATATGACAGATTAGGAATAACAGATATATGATTATATAGAAGATCTGTATCTCTCAAAGCAATTTCCAAATGTCATTATTCCCATTTGACAGATGGATGACTGAAACCTAGAGAGTGAAGGGCATTTTCCAAGGTCAGACAGAATATTAGTGGCAGATCCATGAATGAAGGGAAGTGATTCTTCCTTTCTGTACAGAACTGATGAGACATCATTTGAAGTACTCTGTCCAGTTTTGGGTCCCACACTTCAAGAGGGATGTGGACAATTTGGAAAGAGTCTAGTGCAAGACAACAAAAGTGATTAGGGATTTCAGCGTCAAGAGTTATGAGGAAAGCTGAAAAAATTAGGGTTATTTAACCTGGAGAAAAGAAGACTGGAAGACTGGAGGGAGATTTGATAACAGTCTTCAAACACCTGAAGGGTGATTTTAGAGAGGATAGAGATGGTCTTTTCTCTCTTGCTGTAGGGGATAGGACTAGCAGCAATGTCCTGAAGTAGCAGCAGGGAAATTTTAGACTGGAGATTAGGAGGAACTTGCTGACTATAAGAGTAGTCAGGCATTGGAACAGGCTACCTCGAGAAGTTGTGTAATCTCTATGCTTGGAAACTTTCAAGAGCAGGTTAGAAAGACACTTGGCTGGGATGGTTTAGTCAAGGATGATCCTGCCTTGAGCAGGGGCTGACCTAGATGATCTTGTGAGGTCCCTTCCAGCCATACTTTCCTATGATCCTATAATGGAAGCCAAGTCTCTCAAGTAATACTAGGCTACATAACCATTTTATTTGTATGCATAATATGGATTTCACGGTTTTTTTCTTGAGCAGGCCACAAAAAACATCTCCTTAAAGTCAAGGATTCTCATTGACTTTGATGGATTATTGGTTATAAAGGGAGTAGGTAAGAAATCCCATCCTGAACACATATGTTTAAGGTAAGTGTGTAGTGATCAAGGCAAGCACCTAAGAGGACTTCTATTATTTACTGTGTAGCCTACAAGATAAAAGTTGTGCTGTTACGATCATTTGCAGAAAAAAGGAATTTTTCTGTCATCTTCCCAAGGCATGTTATCCTTACAGTTGAACGCAAAGAGATGTGATAACAAATGAAGTTTCAGTAAAAATCTTTTTGACCTGTTATAGTCCATAAAGCTTTTTTCTTTAAGATGATGTCTGCACTGTTTCAGGGTTACATCCAGGACCACAGCTGAGAAGCACATGCTGTCCACTTGTCCCTGCCCAGCATACATCAAATCTCATTAATGATCCTTTCTGGTGGCTTAAAGCAGCCTTGATTACACACTCAAGACAGAAAGACTGACAGTGGTGCTGAGTCACACACGAGGGAACTTTATAAAGGCAGCTACAATACCTGTTTCTAGGATTTGATTCACATGGATGAGAGAAACCCAGGCAACAACACCAAAATAATTGTAAAGGCTGCAGCATGATGTTCTCAAATTAGAAAAGTACAAAATTCAGGTTGTTCTCATCCTCCCTCTTCTGTGACTGTATTATAACACAGATATTTATTATGGAGCACATAGGTGCTAAGAAACTTTGATGACAGGAACCCATATCTTAGGATCCCTAAAATACAGTGCCTAAGATAACACTTAATAACATATAAACTTAATAACAGACTTGTATTCTACAATCACATTCCTGTCGCAAAGTTTTATCTGGAATCTATTAACAGTATTTTATGCAAAGCATACAGTGAACCAAAGCTTTTAATTGGTTTGAGCCAATATATAGGGAAGTGTAAAGCTCAGAGAGCTTCACTTAGCATTAAAGACATACCCCATTTTCTGCTTGCCAAAAAGCATGGATTTCAGAGAGCTTATGTAAATCAGCAGTAATAACAGTCTAGCAGTTGCTTCTCCATGCAAAACTATTCTATACAGACATGGCCAACACAAAATAGCAATGTAAAGGGAGAAAAATGGCAGAGGTGGGGGGATTAAGATAGAGAAACTTGCCTTGCTTCATTTTTTACCATATATTAAAGGAGTCTGTTGTACTCTGGCTAAAGCCACACACCCTGTGGAGAGTGTAATCATTTAAAAGGATGGGGGAGTGGAACTGAAATTCAGAGATTGGGTTTTTACAAGCAAATGTTCTATTTCTGACCTCCAGGGCCTGGAGACTAACATTTTAATCACAAACTCTTCCAAGATAGTCATACTGTTGCAACAAGACCTTTTCTGTTTTCTGTTTATTTTTTTGAAAATAAAAGCACTGGGATTATAATGAACTTACTGTTGTGGAATCTGTGGACATAGAACAGTGCGAGTGAAAACAGTGACTTAAATTGCTAAGAACCAATGTCTGCCCTGGCATCTGCATGAACAGCTTCCATTGTTAAGTTTTGTGCCAGAGCTAAAAGTAGAATTTGGCTCTTTGTTTGGTAAAGGATACCCATAAATAGTCAAAAGGAATAAAGCCATATTGAGATACCAGGAATTTCAGGCATGATTTGATGCTCTTGAGCCTAAATGATTCTGGTGATTTTTTTTTTTTTTACCAAGTATCATTTCAGCTCTATGTGTTGTCAGGAAGTAGACTTAATTAGTTAAGCAGAGGTGCAGCCTGATCCAGAAGAGGGAGTTGACCCCAGAGGCAGAAATTCCTGACTTGGATATCCAACATAAACAGCAAGCACTTACCTACTTGATCTCCTCCAAACACTTTGGATATGTCTAGACCACATTGACAGGGTTCTCAAGAAGGGATGCTCTCAACTCCATCCCCCTTGTACTTGCCAAACCAAAAAATGAGATGGTGAGACAGCTGCAGAGATGCTCCCACAGCCTCAGGCAAGCATACTGGAGATAAAGGTCCCAGTAGCAGTTGTAAGGCATGTCCCCAGAGTACCTCCCTTACTTCATTTCCAGGTTCAGTGCATGTAAGCAGGAGCAGATAGAGTAGACATCCTTGGTAGTATCCTTCCCCAGAAACACTAGTGACATGCTGTAAATATATCCCTGAAACAGGGATGCTCTTTTTGTTATGTAATTAGCCTAGCACAGTATAACCATCATCTCTGAGTACAGCCTATATGTGCTACCACAAAACTTTAATTGAACTTATCAGAAAGATATGAGCAATCAGAAAAATGTCAGTCCCATAATCCTGTGAATCTAGAAATATATTCCAAATAACCTCTGAATCTGATATCTTTTATTAAATAACACTTGATTTTAATAATTATTCTTCAGACTTGAAAAGATAGTAAATCTTGCCAAGTAAAGTAAAATGATAGCCTGAATATTCATTTACCCTTCTGGCACCCAACTGGAAGCTTTCCAGTCATGTAAGTGTCCTTTTTTGGCATTTACGCGTAAGTTGCAAATCTATTACACACACATATGCTCATATACTATACAGGCATAGTAGGCTACACACTGGTTGAGGAGCTGTGCAGGCTTGTGGGCATATATACTGATGAAAGTCCTAGAAAATTAAGGATAGGGAAGGCCCTCTCACATTCTAATCCCAACTGTACCTTGCATTTTACACTGATTGGATTAAATGGATAGAGAGCAGTGGAGTAGTTTCTGTCACGCTGGAAGCAAGCATGCAGTGACCATGATAGAGCACATTCTGGAAGATGGGATCCCATCCCTTCCAGAGAAGCATACATTTCACTAATTGCATCTACACAAGATGCTACTGCACGGTAGAGTTGTGGGACACTAACCATGATGCAGCACTAATGCACAATAGTAGCAAGCTACCGTGAATTAATTTGACTAAATATGACAGATTGCAAATAATCGATATACGATTATATAGATGATCTGTATATCTCAAAGTGATTATATAGATGATCACGAGCTACTGTGCAGTAGCTTGTTACTTCTGCACATCATGGTTAGTGCCCCACAATGCTACTATGCAATACCATCAGAAAAAAAAACCTGCAGGGACACTACTATGCAATACAATTACACAGTCATTTAGTGCTTGATTATGCAAGTACTAAATGACTGCACAGTAATAACTGCACAGTCTGCCACTTGTGTGAATGTGGTCACTGAGATGCACACCACTAGCCTGTTGTTTTCCTCTTGGTCCCACCTATCTCCCATTCTTGGTTGCTGATTGTGCCAGCTTCAAAAGGAGGGCTGGAAAAAGGACAATAGAGTTCTGACATTAGGTCTCCCTCCCTTTCCTAATGCCAGAGCCAGGTGATTATTGCAGGGAGAAAAACTGGAGGCAAACATATATTTTTCCTTTATTATTTTAATCTGTTTGTCAAGTGGAAGTACCATCTTTCTCTTCCTATAACTCTGAGGTCACTGGTTAGCTGTTTTCCTGGTAAAACATTACAACTCTACTCCTTAATATGCATGTGGAATTTGAGATTACATGGTAAAAAACATCCCTGATCAGGAATATAATTTTTTTGCTAGAGATCCTGAGTGGCATACAGAAAATAATAATATCATTCACTTTCAGCTATGTGTGCTGGGAAGCAATAGTTTTCATTTTCAAATCTGCTTTTTATTACATTGCAAAAGCAAGAAGTGATTTGAAAAGGGGTTTAGCACTTGGAATGTCTCCAGACAGAATCCTTTAAAAAAATAATTGGAGAAAACAGCTTTTTCTAAATCAAAGCATTAAAGTACTAGGGCAGTAATCTTCACACCTTCACTCTCAGCCAGCTAAGGTCCCCAGCACAACACCCAGTACATTTAGGACAGAATAGACTGCTACAGAGGAAAAGATAGATGTAATCTGGGATTATTTTTTTTCTGGTAAATGAACTTCTCTATAGCTGCACTGCTATGATCAAACATTTTAGATGTCAAAAACATAGGCGGGGTAGCACCCACCTGTGTGGGACACAAGTAAATGAGAGTTTTAAATGAAAGAGTTGAATTTATACTGCCCTGGAAAACTTTGGTTTTTAAATGGAATCTTGGAATAAAATTGCTGAGGCATGTGAGCTTTCCTCAGCTGTCCTGTTAATAATAACTCCTAACCACGGGTGGCAGGGAAACTTTTCCATTCTGTACAGCCAGAGACAGCTTAAATTAATAAAAGGGAGCAGGCCAGTGGTATAATCTGATTTGCAATAAAGCAGTCTCTGGTCTGGAAACATCTACATTCAATGCAAATTAAAATGTGGATATTATTTAAAAACTTTTTCTGTCTTCCTATATTCCTGTGGTGATCAGGGTTTCACATTTCAGAGCACTGTTGTCAGAAGGATTTTCCCTTTTTAAAAAAGCTTGCCTTTAGATTGTTTGGAAGTTAAGAAAACTAATACTATATACACATGTGACTTAATGCCTCAGAATGAGGAAGGAAAAAAATAGGCTCATTTTAATGATCCAGAATTAAATCACATGCATTACGTTTGGCAGAAGGGTCTTTAACTGTCTCAAAAGTAGGCAGAGAAATTTTAATGGCAACACTTCATCCTAACTAATTGAATCATTTAAAGTGTGTACAAGTATTATTAATTAATCAGCAATTCAGGCTATAGAACATGGCTGGGTTATTTTTTAGTTGTTTCCTTCATTTGGTCAGCAGCAGTGATAGTAAATGCTGAAGATCCAAACAAGAAAGTTTTATAGTACGAAAGGTCTTCTCTAAAGAGAAAATCTCTTTATCTACTTGTAGGATTTTGTAATATAAAACTCCTGCCACTCCTCCCCATTTTTCTTCTGTTATATGTACCAGAAAATAACTAAGAACAGTTTTCAAAGTATGGTTTCAAGATGCCACATTGCACTTTGGAAAGTATAGAGGAAAAAAAAACAACATATGGATTCATTTTTGCTTTCCATGAGGTTTTAATTAGTGATGGGGGATTTTAAAGGTGCAGACTAGGTAGGTCCACATCAAGTGTGGAATTTTTGGCATTTTCCAATTCCTCTATGCATTCTCCTATATACACCTAAACTTTCTCTTTTCTCATTCAGTCTTTACTAGATACTTTAATACCCTCCTTCCTTTTATCTGCATATACCTTCAAAGGTTTTCTTTCCTTATAACTTCTCCTTACCTCAGGAGAGGTATCATTATCATTATAGAACTAGATGACTTTTGCAACTATGATGAATGTGCCCAAAAAATTCGGATTTTGTATGATGCAACACTATACATAATCAAATGTGTTATACTCACCAGAGCATGACATTTACTTTATTTACTGAACTATAACAGGAGGTTTTCTTCTTCCTAACAGGAAACAAGGGAACATAGAATCATAGAAAATTAGGGTTGGAAGGGACCTCAGGAGTTCATCTAGTCCAACCACCTGCTCAAAGCAGAACTATCCAAAACTAGATCCCATCCAAGGCTTTGTCTAGCCAGGTCTTAAAAACGTCCAAGGATGAAGAATCCACAGGGTCTCTGGGTAGCCTCTTCCAGTACTTTAGTACCCTCCTAGTGAGAAAGTTTTTCCTAATATCCAACCTAAACCTCCCTTGCTGCAACTTGAGATCATTGCTCCTTGTTCTCAGTGGTGGCAGATGACAAAACAGCCCAGCTCCATCCTCTTTGGGACCACACTTCAGGTAGTTGACAGCTGCTATTAAATTCTCCCTGAGTCTTCTTTTATCCAGATTAAATGAGGCCAGTTTCCTCAGTCTCTTCTCTCCTCATAAATCATGTGCCTCAGGCCCCTAACCATTTTTGTTGCCTTCTGCTAAACTCTCTTCAATTTGTCTACATCCTTTTTGTAGAGGCAGGGTTTAAAACTGGACACAGTACTCCAGATGTGTCCTTACACACACATCAGTGCAGAATAGAAAGGAAGAATTATTTCCCTTGAATATCTGGCAATGTTCCTACTAATGCAGCCCAGTATACTGTTAGCCTTCTACCTAAATGTCCGCTGTAGACCCCAGGTCCTTTTCTGCAGAGCTGCTTTTCGGCCAGTCACCAGCCTATAGCAGCACATGGGACTGTTCCATCCTGAGTGCAGAACTTTACACTTGTCCTTATTGAACCTTATCAGATTTATTTTGGTCGAATCCTCAAATTTGTTGAGGGCTCTCTGAAACCTCATTAAATAAACTGTCTATCATTAAACTGCTTCCAAAAGCAGCATGTGCTCAATAATAGAAACCAACTATAAAGTTGATTAAATACAGCCAACACAGAGCATGACTATAAAGCACATGTCCATATTTGGTAAACATACTGATAGGAACCTACCACAAGGATAGGTTTGTGCAGCACATCTGAATAAAATATATAGTAGTGTCCATTGTACTTAGTCTCACTCAGTGCCCACTCTTTTTCAAGTCATGGTGAGCCACTATATTATATTTTGACTTCTTCTTTACTCCCACGGCTGAGCTGTACCTTCATTTCTCATTTTCAATTATTCCTGTTTCTTCACTAGAATTAAATGTCTAGCAAACATCACCAAATGGGGTCCCAAACAGTTCACTGAGGATCTCTCTGTTGCTTCTTCTTTCAGAGTGTTATTGTAATTGCAAAAAGTGCATGTAATTAGTGTGGCTGCACCCTCCATGACCTGGACCTAGACCAGGTTGACTTGTGCCTCATCTGAATATACATTTTTAAGGACTCATGACAAGGACACCTGGTTTTAGTAATGAGTGGGGGGCTAATTAGCACATAGAACCTTTGGGGGGGTATCTTGAGAACACACATAAACACACACTTAGCAATGTTGAGCAATGGGGTCACTATGGTTTGAAACACTGTTGCCTGTGCTAGGTTAAATATAAGTAGGTACAATGATCTGCTTAAAAGTGTGTTTATGATGTAGCTGTACAAAACCTTGCAGCAGTTTCAAAAATAGTAAAAAGCATCAGTTCTGGATAAACTAAGTCTATGAGTACTTATAGTAATTTCCCTATGTAGAAAGTACTACTGGCATGTTTCTTTCAAAGTCAGTGGGAGCATCACCATGAGTGCTTCACTGCAGAGTTGACTAATTGGTTCAGCAATAAAGCATCATAATCTACACATGCAGCTCTATTAGGCTAGACAAAACTAATTAAATCCGTGGTAGGACAATATTGCCCAACACAAGTACTATCCTACACCAGGGTTACTTACTTTGCTGCAATGCACATGCAGATGGTGATCAGGGCTGGCTGGGGCACAAGGGTGCCCATTAGCCTACCACTTAGTCCCACATTGTAGCACCCTTGTGCCCTCCATATCACATTGAGCCAGATTGGAGCAGGCTTGGGCCAGCAGGCTGACCCTCCAGACCCTGTATCAGCTGGGGCTTCACTGCCCCAGCTCAACATGCTGCGATCCTGGGAGCACATGTAAACATTGTGTCCAGGAGCAATAAACTTTGGCAATAAACTGTGCTGGAGTTTATTCAGCCACACTAATTGCACATGTAGATGTACCCAGTGTTTTCAGGTTTGCCCCTCACTGCCATGTACTCAGGGAGAGCAGGGTCTGATAGAAAGAAGAGTGGAGGGAGGAGGAAAAGAGGAGGTAGAAGAAAGAATCTGGGGGGGCAGTGGACAAGGGGACTACCTGACTCCCTCCAGACTTATTTACCCTGCTGCAGCAGTGGGAGGGGAACGAATTCAAGACAAACTTCCAAATAATTAGATTTTATACCCAAAAAATTCTAACAAATTTATAATTTTCCCATATCTAGAATTTAATTATTCATCTTATATTCAGAATCATCTTATATTTGAGTAAATATAGTATATACAGCAGGGGGCATTATCACAGGTATCATCTGCCAAGCAAAGAGACAACTAATTATTATATATAAAGCACGAGGAGCAGAGACTGCTCTGTAGCATGGTCAGTCTTTGTTAAAATGTGATTTATTACAACTAATTCCTTTAGAGTGAAATTTGATTTGATTTGCACATGAACAAATGTAGTAAGTTTGTTTTCAGACTCATCTCCTACTACAGATGTTGAGGTATGAATTCTATTCTAAAAAGGAAGACCAGTTTTCAGAAGCTAGTAAAAGATGTTTATGAAAGTCAGCTGATATTTAGGAAAAAAGTTTGAAATAGGGTGTGTTTTTTTCTAGCCATACCTACTTAACCATCTTTATTATGAACCATAGGGCATGTCTGGTACAGTGGGAAGCCTGCAGCCTGGTAACAAATATATTGAGCCTAAGGATAATTTTCTGGATTTCATCAACTTCTTTTCCTTTGCTAAGGAGAATTCTTGTTGGCTTTTTTCACTTGGATCCTTTTTTCTAGAATGCACTTATTTGCTCCATTTATTATTTGTATTTGCAAGATAACAATTATTTTGACATATTTACATGACATATCTTGGAAGAGATCATTAGAATATTGTAGTATTCAATTTGTGACACAATAGAATAGGGCTCTCATGCTTTCTATTAGAAAACATTATTTCATAGATGGAGAGGATATAACTGGATGACCATTTTCTTTGCACAGTATTTTAACCTACAAGTCATCAGGTTGGAAAAGTATGCCACTGAAAACTGTTCTTACAAAAACCCACGACCATTGCGGATTAAGACTGAAATGAAGAGAAGTCAGGTTTTGTAAGAAGCATTTTGGTACACTCGATTCTTTATAAAATGGAAGTTTGCAGGCCATTTCATTTCTGCTGTGCCTGTCAAGGTTTGGAGATAGAAATAAGTGGACATAATTACTTCATTAAAAATATTTATTTTTTAAGTGTAAAGAAGGCATGCTCATATTTTGCAGGTGTATTTAAGGAAAAGACAATAGCTGCTAGCAATGAGCCATTAATATGCTACTGATACCTCATGGAAAACTTTGAAACAAATATTAGATTTCAATGCCATTCTGCTTCTCAAGCAGAGGAAAAATATTATTTTTTCCTCTACCAATATTTATAGCTAAGGACATTTTCATGATGGGAATCCTGATATTATAAAAAATTCACCTTTCTGTATTCTGCATTACGCAACGAGAACGTTTCAGTCACTATCTCATGGCTAGCTGTGTTAAATTCTTTTGTCAAACCTATGGTATAGTGTAATGTGGTCTTCCCCAGGGGTGGCCATGAAGTCCCCAGAATCCCCTTAGCTCTTGTCACCTGTGCTTGCTTTGGGGCTATCTCCCCTTCAACTTTCCTGCTGCACCTTGCTGTACTTATCTTTTTTGATAAGGGAAGGTGCCCCAGGGCTCCCCAACTCAGATTGCATGCTCATGAGTACAAAATTCCCTACTCATTACTTAAAAGCTAACTATGTGGCTTTGTCATCTCCCCTTTTAGCCATGCCCAGGCCTCACAGAAGTTCTCACCTCTTGCAGGCTACAGGCTCCTTGGCCCTGCTTGTTTTCTCCCCTCCTGGGCTATAGACCCCTTCCCCCACCTGTGGCCCAGCTCCTTGGACTTGGACCCTCTCCCACAGGCCCTGGCTCTTCTTCCAAGACACTTGCAGCCTCCCGAGCTATGGGTCCCTGAGTCCAGGTCTCACCCCTCTTGGGCTACAAGCCCCAGATTCTGGGTCTCGCCCCTCCTAGGCTATGAGTCCCTTACCCTGGCTGTGGCCCGGCTCTTCAGCCTTGGCCCCTCTGCTAGTTGAGATCTTGACCACCCCTACTGTCTCAATTCCTAAACCACCGGTCTTGCTTACCTAAGCTCAGTATCAGTGAGCAGTGAGCAGCCTTTCTGCAGCTCAGGAGCTCTTCCCTCCATGGCTCTCAGGGAGAGACTGTCTGCTCAGCTCAAGTCCTGGACTTACATCCTGTTGGCCCAGCCCCTTTTCAGTGATGTAGCTCCTATCTGTCTCCTGCCACACCTGCAGGCTGCTTCTCACACAGCCTGCTTTCTCTTAAAGTATCAGCCTTTAAGAGATATAACATACATATAGCAACATAAATACGTATGCTCACCCCTTGTCCATAGCTAAATGGATTTTCATAGTTTCTTAGTTTCATAGTTGGTAGGGTCATAAGGGACCTGAGCAGATCTCCAAGTCCAACCCCCTGCCATGGGCAGGTAAGAATACTGGGGTCAAACGATCCCGACTAGGTGATTATCTAGCATCCTTTTGAAGACCCCCAGGGTAGGAGACTGCACCACTTCCATTGGAAGTTGGTTCCAGTTCCTAGCCTCCCTGACTGTGATGTAGTGCTTCCTGATGTCTAGCCTGAACTTACTCTCAGTCAACTTGTGGCTTTTATTCCAATTACTCCTGGTGGTGCTCAGGGGAACAGGGACTTTCCCATTCCCCAGTGATCACCCTTGGTAAGTTTATAGATGGCCACCAGATCCCCTCTCAGCCTTCTCTTGTAGATGCTGAACAGGTTCAGGTCCCTTAGCCTTTTCATGGGGCCTGCCCTGCTGCCCCCTGACCATGCAAGTGTTCCTCCTTTGGACTCTTTCAATGCTGGCCACATCCCTTCCGAAGTACAGCACCCAGAACTGACCAACTACAGCCTGACCAATGTCTCATAGAGGGTGAGGATCACCTCCATGGACCTGCTCGTGATGCATCTATGGATGCATGACAAGGTGTGGTTAGCCTTACTGACTGCGTCCTCACATTGGCAGCCCATGCTCACCTTGGAATCAATAATGACTCCAAGATCCTTTTCTGCCTCTGTGCTAATGAGAAGGGAATTCCCCAGCCTGTAAGTATGCTGCTGGTTCTTCCTCCCTAGGTACAGTACCCTGCACGTGTAAGTATTGAATTCCATCCTATTCTCATGCACCCACCCCTGTAACTTGTCCAGATCTCCTTCTAGCCTTTCCCTCCCTTCTATCATGCCCACTTCTCCCCACATCTTAGTGTCATCTGCAAATTTGAACAGGGTGCTTTTCACCCCCTCGTCCAAGTCGCTAATGAAGCTGTTGAACAGTGCGGGCCCGGGGACTAAGCCCTGGGGGACCCCAATGCCCACATCCCTCCAGGCTGAAAATGACCTGTCCACCACCACTCTGTGGGTGCAGCTCTCCAGCCAATCTGTGACTCATCTGTGTAGGCATTGATGCTACACTCGCCTAATTTTTTAATGAGAATGGGGTGAGAAACAGTGTCAAAGGCCTTCCTAAAGTCTGGAAAGACTACGTCCACTGCAACACCTGTGTCTAAGGATTTTGTGACCTGGTCATAGAAGGCCACCACGTTGGTCTGACAAGATCTGCCCCTAATGAACCTATGTTGGTTGCCCCTAAGCATAATCTCCCCTGCTGGTCCCTCGCAGACGTGCTCCTGGATAATTTTCTCAAAGAGCTTCCCCAGGACCGAGGTAGGACTAACGGGCTTATAGTTTCCTGGGTCCTCCTTCCACCTTTTTTTGAAAATGGGGATCACATTGGCCCTTTTACAGTCCTCTGGCACCTGACCAGAGCACCATGAGTGCTTGTAAAGCCATGCCGTGGGTCTCATAATGAGCTCTGCCATTTCCCTCAGCACCCTGGGATCTGGACCTGCTGATTTGAAAATGTTCAGCACCACCAGAAGTTCCCTAACTAGGTCCTCTCTGACCCTACGCCTGTCTGTGCCTCTTCTGAGTCCATCCAGAATCACAGTGGGGGGCGGGAGGGGATGTCCCGGTCCCTGCTCAGAAAACTGGAGGCAAAGAATTTGTTAAAGAGGTCAGCTTTATCGTCTGGTGCAACCACCAGATTGCCAAGCATGTCCTGCAGGTGTCCCACATTACCCAGTGCCTTCTTTTTACTCCCTATATATTTAAAAAAAGACTTCTTGTTATCTTTGATCCCAGTCGCTAGTCCTAGTTCTGTCTCCACCTTAGCCTTCCTAACTGCCCCCCTACAGTCTTGAGCAATGGAGGTATAATCCTCCTTGGTGATGGCCCCTTCATTCACCCAGTTCATTCACCCAGGCAGCTAGCAATGTCTTAGTACCAGGACTTGACTCAAAAACTGTTTGAGGTTTCTAGGATGTTAGAAAAAAGTTGATGTGATGTCACTAAAATTTGTTGTCCTGTTCTCTCATAGCTGACAGAGGAATTGTGGAGCAGTCCCTTGCCTTTCCAGTCACTGGACAAATAAAGCAATTCTGTAGCGACTGGGAAGGCTGGAGGATGCTGTTTTCCAAATAGTAGCCCATAGTATTAAAAATATTCTGACTTGTCATGATCTTTCTGAGTCCTTTAGAACAGAAAAAAATACTCTATTTTTTTCATAGTAAAAAATGAACAAAAATGGAGGGGGGTATTTTATGAGAGGTGCCTGAAATATAACAAAGGGTTCCTCAAATTTAATGAGGGGTGCCTCAAGTGGAAAAAGTTTAAGAACCACTGGTGTGGAGACTTCACAAACCATTAAGTCAAGATTCCTGTTGGAAAAACAGCCCTTTTTATGAAGACATGATGGCCCTTGTAAGTTCTCTGAGAAATCTTTACCTCAGCCTATCCATTATATGATGCTCAGTCACACAAGGTGAAAGAGAATAATTTGAGGAGTTCAGTATACAGAATGTCAAGAGTCATTTTAAGAGACTCCGGGCACCCCTCCCCACCTCCCACCCCTTTTATTTTTTTGATTGAAATCATACTGTTGGAGTTGAGTGAAAACAACATCATCACTGGCACAGAGGACTGGAGCAGATGATACTGCCTCCAAGCTACCTAAGTTCAATGCAGTGTACTACATATATATATATATATATATATATATATATATATATGCAACAGTGAAGAAACTGTTTTTTAAAGATGATTTGATGTTTCTTCAAATGCCCCGCTGATGTAACATGCTGAAGTGACAACCTTCTAGAATGAAGTGCTTTGTGTTATCCAGTGTACAGAGATGGGCTATTCAAGCATCTCTCTGCTATTCACTCCAGTTGCCTGCACATGGGTTGTCAGTGATCAGTGTGTATGTCATCTCACTTCAGTCTCTGGCAGCAATTTTCAAGAGGGACACCAATCACTATGTATTTGTGGATTTATCTGTTTGTTTCCATCATGTGGGCAGTAATCTACTACATGCTGGCTTGAGATCATCAACTCTTTCATCTAGAGAGCAGCCATCTGCCTGAGCAGTAATTGACAGCAGTGTTTTTCCACCATGAGCAAGTTGGACTGGACCTGAAGCACTAGAGTTGTGAAGTGTTTTATCTCATAACCTGACCTACCAATATCCCAAGAAATCACAGTGGTGCATAAGAGCAGAAGATTTCTCTGGCGCTTTGTGAAAATGTGTTTTATGAGCTAGCAAAATGCCTCCAAATAATCTGTTTAATAAATTAGTTGATCAAAAATGACAAAAACCATATTTGATTAATACTATTTGGCCAGCTCTAATAATCCTCTTTAAGCCTTTTTTAAGGCCCAGGTCTCAATCTGCCAGCACTTTTAAATCTTGTACTCTAGTAGGTCATTAAATATTTAAAAAATGGAACTGCACAGCTGCTCCTCTGGTCATATGTGTCACTAGAGAGTTGCTCTTCATGTTCACGTGCCATGATGCCAAGCTCTTAGGGAAGTGATGTACTTGTACTGGGTCACATTCCTACAGAAAATATGGCTAAGCTCAGAAATAAGAAAAACAAACTTTCTGGAGCCTGTTCATAGAGTTGATTAGATTATGACAGAATGAACAGAGGGTCAGTGGCTTTTCTGTCAAAATTTCCTCTCCCTCAGTTTGGTAACTCAGGCTTGCCTGGAGTGCCAAAAGATATGGCCACCAGATTTAGAAGAGGGCTGTCACTATTCTCCATAGTCACTGGCTTCTTGGATCTCCGGCAGCTGACTTGGCTGTTCCATTTCTTCTAACTCCTATTAAAGGGCAATTCTTTAGCATTTATAGTGGCCCCACTCTTATCTCCTGGCTGGCCTGATCTACTACTGTACCTATTAGGAATCCCAACAGACCTACACAAGGACAGTCTACAAGCAATATGTTTACCCATTCCCATATTACTAACAATGCCAGAATTTCACCTGGTTAGAGATCCAGGACTTAGGATATCACATCTGTTCCTCTTGTTGCTTGCAAGAAGGAATATACATCATCACCACCATTGGAACCAGGGAGCCATCTCTACAGAGGAGAGCTGTCATCTGCAATAACCCCCACTGTCCCATTGTTTTTTCTCCCTCTGCAGCAATAGCAGATGTTCCTATTGTGTTGTTATTCTGAGGAAGGAGACCTGTTGGCTTCTCTGGACTCCTGGGCTCTGGTCCAGATGCAGCTGTGGAAAAAAAGGATACATATAACAATTACAGAATCTTCTTGTTCCCATTGCAGCTTTGCATCACCCTGGCATTGATTACCAATGCAGCAGTCACTCACTCTGTTTCTGGGCTTATTTGTATTTCTTCTCCAGTTCAAACCCTTTTGTTTTCATCACCCTTTCTCTGCTGTTCTTCATTTCCTCCCACATGGAATGATTTCAGACTCAGGAAAGATTTTGCTGAGGCTCTGTTGCTCATGTTAAGATGTTTTCTGCTAATCTTTCCTGGGTACAGTAAGTGTGGCACCTCCTAATTGCAGGAAGAGATGTGTTTTAGTTCAATCTTTCTATGTTATACATGAAATGCTGTAACAATGGCAAGTTGAAGGTTTGTCCTAATGGACTAGTGGGGTTGAGACACACCAGTTTCTATAGTCAACAGCACATAAGGAAATGTTGAGGCTAGTATCATTTGGATGCCTTTGATCTGAAAGCCAGAATAGCCAAGTGCTCCTTTTTTTCAAATGGCTCATCAGGCATGGTCTTAGGCATGAGTTCAAAGCAAGGATCAGCCTGCAACTCTGGCTTCATGTGAAATGTCTTAACCTGGTGCTGTCTAACTGGCAGCCCATGAGAGGTTAAATTGCAACTTCAGGGCTTCCACATGGTTGTTGTTCCCCACATCACTCAGACTGCAGAAGCAACCAGGTGCTCCAGGCTCCTGCTTTCCCTAAGTTCCTGTTCCCTGTCACATGGGGCCGTGTTAGGCAGTATAGCATGGAACAGCCTGCAGTCCTGTAGGACTCTGTAGCCCAGGGCTACCCCAGCACAATGTAGTCTGTAGCTGAGGAGTTTAAGGTGAGGTGGGGCACCTGGGCATGCAATGCAGCAGTTTGGGAGGGTTCACAGTGCGCCATGGGAACAGGTGGTGCAGCAGAGGGGCACTGGGGCATGCCTTGCAGTAGAGGGATACATACTTCAGTGGGAGGGCACAGTTGCAGTGCAGGGCTGCTGAGTGCATGGTGCAGTGGGGGATTCATAGATGCTAGGGTCAGAAGGAACCTCAACAGATCGAGTCTGATCCTCTGCCCTGGGAAGGAAAGAGTGCTGGGGTCAGATGACCCCAGCCAGATGCCTATCCAGCTTTCTGTTAAAGACCCCCAAGGTAGGGGAGAGCACCACCTCCCTGGGAAGCCCATTCCAAGTTTTGGCCACCCTTACCATGAAGAAGTTTTTCCTCATGTCTGGCCTAAATCTGCCCTCTGTCAGTTCGTGACTATTGCTCTTTGTTACCCCAAGAGGTGCCCTGGTGAACAGAGCAGCTCTGGTTCCTTGCTGTGCCTCCCTAATGAATTTGTAGGCGGCCACAAGATCATCTCTCAGCCTTCTCTTGTGGAGACTGACGAGGTCCAGGTCCCCTAGTTTCTCCTCATAGGGCTTGGCCTGTAAACCCTTAACCATATGAGTGGCCCTTCTCTGGACTCTCTTGAGGTCATCCACATCCTTCTTGAAGTGTAGCGCCCAGAACTGGATGCAGTACTCCAACTGCGGTCTGACCAATGCCACACAGAGGGCTGTGCAGTGTAATGGGGAATGTCAGGCATACAGTGCGGAGGGGGAATGCACAGTGTAGTGCAGGGCACTAGGCATGCAGTAGAGTATAGGAAGCAGGGCATGTAGAGTGGTCTAAAGGACTCATGGCTTCTGCTATTTGGTCTCCAGACACTTAAAAGTTGGACAGCCCTGCCTTACCTACTCTTCTGCTATACCCCACCCCAGCAAATATCTATTCTAGACCACTTACTATTGGTTAAACCAATGGTGCTCAATCTTTTGGCCCTACCAATCAAGTGAGTAGTACAGGATCGGTCCGCAGCCTGATCCAAGCAGCAACTTTCCATGCTTTAGATCACCACCTCCCCCTGGCCTGTGTGCTCTAATTGGCCCCACATACCCAATCTATAGACAGGGCCATGCTGTGTGACTCAGTGGGCACTCTGCAAGTCCAGCAGTTTGGCAGCAGAGGAGTGGTAATTAGCTGCCACTGCACCCCTGCAGCCACATTTTCAGACTTGTGGGGAGGTCTGCAGGCCAGATGACATGGATCTGTGAGCCAGATCAGTTGCGTCTACATTTTTATATCCTATATCTATAGCAGACTCATAACTTTTTTTTCCAGTGATAGAAAGCCAAATCCTACTTTCCAGATATGTGAACCAGCAGGTTAATACATGCAATTAAAAACAAAGACTGAGCAGCACATGATCCGGAGAGCAACCCTCCCATTTTTCAGCGCCAGTAGCTTAGGTAATGATACTTCCCACCAGAAGCAGGAGATCCAGATTCTAGCCCTGCCCTCTTCCCCTACTCAGAGGGGCTTTAACTATCAGGTGACAGTGACACCACTGACCAGACACCTTTGCAGACAACCTCTTAAAGCTGAGGTGCTTTACCTTGCATTTCCTATTTACTGGTTAAAACAAATGAAGAGCAATGGGAAAGAGTCCACTCACATTGAGAAAAAGGATCCAGGCCCCTTTCCCTCCCAGGGTAGCATCCATATTATGGAACCACATATACTCTATAGTTACTATCTTTCTCTTCACCCCACAGATTTCCCTCTCTTGTATTACCCAGAGTGCATTACCCAGGGCCATAGCTGCAAGAGTAAGGGTAAGAAGCACCTAGAATCTGAATACTCAGCCATTGTGTCCACAATATACAATAGGCAGCATCATCAAACTGTGCATCAGTGCCAAAAATAGCATTGACTCAGCTGGGTAACTGCTCTTTGGGCACAGAGGATTCTGTTTGTTGTCTTTAAGCCTGGGACATCTCTGACTGCTTTGGACTGCTCTCCTGCTGCAAAGGTGATTTAAAGTAGATATATCTGATCCCTCCAGCTTCTTCCTGCATAGGGGAGAGGAATCTTTGGCTGATACAGAGCTGTGACCATAGGCTGTTGTGGCCTTTGACCTATGGGTCATGAAAAGGCCTCCCCTTCATCATGACACTCTAGTGATTCCTCTCCCCAAAGAGACCCTTGAGTCTGTTGGTAGCTGATACAAAGGCACTCCAGGATAGATGAAGTAAAGTTACGGCTCCAGCTATGCCTATTTTTTCTGTTTTCTTTTGTTTGCTAATCCACAATGTATTTACTATGTCATATGTAGTGTAAATGTAGTGAAGCTGTAGAAACTTGAGACTTAAGTAAAGTATCTACTGTTTAACCTTTGCAGAAGGTTGAGGAAGCTACTGGACTGCAACATGTTGTTTGCATTCAGAATAGCAGGTCGCTGTCATAAAGATATATGCAGGGTATATAATCACGTACTGTGATGTGTAAGAGATAGTTTTCATGGTGTTATGGAGCAAGTAAAACAAATACATATGAAAACAAAATACTGTTTTGTTCAAGATGAATAAGTAAAAGGACCTCAGCCAGCTACCGTAGCACTGTATTATTGTATTACTATCTCACAAGTTCAGGATATGCATGAAAAATGTTTACAAACCTATGTAGCAAAACATAAACCATTTTAGCTTGAAAAAGGCTTCTCTCAATGTAGGGTTGGTCTGTTCACATCTGAACACAGTTTGATATGAAGCTTATTTATGAACACTTCCATTCAGGGGTTCCCTCAACAATTGCTGTCATCTGCATTTTCCTAGACATACTCTCATGATGGGTACAATTTTTGGCTGTTTCATTCTCCTTTGAAAATGCACAGCAAGTAAAACTTTCATTTGTCCATATTTGTATGGGTACAGAATTCATCTATGCCTTTGAAAAATGCAATCAAGAACATATACAATTTTCAATTGAGCTCTCCACCCACAGAAACCAAAACTTGCATGTCCCTTCAATTATGTTATATTTGTGGAAAAGTCTTGCATGCAAACTGCTTCACTGAAAATATAACTTGGAGGCATGTAAACCAAAGCCACAGTTATATTTTAAGTTATATTACAAAGAACAAAAACAAGAAGCTCTCAGCTGAACTCTACCATTGGGAAAATTGCAGATAAGAATATCAGTCTTTTAAGACAGCTAAAAGTCTGCACGAATATAGAGACAAATCAAAGGACAAGAAATGATAATGACTGTTTCCTGATTAGAAAAAAATGCCATTTTTCTGTCTACATATACATACTATCATTATCTTGCTGATAATTAAATAAAACCCAAGTATAATAGTGAAAATCCTAAGACAATGAACTTGGCCTTCATATAAAAATAGGGAATTCAGAACTATTACTTTTCTCAGTGAATAACAGGTAAAAACAGAATATATTTCTTAATGCTGTAATATATATGCAACATCTAATGCCTGCAAGAATTACTTTACATCAAGAGGAAGGTTCCAAACTGGTGTATGTGATCCAGATTTCCTTTCTCTTTATTCCTTGATGATTTCCATTGCTTCCTTCCTTCCTTGTTCCTCTACGCGTAAGATTCCTTAGGGAAGTGATTTGCAGCTTGAATAACCTATTTTAGATCTTTTTTTCTTTCAGCTTGTTTATATTTGTTATTTCTTCCATGCTTCCTACATCTTTGCTGAATAGTACTTGACAAAATCCTTCTATGGAGATCAATAATAAAAAGGCCTGAGCAGAAGGTGATTAGTTTGAATGCTGGATTCATTTCAGCAGATGGAGAACTTGCAAGAAGTATGTATGTTTCTGGCAGATTTGTAAAACATAATCTTGAATTTCATCTTATTACATGTTTAGAATGCATATACTGGTTACCTATTAAACATGACGCTTTCTTGCATATAAAATCTATGTGCAAAGGAGGCTAAGACCAGAAATTAAGAAACGTGGAGGAAAAAGAACAGGAGAGAGAAGACCCTTAGAAATGTATGTGGTTTGCATTTTATTGTGCCCATGGTTTAACCCATCTATTTGCAGTTCTGGAGAAAGAAAATATTTTCCTGACCACAGCTGAAGAGAGACCCTGACAGAGCTTTCCTGCTTGCCATCTCCCATGTCATCAGTGTTTTCTGGGAGAAGAATTTGAGGTGGTTTTCCACCTAAGTGGTTACAGCTGTTTCCACAGGATCAGTCAGATGGAGTTTCTGCCTCTGTTTATTTTGGCTCTGATTTTTGACTGGAGCCCGGCAGGATGACAGAGCTTTCTCTGGGTCTGGGGACTTTGGACAAACATTCCAGAGTTTCTGACTTCTTAACATTAATGCTTGATGAATTCTGCTCTTAATTTCTTCTGGAAAAAAGTCATGCCCACTGGGAATTATCCTTAGTCGTGCAACAGGCTTTCTTCTTCTATATTTTTAGGAGAGAAAAAAAGCAAGCATTTGCCAGCCTGTAAAAATGAGCATGAACATGCTTTAAAAACAACTGTAGACTTCAGTTTTCTAAAATTGCAGGCTTTGGTTCTCTGCTGTGAGGATTTTTTTTTTTTTTGTTGGTTTTATTTTTTTGGTAACAGGCCTGCTTGACAGGAAACATCCATTGTGACATTTATAAAGAAAAAAACTGTGAGAAAATTTGGAACATAGTCAAATAGTCAGTTTTCCCATATGCATGATAGTAGTGTCACACTTTCTCAAAGCAGCTATTTTGATAACTCTGAAAACATAATGGAGGTATCATTTATGAAAGTCACTCTCTAAGAAGATAGATCTGAGTGAAATTCAGATGTCAGTAAAAGCAAATGGGTTTTACAATAGACTTCAACTGGTGCAGGGATGAAAATCCCTGATGCCTAAATACTTGAAACATAGAAAAGTGGAAGTAATACAAACCAAAAAACAAGGCATATTTTTAATTGGAAAAAAAATGACTCATAGGTAAATTTGACAATTGTTTAAAAAACCCAGTGGATAAAATTATTTGCAAATAATGGTCAACTAGCATGCATTACAGCATAAGGCTGCTACTGATTTTTATGCCTGTTAGTCTTTAACAACCAATAAAAGATTTGCAAATGTACATCATCTCAGTGTAATTGTCAATAGCCTAATGAAGTCACTGACTATAAGCTTGGAAATACAGGGGCTGATCCTCAATGAAGGTTAATTATCATAGCTCCATTATCATAGCTTAAGGGAGATATGATAATTTACACCAGCTAAGGACCTGCCTTCAATAGCTATCACTGTGCTTTTGATTTTTATATATATATATATACACATATACATATGTGTGTGTATATATATATATATGTATATGTATATATATAGGTAGAACAATTTTTGTGTGTAAATAGAAAGATGACATAAATAGAAAGATGAAAGGTTTTTATAATTAATACTCAGTCATGCACAAAAGCAGCATAATACTCAGTGCCTCATTGAACTCTACACAGGAATTATATAGCTGCATCAGACACTCTTTGTAGGCTCATGTCAGGTACAGTGGGGACATGGCCCCACTCAGTGGGAGAAGCCAACACTAGAAATACCCTGACCTTGTAAACCCTGAGTTCAAATTGCAAAAATTTCTTGCATCTTCTCCCCAGTTTGTTTATCTAGTCAGCAGCCTAGCTGAAGTATGACCCTAATGAACTCTACTGAATTCGCTGTATTACATGAATGGCTATACTTAGGAATGGAACTGAAAACAAATGTGTTTATTTTTTCAGGCCCTAAAAAGCTAACTTAAAATCAGAGCACTTACTGTGCATCTCATGTTTACAAAAGGACACAAGGCTTTTCAAGATGGATCTTGTTGGCAGATATATGACTACAAGATCCTATTCGGTGCCAATTATCTTCATAGTTATATGTGTCGGTGTAAAAAGGAGTGACCCCGGCCAGATTGCTGTTATCACCGTTATTGATTTTGTGATTGTGTTTTGAAATTAGTAGATTAAGAGACATGACCACCTGGGGAGGCAGCAATGCAGTGGCAGAGTGACTGCCATCTCACTCTACACGTGAACAAAGCATGATCACCGGTATAGTCAGCACATGATCAGAGAAGGCTGTACCATCTACAGGACGCGTAGGGAGCATGACTGGCTGGCCCAGCGTACTTGGTTTCTAGAACCATCCCTCTGGGACCCTCTGGGATTGGTTGGGGATTTTATAAAAGGGGCAGCGGGCCTCAGGGCAGGGTCCCCGGACTCCAGTAAAGCTAGAGGACTGATCACCCTCTGCTGTGTCCAGTCTGACCCCTAGGCCCGACGGCACTTTCGTGAACCAGAGTCACAGTTGCGTTGTGCTTATTCGATTGCGTACCGAGTGCACGTTGTTTATGAGAAATTAGTGCACTGCATTGCTATTGTTGACGGTGCAGTGGTTGTAAATACCCTGTGCTTACTTCATGTGAATCCCTTCAAGTTATTTGTATATAGTTTTCCTGTATTACTCACCTTCATCTGTATCTACT
>JAGPOW010003642.1:87189221-87203394 GCA_030014935.1 Caiman crocodilus | reverse complement strand
CCCGGTGCTCTTTCCTGCCAAGGCGGGGGGTCGGACTAGATGACCTGCCCAGGTCCCTTCCGACTCTAGATACTATGATACTATGATACTATGATACCAAAAACATGGGAAATATGCATTTTAAGATTTCTTCACTTTTACAGGATTGAAATTAGGTCACAAACTTCCAAGGAGGGTACCCTCACCAAGAGTGATGGCTCAGTTTCAAAGGGAAGATTGTACTTTTCAAATTAAAGCCACATATTTAATAGCATTTGACTTGCATATGGACCACACTTCTACAAGACTGGATTTACTGAAACAATGATTCTTTATTTGAAAAGCACATATCCAACACATACAACCCCTGACTAATTTTTACAAATAATGGTCTGGAATAAAGAAAGAAAGTTTATTAAATGAAACCCAATCAAGTGAACTAACAAGAGGTTATTCACACAGTGAAAATGGTACTCTAGAAAACAGAGAACGGTAACCAGGATCTTTGTTGGAATAGGAAAATATTGCATACAATAATATACCCAGAAAAAAAACTTAGTTGGAATCACTTACTCCCAAACTAAACATTTGGGAAAAAATGCTCATCACAATTATTAAGAAGTTGTTAATAATGGTTTTCCTCATTTTCTAGCCAACCTTAGGACTAATCTATTTAAACCTAGAAAAGCACTTTCAGATGAAACTATCACCTAATAAATGGGTTTAGAATATCTAGCAGGAAAAAAGGAAGGAAGCAAGCCATCATCTTCTACACACATTTGGATCCTCAGTGAAGACAGATCCTCAGCTCCAAGAAGATGCTTGATCATAGGCTTAAAGAAAAATCAGATAAGGAGCCCCACTGTTTCAAAGGGTACTAGCCACATGAATAAAATTAATATATGCTTCAGTACCTTAATAAGCATCAATAATGAGCTATTGACACCCCCAGAAGTGATAATGGCAGGTCAGGGTAGAAAGATATTGATAGAAGTATATGAAAATGCTGGAATTGATTCTCTAACTTGAGTGTGAATGGAGAATTCAGTTTCAAGGACTGATACCTTTAAACAGCAATAAATGAATTACAACACTTTATATAAATACAAGGAATTATATACCCTATTTTTAATAATTAAAAAACTTTTAATGTTGCTTGGCAATCAGAATAGCTGTCTGGCATCAAATTAACACTGTAAAATTCCGCTACTTTTAACCAGTCCAAAAAATTACCTATTACAGAATTAACAACATAGTTACTGATGCACTGAAAAATCTATGCCACTAACCACAGCATCAAGCAGTTTGCAAAATTCACCCCCCAAGTGGTCATGGTCAAGAGAAGGTTTCAAGGGGCTTTATTGCCTACCTAAACTAGTGATCACACCTATTACTACTGATAATTATTCATGAGTTAATGGTAATTACTTTGGAACTATGGCTGCCCAGGAGAAAAAGTATCAGTTTGTAGCAGTTTGTTATAACTGAAATAAATCAGTGAGAATTTGTTGAGGATTTTTTTTGCTACTGCAGCCCCAAATAAATGCAGGGCTGTCTCATTGTCTCTTGTTCAATGCATGGGTTTGTTTCTCCAGTGATAAAGTAGCTCAAGTTCTAAACAATTGTGTTTTACTAGTTGTATCTGCAAACACAGAGACAGCATCAAAACTGCCTCCCACTGAACCATAGAAAAAAGCACTGAAGAAACATAGACCTTTTTCCTCTATCAGACTATTGTACCGGTTTAACTCACATGGTTTAGCAACACATTTCATTGTGATTTACACTATGGATTGTGAAACCAAAATGAGTGTTCACGCAAGGGATGGTATAATGATGATGTCTCTCTTGTGTAAACAAACCTTTAGGTTGAACTGATCTTGTTTTGAGTTCCTTTTAGCAATCTCTGCTGTGATTCTACAGTGTCAGATATTTATATTAAAAGACAGAAAATTATTGTTAATGTACACTGGCAATCAGCTAGCCTATGCTTCACTTGAAGGCAGGGACATGTATAAGAAACATCTTGCTATCTAGTGGGTTGGTAATTATATTATAATCAGCTTGCCACATTTAGTGTAGAGGGGGGAAAATGCATCAGAAATGCATGAAACTGGCAAAATATTCAGCCTCCATGCACCGGATGTGCCCATGTTCACGCAGTGTTTATGCAGTCTGTCTTAAAAGACTAGATCCATGTGAATGTATTTCAGAAGAGGCACTAGAAGGAAAATTGTGCAGAAATGTAGGAAATGTAGAGTAGGTCAAAGATCCTTCTGGGCCTAGCAACTCATCGAGCTAACCTGGTTAAACCACACCAGTTTCAGTAGTAACAGCATGCAGGAATATGATGTAACTAGCTTCATATCTCACCTCCTATGGCCATGTTGAGATGAGCAGGGGTATAGGCTTGCAGCAGAACAAATTGCCTCACTGCATACCCCTGCACGTGTGCTTCATTGCGGGACAAATTATCCAGAGGCTGGGTCAGCAAATAGAGCGTTGCTTTAGATGACCCAGCCTCTGTTTGTGCTGATACACCACTTTTTATTGCAGTGTGTTTTTTTGTTACCAGGAAATATAAATATTTGACACTGTGGCACACATTTTAGTGTTCGCCATGTCAGTATGTGCTGTCACAACGGTTTGTGGTGCCATGCTCCTGCTCATCTGGACACAGCCTGTGGCTCCACAGCCCAAATGACCACATGCTCATTTACAACCAAACAGACCAGGGACAGCTTTTGGCATGAGTCCAGAGCAAGGTTGGAACTCATCTATTTGAAAGGAGATCATGTTCAAATTTTGTTTTATAAACAAGCAGGTTAAAAGTTTGGCTGAGACATGATCTGCAACACAAGACATCCTCATAGTGAAAATGTTTTTTGAAATGTTTCTTTGGAATACAAGCCAGACCAATAGTAATTAAAATAAATCTTGCCTATACGTGGCTTTGTTGTACATGAAAGTATTGGAAATGATTTTTTGGCCAATCCCTAAAATTTTTTGTCCACCTCATGTCTAGAGCACTTGTAGAAATGGGAGTAGAAATGCCAAGCGTTAAGCAGCATGTAAAGCTTCTTCTCAATGCAGGCCTAGTCCCTCCAGGTCAAAACTGTATTATTTACATTGGGCATAACTAACACTACCTACTCTGACAAAAAGAGGATTTTGCTTTTGCTTTGGCCTGGGCAAACTCAATGCACTTCAAGCTAAATCAGGCACCCAGTGAAAGCAATGATTTTGGTTGTCTAAAAATTGAGCATAAATCTACACTGGAGTCATTATAGCTTGTTTAAACATACCTAAACTAGTCTTACATTCAGGTACTGATAACGGTATATTCATGGCAGCACAAAGATAGGTGCAAGACAACTGTCCAGCTACTTAAGTAGGTTCAAAGAGGAGGGGTAATATGAGGTTTTCAGCTCACTCCAAGTCCTATGTTGCTGTGCTTACTAGTTACACTGTTAGTTGATCCTATGCTGGCTTGTTTAAAGCAATCTTAGGCATATTTAAACAGGCTACAGTCCCAACAATGAAGGAGGAGCAGTACCCTCAAAAAGATTTTGCTTATATGTAAGGTTTATATCCAATGCTTCCTTCGTCTACAACAGTTAGAGACATTTTCCTCCAAAAGAAAAGAGCGGGAAATCCATTTGTTTTCATCTGCTGACACCAGAAGCTGTAGCTGTGTGGACCTAAGTATTTTCTATACTTTAAAATCTATCATTGACTCTGGCAACTTTTCATGAGCGTAAAAAAAATGTTTTAATAATCACTACTTTAAAAAAAACAATTATATTAAATTGATAACTAGTTATACAGGCCATTTTATGGTCTACACTTCCCATGTAAATGAGATCCTGCCTTCAGTTCTGTTCCATGTTCTGACTATATTTCATTGAGTAGAAGGATTTCACCAGATATTAAAGTCGGGTTCTGCAGAGGGAACCTACTTGCCTTCAGCTTTCATTAGATTTATCACATCTCCATTTAAAGCACATTTTGGAAAAACGTATTTTAAGACATATTGCCGTACATAAACTAAATATCAATGCAGATAAATCACAGATCACAGATCTGGTCTGGGGAAAAGGGTATTCTCAGAAAACATTTACAGCTGGCTAAGATAGAAGCATATGGAATTTTAGAAGAACCATACTTCTCCTGACAGCTAATAACAGATTACATTTATATAAGATTTTTTTATCACGAAGGATCTCAAAATGCTCTATAGACTTTAGCTACTATAGGCACAGCATCAAAAAAAATGAAGAAAGCTTTGTTTTGGGATGAAGAAAAAAGTAGCTTTTCTTGTACACGATGCTACATTCAAAACCAGATGACTGTAAAGTTGAAATATATTATATCAGAATATATCCACCGCCTTAGATAGAGTTACTTTAAGGCCACTGACAGATACTACATTTAACACACAATTTATGTGCTAATCATGTGATAAATTATGAGGTGTCTCAGGTTCAACCAGTTTACCATGCGATAAAAAAATGGCAAGTCATACACAAAGATGTTTTCCCCTTTGTGGCAGGATTGCACTGTGCTTTAATTTGAATGTGTGGCATAGAGTTCCCAAATCCCCAGATACATATATACCATCTAAAGGTCTCTAGGTGCCCATGCCCGTGTGCGTTTGGATCTGAGAAATTTTATCTCAGATCCTAACAATCTTTCGTCCTGCCAGCCTAGATATTGGACATGTGGCATGGCAAGACATGTGATTTTTGCGATCCAGCAAAACATCCTCAGATCCCATTATGCAATTAAATTAACTTCTGTCAGGGGCCTAATTTACACCAGCTGAGAATCTGCCTTAATATCACTGATTAAAATCCCCTCTGAAATGGCAGGTGTTACCCAGGCAGACAACTGGCCTACATCACATGGGATAAGTGGTTTTTGTTTGTTTGTTTTTTAAACAAGGCCAAAAAAACCCACCCACCACTATTCTTACAAAAAAGTATCAGGGGATCTTTAGTGATCACAGTTTTCAAGGATTCATCCAAAGACTATCACATTAGATACTGCATGGTGCCAATTTAACTCAGATTAGCCGTGCTTATGTGCAATTCCTTAAATTTGCAGTTCGTGGAAACTTAGGTATTTGTAGCTTGTTGTTTAGCCTACTACGTTCTCTTTGTTTAGGTTTTATCACGATTTCAGTTGAGGGTCTAGTTAAAGAAGCTGGTGTCATTATAAAAAAGCAAATTAACACTCAAGTGTAAAAAATTCTCACATCATAAAATGAAAACACATTGCTCAGTATCCATAGCAACCTCAGAAACCAGTGTTCTTTAACAGCCTTGCCTGGAATGATGTACACTGCTTTGATAAAACATGAATTGTGCCAGATGGATATGTGAAAATAAAAATAACTTTGTATCCAATCTAGTGCCCACATGGGAGCATTTGAAATACAGTACAAGTGATACAACTGTTCCTTGAATCATTTTGTCCTATCGTTGAGCCCAAGATAGAGATCATACGCTTCCACGTATTTCTTCACTGTTAGTGCTTGTTAAAAGAAACAAAATAACAACAATGAAGCAGTTAAAAGCTATGAAGTGAATGTTTGATGATGCTAAATCAAGATTAAGTCTAAAGTTTCTAAACTCACCTACACAGCCCTTAAGCACAATTTCTGCTATCTAAAGAGAGGGCTGGCCCTGTGGCTTGACTGTGCTTAGGAAGTATGCACCATTATGTTAACTTCTGCCCAGAAAAACTAGGCTATCCTTTCACAGTAGGGACCATGTGGGAGGTCAGATAGAGTAGGAACTGGGACAGATGTGTCAGGCTGAAGTAGCCTTTGTAGCATGGCTTAAAAGCTCCTGCTCGGATTTTCAGAAGCACTCTTCCCTCAGAGGACAGTCTCCAGTCCCAACCTGATATGACCTTTAGTTAAACTGATTTCTGAGGGAACAGCACTGTGATTCACAAGTACTTTAAACCTGGCTACATGAATATTTTGCAAATCACAGTTAGCTGCTTTGATTTCTGATAAGCTTGCTGCTCAGAGAATTATAATTAACTTTATTTTTAATGTGTATAAAGGATACACAAACAAGCATGCTATAACATCCCATACTTGGGAAAAAGGAAAGGAAATAATGTTTTTGTATTAGAATGAGTTAAGAGAAATGACTTGACAGACATGGAGTGTTAAATCTATAGTATTTTGTAATCTATATAGATACCTAAGTAGGAGCTAGAAAGAAACTAAACTTATTTCACACAGCCATCAGACAGTGTCTACTTTTGATCACTATAAACCTGGACACGTAGGCAAACTGACTGGTATTTAAGCATATAACTAACATGACATTCAGCAGGTTGTTGCAGATTTATACTATCCTGATTGATTTGGGCATTAAAATAAATTGGTATGATAACCAGTGAAAAGAGGTAATACTTTATTTTTCTCATGTGCATCCATTATTGTATCATTATTAAATGTTGATACAAAGAAGTCCTTGGTTCAAGGATTTATATGAGTAACAAATAAAACTTGTAAATTTCAAATAGAACTTGTAGAACAAAACATGGGATGCACACATTTCCATGATCTCATTTGTTTCTGCGCAAAAAGCATTCTCTGTTTTTCAAGACCTGAAACAACAATTTTACAATGCAGTGAGGTGCTATTTTAAATAACAGAAATGTGATGATGTGCTCTGTGTTATATCAGTGTTATTGTCCCTTATTAGGAATGGGTCACATAAATCATAAATACATTTATCTCCAGGGGTGGGTTAGCCTGCAGAAAACCTCCAGTCCATCTCTGAATCAGGAATACACAAAAGCCAAAATCCATTATGGAATAGGAACAGAGTGCATTCACTTCACACTTCATATCCTGAGGAGTGAATTTTCCATGTAAGCTAAATGATTCTGAAGGCATATATTGAGCTAAGGAACCCTTCCCTTCAGGGGCAGATCCAGAAGGAGTGTGGTGGTATGGTCACACCCTATTGGCTAAGTACAGACAGTCATAAAACCCAAGGCCAAATCAATTCAATCTTTGCAGGTTAGTTTAATCTGCATAGCTTGAACTGACAAGCAAGTGAACAGACATTCACTGTTGATTCCAGAAATGTAGCCACATGCCTGAAGTTGCCCATGCTAGAAGCCAGGGGGTGCTAGCACATGCCTCCCTGCTCCAAAGGAGCAGACAGCTTGGGCCAAAGCTAACCCACCCACCCTGAGAGGGGAGGGGCAGTTTGCAAGAGAGGTGCAAAGCATCCTGGAATGCTAGGGTACTATGAGTCAAATTGAATCTGGAGGGGATGTGGGACAAATGTTCAATAAACCAGTTTAACCTAAATCAGTTAAGTCTGATACTACATCCATCCAGGTTTATTTTAAACCAGTTTCAGCCATTTTGAAAGCAGTTTAGGTACACTGAACTTCTGTTGTGTTACAGATTTGAACTGGTTTCTGATTACTTATATCAGTTTGTGTGTAATTTCTGTCCCTACTTGTTATGGTTATATGATTCATGTGTACTGACCTCTCAGAGTCATTGGCACACATGTGATGGGAGCTCTACAAGCATACCAGCTGGTCTGCCTGGTGTTCGTAACTGGAGTCCTGCTTTAACCCTCCAGAATCTGCTGCTGTTTGCTGTTCCTGTCCCTCATAGAATGATAGAAATCATAGCATCATAGATAAGTAGGGCCAGAAGCAACCTTCAGAGGTTATCCAGTCACTTTGTAATTTTAGCAAAACTATACAGTAGGTGCATCTACATGAGCACATCTATATGATCTACATCTACACTGAACAGTTATTACTGCACAGTCTTTTAGTATTTATATAACCAAATAGATTTTATAGATATCATAGACATTAGGGCTGGAAGGGACCTTGTGAGATCATCAGGTCCAGATCCCTGTCCGAGGGGCAGAAAGTCAGCTGGGGTCAGATCATCCCAGCAAGATAGACATCCAAGAGTTTCTTAAAGGTATTCAGAATAGGTGGTTGTACCACTTCTGAGGGAGTCTATTCCAGACTCTGGAGACTTAGATGGTGAAGAAGTTTTTCCTTATGCCCAGTCTAAAATAGTTTTCCAACAGTTTATGTCTGTTAAACTTTGTTTTCCCTTGGGGTGCCCTGGTGAACAGACATTTTCCCAGTTTCTGATGTCACACCTCTTTTATACTTACAAGTTACCACTAAGGCCCACGTGAGCCTTCACTTCTCCAGGCTGAAGAGTGCCGTGCCTCTCAGCATCTCCTCATAAGGCCTGTTTTCTTGTCCTCTAATCATGCATGTGGCTTTCCTCTGGACTCTCAAGTTTCTCCACATCCTTTCTAAAGTGCAGTGCCTAAAATACCAATCTGACCATGGGGTAAAAATCCTTTCTAACCCCAAATATGGCAGTTGGTTTGACCCTGAGAAGAGGGGCAAGACCTTCTAGCCAGGAACCTCCAGCTCTAAATCTCAACAGAAGAACTGGCATATCTCAGTCAAAATCCCCAGCAACGCCCAATGCTTCTAAAGAAGGCTTTAAAAAAAACAAAACAAACAACCCCTGACATGTAACAGCAGGTAAGGGAGAGATGCAAAAATGTCTTCCCAGCCCTGTACTGCAACCAGAAAATCCAAGAAGCAAGGAAAATTGCCATAGTAGAACATAGGCATAGCTACACCTAAATCATCTCTAACCAGTGGCTATACAACTCCTTCTTGAGCACACCAGTGATGGGAAGTCCACAACTTCCATAAGCAGTCTATTCTGTTACCTCACTGTTTTAATAGTAAGAAGTTTTATATCAAATCTAAACCTACTTTTCTGCAAATTCAAGCCATTGGTCCATGTCATGTTCTCTGCAGCAAGAGGAAAAAAGTGTTTTCCCTATTTTGTTATGCCAGCTCTTCATGTAATTGAATACTGCTACTACATCCACTCTTAAGTACCTATTTCAGAAGCTGAACATGCCTAGCTCCTTCCCCCTGTCCTCATATTACTGGCCTTCTAAACCCTTTATAATTTTATCACCCACTTCTGGACCCTCTCTATGCCTTTTTAAAAACTTCTCTATGCCCTTTTAAAAAGCAGCAGTGACATTCAGTCCCTGTTTTCTTGTCATTTAGGGGCTGTACAGTAGCATCAGTTGTCTCCTTTCTCCTGATGTTTAATTCAAGCTCCCTTTACTGATTGTGGGCCACAAAGCTGAAGGGGTATGGCCACACCCTCATCTCTGTGATCCTGAATCTGCCCATGCTTCCCGTCATCCAACTCAGCTTTACCATGCTTTCCACTATGTAAACCCTCTATTTTTCAGCAGGTGGTCCCTTGAATTACTATTTCTTACATTTTCTGTTTCTGATGTGTAAATGCTTTCTTTTTCCTTATTTTTTACTTATGTTGCCTCAGTGAGTGGGCCTCTGAATTATAGCAGTACTGGAAAATATCTGCTTTGAAGATGGTAAGAGTTCCCCACGACACACCAAAAAACCCACCAAGCACTTTTTAACTTAACACTTTTCATTCCAATTTAATCTCTTAGGCAATCTCTTTGGCTCCATCTTGTGATGTACTGGTATTAGAGCCATCACATACACCATTCACTTCCATGGTGCTATCTTTGAAAACATTAATTTTTAAGAATAAGAAAGTTTTGTTTGTCAGAAATGGATCAGTGTGGTCATTTTGTATACCCACCTCCATACCAGAAAAAATGTCTTGAGAACCAAAGAACACCTTAGAAATATATTAAACCTGAATTTATATCAGCTGAACTAAAGGCAGGACCTAGGCCTGTTTTCTGAAGGATTGAGAACTTCAACAGCATTATGCTTTTAATCATAGCAATAACAATAAAAATTAAGCATTCATCACTTTGAAATATTCAGATGTGAATATTCAGAGACGTTTGAGAGGTTAATAATTTCATGGTGTTACTATAATGTGTTTTTGCAAAATAGGCACAAAGAAAAATTAAATCAAAAGATGGTGTAATTATTTTAAGGTAATACATGTACTACTGAATGCTATTAACTGGTGGATGCAATTTCCTGGATAATACAATATCATACAACTCTAAAAATACATTGGATATATTTTTGTCTTCCTTATGAGGTAAATAATAACTATAATTTCTGGAACATGTTAGTTTTACTGATAATACATTGACAGGAATAGACTCAGAAGCCACTTCTATTCAAGCTTTATAAATGCAATATAATACCTTGCCTGATCAGTCAACATCCTGGCTAAAATGAAGTGTAGCTAAGAAATGTAGACTGAACCTGATTCTGATCTCAGGTGGACCAATGTAAATTGGATTTAGTTCCAGTGAAGTAATTGGTGTTAGATCAGAATCTAGCTTTTATGTCCATAATTTGTCATGGAAGGGTTTCTATGGCATGTCAAGGAAATCTGAGATTATTGTCTAGTAAAAATGATCCTTTTGAAGCATGTATAGGCCTTATTATATGCTTTGTGCACAGCTGTAACACACTGTATACAAACGAACATGGGCCATTTACAGTTTACAAGGCTTTTTCTCAAGACCAATCCAAGACCTCACAACTAAACTGAAAAAGCTCCAGCTGGATCAGTTTAGCAAATTCACATAATTTGCTCTCTCTTGCTATTATGCCAAATGGAAGAGAGAGAAATCATTTTCAGGTCAGTTTTGTTCTCTTCTCTTTCAAATGTCTTCCTGTTTTACTTTGTAAATCTCTTTAGTTGATTTTCATGTTTCCTATTAGCATCACTTCCTGTGCATTATTCACATCCGGCCCATCATTCCTCTGGAGGTAGCATCGTCTTTACTAGAAAGACTTTCCTTTGTATGTTGCAAGGCTTCCTGTTCAGTTCCCTATCTCCATGGGTTCCAGAAGCTCCCCACTTCCTTGGGAACATTCCTGCACTGAAGTGAATTGCTGTTGTCTTTCAAAGAATCACAAATACTCAGAGACTCTTACTCTACATGAGCACAAAGAGCGGAAATGGAGGAATTTTAAAATTTTGAGTTACACAGTAATTTATGAGAGAATAAAAAAAAAAAACAACATGAAAGGGCAAAAGGCCAAGAAAGGGTTTGGGAGGCTTATGAATAGTTGCTCACCAGAAAGATTCAGATGCTGATATCTTTAGACTTTAGCTTCAGAAGCACTCACGGATATGATTGTCACCACAGCCTGGTGGGTGAATGAATGCAAAAAAAGTTTCAGCATTAGTGCAGTTGTTTTATGAGACAGTGGAAAACTATGGGTTATTTTAATGTATTTTCCTTCATTTTTGGACATTTTCTTTTGGCCCAAGAGCTAAGTAAAGAGACTGCAGACTGGATCACAAAATTTTCTCCTGTCTCCTAATTATTCTTAGTGTGCATATCTCCACACGTGAAAATGATTGCAGTACATTTACAATATCATACATCACTATTGTGATGACATTGTATTATCCACTAATGAAAACAGTAAAAAGTAAATATGTCAAAAACAGGCTATTTTTCACAAGAAAATGACTAGGTCTATTGTGATATGCCTACCTTTGTATGTATTTCTCTGTTGTGGGTGCTGTTAATAACTCTGAGGTCCTGTTTAACTTGTAATCATCTCCTGAAAACAAAATACCATTCTTTCTTACAGGACATATCAATAAACATCAGTTTATTACTGATTTTTTTTTTTTACTGTTCAGATGTATGGAATGTGGCTTTGCAGCATCAGATTGCTCTGGCAAAAAAAAAGCAGCTACACCGCTGGATCTGTTACAATTTCATGTGAAGTTCAACATTCATCATCCTCTTTCTCTACTCTCACATCTGAATCACAGCCAACCCTGAACATGTTCAAGGAAGAAGAACCACCAATAGCAAACAAGACAGTAACAATTCTGTCATGGGAAGAGATGATGTTGTTCTACAGGGGAAATTCTAATTCTTCCCACATTGTCACAGCTCTAACTAGAATTGACACGTCCTTTAGAACATGCTGAGCCAGTTTCATCCTCTAGACATCCACACAAGTACTCTTTCAATGCTTTTGTTTTACCATTAGTTACTATACCTAAATATTTTCCACTAATCGGATTTACTTTTAAACTCAGTAGCATCTTTCAGAAACAATATAAAATTCTTAATGAGTTTTGAATGCTGACTGAGGAGGAAATACAATGAATCCATCTTTACATATTTTTTTCATGTAAATACAATGGAAGTATCCTCTGCTTGCAAACATTGTGTGCAACAAGGGCGTCATGCTGCTTGAAAGAAACAGGTTAAAGTAGTCATATTTTGGATGATAATGCATTTTCCACATACATTCACTTACCCATGCAGTTCAGTCTGACACTCTGCAAAGTTCTACACACTGGGCACATCTAAACATGCATATTAATGCAAAACACTAAAGTTCAGAGGTTATTGTTCTGGAGTTTATTGCTCCAGGCGTTCCATTTGCATATGCATACTGTCTGAACAGCCTGTAGGAAACAGCCTATGTATGTGCTGCTGCAGAGTAAAAAACTCTGCAGCAGGATAGTACGTATTTGTATTTACAACTACTATCCTTCTGCACAGCAAATTAGTTTACTCCTGCTTAATTGGGGTGCGTGTGTAGACACATGATGTTTACTCCACAGATAATTAGTCTGCTGCTCAGTAAATGTCTCATGTAGACGTGCCTACTGACTATTCTTTACCTGTATATACAACAGGGTCTAGCAACCTTCAACCTGCAGGCTGGATTCATCTTATGGAGCCATTTGATCTGGGCTGCAGCTGCGGGTATTCAGCAACAGGGTTCTTCAGCAGTGGTTGTCAGTGGGTGTTTTCCCTGTCACACCAACTGGGAAAAAGGAACAGTAGTGGCTGGGTCCTAACGCCTTCTGATTTACTTGCCTCTGACCCAAAATGTGTCATTTCAGCCCACAGTCTATGATAATATGCAATATTACTGATGACAGCTAAAGTCTCCATTCAAACACATTTTTCTCTTTTTTGTGTAATGAGACCCAACTTCTGGTTCTTTGCCCCTGCCTAGACAATTAATATAGGAAATGAGCTGACATAGTAACATATGAAAGGAGGAGGTAGACGGTATACTTTCTAGATTGTCTGTGTGTATTTTCTAGATTTTCCTGAATTTAAATTGAAGTTGGAGAAGGGGTGTCTCACAATTTTTATATAATATCAAGTTACCGTATGTATTTTAAAGTGATCCTGCATTACAGAGAGATGCAGGGTGTACTTGACCTTATTTGACATTTACATGTGATGTTATCCACCATCACCATCAGATTCTTTTTTTAATTTCTCTTTATGTTTTGATAGATTCAATCAACAGCCTTAGAGATCAACTTCCATATCTGTTTTGTGTGTGAAAGTTCATATACAACATAATCAATGGATGATTGGAACATTAGAGGAAAATTTGGTTCCACTTCATCCAGAGGCTGGGCATTAGTGAAATGTATTGATTTAAATGCAAAGCACTGCTACAAAGAAGAAATGTCTTGCATGTGAGGTCATGGCCCTGTCTCTCTTCACATTTCTCAGTGTATGTGGCAGAAATGCCACCGTGGGTGCCCCTCTCCAGAAACCTCTCTCTGTGCCAGCCCGAGAGGCTGGTGTTGAATCCCTCAGGGCCGGGATCTCCCTTCCTGTCTGCATGACAAAAGCCTGGGCCTGGGAGGCGGATGCTCTGGTCACCTGGGCAGGGGAAAAGACCCGGCCCTGCACAGGGAACCAGGTAGCCAGGGATGCTTGGGAAATGGGTCGGCTTGTGACCAGTATCGGCAGCTTCGATTGGACTGGGCTGCTGAGGTCAGAGAGGGGATAAAAGGCCCCGATCCAAGAAGAATCAGCCATTAGCCATTAGCCACGTGGTCATCCAGGTGAATCAGAACCTGGCTCTCTCCTCTCTCTGCGTGCTCTAAGAGTGACCTGCCTCCAGAGGGAAACACCAACCACCTCTGGATGATGAGAGTGAGTAAGCTACTCGAGATCCGATTAGATATTTAGAGTACAGTATTTCAGATGCGTGTTCAAACAGCTACCTCAGCCACTCTGGTTTGCTCTATGGGATTCCTTTGCTATTCCTCTATTATTTCTATGACATTGCTCTACCTTTTACCCTGTTTCTGCCCTACCCCCTGTAATCAATAAAGTTCTCCTTTGTGACTGGTGTGGGAGACTTATTGAGGGGTGGGTCTAAA
>JAGPOW010003642.1:87178017-87189121 GCA_030014935.1 Caiman crocodilus | reverse complement strand
CTCTACCTTTTACCCTGTTTCTGCCCTACCCCCTGTAATCAATAAAGTTCTCCTTTGTGACTGGTGTGGGAGACTTATTGAGGGGTGGGTCTAAATTATACCAAGGAGGCCCCTTAGGTCTGCGGATAAGCCCCTGGCTTGGGGAAAGTGCCCCAAGTGCTGGTATTGGGTCATTGGACGATCAGGCCTGTGTTTTCCAAGGTGCACAGAGCCCAAAGTAAGTCCAGAGCCTTGGATGGTGGCAGCAGAAATCCCAGGCTAGCAGGTGTGCTTCAGGGAAGGGGTTGCCCGGACGAGAGGCACCCCAAGGGAGGCACTCAGAGCCTGGAAGGTGGGCGGGCGCAAGGAGGTGGGCAGCTCAATGCAGGAGCGCCCCCTACTGGCCTGCCACAGTGTAGATGCAGAAACATGAAGGGAAGCATCCAGAGAAATTCTGCTTGAATGTTATTTTTCAGGATTTCCCCTTTACAGGTTTTATTTTACAAAACACAAAGAATCTCTAAAAATGTGTTCCCTCCCCAGCACCCTGAGAAGGAGAGATAGATAGGTTTTTATTTCTTCCCCACCTTGTTGCTTATTAGTAGTAGCTACATTAACCAGGTACCAGTTCCACATGATTCATTTTTTCTTTCTGGTTTATTGCATGTAATAGTTACTAAGCTTAAAGAAACAACCCAGTCAGTATATCTACATGTGCAACACGAGAATTTATTGCTCTTGGGGCACTGTGTTTACACATGCACCCAGGACCACAGCACGTTGAGCTGGGTCAGAGAAGCCCCATCTATCAGGAAGCTTGTGGAGTCAGTCTGCCTACCCAAGGCTGCTCTGACTCAGCTCAACATGCTGCAGAGGGACTGGCTGGGGCTGGGGCACGAGGATGCTGCAGCACAGGGCTAGCCAGCAGGCACCCTCATGCCTTGTCATCAGTGTCTATATACGCACTGGGGGGGAGAAAAATAAATCCACTACAGGATAATACTTGTTTTGACAAGTATCAACCTACAATGGAATTAATTAGTTTACCTTGTCCTAATAGCACCACATGTGTAGATGCTGAGAGTTTACTGTAAAGCTAATTAGCCCTTCAGTAAACATCTTGTGTAGATATGTCCAGTAAGTATAACTAGAGGATTTTTAATCTCTACTGGCCAACTAATCAGATGTGTTGGAAAACTGGAAGTGAGTGGCAGTTATACATTTGAAGGGTGAAAAAAAAGTTACATCTTCATACTTTTGCTATCCATTCAATGACTATAGAAACCAATCAGATGTTAATGATTGCATAAGAAAAATACAGTCTCCTGTTCCTAGGCAGATACCTAAGCAGGTATACCCTATTTTACTAATTTGGTATGCATACCAATAACAGTTAATTATCCCTTTACTGTTTAATCTTCCTTCAGAACTCTCCCATCTACCCAGAAGATGTCTCACTTAGTTTATCATTTTCCAGGTATGATCTGCAGGGGCCTTGAACCTCCTTACTCATTATGCTTTTGGTAGACCAACCAAGCCTGGTATTATCTTTCAGGAAGGTAGAGAGAAAGGACGAACTTGGTTAGAAAAAGGCCTCATTAAACTAAGGAGGGAGGTGTGGCTCAGGAGGAGGGGAAAGTTGAGGCCTTGTGGGCAAAGGTTTTGTTGAAGTAGTAGCAAAAATTCTCAAGCAGTTAAAAGTAAATTAGTATTGGAAAATAAATTGCTCCAGTGTATGTTTTGTATGTCCACTGTCACTGTCATTTTTACTCCGTTTAAATCAAGTTAAACATGGCTAACTGATCTCAGGTAAGTCAGCATGGGGCGGCTAGCAGGGACTATAGGTGGGTTGTGGGGGAGCAGAATTAGGGGTAAGCTGGGTCTATGGTGGTGTTGGTGGGGTATAGGAGGGGCTGGTGGGCTGGTGGTGTCTGCAAGGGGGGCTGGTGGGATCCAACCCCCTTGAACCTCCCTTCAGCCCCTCCCCCCGATTCCACAAACCTCTGTCAGGGCCCATTTTACTGGGCTTCCCTGGTCTCAGAACCTGATTGAAATAGGTCGGGGTGAGGGAGGGGCAGGTGGATTGAGGGAGCTGGAGATTCTGCAGTGGGGTTGGAGGGATTAGGGGGCTCTCTTTCCACCTGAGAAGAGGGGCTATTTTTATCCCCCTGACTCTCCCCATCCCCCAAATGAACAACACACAACCCCCAATCTTGAATGCCCCCCCCCGACTTCCTTCCATTGGCTTTTGGCACCTGTGAATGCTGGTGAAACCAGCACTGGGATCAGCTTGTGGGATCAGAGGGGTTGGTGGGCTCAGGGGGCACTGGCTGGTCTGTGGGAAGATTTGCTTATCTGGGGGTAGGGGAGGGGCTAAAATGTGCCAGGGGTCGGGGGGGTAAGAAAAGATCAGCCCTGGCACTGGGGCCAGTAGCTGGGATTTGCCAAGCCCAGAGCTGCACTTGTAACTGTAAAGTAGTTCATTTAGAATAGTCTCGCCAACCCCAATGTTAGACTACCTCCAAGGTACAGTTAACTTGGATTGGGTCGGCCATTTTTAAATCAATCTAACCATTCAGAACTTCTGTACGGCTTGCACTTAGCATGGATGTACCTAAAGTATACCATGCTTTAGGTATATCTAAGTATGGATCTAAGTATAAGGTCTGCAGCTGGGCAAATTAAGTTATATCAGCAGACTCTTTTTATCACCACTTAACCTCTCCCTAACCTTCTTGAATGCAATTCCTCAATGCAAACCATTTTTCCTGCCACCTAGAGTCTAGACACTGTAACAGCACATCTTTTAAACACAAAGGCTCAGAGAGCTATTACAGTTTTGAGTAAATGTTCTCCATAGTAAGGGTATAGTCTGTAATGTTTCCATAAAATGGCAAACTTTTCTCTTCTTTAATTCAGGGAAAGAATGGAACGCCATTGAGCACTTCATAGCTTCCCTGGACTACCACCTGCTGTGGATTAGCCCCACTAGAGCAGCTTTTCTGACATCAGGGAACCAAAACTTAGGCAGGTTGTACACTACCAGGGCAGGAAGTAAGAAAGATTCCAGTGTTTGAAGTTTCAGGGGGACACTACAACCTCAAAGAGGCACTGCTCTGGCCACTAGTCTTCTCAAACATAAGACTATTAGTATAAAGATCAATCTGGGGGCAAGGAGGGAAGGACTGTTCACTTGGTGTTGACTTGTAGGGTTATGTTTATCTCAGGCATAACTCTACTGACTGCCGTTGATCCCTATCAGGAATGACTTTGGCATATGCTACTAACACTTTTTTTTTTATTATTCTTCATCCTGTTGCTCATATACACTAATGGGCTAATCTACATTTGCCCAAAGAGCTCATGATAGAGTATTACAAAAGAAGATTCTGAGAACGTTACTTTACCTTTGACCAGCATGAAATATACATTTGCATTTCTCAAACATTTTTCTCTGTTTCCCTTGTGAACAAATGTAATGCATATGTTGTAGCCAAATATTTATAGCCATCTCCTCTCCCTCCTTTTTGGCTTGTGCATACCCCCTTCCCCTCTGACCCCCCCAGGAGGGTAACAAAGCTGAGGGAAACCATTAGTTTAGGCTTTAGTGAATACAAAAAGAATGAGATTTATGTTACTTGTCAGCACAACTCATTGTTTGATGCCAGAATATATTCTGTTGTTTCTGGTTGTGGTCAAACAATTAAAGGACAGGACTGGGATTCAAAAGTCCTGACTCCTCTTTCTGAGACTACCATAGACTTGAAAGCCGTATTTTACAACATGTAAAATACTAGCTACAATTTACTTACGTACTGCCTTTCATACTGGAGTACTCTGAAGACAACAAACACCACTAATGGCACTTATGACTAGGTGGAGAACAGCAAGCAGGCAGGAAGGCATCTGGCTCACAGCACATTGCACACTGGAAGGGAAGGGGAAATCCTGGCTAAAGACAATGGAGGAAAAAGGTAGTCTTACAAAAAGCACTATCGAGTCTTTAATGATGGTGAAACTGGGTAGGGGATTCTATGTTACATACAATACTAATTCACTCCTTTTCTGTACTTCAGCTCATTTCTTGGCCGAAACACCTGCCAGAACTCAGTCTTTCCAAGGCTGGAAAAAAACAAAATGTATTGCACAAAATTAGACCACCGAGAGAGAGAGAGAGCCATGACATTTCTTAAGGAATAACATTTAATACATATAAACATCTGCAGCCAGCATTTGGAATACTTGTAAAAACTTTTCCAAAACAACAGTTATGTTCTAGCTCTGTTGGTGTTTTCTCACACTGAATACCTTATTTGGCTACTGTTACATAAGTTTTGGTGCAAAGTATACATTAATGCACAAACACACATGCATATAATGTAATATAATATATAATTCCCCTTTGAGCTTTACACAGAGGAAACTTCTGAGTTCCTGCAGCCTAATATCAGAAATGCGTGCACGTCACCTGGAGTTCTGAAGGCCAAAGAAGAATACGTCTCTTTTCTTAATTCCACTGCAGACTCCTCACAATTGCTTCAGCAAAAACAATCCGAAGATCTCCTTGGTTAGCATCAGTTCCAGTCCCAGAGTCAATAGCTGGCTATGCCCTCAGTTACAATCAGGATAAGGGGCATGTTTACACAAGATGCTTTCATATGCAGTTGACTAATTGACTGTGCAGTAAAATGTAACTGTCTATATGTGCACAGTCAGTTAGTTAACTAGGGGGTTAATTTGCTACCTGCAAATGCAAGTAGCAAATTAACCATATGTAAATAACTGCACAGTAGCCTATGTGTAGACAGCTAAATTTGCTTCCAGTCAGCCTGGGCAGCGCAGGGTAAGAGACTTATTCCCTCCCCCAGGGGCTTCCTGCTGCTGAGGCAGGCTCCCAATACAGCGCCTGGGCCAGGACAATGTTCCTCTACCCCAACAGCAGGCAGCTCCCGACCCTGGCTCTGCAACCAGTCAGGGCTGGGTGATTGCTCCCTGCCCTGGGGAGCTGCCTGTTTCTGGGGCAAGTTCTAAGCTGAGAGCCTGCTGGGGACACAGTCCCCGTGTGCCGGCAGCAACCCTGGCTCTGCTGCCTGCTTCTGAGGCCGGGGGGTACTGTCCCATCTCAAAATCCGTCCTGGCATCAGGCAGCTGCCAGGCAGGTATTTTTTACTGTAAAGAAGTCTACTTTGAATTATTAGCACATGTAGACACACCTAGAGAGTTTTTAGCCTGGATGCAAAATGGCACAGGCTCTAGGACACAAATCTCACAGCAGCCCTATCTTACTCCAAAACTGTTCCATCACCAAGTTCATCTAGCTATTGTGAATCTATTTTCAACTTTTCCCCCAATACGTTCTGACTAGGTTAGCTCACAGTTGCTGAATGCAGAGAAGCTAGTCGACAAAAATCCTTCCCATGGCTTCAAAAAATGCTACTAAGTATGCTTAGTAACTACCACCTCTTACTAGATGCCTCTGGATCCTTCTACATCTTCAATCTTTGTAAATGCACAGACATAAAGACTTCAACAAAAATGCATTTTCCTTTCCACTACGTCTTTCCTCTTTGGACAATAAAAAATGTTTTATTATGAGCATGTGGCTTACATTTGCAAGAAAATTTCATGGCACTTACAGATAGCCTGGGTATTGCACTCTATTTAGTGCCTTCTGCTTACAGGGGGAAAGTTGCAGTTTTGTAATTCCTTGGCTGTAATGTGACAAGCAATATTTTGTTATGTGCTGTTAAGCAGCATGAAGGGGCCATGAGAAAACTGCAAATGCAGTTGGGATGGGATAAAAAGGGGAAGTATTTGCTACAGTATAGGAAATATCAATCATTCAGCTTCATTTTATGAAAATTGCTTCAACACTGGATTTCTACATATTTGCATAGATGCTAAACTTACAAATCAGACAAATATTTTGGAGAAATATATGTGCTAGGATCCCCTTCCTGCTCTCCCAGAAGTTCAGAGTTTTACTTAAAAATCATCAGTGCTTTGATGTCAAAGGCAGAGATTCAGCATCATAGTGACAGCTGGATGCGGGCAGAGTTGCAGTTTGCAATTCAGTATTGGCCTAGAATTTAAGCTAATACCATGGCAACAGGTTGAAGGACCTGTCAGGAGCTTGGAAGTCATAATATTCACTCTGGATGTGATTCCTGGGCATTTGTCCCATTGAAGGTAAGGCCATGCTGGAGTTTAAGGAACACAACCAAATTTCTTACAACAATTAACTCTAGGACGGGATTCAGCACTGGCTACATTTGGCTACATTTGGCTACTGTTACATACCTTTCAGAAACAGTGCCCATGACCTCTCTACTTCCTCATCTTAACAAACAAAATAAGTGTAAATTTAGTGAACAATTAGCGTGCCATGCAAGTTACACTTCAGGACCTTTAAGCATTAATGGTCTAACATTAACTAACTGTCAAAGTTGATGCAGACACAAAATGGCTGGACATGAGGGAATGAATTAGAGATGCAGCTGGGATGATGTCAGAAGTTGGGCCAGGGTCACCGAGCAGCAGCTGGGAGTGGAGATGGGCGGTCAGCTTGCCTTGTTAAAAAAAATGTTTGCTTGTTTTCTCCCTGATCTTTTTGTTTTGTTTAATGTTTTTCAAAATTGGTTCCAAAAGATGAGAGAGAAAAGATTACCATAAACAGAGGGTTACTGTTTAATAGCATTGACAATGCTATGCTACTTTTAATAATGGTGTATGAATGCATTGGTAAGCAAGTGGTTACTCAGAGAGAAATTCAATGAGGGATGCAACCATTCAGGCAACTCCAAGGTAACATTTAACCATGGCAAGTTTCAAAAAACAGCTCTATTTTCTAATACTTTTAAATATCAAAGGGTTAGATTGTTTTGCTTCTATGGTGCAAAAAAGCAATGAGGAGAACTATTTATCAGCAAGTTGTAAGTCATATCGGATCGTCTGAACATCCAGTAGGTCTTCAGTCTGAGATGCTAAAAAAAAAAAGGCTTTTTGTTGTGATTATACAGGTTATTCCAAAACAAGATTTCCAAAAAGCCTGTTGCTTCTTATTTTGATTATGTCATTATTGCAGCAGGCATAATAATGCTAAAGTCACAAAGCTAGTTTCAAATATAACTTAAATACACATATATCCTGAAAAAAAAATGTCCTCTGAAGCAACAAGAGTTCTGCATTCATAAGAATTTGGTACCTACACTCAATTAGTATTACACTCAATTAGTATTATTCATGTCAAACAGTACTTCTTCAACAGAGAAATATGTATTACCTGTAGCAGGCCAGGATTGTTCTGGAGTTGTCTGCTGCCCCCTGGCAGTCAATCCTTGCCTGCCTGCCCACTATGGCTGTGCGACACTTTGGTAGCCCATTCAATTTGGAGGAGATTTGGCCTGATTTGGCAAGGCCTGGTGGGAATGACTGGGGAGCTAGGGGGACGATTGGGAGCTGGGGTATTGAACTGGAAGCTGGGGGGAAGGCCCTGTTCATTTCCCCCCCAGCACCTGGTTCAATCCCCAAGTGCCCCAATCATTCCCTGAACCCCTGCAGCTTCTTCTGGGGCTACCAGCACTGCCTGCCTTGCCCCAGCAGAAAAGCAGCTGGGGGAGCAGCCAGACGAACTATGGCTTCTCCCGGGGTTGCTGGCTCAAGCTGGGGCTCGTCTGGCTGCTCCCCCAGCTGCTCCCACAGATACATATTGTCTGTGGGGCCAAATAAGATTCAGCACTGAATATTTTTGGATTTGGATTTTGCCAAATGGAATTGGGACAGTGATTCAAATCGACTAATGGAATCACCGTGCCTCCAAATCGCCAAATCTGAATCCAAAATGAATACTTGCCGCTTCTTACAGACCTACTGGCCACCCAACATCCCAATGCAAGCCACTTCCTGTTGCAGACATCCCAATGCATGTCTGCTGCCCCCTGGCAGTCAATCCTTGCCTGCTTGCCCACCCAACATCCCAATGTAACCCACTTGCATGCCACATCTTTGATGTTACTGATTAAAGGATTAGGCCCTCAGTACTTTTGGAGGGCAACCTCAGTTTTGCCTCAGTTTTGCTCTTTATATCATAGGGCTGCACCTACTCATGCCCATACAATATTTTGTTTCAGTGAACCCTAATCTGTCTACCTACAGCTTTGCAAGCCTCCCCACCTCAATCAACCCTTCAGGCTCATCAGTCCATAACTGGCTTCTCTGATGCTGTTCCACCCAGCAGCAATTCTTATGGCCCAAGCTAGCCTACTGGCAGCTCACAAGACTATTTTACCCTAGGTCTTATTCATTTCCCAAGCGCTCCATAGGTCTGTTCTGTTTCAAGTTGTTCATAGGGTCAAATCATTTTCAAACAGTTCAAAAGGTCTTCACCTTGTTCATCTCAATCAGTCCATGGAGCTTGGTCACTTCCAACTGGTCTCTCAGAGCTTATTTTCCCAAATACCCAAATAAAAAACACTTAGTGGACTCTCCCAAAAGCCCTCAGCAAGATAGGCTTCTGTGGCCAGGAGTCTTTTTCACGAAAATCAGACCACAACCAATCTTCTCCCTCTTGGGCATCTTCTTCCTAAGCTTTCTCCAGCATTTTCCTAGTCCTGCCAGGGTTTTTCCCAGTTCCACACTTCTCCTGGGCCTACTCAAAGTTAATCCAAAGTCTAGCATCTGCAGCCGTATCCTGAGGGAGCTTTTCTTCCCAGCACTGTCAGTGTCTTATCTGCCAAGTTCTCCCCAGAGGAAGGCTTATATAGCCCAGGGGCTCACTCAGTCTAGCCCAGTACAACCTGGCCTTAAAGCAGGGGTGAGCAAAATGAAATCCATGGGCTGGATTTCATCTTCCAGTCCATTCTATTCAAGCCATGGGGCCCCTGCAAAAAAACATTTACAGCTGCCTATCTGAAAGCCAGAGGAAGGCGGAGGATTTCAGAGGTTGTGAGCTATTGGACCAGGATGGCTCTGTGCATCTACCTCCATGGAGCTCCTGGCATTCCAGCTGGGAGCCTCATGTAGAGGCATGGAGTATGGTGGCATTCATCAGCTGGTGAGTGGGGAGGGAAGCTCCTGCCTGAAGTGCTGGGGGCTCCACATGGAGGTATAGAACTAACTTGGCCTGGCCTGGTAGCATGTGCTCCTAGCTGCAGTTCTGGGAACCCCATATACTAGCACAGAGCCACACTGGCTAGCCCAGTAGTGCATGGCTCCTGGAAGAAGTGCTGAGAGCCACACGTGGTGACACAAAGCCAGCCTGGTCTGTTTTGAAGGCATGCACCAGTGGGCTGGGCCAAGCCAGTTCTGTGATGCCATGTGCAGCTCCTGGAAATCAGCTGGAGCTGCACACTGCCGGGAGAACTTTGCCTGCCATGGGCTGTGAGCACCTTGAGAGCTTGCTGCCGCTACCAGTGGTGAGGACCGTGCATGATGTGGGGGGCAAGTGGTATGCGGACACACATCACACCACAAACCCCATGCCCACCCACACATACACACACACTGTCACAAAGCCCCCCACACCCTCCCACACCTATCCACATACAATATTACATCCACACCTCTACATAGACCCCCCACAAAACCCCATCTACTCACACACAGCCACACTACCACACACCCCTACATCCCCCCCACAAACCCACCTACCCACCCACATACACAGCAACACCCTGCACACCCCTTCACAACCTCCATATACCCCTCCACAAATATCATGCCCACCCACACATACACTCACAGCACCCCACACCTCTTCATGACCCCCATACATACACCCACAAATCACACAACCACACCCATGCCCCAACCACAACCCCACCCACACAACATACAAAAATAAGTCTCTATTTTGAGATATTACGCAATCACCTTTATATAAACTATGCAAATGCATGTAAATCAGGACAAAATATTAAATTAAATATAAGTAAAATATGTTATAGTAGAAGTTTGATTTTTAAAATATGATTTGTTGGGAGGCTTTCGTGGTTCCAAGATGGCAAATGCCCCTCCAAAAAGTAATACTTCTGGGGACAAGGGGAGGAAATTCTATTGTTAAAGGTCAGGGGTTAAGGGCAAGACTTCTGGTCCAAAGATGGGGATCGGAGGACAGGGCACCTGTCAAGGGGTGGGGCCTTTTGGCCCTTGACCATGCACTAAAAGTCATTAAGTAGGCCTCCAGCTGAAATAATTACCCACCCCTGCCTTAAAGGCACAGCAACCCCCTTTTCTCACACTCACTTTTCTTATCATAATGGGGTTAGGAGATCCCCATTATAGGCCATTACTCTATAAAGTCTTCAGAATTTGCTTTTTCTGTGGAAATCATCACCAGTGTAAAGACACATACAATTATAATCATAGTATCATAGTATCTAGGGTCAGAAGGGGCCTAAAACAGGCCATCTAGTCTGACCCCCCCCCCCCACCAGTGGCAGGAACGAGTGCCAGGGTCACAGGACCCCAGCCAAGTACCTATCTAATCTACTCTTAAAGATGCCCAAGGTAGGAGCAAGAACAATTTTCCTAGGAAATTGGTTTCCTAGGGAAACCTGGTTCCACATCCTAGCCACCCTAACTGTGAACTAGTGTTTCCTAATATCAATCCTAAACCTGCTCTCCAGTAACTTGTGACTGTTGGTCCTAGTTATCCCTGGTGGTGCCCAGGAAAAATGAGCCTGCCCTATTTCCTGCTGATCTCCCCTCAGCAGCTTATAGGCTGCCACCAGGTCCCCCCTCAGCCTCCGTTTACTGAGGCTGAACAGGTTCACGTCCCTCAGACACTCCTCATAAGGCCTATCCTGCTGCCCGCATATCAATCTAGCGGCCTTCCTCTGGACCCTCTCGAGGCCGTCCACATCCCTCTTGAAGTGCAGCGCCCAGAACTGGACATAGTACTCCATCTGCAGCCTGACCAATGCCGCATAAAGGGGAGAATCACCGCCTTGGACCAGCTCAAAATGCATCGCTGGATGCACGATAGGGTTTGGTTGGCCTTCCCAACCACCGTCTGACATTGGCGGCCCATGTTCATCTTGGCATCAACAATGACGCCAAGATCCCGTTCCACCTCTGTGCTAGCAAGAGGGGAGCTTCCCAGCCAGTATGTGTGCTGGGGGTTGCT
>JAGPOW010003642.1:87109038-87177917 GCA_030014935.1 Caiman crocodilus | reverse complement strand
CTAGCAAGAGGGGAGCTTCCCAGCCAGTATGTGTGCTGGGGGTTGCTTCTCCCCAGATGCATCACCCTGCACTTGTCCACGTTGAATCCCATACTGTTCTTGTCCGCCCACTTGTGCAGTCGGCCCAGACCCTGCTGCAGCCTCTCCCTCTCCTCTGGTGTCCCCACCTCAGCCCACAGTTTGATATCATCAGCAAACTTGGATAGCTTGCTTTCCACCCCCTCGTCCAAGTCAGCGATGAAGATGTTGAACAGCGCAGGCCCAAGGACCGAGTCCTGGGGAACCCCGCTGCTCACATCTCTCTAGGTCAAGTATGACCCATCCACCACCAGTGGATGGATAATGACTTTAGAGGTTGAAGTATAGATACATGTATGCATTTGGGGACATAAAAATAAATCGCAAATAATTGCCTCTTATCCCACATTTGTTTTGTTGTTCCCATTGCCTCTTACTAACAGTTGAATCAACAAGATAAAGCTCCCAGTAAAATCATAGCCTTGGCTCAGCAATCATCTCTAATCAAGATTCCCCAACACCAGGGCTTTACTTTTAATTTATTTCCTGTTTTAGTTGTGGAACAAGCCCAAAACCATCCCAGCCTAAGTCCCAGTTGGAGCTGCCTCACTGATCCACATCCATTTAATGAACCCAGAGCATGTCATCTATTTAGATAATGTCTGGCTGTTTCCAAATAAAGTGTTTGTTTATCCAGTAAAGTCCTCTTTATTTCTCCTATGAACTCTTTCTAATTTGTTCATGAACTCTTAATTGATTGTAGTAGAAAATGAAATTCTATCTCTGTATGTGTAATTGCTCTGAGACAAAAAGAGGAAAGTGTAAGGGAGACAGAAAGGGCCAATGTGAGGAAAAGAGAGAAATAGTGTCAGTCTGAGAGTAGAAAGCAAATGTGTTGTAAGGAGAGAAGTAATTGGTATTAGAATGTTTTGGTTGCACGCTGAGACGCCTGCACCAATGCCAGCTGCCCACAGTTTTGCATGACACAGCTGGCACTGTTGATTCAAACAGATTGATGAATGTGACCTCCTAAGTAAAATGGTGGTAATTACATGCTGTACACAGAGCAGGCCCACATTCAAACACCTCAGAGTAGGGATTTTTTTTAAGCTTTTAATGCTTTATCAAACACTTGCAAATTCAAAACTGCAAATCCTGAATGCACGTTTCATGTTCAGTGACCTTGGCTCTGGTTCTTCTGCTCCAGTACTTTCCAGGGAAGACACTATAAAAAGCTTTCAAGTGGGTGTGAAAAGGAGGAAGACAAAGGTGTGAAATGCCAGGAAACATTTCCCATGATAAAAATACAGTCATTGCATAAGTCAGTGTACTATGAGCACAAAATGAAATATAGATTTCCTTTGAGGATGATTTATCATGGGTAGATACTGTTTTGGTACATTTTACTATTCATCTTTTGGCTGTTTCCAGAGGCATAACAATGTGGGCAGGCACCAAAGGCAGATACCACTCCCCAGGGCAGTAATAATTTCTTGTTGCTGCTCCTGTGATCACACACCTATGATCACATACCTGTGGTGGCAGCCAGTTATTTTGCCTCTCCCTCTCCCCTAACTTGATGCCTGGGGAGCTGCCCAAGCCAACCCACCCTACTTACACCCCTGGCTCTTTATTTGCATTTTATCAGAATAAGACCACCCTACCATTTTTGTTGCTGATCTCTAAAGGAACTATTTTTTCTTAGCTCTCAAACTTCAAGACAGATTAAGAGAGGAACAAAAATATCAAGGAAGCATGCCACCTTGTCACCATTATCCAATCCAAAGCAATAATAACCCTGTTGTGTACACAGTCAGAAAGAATGTCAAAGGAAATAAAGTACTTGCATGTCTACAGAGATAATAACACTGGGAGGGTTACAGCTTCTATAAATGTAATATCTACTGCAGCACTGAAGGTAACCTGAATTGTACATAAGGATAGAACATGCTGACATATATTTAGTTTGTAACACTACATTTTATAAAATATTTATAAAAATAAATCTGATTACTGTTATTTAGATGTTTGGTACTGAATATAGGAGATGATTTTCAAGTTGTCGTGTTTTATTTTTATAGCCTATAACTATGTACTAGAATTTATCATCAAATCTGTTATAAAGACTGTTAGAAAAACTAATAGGTGGTTATACTACTTATCTGTCTAGCTTAGATTTCAGGTTCCCATAAGCATTGGAACAGGCTACCTACAGAAGTTGTGGAATCTCCATCCTCAGGAGTTTTCAAAAGCAGGTTAGACAGGCACTTGGCTGGGATGGTTTAGCTGGCTGGGAAGATCCTACCTTGAGCAAGGGACTAGGTTAGATGACCTTGTAAGGTTCCTTCCAGCCCTACTTTCCTATGATCCTATAAAGCTCAGCATTGGCTGTAATGGAGCTAGTTAATCCATGGAAACTGTGAAAATGAGACACAGAATTGAATATATTGTTGCAGCCTATCGGTAGTCCCTTTGTCGCTCAAGGATTTTCATTTAGCAAACAAAAGTATGCCTCCCAAGATAAAAAAAAAAATTTAATTATGAAAAAGATTAATGGTTTAGTTAAAACATTAGCACTGAAGTAGTGTGTGTGAATGAATTCATAATTCAATCATTTCTGTTCAATACAAGACAAAGGAAGAGCAAATAAAAAATTCAAGAAAAGCAATAAGTTGCTAATCTATCATAACAATATGATAAAGCATCTGGGAAGGCCAGACTGTTTTGATCTAACCTGACACTCTTCTTTTCCTCCCAAATAATCAAATACTGAAATGAAAAAAAAGATCTAAGTCATGCAAGAATAAAATTATGTCCAACTTACATCCACTAAAGGACTAAGTTATTTGTTGTAACTGATGATTAAGTCAACTAGTTTGCTGAGACACACTGAATATCATGTAAAATTTTAAAAAAGCGAATGGCCTGAGGCAATAAAATGTGTTAAGTGTTTTGTAATTTTCTTTAATTTTCATCCATCTAACTTATGCAATAGACCGGTTATCACATGTTGAATATCTAGTTTATTATTAATTTCACTATCTGTGTATTATCTTAGCATATTTTAAGTCATCGGTCCTAGATGTTTCCCAAATCTATTAGATCTTCAGGGTGATGTCCCAAGCCAACTTCTTGACCAGATCCTCAGCTGGTATAAAACACCACAAATCCAGTGAGTGTCAGTGGAGCTATGGTGATTTATTTTAACTAAAAATCTGACCCAGTTAAATATTTTCTGTTCTTTATTCTTTCCATGTAAATGAGGTTCTGCTTGAGATACCTATTTTTCTGTCTTGATGCAAGTAATGTCATGGGTTTTCTCCAATCTGATTTCAAATTATACCAGTTTTACTGGTGGCTCCACACCTCTTTGTGTGTTCAGATAGTGGTCACTATGCTAGCCCCTGGTACTAGTTTGGAACCACCATCTGGCCTGTGATGAAACCAAGCACTGTCCATCCAGCCCATCAGAGAAAAAAGGTTGCCTCCACTGGCCTAAAACATTAAGTGGCCAAAAGCCTAATAAAGGACAGCAGAACCTGCACTCTACAGATAATAAAGGTTACAGTATATAACACACATTTACAGGCTTAGTTTAGGCAGTGTATTACAGTGATGATGGCCTTCCTCTATCCATCTTTACTGAGTGTATTCCTAAATATTTTGATTCTTCATTAGTCTGGGAGTATGAAGTGATGTCTTTTTATTAATTCTCACAAAACTATTGCACATGAACTTTGGCAGTTTCTGTTTCTTATTTTAGAAAAAAAAAATCATTATAGGCCTATATTGGTTGGAATTTGTTTTGTTTTTTTATTTTGCCAAAACAGTACAGGAGACCCTCACCATTTGTGGGGCAAATTACTTTTGTTAAGATGGTGTGCAGTCTATATCTATTAATGTTGTGTTCCACATGTCCATCTAAAAATGTTATTCTCCAGTATCTACTGACAGAAACCTGTTAATTTGCAATGATTAGTTTTTATGGGATCCGCTTCATTTTCTCCAGATAAAAGTGTTAACTCTCTCTTATAAAAGACAGTCTTCCTTACAAAGCTATTCTTGATCCTTGGAGTAGATATTTAACACAGGTTTCATTGTTCCTCAAATAACAAGCAGAGTACAAGACAGAAATATTAATAAAGACATGCTATTAATCATTAGAATAAATTCTTAGAGTAAATGTTTTAAATTCTGTAGTCAAAATTCACAGGCTATGGTCTTAACTCTGCTGCCCTTGAAGTCAGTTGAAAATTCCTATTGACCTCAGCAGGGAAACATCAAATTCCTTAGCTAGTTTAATAACTGAATGGCTATCATATTTAATCCCTGATATGCATATTTTTAAAATTATTCTTTTCCATCCAGTCTCTTTCATACTTTACATTATATACTGGCAAGAAATTATGCTTAATAGCTTGGGCTGCATTGCAACATTTTCCAACAATTCAGAATAAGGTCTAGCAGAGGCTCTTTTTTAGGAGGCATCACATCTCAGAGAACCGCAATACCTCCTAAGACTCTTTGGATGGAATATTTTGTAACATAGAATCCATTATCCCAATTGTCCAGTCAGATCCACTGCTGGGTAGAGATCATAGCTTTTCTAGGTCTCTATCCCTCTCTTCTGGGAGCATTCAGCCAACAGTCTGTTAACTCTGCTGACCACTACAGTCATGACTGAAATAGTCCTAACATGGAACAGAAGGCATGGTGAGGTGGGAGGGAGATGTTACACCCTCACACTCCTCTGAACTAGCATATAACTTCCTAGAGCAATCTAGAATTACATCTTTACACTGCTCTGAGAGCATTAACATGGTTTATAATTCCCATGCTCAGATGGGAAAGGTAATGTAAATGAGGATCATCTTTTCTTATGTTCTATTTCTCTCTTACATATGGTTTATACTTTCCAGTTATAAAACAGGCCTTGATAAAATTTATTTTATTTTCCTGCTAAACAAAGTGATTTATAACCTACTTCCACCTCCCACTTTTAATTTACAGCTTACATGGTGAAACATTCTTAATTTTGTTTCCAGACAGTGCTCAGCTTAACTACGATTACAAACATCACTGTGTAACTATTCCCAGTAGTTACTAGGGGTTGTCAAATGAAGTTAAGTCTTCTCTTCCTCCACTGGGAATTGTCAGAAAAAAGGCCCTCTGCCTAATTGGCCTTGACAGTCTAACAGCAGACCTGTTATGCTGGCCTCAACAATATTTCACTAGACTCATGTCATTGGTAATTAAATTTGTCTTAGAACTTGGCTGTATTTTGAAATATTCTTGGGGGGAAAAATAGAAGCGTTCACCTTAGATTCTAGAAGCAACGATCATTTCTTTTTTATGGATAGTTGAGGTATCCATTGATCATTCAGAACAAATAAAACACTTTTGGAAACATATTCTTCCATTATCACTTGCATTTTGTCTTGTTTTATTCACATAGAGAGAGAAAATATTTGGGATTTTAGGGGGAGGACATGGGGAGTGAACTGTGTCATATCAACAAAACATTTATGGACTGGGACAATAAAGTCTCAGTCTACTCGTCATGAAGATTTTTCAGTAAATGCCAGACCCTAGAGAGACTACAGTTTACAACTTCTAGCAAACATTGGGTAGCTACTAAAGTATATCCTAGATCTTCATGTGCCCATAATTGTTGTCTTCTAAATAATCATCCGATATCATGATTACCTTGGAAATTTGAAGATATATTAAATAGATTATAAAGTCCTTGGAATCCCAGTTTATTTCTAATAGTTTAGAAATAAAAAACAGTAATAGAAGCCATGCTCATCTCCCTAGAGCCTTCTTGAAGAGACAAAAGAGAATAGAAATTATCTGAAGATGGCCATCTTCTGACCTTCTAGGCAGGATGAAAAATGTTCAGAGGTACCATATTTAAACAGGCCCTGGCCATTGTGGGTTTTGTCCAGTATATACTCAGAATCTTGACTCAATGTGAGCTGCACTATTACAATATTATGGTTCATTCAGTGATCTTGACATAAAATTCCTGGCACCCCATACTTCCACTATGGGACCTGTGCTGGGTCCTGTGCTGACCATTGCATCACACAGAGGCACATGGAAGCACACATCTGCACAGGTCTTGATGTAGAGGCACTAGGCACCAGGAATTTCTGGTTCCCATGAAGCCCCATGGTGACCCATACCTTCACATGAAGCATGTGTCAGCACAGGTCCCAGTGTGGAGGCACAGGGCACTGGTGGTGTCCCAGCTCCTGCACATCTGCATACCTCTGTACCGGGTTCTGCACTGACCTGTGCCTCTGTGTAAGGTACAAGTTGGCACAGGTCCTGGAAAAGAGTAAGTGAGAAATGTTGGGAATCCCTGTAACAAGGGAAACATGTTACCCAATAAGGCTGTTCAACAGTGGTGAGACATGTCTTGCCACAGCTGATACACTTCTGTTTGGCGACATTTATTTCTACCCTTTTTCTCTCTCCTTCACTGCTGCCAAAACCTTACCAGCCAAAACTTACCAGCACTTCTAAAGCTTTTCTGCCTTAACAGAAATCCTGTGGTTTTTGTACTCTGAAAAAAATGTGAGATGAGGTGGGAAGCATAGAAGGTAACAAGTTATGGTGACAAACAGTATAGAGATGGAAAAGGAAATCTGACTACTATAAAATACCTTTGATTTATAACTGTACAGAGCAAATGTAGGTGAGACACTGCACAATGCTATTTAACATCCTTTCTGTTCAGTAGAACAACTCTGCGCTGGTCTCAACAAAAAAAGAAGAGAAAAAGAAGAGAAAAATCTGGCTTACAAAAGCAGGTATCAAAGTCATATGAAAAAGATAAAGCAAAAATATGCATCAAATGTTGCTGACATTTTAAAAAAGAAATATTTTCCCATGCTCTGTGTTATAACAGTTGTTCCTTTGAATGCTCAAAACTGAACAGCTTTATATCTGAATTATTTTTAATATTAACTTCTGAGCATAGTACCTCTGATTTGTGGGAACTTTCAACCATTAACCGAGGTAAACAAAAAGACTACACAGACATTACATTTCATTCCTTTTGCCTCTCTAATGAATTATATATTTGGAAAGAGAAGAAACCAATTTTGTTTCTGAGTACACACACCACCCCTGTAGAGAGCTGTTTTGTCTGAAAGGTCACATCTGAGTTCCTCTAAGAGATTTCAATGAAAAAATTGCAGTGCCTGCAGAAAGGAAATGGAAAACAATCTGTAGCTGAATATTTGAATTATTTCCAATTGTTGTATTTTGACCTAGCTGTACTCCTCCTTCACAGCTTTTGCAACTTGTAGCCCACTTATGCTAAACATCTTTTTTTCATTTTGTTAAGCATGCTGTGTTTCATTCACCCTGGAAAAAGAAAGTCCTCCTTACTACCAACTGAAAAATAACTGCAACCTGAGTCAGCATATCTGAGTGACAGAGCATTAGCCAGTCTCAGCAGCATGACACATCTATAGCAACTTGGACTTTATTATATATGTATACTTCAATTAGAATCCTAGAATCATAGAAAATTAGGGTTGGAAGGAACCTCAGGAGGTCATCTAGTCCAATTCCCTGCTCCAAGTAGGATGATCCCCAACTATATCATCTCACCTAAAGTTTTTTTTCTAGCCAGGTCTTGAAAACCTCTGAGGATAGAGAGTTCACCACCTCTCTGTGTAACTTGTTTCAGTGTTTTACTACCATCCTAGGGAGAGAGTTTTCCCTAATATCTAACCTAAACTTCCCTTGCTGCAGCTTGAGACTGTTTCTCCTTGTTCTGTCCTCTGCTACCACTGAGAACAGTCTAGCTACATCCTCTTTGTAACCCCCCTTCAGGTAGTTGAAGGCTGCTATTGAAGTCCCTCTCAGCCTTCTTTTCTCTAAACTAAATAAACACATTTCCCTCAGCCTCTCCTCAGAAGTCATGTGCCCCAGCCCTCCAACCATTTTTGTTGCCCTCCACTGGACTCTCCAAATTTATCCACATCCTTTTTGTAGTGGGGGAGCCCAAAACTGGACTGTGTCCTCCAGACCTCACCAGTATAGAATAGAGGGGAATAATTATTTTCCTCAATCTGCTGGCACTGCTCCTACTAATGGAGCTCTATATGCCATTAGCCTTCTTCGCAACAAGGGCACATTGTTGGCTCATATTCAGCTTATTATCCACTAGGGCTGTGCGAAGCTTCAGTTATTGATTTGATTCAGTGGAGATTCAGCCCAGTTTGGTGGCCGAATCTCCGAATCCAAATCAAATCAGGAGACCCTTTAATCTCTCTGAATTGAATCGGAACTCTCTGAATCATTTCGGAGAGTTTAGATGTTTTAGACATAGACACAGTATTAAATGTTTTTTCTACAGGCTTGTGAATGCTGATATGGTGGTGCAGATGAAGTGTCCCATGGGAGTGCTGGAGGGGAGAGAGGGGGGCTTAGCAGGCTTGGCAGGGGACCAAGAAGTAGACTAGAAGTACTTCTGGTCCACTTCCAGGTCCACTATGGAGCACATGGAGGAGTCCCCCACACTCCTGTGGGACGCTCCATCTGCCCCACCTTCTCAGCATTCACAAGCTACACCTGGTACCTCGAGGTATGTAGAAATAACATTTAAAGCTCTGTCTATGACTGAATTGCTGATTCTCCGAATCAGCATTGAATCTTCAGATTCAGATTTGGCTGAATTGAATCAAGCAGTGATCCAAATCAACAAATTGAATCACTGTCCCCCAAATCAGGCTGAATCTGAATCTAAATTGAATATGGTCTGCTTTGCACATCTCTATTGTCCACTGTAAACCCTCCAGGTCCTTTTCTAAAGAACTGGTGTTTAGCCAGTTGTTCCCCAGCCTGTAGCAGTGGATGGATTGTTCCATCCTAAGTCCAGGACTTTGCACTTGTTATTGAACCTCATAAGATTTCTTTTGGTTCAGTCCTCGATTTTGTCAAAGTCTCTCTCACTCCTAGCCTGACCGTCCAGTGTATCCACTACTCCCCACAGCTTGTAGCCCTCTGCAAATTTGCTGAGGGTGCACTTTATCCTATCTTCTAGGTCATTGGTAAAGATATTGAACAAAACCCACCCCCAGAACTAACCTTCGGGACACTCCACTGGAGACCTGCTGCCAACTAGACATCAAGCCATTGATTACTACCCTCTGAGCCCAATGATCCAGATAGTTTTCTATCCATCTTACAGTCCATTCATCCAACCTGTACTTCCTTAGCTTTCTTGCAAGAATGTTGTGGGAGATTGTATCAGAAGTCAAGGTATGTCATGTCCACTGCTCTGTTCATATCCATGCAGCCAGCCATCTTATCATATTACATCAAGTTGGTCACGCATGACTTGCCATTGGTAAAACCATGCTGGCTGTTCCAAATCATTTTCTTCTCCTCCAAGTACTTAGAAATGGATTCCTTGAGGACCTGCTCAATGGTTTTTCTAGGGGCTGAGGTGAAGCTGATCAATCTCTAGTTCCCTGGATCCTCCTCCTTCCCCTTGTTAAAGATGGGCACTACATTTGCCCTTTTCCAATCATCCAGGGTGTTCTCTGATTGCCATCAGTTCTCACAGATAATGGCCAGAAGGTCTGCAATCATATCAGCCAACTCCTTCAACACCCTTGTATGTGTCAGTTCTGGCCTCATGGACATGTACATATCCAGCTTTTTTTAAATAGTCCTTAACCTTTTCTTTTACCACAGCTGGCTGCTCCCCTTTTCCCCAAACTGTGCTGCTAAGTGCAGTAGTCTGGAAGCTGACCTTGCCTGTAAAGACTGAGGTGAAAAAGGCATTGAGTACTTTGGATTTTTATGTGAAAAGACACATCAGTCACCAGGGGCTGAGTGATTAGGGCAGGAAAATGATATTTGAACACAACTCAGTCAGTAATTTTGTAATTACACAAGAGCCATGCAGCTGTACATTTAGCCAGTAGAGCATGGTAGAAACTAAATGGACACAAACGTGTAGAGTTAATTAATTTTAAACTGAAAAAAAAAAAGCATGAAACTGAAAAAAGTTACTTTATTAAAGTTGTTGTACTTGTTTGATTACTAACTAATAGAAGCACCAGAACTGAACAAGGTAACACTCTTAATCCTTTATGATTGATGGTTTGAGGAAATGATGAAATAGTTTGTGAAATCTAATACACAATTTATTGCCAATTTGCTTTGTCCTGTTTTCCTGGCCCCAAATTTGGGTGAAATCCATTTCTAACTTGGAATGTCATGCTGTCAATCTGTGTGCCATGATAATTTAATATAGATATACTGTGTACTGAGAAATGTGGGCTTTTGGTAGAAGACAGGAAAAGACAATACACAGAACTGTTTCACAAAACATGCATACATACACACACATGCACGTGCGCCCACACGCGCGCACGCGCGCACACACACACACATACACAGTAAGAGGACTGTTATCAATCTTCTTGGAGCAGAAGAGACTGTTCCAAGCCTGGAGCCCTGTTGGTGTTCCGTGTTTCCATACTAAACATAGTCAACAAGGAAGCTAAAGCAGGTTTTGTTTTTCTACTGGGAATCCAGCAGCCCAGCCCCAGGCTGAAATGAAAGACCAAAATACATGTGCACTTTTGGTTGGGGAGACCTAGCTAAGGCGATACTATCAAACTCTAAAGAGTTGAATTCAATTCCCTATTCTGTTCCTAGCTTCCGTTATGACCCTAGGTCAGTCATCTCTCCGTTACTCAGTCCCCATTTATGGAAGGAAAAAAACACTTTCCACCTGCACAAGATGAAAAATTGAAACTACTGAGCTACATAGAATTACTGCAGAAATGCTTTTGTTTCATTTGCTGAAGTAATGCCTCAAGATCCCCTAAAGCTGCCTGAGGTGCAGAGGTGTTGGCAAGGGTAAGCAATAGCTGTCAGATTTTTCTTCTGGGAATAGAAACATCTCTGTCCCTGTGATGGTGCTCTCATGATGCATTAACAAGCCCAAGGAATGTAAGAGAATACTGTATGAAGGACTCGTGTTACTCAGTGGAAGAGATGCAGGCCCTTTCTCTTGTACAACCCTTGGCTGAGGCACTTCTGGCATGGGAACTTGGGGTCTCAGTTGAGAAAAGGGTCATTGTTTTTCACAGTTTAAAATATTGTAACTGTTCTCATTTCAAAGTGTTTTTAGCTTCAACAATAGTTTCTTAGATTTTTAAGCTTTTTCCCTAATTAAGTCATTTTTCCCTTGCTTTTAAAATGAATTCATGCATTTAATGGAAGACGGCCAATGTGACGTGGTGATGATTAGAATTTAGAATGTCCTCCCCACTCAGAATAATAGTCAATAACAGGAGGCAGTAAAATGAGCATTCTAGATGAAAGAAGGGCTCTAAGGTAGAAACTGAAAAAGTATAAACCATATATATAGCAGAAAGAGCTCTTGCTTTGATGCTTAATAAAATAGCCTGGTCACAGCAGAGAAATGCAACTCTTGATATCAAAAATTCACTGCAGATAAACATGACCTATTCTGAAGATATTTGGCTGTTGGGTCACACATGAAACAAGAAAACAGGTCTGGCATTCTGTCAAGAACCAAATCATTTCTCATAGTTCTCTCTAGCTGCCTTAGAGTTAAAAGTGATTTTTTTTTCTTATTAAGATGAAGAATTCCACCTCTCCACCCACCCCAGCTTCTTGCTTGGCCTTCTTCAATATTAGGTGAAGTTTTGGTCTACAGAAAAGTCACTGCTTTCTGGATATTAACCCCACAAAACAAGTGTAGCAAAGGGAGAAAAGCCTTGATTCCATTTCCTGCCTTCCTATTCACTAACCAAGATAGCTGACAAGACACAGTGGGCTCAAGATATGTAAACTGGACCCTTTCAAGGATTCCAGTGATGTATTTCCACTTGGAGAAAAAGTAAGTCAAGGGAGAAACAGTGCGTTTTGTTCAGAACCCCAGTTCCATTCTGAGGCTGCTCCTAAGATAGAGTGATAACACACATGCCTTACTGTTGGCTGAATTCAAAGACTCATTCTAGCCCTTAGGCCATTGCAACACCAAAGTACCTAATCATCAAATATGACCAAGAGTCATATAATATTCCAAGGATGTTATATTCAAACATCAAGTAAAATGCTGCTGCCTTTCACAGAACTGTCCTGTATCCTGGCATCTTTCTTCTTAGAAACATTGCTGGCTGTGATGCAAACGGAAGGAAAGACATTTCATATCAATAATCACAGGTTGTGCTTGCTTTCCATAGCACATTTCATTGTGTGTAAGTCTGTAAGAAAGTCCGCATCTTTCAGATTGGGTCTAAATAGCTTCAAGCTTTTGCTTCTTCACTTTAAGTCACACAAGACTTATAGTGCTGAGCATCCAGTAAAGGAGTTCAATAATACCTATAGAGGACTCCTATAGGTACTAATGGTAAAGCCTCCTACAAAGAAGAGAGCCAGTTATATCCCTTTCTTTAGCCTTTACTGTTGCTCTTCGCAGAGAAGAGAAAGCTCTCTCAGGGGCGTTTCTTGTGTGTGAGTAAATGCTGCTGATGTTTACCTCTACCTCAGTCTGATGCACTCCATAATAAAACACCTAAGGACTATTTATTCTGAATCAGTTCAGTTAGAAAGAGTATACACTCTATATTTTACTTTTAAAATATCAATGAATCCTCTTGAGAATTACTGATGTAACATACCCAAGATTTTTACCATGTCTTCCATTAATTAACTGATGTGAGATCCTAATTTTTTGCTATGCAAATGGACCCCAGATATAACATAATTCAATTTAGGGTACACATCTAAGTGAAGGCTCATTCCAATCAATAGGAGTTATGGCTAAATTTAGCCTATAGAGTACAAATTGTTACCTTAAGGCATCTTTAAAGCAACAAATTGGATAATCTTCATCAAGATTTTTCACAAGGGCCCTCTTCTCTGTGGCATCACCTGAGACAATGGAGCCAATGATTCATCCTTATCAGATATAGTCTCTTCCACAGTGATGATTTTTATAGTAAAAAGTCAGATCAGGGAGGACAAAGGAGGATTGAAGTAGAAGAAAGAGAGTTAGCATCATAAGCTAAGTGCAGACATTCAAAAAGCCTAAAGCAGAAGCAATCTAAGTGCAGCACTCTTCTCAAAGACTTCTAGGTTAGGTCAGGATTGAACAGAACACAGGTGCACTGTTTGGTGAATGGGGCTCAGATTCTGCCTGCAGTAGCTAATAGGGGTGTGCAAAATGAGCCCTATTCAATTTGGATTCGGATTTGGGTTAGGCCCGAATCAGGGACTCTGCTTTGATTTATTGATTCAGATCACTGTCCCTGATTCAATTCAGCTGAATCTGAAGATTCGGAGAATCAGAGATTCGGCCATAGACACAGCTTTAAATGTTTTTTCTACATGCTCTCGAATTGGAGGATTCCAATTTGATTCAGAGAAATTAAAGGGTCTCCTGATTTGATTCCGATTCAGAGATTTGGCCACCAAATTGGGCCAAAACTCCAATACATCAAATCAGCGACTGAAGCTTCACTCTAGTGGCTAAGCAGCCCTAGTGGTTAAGGCCAACAGACTGTGGGCACTCCCCGGTACTTCCCAGGAGGCTGAGGGAGAATACCAAGGCCAGCCAAGCAGCTGAGTACCCTTGATTGACCAGCGGGCCCATCTCCCCAACCCACCCTTCTGACAGCTGACTGCTGTCACCACATCCCCACAAGCTTGAGGGCTTGGGACTTGGTGGGTCTGGGCCAGGTCCACATGGCAGAGAGGCTCTGTTCCCCCAGCTGCAGCCAGAAACTGGTGGGGGCTGCATCACTTTTTGCTGCACTGGAAACTTTGGCTGGGGGCGGGTGAAAAGGAGCTCCCCTGTCACACAAACCTAGCACAGCCCCCACCAAGACCTGAGTCTGCAAGTTGGGGGTGGGGAGCGGGAATCTACATGTCAGAGAGACTGTTCCTCCCCCACTGCCCCAGCCACAGTTCCCAGTGTGGTGAAAAGTGGCACAGCAGCAGTTCCTGGCTACAGCAGTGGCAATGGAGCCTTTCTGCTGCACAGACCTGGCCCAACCCCTCACCAAGACCCAAGCAAGCAAGCTGCAGGGGTCTCTGCATGAGAGGATGACTCCATTTCCCCACCCCTCTGCCTGGCCACATAAGGAGGAGACAAAGCCTTTTCTGTCTCCTCTCTGTGACACCCTGGCAGTGGGGCTGGGCTGGTGCTTACCCAGAGCAGATGAGCACCAGCTAAGACTAGCAAACCACCCAGAAAGGGGCCCTTGGGATGCTGGTGGAATGTGACCTAACTTGATTTGAGATGGTAGGTCATATTCATATATAGTTGTGATGCTAGAAGATACTAAATTTCAGTTACCAGGAACACTTCCTGATGTAGTTTAGGATAGCCGTGTAAAGTATAAGCTTATATATGCAAATTTATTTCTGTTTCCTCGTGTGTAGAAAATACAATAGTGGTGGGAAATACATTTTCTGAAAAAATGGTGAAATAAAAAGTTGAATTAATTTTCTTCAAAAATGTTGTAGTTTCATTGTGAAGTCTAAAAGATGAAAATCAAAAAATTAATTTCTCAGTTTTCCAAGGAAGACACACACACCCAAAACACTAAAAAATGTGTTGATTATAAAAATGTCTCCAGCATTAACTACAATAAAATCCTTAGTAGTACTATAAAATCCAAGACAAGGTATAAAAAATTGATTTGTGATTTGGGGCATCTCAGCTAAGTGAAGGCACAATATGCTCTAAGTGACTATATAAATGCAGGGATTATGTAACATTTATTATCTTCTGCTTTCACAGAAATATATTCTTTTATGTTTTCTAATTGCACAAATAAGAAATGGAGGAATAAATTGTTTTGGAATTATGTAGATACTTTTTTTATTAAATGGAAAAGGCATTCATTTACAATAGCATAATATGTATTAGAAGCAATTATATCATCTGGATTTCTCTTTGGGTGCAAATTATGCACTAGTGAAATGGGGTAATTATGAGAAAATGACTTTTTGTTATTAATTACCAAAGTGGTATGATGTTCGAATAGTTACAAAGAGATTTTCTCTTTTTAATTCTTAGTATAAATATGTATTTCAAAGCAATTATAAATAACAGAAGGAAAAATATGCCATTTTCCTTTTAAAACAAAAAAGAAAGGAAAAAAACAATGTTGCCTTGATATAACTTTTAAAGTTCCATATTTCACAAGATGCAGAAAGATTTGCTTATATAATAGTTTAAAATCCATATTATTTTTGAAACACATGAAAAAAATGTCTTTATGTTTTAATTACAAAGAGCCCTGGTGGTTTCAATTACACATAGGGTTCAATTATATAACAGGTAGGGAACTTGATAGAAAATGATCCCTTTGTAATTACACAAACAGAAGGCTAATGTCCTTATTAACAGCAGAGAAGGCACTAATCCAGAATTGCCTCAAACACATTGCCTGTCTCTGAGCTTTTTAAGCCAGCTCCCCCACACAGAGGTAAAGTAATTACGCTCAATTAGGTAAGGCATCTGGGAATTTTGACAAATGTATGAGATCTGAGTTATGTTGGCAATCCCAAGCACTGTAACTTAAGTATTTTGGGACAGAGCACAGACCAGCCCTACACAGCTGCACAGATGCTTAAGTAAGACACATACATGCACTCCCTTGAGTAGCTTCTTTAACATCTGCTGCTGAGTCAGAGCAGCAGAGGTTGAGTACCTAGGACTCCCATCCTGACATAAAATGGCTAGTAATCTGCTAATTGTCATTGTCAGGGCCAGTAGCTGGTTACTGCTCCCCAAGAGCAAGAGATGAAATAAGGAAGCAAGTGCTCCTGCCTATTAGGCTATTTCTTATGACCACACCTTCATAGTTAACTGAGAGATGTACTGTATGCATGGCAGAAATGTTAAAACATAACAGTGCTTTGCATTTTTGTACAGTTCTAACTAGTCTAAAATTACATGCAACATGTTTTAGGTAGGTGCCATATTTATGAAGAAACACAGGCTAAAAAGTAGAAAAAAATCTCACTTTATCATGCTTTCCCAGCTTTGTTAGACAAGACCCTTAATCATGTTTCTATAAGGTTTATATCAACTGGAGATGTTGATCTTGGTATGAAACAAGGAATGAACTTAATATGAACTTAACACTTATATTAGTCATTCTTCATGTGTTTACGTGGCATTAATGAATATAGATGGCTATTCAGCCAAGAATGTGTAACTCAGTGACTAAAATTTCTATTGTAGGGCCTGACCCTGTAAATGTCTCTGATGGACATAGTATAATATGAGTAATTCAAAATGATGTCCTAAAGCGTAAGTATTATATCCACCAGTAAGCCACTGTGAAGTTAGATCCTTAAATTGCCTTGTTAAAAACTTATGTTCATTTTGTAGCTGTTAAAATGTAAATGCACTTTCTATTTTTTCATATAAAGATATCATAACTTTAGAATCACATTAGAAAAACTAACACTTTAAATAGTCAAGTGTAAAAGCTGCAGTTAGAGCTAACTCAACCCCTTCTTTCTGGATCAGAGCTTCCATTTATGTGTTTATTATCCTCAGGTGGTGACCAAGTTAGTCTTAATTGTTTCTTGTTTAAATAACTGTTTAAACAGCGGACTATTTTACTTTGGGCTATTTTATAGATCACATCTCTATGTATGGCTTAACTATTTTTCTTTGACTTGCTAACTTGTTTGGGTTTTTTTAATATTGTACCTTGTACCAATTAGTGTGACTTAATAGAAAATATGCTCAGTTTAGAAGCAATACAAGCATGTTTTCATCCCTGTCAGTCCTGAAAATTCAGCCTGAGCTTTAAGCATAGAGGATACTCCTTTTCTTCTCACACATCATCACTAGTAGTACAAAGTATGAAGGCTAATTAGACCACAAATACATCAGTCACACCACTGTATTCAAAGTATGCCCTCGGTGAAACTTGTTCATCTTCATTACTTAAATGGTTTTTCATTAGTTTAACAGAGGAGCATTTTCCTTATAGGGCCATAGCCATCTCACTGGGTCATGGAATATTCTGCTTCTTGCTTGCTATTCAAACCCAGGATGTCTTCCCCACTGGCTGCTCAATTGTTGGCTTCAGTAAGAGGGGTGGAGCATGCTCACTCTCTTGTTCTCTCTCTGCTTTTATACAGTCCCTATTACTATGGTGTTTGATGGCTATTCATAATTTTAAACTAAAATATTTTGCTAAGGCAAATTTGCAGCGTTTACAGGCAAAGATGGTGGTGGCATTTGATTGGCTTTTTATATTTTGACTAAGAAGAAATTTATTGTGATCATGTTATTTTATTACGATATGCTTAGGATATGAAGTAACCCCTGCTCCTGATACTGTTTAAGGTATTTTTCATTAAATAGTCACTGGATAAAATTCACAGAGAACATTAGCTATAGAGCCTAGAAACCAGGGCTCCTTCCTTCCCAGGATGATACCAAAGCTTACTGGAACACAGTGCCACTCCCACTCATGTATCCCCTTTCTAGCTCCATGTACTTGCCACTCTGCCCAGTGGCAATAGAAAGGATATTTTCTGCCCTACTTAGCTTGGTGCTTAGGACACGATTTTCAGTAGCAGGATTTAAAAATGCAGGTTTAAGCTTCCTCTGGGGAATGGGGAGGAACTAGACCAGGGATGGGAAAAAAAATAGCAGATCTGGCTGGTAGCTGGACTCCGTTTCCCAGCAGCCACAGCCTGTGTTGCTGTGGGTGTTGCTTCCATGAAGACCCCAGCAGCAATGTTGCTGTGACAGCATGGGGCCAGTTTCCATGAAGACCAGCCCCAGCAGCCCTGGCAGGGTGCACAGCTGAGTGAGGAACTGCTCCATGCCTGGGGCTGGGATCTTGCAGTGCTGAAAGCACAGTCCAGAGCCGGGGCAGAGCCAGGATGTGTTGCCTGCATTCCCCTGCCTGGGGTGTGCGGCCAGTGGATTACAACTTTGCCTCACCTCCAGACCATACTGTCACAGCTGCAAGACCTCAGCCCCAGAGCACCTCTCCACCCAGCCACCTGCCCTGCCATCACTGCTGGGGCCAATCTCCATGGAAACCCTGGCCCCGCGCTATCACAGCACTGCTGCTGCTGGGGTCTCCATGGAAATTGGCCACAGCAATGTGGGCAGGGGCTGCTGGGAAATGGAGTTGCTATGAGCTCAATTCAGCCTGTGGGCTGCACTTTGCCCACCCCTGAACTAGACTATTGGTTCTTAATCTCTCTAGATTCAAGATACCCCTCAGAAAATTCCAGCTCTTAATTTTCACTCTTTTTTTTTAACACCAGAGAAGAAAAACATGATTTGTACGTTGCAAAGCACTCAGAAAGATCACAATGGGTCAGAATGTTTTTGACACTATGGGTTCCTATTTGAAATTTCTGGGCTTATCTTGTGAATCACATATTGGCATTTACACATCTAACAGTGTTAATACTGTGTAACATCTTTAAAAGGATCTCATGGCACCCTGGTTGAAAATCATGTTGATCCTAAGTCTCATAGGCAAGTTCTCTAGTCATTAGGCTAAAAGGAGGATGTGCAAGTGAGGGTCCTTCACATCACTAAGAGTTTTGGGTAAATCTTACATGCTTTTCAAGACAGATTAGGATTGTAAGAATATCTAAATCATATTAGAGCTCTCAATAAAATGTTTCTGAAGGCATCCTGTGAAGGGAAAAAGAAATCTTAGTGTTTTGCTGCAGGAATTTCACCATTTTGGTACAGAAGAACCCATGCTACAGACTGACTTTGTAAAATGATAGGAACTTTATAGAAAATAATTGTGTGAGAGAAAAGAGATTATAGCTATCGGATAGCAATATCAACTAACCAGTGACCAGCCTTTCTGAGTATTTAGGTAATAAATTGCTTAAATTATACCAGACCTCATACATTCAGTATATTATAAACAAAACATATAGTATTATGTTGGAAATGAATAATCCTCATACTCATTATCCTTTCTGAAAACACATAACACATTTTTATGTTACTGGTCTGAGCTAACTGATTACCTTCTACACATTTTGTTCAATATCTTCATCTGTATTTGTCAAAGTAAACAAGATAATAAAATTCCTCTGATACCTGGAAATGCCATCTGAAAGGATTCAAATGATTTATCCCTTCATTATCCTATGCATTTAGTTGAACACTGGTGCATTCTTACAGACCTCAAATAGTGTATGTCACTATTTATTTCTGTTCGTTACTGTACTACACTTGCAGAGGGTAACTTGTGTTTGCTTAATGAGAAGATACAGAAATGAGTAGTGTCTAATATCACATATACTTGATCAGATATGTAGATAATCTTAACATTAACCAGTAGCTGCTTTTTTCTTCAAGATACCAAAGGTCAGAAAACCTCAAAAGATGTCTAAATTAGCAAGTACTAATAATCATTAATTGTTTAGGGGTCAAAGATTTACCCAAACCTAGAAAACCCTTGGGCTACCAGAGTTAATGCATTTGTTTCTGTAGCCAGTGGCACACAATGTAACTAGCATCCCATCTCAGCATCTTTGCCTTCCTAGCTGGAATAACCAAATAATCATTTACAGCTAAATTGCCTGAAGCAGCTTTCAGTCTGAGGCCCAAAATCTCACCTATAACTGAATAGGTATAACTGAATAGCAAGGTACTTTACTTGTAGCTTTTTTTATTTTACTAGCATGCTTTTTGTCTAATATAAACCTTCACTGATAAACTCAGAGAAGATCTGGGTGTTTCTCTATTTCAAAGAGATTCAAAGACCCAGACCTCAAAATTTGGATTTGAATTTGCAATACTGCCTCAGTTTTGATCTACCTCACTATGTTGCAAATCATATTTAGCTTTAATCAGATCCAAAGCTAACTCCAAATCTAGTAAATTCACTCTCTCAGTTTAAGCTGGCACAACACACTTGAAGTTGTTATTTTTCATTATCTATAGCTTTTGCATTTTCAGTATAATAATGGTTAGTTTCTGGTTGCAATAAACATGAAAAAATTTCAACAAGGCACATTCCGAGTTTTGTCTGTACATACATGAATCTTACTTGTTCAGGAAAGTTCATGAAAGTTGCATTCTATTTGGCCTTAAAGATTCACAGTAGGTTCACATTAACAGAGAAAACTGCCTGTGATAAATATATTTAAAAGTTCTCCACACTATAAAATCACTTTAAGATTTTTGTACAAATTAATAATGGTTCAGAATTTCTATACAATTTAAGCATCAATGTAGACTGTAGATTTGCTTTACACACAATTTTAATTATATTCTGTGAACTACAATTAAAAAGAGGTATGGATTTTGGACAAGTAAATAGGAGAAGTTTAACTGAAGACAATGCCATCATTTTAAAGAGTGATCCTCCTTCCTGGTGATTGCACACTCCAGTTATGCCATATCTTCAATATGTACTTAGGACATGTGTACCCCTTGTTCTGAATTCATTCTTCTTGTAATTTATTTTGTTTGAATGGTGATTTTTATTCCAGTTTAAAAGCAGGTTTAAGGGCAGGAAAAGGATGTTGACAAGCAGTGATGAATCAAGGAATTTCTATAAAAGGAAAGCTGACCACAGGGTCTTCAAGCAATCATCCAGAAAGTTATGTTCTAGTCCCTGACCTTCCCTCATGCTCCAAATAGGAAGCAAGTAATGCCAGCTGTATATATTATTCAGGTCTCCCCCTCTTTTTTCCTCCTCATTCTGTGTCAACTCATTAGAGATGGAGAGGCAGAGTCAAGTCCCTAACAGGAGGCTCTCATCTCTGAGACACAACTAAGACTAGTTTTTCTCTTCCCATACTTTCCCCCTACATAAGCTACCTCTGCAAAGGGATACAGTTGGACTTCTTGTGTTCACTTATACCTCTGAGGGATGCATAGCTACAATTGCCATTTGTACCTTCATTTGGACAGAAAAGCCGGGCTTATAGAATCAGACTGGAATCCTAGGCCACGTGCTCTTGGACAATAACCTAAATTTCCTAAACATTAATTTTGTCTTGGATGAATGAAGATATCATGCTCATTGTGTGAAGTGACACACCTTCTTTTGTATTCTGCTCAGAGATGGAAATCATTTGAGTTGGTGTCTACTAAGATACCTGGGACAAAAATGCAGAGCATTGACATGTTCATCTTATGGTGAAAGTAGAGTGGACAAGCCTGAGCTATGCATACATGTTCCTTGTACGGTGAATAGAGAGAAGTAATTGCTTAACAATGGGGTTCACAACTGTCACCATGCTGAGTAGGGGAGTAGAGCACATCTACCAGACTGCATCCCTCAGGACTTACAGATGCGGGGACACTTTGTGTGTGGATCCAGAATGTGCTCAGGCACTGAGACGCTCAATCTAACCAAGATACCAGTGCTCCAAGGAATGTGCATTTACAAATTTTTAGGCAACCAAAGCTACTGGGAAAAACTTAGTTGCATATGAACTTTCAGATGCACTTCTTGGCAAGGTATTCATAAAACACTCAGTTGGACTCGGAACCTACATTTCACTGAAGTTTCATCTTGGGTGCCTACAATCTGCTTTTTTTAATTTGGCTCAGATTTCTCAAAATAGGTTCCAGTAAGATTATTTATTTAGAAAACATACTCACTAGAACTAACTGATCATCTCTAATGATGGATAGATAGATATACAGAGATCTTGAATCAAAACCTGACTGACCCTTTGTATTGAAATGATTCTATTAAAATGAACAAACAACTGCAGATTTACACTAGAATGAGTATAATTTGCACTCACATGATATTTAGTAAAAACCCCATTGGCATGAATAGCTGAAAGCTCTTGTTTATTGAAGAGATCCTTAGAAATTTCACTGACCACTGATCACCTGCACAGAAAAAAGATAGCAAGGTATTAATATACCATTGAGGATAAAGAGATAAAGCTTGGTGTACATCTTTGCATGGAAAATAGATGCACATATTAGAATTTAAGAAGTTGGTATTTTGATCCTGTTTCTATCGTACATCATTTGGGATCTACAGCAGGACATACTTTATTCCTCAAGTTTACCCTATAATGTTAATACAGATAACAGCAAAGCAACAAACCTAAGTGTAATGGTCCTCTCAAGCTTAATTGTAACTTTTTGTTTTTCTTGTTGGAGTACTTTGTCCCTAACCTACTTCTCTGTACCAGGCAGAAGGGCAAAGCTGCTTCTACTCCTGATTTGGAGGTGAGTAGGAGTGATATCAAAGTGGGTCAACTAAATAAATAATAACTCTGTATCCCTCTGCAGGAGACTAACAATTGGCATAACAAGCATGGAACTAAAAATGAAAAAAAAGGCCTCCATTGAAGAGTATGGGGAAATAATAGACACAAAACAGAACATGAGATATATTGGAAATATACATTTCTCATTCTAAATTACAGGCTCACATATTCTTTTAAAAATAAACGTTAAGGGAAATTGACTCTCTCTCTGTCTTGCATGAAAGTAATCCCACATGGGACATTTTGCATTCCTTTGGCTGCCCGAAATGCTGAGATGTGGATGTTTCAACACTTCCTCTTTTGGGCTGTGATTTAGCTTTGAATAAGAGCTTTTGCTACAGAAAGGAGTAAGGAGTATAATTTTTACCAGCAGCTGGCTGGGATGGATAGTAAATGGGACAGGAAGTCATGGTCTGTGTCTCGGAGGAACAGAAAGGAGACGGGCTGCACGCTGCCTCTCTTATCTCTGCAAGGAAGTCAGGCAAAGTCATGATGATATGAATTAGCACTACTGTTTTCTGTCTACAGCTCCATGTGCCTTTTTACAAACATGTCACCAACTGATTTGTGCACTGGGAAAATGCATAACCATTGCATGTGTTTTTGTCCTCCTGCTCCTTAACTTGAAATTCTCTTTGTATATAGCAAGTGGCAGATTTTGAAGAATGAAGGCAAGAATAAACGCAAGCTGCTGAAGGCTCTCAAGCTTAGCTGGAGGAATATGTAATAGTCTTTTATTTTTCTTTAAAATGACACAGTATAATTTACACCTTGTTTTACAACTGCAATTTCTCCCCCCCCCCCCCCCCCCAAATTTCAGCCAGCCTCACTCACTGAGGTTCTCAGCATGTTGGAAATAGTTGAGCTGTGACCTTCAAGGAGCACCTGTACACCACATTTCTGAGCAAAGATAGCAGGTCTATTTTGTGTGGCTATTATCAATGTCTCCATTCACTAAGGCAAAGTACCAGCTGTTGTGTTACCAGGGGCTTTTTATAGCCACCATACTTCTTTTTTTCAAGATATTTACAACAAGTCTGGACCTCTCAGATTTCTTTAAGTCCTCTTATGACCATACTTCAGGGTTTGGTAGAGTAGGAAGTTTTCTCTGTAGTTGAAAAGATCTGTTTGCTAATCAGTAGAGTGGACACATACATGAGATTGCTTTTCATACAACTGGCAATCAGTTAATCACACTGACTATCTGTACTAACATTACTCATACGGTTCCCCCAGAGTTCTGTTCTGTTGACTTTCATGCCGCACAGGGGTGTGCAGTCTCAAAGCAATTGTCCTCGTGGCCTTTCACAGTACTGCCATCACCATGCCTCAATTTCCCTCCTGGTTCGCCCAATGGCTCTCTTAGCCTTTACTATGTTGCAGTTGTTGAGGTGATTTAATTTCTGACCAAATTAAAAAGGCTGCCATTTTTGAGATATCAGATTCTATAAAATGCAACTTGTCTTCTGTTCCAGCCTGACATAGCAAAGCCCTTCTTTCCTGAAGGTGTGATTTTTCTCTCCCTCCAATTCCTGGGCTTCTCTGTCACTCCAGTTTTTTTCTTGTAAACAAGAGGTCTCTGTACTTCCCCGCAGGTTAGGAGTATAGGGAGAAATCGGACCCTCTAAATATGGGTTTCTAGTCTTGGGAATCAGCCAGCTTGCTCATGCAAAATACAATTTTGTCTGCATCTCCTTAAAAAGTTCCTGCCTATGCCACAGACGCTTTTGACCTGTCTCACTGCCATTTTATAGGCTATAACACCAGGACGTCTCTTCCTAGATTCTCCCTCAGAGGTCCTCTTTCCCCACCCTACCCCTTCTCCATTTTTCATATAGAGTCTCGACAATAATTTATCTTTGCCTTCAACTCTAGAGTAAAAAATTCTACCGAGTGACCACAACCTCCTTTATAAGACTGTGCTCCATGGTAGATTCTGGCTCCCAGGCCGTCTTTTCTCCAACTCTGCCCCTCTATGGAAAAGCTCACTCAGACTGTAATCTCTACCTAGCCCCAGGGTTCAAATCTTCCACTTAACCTTGGAATAGTGTCTCCATGGCTCACTCCTGTTCACAGGATTCCCAACTCAGTAAAAACAAGGATCAGATTAGGAAGAGCTTCCTGCCAATGCACTCTTCTCTCATTCAATTCCTGTACCTATGGTAGCAGTAACATTAGACAGCAGCTTACTTATTGACTTGCATTTGTCCAGAAGTTTTCTGTAACCTTTTCTCTCAGATGAAGATTTCACCACAATCATCACTGCCTTTGTCATTTTAGGATTAGATAACACGTGTGCTCAGTGTGGGGTAGATGTGAGCACCACCAAAAATGTCACCCCTCAAGAAATATGTTTGCACATTTACTAATTACTTCTTGCTGAGACGACGTAGTCTATCAATTGCAATAGTTTCCAGTTAATTTTTCACTCATAATCTACAAAGGTCTAAACAGCTAGATGCCCAATTATATCACAGGCCACTTTCTCCTTAACTTCTACCCTGATAAACTGAGACAAGGTGTAGTAGTTAGACAAACATCTACAAATTTGGACATCAGAGCTCTAGAGGCACAGAGCATTGTAGGTGGTGGTCTCTTGTCTGGAATTTGCTTCCTCTCTCACTTCAACACATCTGTTGACATTAAGGGCACAATGTAGCTATGCATGCACTATTTATTAAGGTCTTTTTTATCAGATAAAGAGCTGATTTGCCTCAGGGCATATTTGAGAAATGGTTGATATTTTTTTAGTGAAAGGATTGATTTTTGCAGTTGTAGAAATATTTCTATTGAAAATATGTTCATTTCCCTTTAAATCTTTTTCCCTTACATATCAGTGCTTAGAGAATTATATGTATACATTTTCTCAGAGTAGCAAAAATAGACGATCATTTTACCTTTGAGCTATTTATACAGATGAAAACAATACCTAGCACTTGGAGTACATTTCATCTTTCAAGTCATTTTCGAACATTACGTTAACAAACTAAATTACAAATGAAACCCATTAATGCATTAGTTCCCCAAAGACCCAAATGATATAGGCAAGGTATAAGACTTTTCTTGGAAGAAACATTTCAGCAAATGAAAGTTTAAAACTTGCTTTATCAGTTGCTCAAGATCTTATCATGAAAATAAAATTAATTCATGGCAGGCCTGTAGAGCTGCAAAATAACATTTTTGTCACCTAACCTTATTTCCAAGGTGAATAGGCAGAGTTTAGTCTAACTTTCAAAATGAACAATTTTTACTGTGAATGACCATGGAATTTTTTTGAGAGACTTCTTATAGATTGTAAACCAAACTATGTTAGGAATATAAATGTAGTCCTCACTATAGTTTGGCCATGAGAGGATGCTATTACTATCAATGTAATGGCTATGCCCCCGCTGAAAAAGTCCTCCTGTAATGTATAGCAAAGTGGATGCATCTACATGTACAATTAATGAGAAAAAATAAATTCCAGAGCGTATTGCACCAGAGTTTATTCGTGCCCAGCACATGGAGCCCAGTCTGAACAGCTGGGGCTAGCAGGAGACTCAGGGGTCGGCCTGCCAGCATGCCTGTACTGAAACAACTTGTGCAACAACCAGCTGGGGCAATGCTGCTGCAGACAAAAAATACTTGTATTTTACAAGTCCTACCCTGCTCCAGTTTGTATCATGCTCCCTAGCAGGGACACACGTGTAGACACTCAGATGTCTACTGCACAGTTAATTAGTCAACTGCAAAGTAAACATCTTGCGTAGATGCACCTAGTAAGTGGTACATACACTCATGTACTGTGTACAATAATGGGAACTGCCTTTCCATGTAAAAGGTGGTGCAGCAAGATACAGTTTTATATTTCATTTCATACGTAGGCCTAGATCATCATCTACACAATGATTATCTTGAAGTTAAGATGAGATATTCTGGAAAAAATATTGCATTTGTGATGGCTACCAGGATATATTTTTTGTAGATTTTCTGATCAAAGAACTTTAGACAGGAGGTAAAGTCTTGAAATAGGTATCCTCAGATTCTGAGGGATCCCAAAAAAGTTCATCTTGAAATTCACACTCCCTCCCCACCCCTTTTTCCAAGCAAATATTCCTGTATTCCTACTACCGCCTTTTAATTTCCAGTTTTTGATCTTTGTAGAAACTAAAAAGGCTGATGACAGAAATCACTTTTCCACACTAACTAGCAATACCTCTGGGACTGTTGTACTAGAGTAGCTGTTGACACATTTCTGTGCCCTTTATTTGGGTCCTGCATAAGTGGTCTACTTAGGGCTGGCATTGAGAGAACATCTGGACCACTGAAAGGTCAGATAACACTCTCATACCACCCCCCAACCACCTGTTAGCACTTTTTCTTCTATTCCCTATTCAGCCTTACTGCAGAGCTTGAGCAGTGAAGGATATTGTGTTCAGGCTTTCTATATCTCTTTGGATTTGATCCCAAATAAAGCAGATGCACTTATCTATGTTTTGTAGATTTAAAAATTCTTTTTTATGTACATGTTCTGGGAAGATGCGAGTTTAAATCTCTTTTTGAGTAAAGTTGGGCCTTGAACCTGAGTTTCCTAATCCCTGAGCAAGTGCCCTGAATAACAACTGGACTAAAAGCTAGAAGAATTTGTTTGCTTGCCCTTAGCACAAGCAGATAATCATGGGTTTTTTTCTGCATTCACACCTCCAGGAATTTCTGCACCTGCCTGGGTGATCCTATTCCACCACAAGAGTATATACAGTAATAATGGGGGCTTCTGAGCATGCTCAAAATGACAGGTATAGTGACACATGTGGAACAGAATCTAAAGTCTGCATAAGTGCTAAAAATTTCACTTAAGCTGCAACATTTGGGCATGTAAAGTATTGGATTTTGCCCAAAATGTCTCACATCCCTCTACTGTTGGTCCATATACAGGATTCCAAATTGTTCCTGCTCATACCTACCCTTTTAGCTCGGGTGGCAAACATCTGTGTAGTGAATCTAAGGTTGCATCCCTACTAATGTTCTATGTGGGTGTCAATGTGATGATGTATTTTGAAATCCCTGTGGGGTTTTTTTCTTTTTGCAACTGCACTGCATGTTCCTCATTATCTGGACACCTTGCTTGAGATACTGCGTCTGATTTACAGAAGTACTGAGCATTCACAGGTACAAATAAAGTCAATGAGAACTGTGCTTTGTTCACATGAAATAATGTCATGTTATGTACTCTCAAAAACCATGTCAGATGTACCTCCAATTGAGAACAAAAATTTAGCTGGATACTTTTGACTTGAATTTCCATGTGATCCAGTTGCATACATAAGTAACCAACATTACTTTTAGCTTTTTCCCAGCTTGGTATGCTTGGCTTTGCAATCTTAATAACATTTTTTAATGTACAGGGGATTTTTTTTTCAATATGAAGTAAAATGGACTGGCTACAAAATGCAATGGATTAAAAATGTTTGGAAATAACTATGTAAGAGATGTTCCAGTATTTCCTAAACCCTTTATAGCTTGATAGTTTGATAAAGAAGAGGATTTCAGAATACCAGTGTTCACATAATTGTGTATGGTGAGCATGATCGCTGATTGTTTATTTAATCAATTATCACTGTAAGTCTTATGAAAATGCAACATATTTTAAATACTATGTACAGAAGAAGTATATTACACAGTGTGTGATTATCACTGGCTTACTTTTCCTTTAATTTTATATTTTAGAGTTATTCACTCCCCACATAGGTCTGTTATGGATGTTTACATAATTGTGAGCATGGGTGGATGGTAAGCTAAATAAACTTCCATTGCTCCAGTGTTACGCTTATCTTGTACATTAATTAGTCAGTTTGTTTATGGATTCTGCCAAAATGTAATTGTTTGCAACTGCTTGCTCTTCAGTATCCTTTTTTTGTGAGGCCATGAGTTGTGCTATATTAAAAAAATGTTTAGCTGAGCCCATATCTTTATTTCGCATTTCATTAATTTTACAGGGGATCTTTTAAAGCAGTAACAAGGAAGCATTAATTTTACAAGACTAAAGCCTTACTTTAGTTTCACTAGGCATATTTAACCCTGATCAAATGTAATACAGCTAATTGGCATACTTTGCAATGACTTGATTTCCATAGTGCATTAGTTGCCCAGGTTGCCCATCCCATGGATTACTATTCAGCTTCAAGTACCATCTGTCTTTCACATCTCTTGATTTGTATATGGTTAGCTATAGTATACCATGTTTCATAGTCTAAATGATCTAATATCCATATATCTCTATCCTGCTTTAAGCTTTATTTCCACCCTTTTGGTGTCTCTTTAGGCTTTCAGTTTAGTACTAAGTTGCTTTCTGTTCATACTGTAGTTGGCAATGATGTTTTCCATGTCTATCATTTTTTTTTTTAATTTTGATTTCTTGCCCCCTTAAATGGTGTGGGATTGACAGCCCTGAAGAATGCAACCTGTTCATCCAAAAAAGGAACAGAAAGGAAGCAACAATACAATCCCCCAAATGATCCCACAATTTTTCTTTAATCCTGAGCAAGAAAAAACCCTCTCAAGAACTAAGAGGATAGTTTCCTATAAGGATACAATTGGCAGAGCTGTCTAATGTGGCTTCTGATACCCATCTTTTAAGACTTTGACAGTGTACTTCATTTGCAACAAATATATCAGTTTAGGAACAGTAACCAGCTGATATCACTAACCGAACTGAATCATTCAGACCCTTACCATTAACAGTTGCCAGGGAACTGGTGGTTGATGGACTGCAAAACATTCACAGTATTCTTACATCTCTTCTATATCAGAGAAAATCTCAGATTTCCAAGTAGGGTGCTTTACACTTCTTTCCTATACCTGAACAGTGCAAGTTGGTCATTGCTTGATTCATATTTAACTGATTCATCAAATTCATTATGACTTCCAAAATCCAGAAGAGTGTTGCTGTCCTGCTTTGTACAAAGCTGCTCATTACAAAATGTGCCCATATTCAGCTTCATAGCTCACACAAGGAAATATAAGAATAAATCAGACATTGAACAGTGAAATGTAGCTCTACCATAGTCTAGCAAACCTGATGTCTAATCCTGAACAAAAGTTCTACAACAGACTGACCCTTGGGGAAAAAAGCATAACACTTGAAGTAAAAGGATCACAATGCTTCACCTGCTTCCAAAACCTTGAGGTGACAATGGATAAAAGGAATATGTCTTCCCTGCTCAGAACAAGAGCACAAAGTTCATATGCTACCCTGTCCAAACTGCTTACCCTTTTTAGGCTGCTGCTAGCTATAAAGAAAGCAGCACTGTAAACAAAGTGAACACATTTAGGGACAAATATACAAAGGAGAGTCTGATCAACCCGGAAGTGTTGGGGTTAATTCATCTGATAACCTGCTATTCACTAATCAGACTAAAGCATATACAATATTTTTTCACATATAACATACATCTTTTCCCAAAAAATTAGCCACCCAAAACTGAAAGCCATTTCTTTCACTAAAAAAGAAGCAAGCCTCAAGACACTGTGCATGTTCAGAAAACTGGAGGGGTGGAGTTGTGTATTAACCCTATTGCAGTCATAGCTATTGGCTGAGCACTGTACCTTGTACTCAAAACAGCAGTTGAGCAGTTGGTAGTATCTTGATGAAGCTGGTGAAGTGGAAACATTTTATTTACAGGAATTTATTTAAAAACCTACTTACAGTAAAGAACTAACAGTCTTGCCACTGCCTTTTGCAAGGTTTTGGGTCCTTTGTTCACTGTCTTCATTAACAATCTAGAAGATGGGATAGATTACACCCTAAACAAGTTTTCACATGACACCAAGATGGAAAGTGTAGTAGATATGCTGGAGTGTAAGGATAGGATTCAGAGTGACCTAGACAAATTGGAGGAAAAAAAACCTCATGAGGTTCAACAAAGACAAATGCAAAGTCCTACATTTGGATTGTTCCATCCTATGCAAAACTACAGGTTTGGGACCAATTGGCTAAGCAGCAGGTCTTCAAAAAAGGACCTGGTGGATACAGTGGGTAATAAGCTAACTATAAGCCAAAAATGTGCCTTGCTACAAAAAAAGGCTAACAGCATACTGGGCTGTATTAGTAGAACCATTGCCAGCAGATCAAAGAAGTAATTATTCTCCTTTATTATGCACTGGTCAGATTACATCTTGAGTACTGTGTCCAGCTTTGGGACCCCCACTATAGAAAGGATGTGAACAAGTTGTAGAGAGTCTAGTGGGGGCAATAAAAATGGTTAGGGAGCTAGGGCACATGACTTCTGAGGAGAGACTGAGTGAACTATGCTTATTTAGTGTGGAAAAGAGAAGACTGAGGTGGGATTTAATAGTGACCTTTAGCTAACTGAAGGTTGGTTCCAAAGAGAATGAAGCTAGGCTGTTCTCGATGGCAGATGACAGAACAAGGAGAAGTGGTCTCAAGTTGCAGCAAGGGAACATAAGGGTAGATATTAGGAAGAATTTTCTCACTAGGGTGGTAGTAAAACACTAGGACATATTACCCAGAGAGGCTGTGAACTGTCTGTCCTTGGAGGTTTTTAAGACCTCGTTTGATAAACCCCTGGCTGGGATGATCAAGTTGGGGATAGTCCTGCTTTTGAGCAGTAAGATGGACTAGGTGATCTCCTGAGGTCCCTTCCAACCCTAATTTTTTTATGATTCTAGCCATATGTGACACAATTATCTTGGGATGACAGATTGTTCAAGAGGTGTGATGTCACAGGAGATAGTCAACCATGCCAGGAAGTTTCTGAGGGCATACTTCCTGGACACTGTTTGTCACGCAGTAGGCCATGACTCTGGAAAACATCTTTTTTCCCATATTCTGCCTTCCAAAAACAAGGTGGGTGTTTTACTTGAGGGTATGTTGTAAGTGATAAAATACAGTAATGCAGATGCTTTGAAGACATTCAGCCTGTAGAACATCTCCATCATCTTGATTTTTCTTTGATAAGAGCAGGAGAGGGTAGCATGTGAATTCCCACAGACTCTAGGGCTGACAAAGAGCAAGGCGGTACCTAACTGACATGGACAGAAATAGACAAAGGAGGTGCTGGAATAATACTGTATTCACTTGACTATAAGCTGGCTCTTTCAATCACCTCAGGGGGAAAAAGGCTCTCATCTTATATTCACATATGAAGTGGAGTGGGGAGCAGACAGCTGCTGTGGCTCGGACTCTGAGTTTGAGTTGGGGCCAGAGTCAGACCCATAGCAGTCTCCTGCTCCACCCTGCTTTTCCTGCAACTTCTCCCCCTCACCCGCCGCCCCACCCCCCACTCTCTCTTCCCACCCTCTTACTATCAGGCACAGCTTGGCTTCAGCTCGGGATGGGGGTGTTTCCTGGGTACAGAGCAGATGGAAACTCCTTCCCCTGCTTTGCCAGTCAACAGTAGTGACACTGCTTCATTGCCTACCTGGCCAATTAGCACCACTGACACTGCTCCATAGCCAAAGAAGGGCTGAGCTTCCATGTGTTGTGCCCTGGAACAGAGCAGCCAAAGCAGAATCTGATAGTCCGGGAAAGTTGGGAGGGGAAGAGGCAGGGGACTGGGGGCAGGGTGGAGGGCAGGAAGGCTGCAGGAGGAAGAAGTAGGTGGGGCCACGTGACCTCCCCGCCCAGTCACTACTTTCTTTGCAGTAGCAGTTGGGGGATATATGTGTGTGTGTGAGGAAGGGGCGGGGGAGGATTCAAGACAACTCTCCAATACTTATATCTTATAGCTGGAAAATCATAAAAAAATTATAAATTTCCACATATAGAATCTAATTATTGGGGGCTGCTTTATATCCAGGTTGTCTTGTATTTGAGTGAATGTGGTAGGCAGAGAATAGAGGGGGAGACATAGGAAAGCAGAATATGCCTTAAGCCATTGAGCACAGAGGATATATGGCTTCCAAACAGAGACATAGCAAAATCTAGGGTAATGAGAAGCTCGAAAGACTCCAACCATACATACACACTGACAGCACAGGTTGAGTCTGGTTTTTCTCCTCTCAGATGAAAAGTTGTAAGTGACATTTGGTCACAGTTAGTTCCAAGCCACAAGCAGCAATTTCCAAGAAATGTTCTGAAAGCTTTTCCTATTGCCCTGGGTAACTGTCACAAAAATGCTGCCCCACATGCATGTGGCAAGGCTAAAGACTGAGTAGAAGCCCAGCTGAAATGAACCAAATCACTCCTGTTTTCAAGTGAAGAAACATTTATGAGGATCATAAACACCAAAGTCATTCACTGAAATGTTTTCAGCAGCTTGAGGGAAACTCATGAAAGCAATGTTATACAGCTATCCAGTCATGCTCTATGTAGAATCATTCCTTTACTTATCCAGTAAGAGCCCTTTGCTGACTTCCCATTGATTTGTGGAGGAGTGGTGCTAGTCTCCAGTTACTCTTCTGCAGCTGAAATCTAAACTGATTTTAGCTAGCCAGTACCAATCAAGTTCTTGAAATGAAAAAAACAGTGGGCCTACAGACCACACTCCAAATCAGAATAAGATTATCATAGGAAAGTGTCCAAATTCAAAACAGCCTGAAATATTTTATTGGAGACAAAGGGGAAATATTGCATGTTCTGAATTTATATAATAATACTGTATTGTTCTAAGCAGACAAAGAAATCATTTTTACTTAACTTTTATCCTCTCATATTGGATGTGTTAAAAATGTCAGTATAATTCAGTACCCAAGTGTCTAGGTGCTGATCATAGAGGACATTCTAGTTTTTTACTACTCTGTCCTCTGTACTTTCTTGATATGGAACCCAATGCCTTTATGACATAAAGGCATTGGGTTCTCTTGAAGAGAAAAATAGAGGATATAAAGGCATCTAGTTTCATATCAATAGAGGACAACTGGACTGTCCTCTGTGATGACCACCCTACAAATGTCCTCAATCCCTTTCCTATGATTTACCCACAATTCCATCTTATTTATGTGTATCTATGTAGAACTGAATGAAGATGAAGGTTTGGACCTCTGTGGAACACTTCAGTTTGGGAATATAAGAGTTCAGATATAAGTAAAGTCATATGTATCAGGTTTTGTTGGGTTGGGTTTTTTTGCAGGGCAGGTTAAAGAAATGTCTGACTGTTATCATGTGGCTTCAAATAATTCTGGTCATTGTCTGGAAAGAGATTAGGTTCCTACAAATAGTCACATTCAAGTTGATTTTTTTGTTTTAAATAGAGGGTGCTCTCTGCTTCATTCAAGTCAGACACTTGAACCTCAGTGTTTGTACATCCAGATTCATGGCTAACCATTGGAGTTCTAGCTATTCTAAACTGAGAGAGAGAAAGTTGTTTATTTCATTTGTTCTCTGTATCTGACTTTGACTAGACATTGCATACTGGGCCTGAACAACCCTTTTTCAAAACTATTACGTTCCTGAAAAAAGTCTTGTTAATGACAAATATAATTGTATTTGAAAGGAAGCCTCCTTGAAGGAAAAACCCTGAACAGATTGAGTCAGGATACATTTCTTTTTCCCCATTCTGTCACTGTTTCTCTCCATCCTCTGGTAAATCATTTATACAGAGATTTCAAAAAGGATCTTTAGACTCCTTTGAAAATCCCAGGGTTAATTCTCTCTTGTTCAATTTTCCTATTTAATGCAGATAATCTTAGTAATTATTTCCTTTTGTAAAGTTCTGTGAAACCTGTGGATAAAACATTACTATTATTGGTGTGATTGGTATTGTTTCTGTGCTTTGACAGGTTAATGTAAATGTGCTTACAAGTCCTTACTTTCCTTCAAATATTTGCGTAAATGCAACGGGCCACAAAAGGGCTGAAGCAACAGCTATGCAAAAAGTGCAACACTGGGGAAAGAAACTTGATTTTTAAAAGTGAATAAAAATAAGTGGTAAACAACTTCCACCATTCATCCAAATCTATTGATCATTTTTTTGCTACCTCTGGCCTGTGTTAATCATAGACCTATAAAAGTGCAGCATCAATGGAAGATAGATGTTTTAATTTGAAAATGGATTTGTTTTTAAATGGATTTACTTACAATTATAATTAATCACTAATGAAGTGATATAAAACACAGAAAAGAGATGGTGCAATTAGCCAGGAACCACTGTTGCTAAAACTTCTATATCAAAGCCACTCTTAATAATTTTCTGATAAACAACAACAAATATCTAAACAGACAGCTGTGCGCAAATGTATTAATTTATTAAAGCCCCCAAACCTTGGCTAAAAATCACTTTGGTCAAATGTTAACCAATTTGCTGACATTATTAGGCTGCTAACTGGATACATGTTTTTAACATGATTTCAAGAGTAAGTCGAGATGACAGAAATGGAGCTGAGGCTGTGCTTGTTTCTGCATTCCATCACCACTTCTCTGCAAATCTGTCAATGTCTACAACATTTATATATTAAAAAATGTAAGGTACGTACAGATATTTGGAGAAGTTAGATTGAGTTAAAAATGACCACCTGATTGAAGGGGTGGGAGCAGAGTCTTCAGGGAGGATCAGGAGGAGAGGCAAGGTCTGTAGTGGGGCTTGAGGGAATAAGGCCCCTCCCTGGGACCAGGAGCTATTTGTAGCTCCCTTACCCACCGACCCCCCCATCCTCAGATGAACAATCCTGCCTAGCAAGCCCATCCCTCTGATCCCATCCACCCTTTCTCCTACCCCAACTTATTTCAATCAGCTCCTGGGCCAGGAGTAGCCTGCAGGATGGGGATTTAGTGGGCTCCAGGGAGGGCTCACTGGTCTGTGGGGGGGGCATGTTGTTTGAGGGAAGAGGAGGGGTCTGGGGGACTAAAATATCCAGATTCCAGGGAACAGGTAGGAAAACCATAGCCCCAGGGCTGGGGACAGTGGCTGGGCTTGCCCTTGGCTGTTCTGGGAACTGTACAGAAGTTCAGTTATATTCGTTTTGCCAAACTGGACCGAAGTTAAACTCTCTCTGTTGTAGGGTTAATTTTAGATTGGTTCAGCCATTTTTAGACTAATAAACTTCCTGAATTTCTATACAGTTCAGCCTTAGATCCCTAGTTAGGTTGATCTAAGTATAAGGTCTGCACCTGGATAAACTAAGTGAGATTGGATGGCATTTTTCACTGGCCAGCAGTGAAATCAGGAGTGCACTTCTGGTTTTGTGGCTGGTGTTTCCCGGGGGTGCATAACCAGTCTCGGGGGGGGGGGGGACACAACCAATCTCAGGGGGTGAATATGCACTGTGTGCACCTGCTACATGTCTCCAGTGCACATGAGAAATAACACTGGACTGTCTTGGCCTGTGAAATCAAGGGACTAGACTCAATGTCTCAGGGTTTGTGCTCTAGTCTCACATTCCTATCAAGTCTGCTGATGGAAAAGGACAAGAAATTTGAACCATTCCATGTCAGTGACATGTTAATCCCCAAATCTACATAATAATATCTGAGATGAAGATATTAACTGTGAAGTTGTTGATATTTTTGGCAGAAACACATGGTGAGCATGTACCACACATTAAATTAATGCACCTGAATAAATTCTGGTGCAGTTTGTGCCAGAGTTTATTACTCCTGGGCTTCATTTACATGTGCACCTGAGACCGCAACATTTTGAACCAGGTCTGAGCAGTCCCAGCTGGCAGGAGTCTGGAAGGGGAGGGTGGGGGACAGTCAGTCTGCCAACCCAGTTCAGCATGATGCAGAGGGGCTGGCTAGGGTGCAAGGATGCATCAGCATTGGGCTCCCTGGCAGGCAGACCATCATTGAAGCACCTTCGTGCCCCAGCCAGGCCTGTCAGTGTTTACACATATATTCTGGCACACTAAATAACTCCATTGCAAGATAGCATTTGTGTGTTTACAAGTCCTATCCTACAGCTGCATTTATTAATTTACTGAAGCCTAATAGGACCACACGTGTAGACACTGAGACTTTACTGTAGCTAGTTAATCATCTCCACAGTAAATATCTCATGTAGATGTGCCCAGTTATTATTACTAATCTGAGCTGCTCCTATCACCTCTCCATTTTCAGTGTAACTTCTGTCTGGCTTTCTCCAACCTTGACTTAATTTCTTCACATTGACCAGCATATAACAGTCTTTCTTTCTAGAATTCTGTGAAAGTCAGCAGTTCATACCTTGGAGGGGGAGAAGGACATGCTTTCTGTCTGTAATTAATTATTATAGTGCTCCAATTCCCAAGTCTCAGTTTAAATGTTGAGCCCACATGAAGCCAGAAATTTCAGTCAACATCTCTTGAAACCTCCAGTTTCACTTCTTTCTGCATGCAAGCCATACCAAGTAACACTGAAAGCAAGATGCACACATCAAAAAGTCTAAATAGAGTTTTCTCCTCTCACCAGATTTTCTGGGAGAGAGCAGACATTTCACTGTTTTTTTGTATTCTGCTGGTTGTTTATAGTGAATCTACAATAGATGGGGTATATTAACATGTATTGAGGGAGGAGTTCAAATTTGTGTATTTACTAATGGTATTTTTAACAATCATGTACATTTCAGATTCATTATTGATTTTTGTTGCTACAAAAATTCTTACAAAATAACGATGTGCTACAAATAATTTATAATAGATTGTAGGAACATATCATAGTCCTTCTATCTAGAAATCTACCTTTTTAAAATGCATTATGATCTTAAAGCCGTATTTTTCTAATATATGTCCTCAATTCTTTTCATCAAACTGGGCTAACATTTTACTAGCATACTAAACCTTCTGGCTTAACTGTGCTTTGCAAAGCTGCATTACAATCCCAGTATTTATGATATTTAATCCTGATCAAAATCTGGCCATAACCCATATTTTAACATTTATTAATTGGTTTTAGGATATTTAGGAACATGCTTCTGATGTCATGGTGAGCTTCTCACTTTTTGCTATTGATTTTGAGGAGCCAGGATTTCATCCTACTTATTCTCCCTTCCAGAACAAATATGCACATGTTTTTATGCATGATCCTAATGATGTATGATGTGAAAAGGTTATAATAATTACTTTAATTCCATTATATCTGCCTACAAATCTGTTAAGCTGGCCTGACACCTTTACTTAGATTATCTGCTTTGATTCCCCAAGCACTTGAGAGAGCTTTATGAAGTACTTTCTGTTCCCAATTAAGTACTGTGCTATAAAATACAGTGCTTTTCAATCTGACTTGCAAAAGAGAAAAATAGATTTTTTTTGCCCTCTAATTTGTGTATTTGTGGTATAGAAAGAAAACCTAAAGATGGCTGGGGAACAATAATCCTTAGTTTTTTATATAAGAGACTTCAATCTTTTCTATGCTGGCAGTTTCTGTGGCCAGTAGAAGAATTAGAATATCACCATAGAAATGAATGATAGGCAGGGTGTAACAAGATCTTTTGGCCCAGTGCAACAAAGAAAGGGTTAGGCAAGAATCCAAGGAATGTCAAACCCCAGAAGCTACTCTATCAGCTCAGGGTGACACACTACACTTGTATCATACTAAGGGCACTTAAAATGTGAGCGTTCACATATTCAAACTTGTTAACTCATTCTAAGTGTCACTTAAGCCAAGGGTTAATTCTGGGCCATGCAACTCAGTTCATGTTACCAGCCCAGAGTAGGGATAAAGTCCACACTCCTCTCACCAGCCATCTAGAGGCAAGTCAAAGCTGTGCAAGCAATAAATGGTATTAACCCTTAACATATGACTGCTCACAGAACTTTCTAACTTTAACACTGCTTAACATTCCACAAATTTAGTATGATCTACATATAATGTGTAACTTCACTCCCAGAAAGCCAATCTTGGGGCACGAGGTGGCAATCCCAGACATAAATGGAGAATAAAAAGGAAGATCAACTGTTCAACTGAAAAGGACTTTTGTGCTTAGATGTGTTCCAGGCTGATCTACTGGAGGCAGAGGTACTCAAAGGAGATGGCATAAAGAAGGAAAGACTGCAGAAGGAGACGGATGTCTGGTCCTTTCCTTTTTTTATTGGCGAGTAATGAAACTGAAGAGCAGTGATTGGGAATGCCCTGTTTGTGGAGGGTGTAAAAATAGCTGGTGACTAGATGCACCATTGCTGCTAGCAACACAGTAACCAGTGCTATGATATGTAACTGCTGTGTTATACCTCTGCTAAAAGCAGATTGTCAGACAGTTCAAAACAAGGTTTTCCTCTTTAATACAAAATTAACATAGACCTAAATTAACACATACTTAATGGATACCTAATTTGTTCAACAATGTTAGCCACTGAGAACAAACTCATATTCTCCAGGCTTCCTATCAACATTTGATGGCAATGTAAGATGTTGACATTAATATATAAATTCCCTAGATTTTTTATAGTCCTTCCTTCCTCAAATATTACCTTTACTTATTAGGTTGCCATGACAGTCTAGGTTAGCTGATGTGTTCTCGCAGGCAAGATTGAAACATCTGGGGATGGTAAAATGTTTTTCACTACTTGGACTTAATATCTGTATTATCTTCCCCTACTGGTCATAACAAAAAGTTTGAACTTTTGAAAATTAGTTGTCAGGACATCTTCAGCTTCTGCATCAAAGGATGAATTTGGAGTAAATACTCAGGCCCTTACCCATATTGAAATCAATGAGGCCCTTCATGGAGTAAGCACAACATGACTAAAAGCAACAGAAGCTGGCCTTTAACTTATGTAATAGATTAGGAATATTTTAATGGTGTCTAACTGTCTATGGCCCCCCAAAAATGACATTGTACATTTTATTATTCTGTTGATAAAAATATGTACAACCATAATTCCACTAGATTCTGATAGATTGATAATATTGTGAATATAGAATAATTAGTGAATTACCCATCAAGAATGTTGGAAGGGACAGAGGGGGGGTGGCGAGGCCCGAGCCATGCTATTGCCACCCCATGCCACTGCAGACTCCAAGGAGCAGAGCCGAGGGAGAAGGGGTGAGGGCCAGCAGCCCTGGCCTCACCGCCTCCCCACACTCTGCTCCATCCCCGCCATCATCCTTGATGGGCAAATCGCCCCACACACAGCACTGGCTGGAACCACACCCCATACCCCCAGGAGCATTATGGACAGACAGACAGACCTAAAGACAGACTAAACCCTTTATATAGAGAGAATACTACTGATATAGACAAACTCCAGATCCATATTGAACTGAGATCAAAATCTGGTTTAAAGAATTTTCATGTGGATTCCTCTTAAATGAAGTGGTACACATATTTTGAAAAGTCACTTCTTTTACTATTGTCATGGGCCTAATCTTATAAAATACTACAAGAATAAGTACAAAATACTACAGTTTACAAAAATGTTACTATAGGAATGAGCTCTTACTATAAGGGCCACTTAATGAAATGGTATGAGTCATGTAAGAGAGAAGACATTCAGGCAAATTTTTAGGGTTAGATTCTGGCATCTTTTTCAATGGGAACTTTTGGTAATCTTCAATGCAGGTAACAGGTATAGACTCTGGTCCTAAGATATTTTCTGACAGACAGTATGCTGAAGCAGTGAAACAAAACAATTCAGTGTGTAAGAATGAGGGTGTTGGTGCTAATCCAGTAGGTAACCTACACCAACAGCTGTGGAAGATTCATTTGACAATGTTCTGATCCTCTAACTCAAAACAGTTATCAACCCCAAAAAGAAGGTCATCATAAGGTCAGGATTGAGACCTGTATGCTAAGAACTTTACTCTGTTTGTGTTGACCATGAAATACATTATCAATATATTATCACAGCACTTGCAAATAAAACTGATCTTCCATGGTTTCCTCTCTGTGTATGAGTGTTTGTATAAAAAAATCTCAGACTGACCAAAACAGAATAACTGGTTAAAAAGTGCTGTCATTTGACCTGACAGTATTTCTGAACTATTGAGTAAGCCTGCAGTAGCTGAAAAGAGCAACATTTCATTGGGTCCTGTTATAGACAATTTATAGACAACATTATTATCCAGGAAGCAGTACTCTTTGTGGCTTCCCTCCTCATCTCATTTCTTTGGATCAGGATCTCAAGTTCAAGGGCACTTATTTTAGAAGTTTGACTCAAGCCCCTCTCTCTCTTGTTCTATTTTCATAGTTTTAAGCGTTAAAAGTATATGAGAGAGGGAGATCTAAGTCTGATCCTAGCCTCCGGGCTTTCCTTTGAGCACCCGAACTGTACAGCTACAGAGACTATTATAATTCCTATCAAAACATTCCATTTAGCAAGCTTTCTGAGGAAAGAAGAAAAAGCTTCTATTGGAATAATTACACTTGCTTCCCAAGGGAGAAAAGAGGACCTTTCTAGGTCCAACTTCAGTGAGGCTATATATTCATTTCTTTTATTTTAATACAAAACAAAATATTTGTAGTTTAGGTTCTTTTAGGATACCTGATGCTGCTATTCTGACAACACTTTTTGTGAAAAAATAAACAAGGGCAAATTCTCTCTTGACAGATTTCCATTTATAATCATTGTTCTTGAAAGTGAGAAATGTGGCTTGAATTTGATAGTTATGCATAAAGTATCTGTCTTTCCAGCTCTTCCCTGACAGTTTTTTTTCTCTTGTTACTGAGGGCAAACTGCTAACAATTTTTCAAAATTGCATGAAATTTTTCAAGAGATACCACTTTTGACCTGAATGGTACCAAAATTTGTGTTTTGTAGCTTTTATAGTTTTTCATTTAAAAAAATGATCTAGGGAGAAATTTCTTTGATCAACTGAGGTGTACTTGGTAGCCGTGTTGGTCTGAGACAAAAAGACATACAAAAAACTAGAACTCGTGCTTCCGAAATGATACCTTTTATTAGACCAAATGGAAAATGTCAAGAAAATTGTTCTTTTCCGCAAGCTTTCAGGATCAAAATCCCTTCATCAGGCTCTGGGAAAAGTATAGATGGTACAAGATGGTAAAAATTCCCCATAGGTAGGAAATAAACTTAATTTTTGCACCTAGGGAGCTGAAGATGGAAGTCTGACACTCTGGGTCCATGCATGTCTTTGTGAGCTGTGTTGAGTAGCAATTTGATGTGTTGATCAGGTAGAATTCCTTCTGTGGAGCTGTCAGATGGCAGGCAGGGAGGCAAAAAAAACTTCCTTGTTGTTCTGCAATGAAGTTTAAAATCCAAAATTGGCTGAAATTCAGTATCTTCCATGTTTCAGGGGTGCACTTGGTAGCCATGTTGGTCTGAGACAAAAAGACATACTTTATTTTAAGGTTTTTTTGCCTCCCTGCCTGCCATCTGACACCTCCAGGAAGGGATGTCTACCTGATCAACATATTAGAGAGCTACTCAACACAGATCACAAAGACAACCTCATGAACCCAGAGGGATAGACTTCCATCTTCAGCTCCCTCTGTGCAAAAATAAAGTTTATTTCCTACCTATGGGGACTTTTTACCATCTTGTACCATCTGTACTTTTCCCAGAGCTTGAAGAAGGGACTTGGATCCCAAAAGCTTGCAGAAAAGGACAAATTTCTTGCCATTTTCCAGTTGGTCTAATAAAAGGTATCCATTTTGGAACCAAGAGTTCTAGTTTTTTCTACGTCCTTTTGATCAACTGAGATATTTAGAAAGAACATTCATAAAGTCCTGGGTTTTTTAACATAGTCTCCATGAGACATTTAATATGGAGTATACTATTTGATTCTGCAGTAAATGTTGTGTGTCTACACATGCATCCCCATTAGGATGGAGTAAACTAATTAACTCAGCAACAAGATAGTACTATCCTATTGTGCAGTTTTTTACTCCACAGCAGTGAATGTTTAGATGCTGCCCCAGCTGACTGGAACATGATATTACTCCAGTGCAGGCCTGTCTGCCAGTGAGCCCTGCACTGGAACACCTTTGTGCCCCAGCCAGAGCCTCCACAGCACATTGGACTGGGTCAGAGAAGCCCCAGGCTGGCAGACTGACCCCCCAGGACTGTGCCAGCAGGGCTGCTCTGACCCAGCTCAACATGCTGCAGTCCCAGGAGAATGTTCAAATGGCGTGCCCAGGAGCAATACATTCCAGACCATATTGTTTCACATTAATTGTACATGTAGACACACCCAGTAGGAATCGAATGGCAAGAAATAATTCCTTTTCTCAAAGTTGTAAGTTCCCAGCCAGTACTCTTTCTAAGCATGCTCTCCCTTGTAGCTTATTCTTAGTTACAAGACATGTGTCCAGATAGAAAAGGCAACAAGGAATTTCTATGTTCTTGTGTAGCGTTTCTGCTGCTTATTGCTTACTCATGGTGCCCTCAGACAACACTCAATCTTCTTCAGTTACATTCAAACCGCAGTCATATCTTTTTTGGGTACACACCTCAGATGTCTAATTTGCCTACTGTATGCTGAGTATGTTAGGCAGTAGTTTCAGTTGCTTAGTCCATAAAGTAGCTTAACTTTTCTTCCCATTTCTCCTAAAGAAATGGGAGTTTTTGTACCCATCAACTCTTTGAGGTTTTACTCAATCATAATAAAATAGTAGATAGATTTTATAGACATTAGGGCTGGAAAGTTCCTGGGAACATCATCAAGTCCAGCCCCCTGCCCCAGAGGCAGGAAGTCAGCTGGGGTCATAGGATCGTAGCAAGATAAACATCCAAATTTCTCTTGAAGGCATTCAAAGTAGATGCTTGACCCACCTCTGGTGGTAGGCTGTTCCAAACCTTGGGGGCTGGGGGTGAAAAAAGTTCTTCCTTATGCCCAGCCTGAAATGGCCATGGAGGAGTTTGTGACCATTTGCACTCGTCATCCCTTGGGGCACTCTGGTGAACAAATGTTCCCCCAGATCCTGGTGAACACCCCTTATAAACTTATAGGAAGCCGTCAGATCACTCCTGAGCCTGCAGTTTTCCAGGCTGAAGAGTCCCATAGCTCTCAGCCTGTCATCATAAGTTCTGTTTTCCTGACCTCTGATCATGTACATAGCTCTTCTCTGGACTCTTTCAAGCTTCTCCACATCCTTTTTGAATTGTGGAGCCCAAAACTGGACACAGTACTCCAGCTGTGGTCTCACCAAGGCTGAGTACAATGGGAGAATGATGTTCTGGGATTTGCTTGAGAAGCATCAATGGATACAAGCCAGCGTTTTGGTCACTTTACTAGCAGCAGCATCATATTGAAGGCTTATGTTCATCTTGTGGTCAATCATGACTCCCTAGTCATGATTGACCACAATCCTTTCATCCCTAGTGCTAGACAGTGTAGCACTGCCAAGCCTATAAGCATGCTGCAGGTTTTTCTTCCCAAGGTAGAAAACCTCACATTTTTCAGTGTTAAATACCATCAGGTTTTCGTTCATCCACTTCCTGAGCCTTTCACGGTCAGCCTGGATTGCCCTTCTGTCCTCAAGCGTGGATGCTTTACCCTGAAATTTGGTGTCATCGTTTAACTTGGTCAGTCCACTTCTGACTCCAATGTCCACATCATTAATGAAGATGTTGAATAATACAGGTCCAAGGACAGAGCCTTGAGGGACCCCACTGGTCACAGTGCACCACAATGATTCACTTCAGTCAACCACTACCCTCTGGGTCCGACCATAGAGCCAGTTCCCCAGCCAAAGGATTGTGGTGGACCCAAGGCTGCAGTTGGCTGGTTTTACCAAGAGGTGATCATGGGATACCAGACTGAAGGCTTTTTTAAAGTTAAGATATACAACATCAATCTCCTCGCCCTTGTCCAGGTGATAGGTCACCTGGTTGTAAAAGGAAAATAAGATTGGTCAAGCAAGATCTACCCACAACAAACCTGTGCTGGCTATCCCTCAGGATGTTGCTATTGGCTAGTCTGTTAAGAATGGCCTCTTTGATAATCTTTTCTAAGACCTTCCCCGGGATAGAGGTCAAGCTGATGGGCCTGCATTGGTTTGTATTTGGAGTATTTGGAGAGAGAAGTAGTTAGCTGTGTTAGTCTGAAGTCAGGCAGAAGGCAGGATAGGGTAGCCCCTTAGGGTGCAGACAGATGTTCAGGCTCTACTCTAATTCATGGTGCTTTACATAAAGCATCATGAATTGGTGACCCCTCCCCCCTGACCCAACAGATGTTCACCTGTTGGGTCATGGGTGAATTGAGCCTGCCTGGACCAGCCCTCCTGGCCAGCAGGATTGCCAGCCCCCCTGGCAAAGCAGAGTGGGGGAAAGAAGCAGTGTGAGCTGTTGACTTGCCTGGCCTGAGCTGGAAGTTGGAGGGGTAGATTGGAGCCTCTTCATCTCATGGGCCTGGCCTGGCTCCCCTCCAGTACCCCAGCCATGTGGGCTGGGGGAGGCCTGTGAGGCAGGAAGAAGGGGGGCTTTGATCCACCTCCCTGTCCAGCTCAGGCCAAGCAAAGCACAGCCAGTAGCAGGCTGTTGCTAGCTTCTCTCCCTCTCTTCTCCCTTCCCTCTCTGCTGACAGCCCTGGAGCTGGGGAGGTGGGAGCAGAGGCTGGGTTGGAAAGAAGGGTGGTTGGAAAGAGCGACATCAGGCAGGCTTGATCCTGATTTCCAGGAAGGCTGGCACAGGCAGGCTTAATTTGCACCCTCCCCTCCCCCCCCCCCGAGCCAGCAGACATTTGACTGTTGTGTTGGGTCAGCAGGATACTTTAAGTGGGCTACATCAGCCCAGCCCTGAACACATGAAAAATTAATCCTAGGGAACACAAGTTCCCTAAGGTGCTCTACAGCAGAGTGTCTTAATCTGATACCTCATTTGAGGAAGGTTCCTTCTTTGTGTGATGATCAGCCACTTTAAAAGCACTCTGAAACCATGGCATGGCATGGCTGTAGAGTGCTTTCAGGGGCCCTTAGAGGCTCTCACATTCAGAAAGTTTGGGGGGGTTTGTGTATCACCACTCAGCCTTTTACAATAGTTAGTTAATATAGAGAAACTTAAGACAGAGAAGGCAGGGAAGATTTTAGTATCTTTTCCCCCATTAGATAAATGAGATGCTGCTGTGATCAGGCTAATATATTATCTGTGGAAGTCATGTCCAAACCAAACCTTACATTTAAACACCTTCAAACTACAATTAAGTTTATGCATATGAGTTTTCATTCTGGCTCAGGTCCAGATCTGAATTAGATAGAATTTTGGGAACACAAAAAGACTTTCTCTACAGCAGCCACGAAACACATTGGGTGCATCAGTTCACTCAGTGCCTATGTTTTATACTGAATGGATCCCAAAGGACATAAACTTAGACTTCTACATTTCTACGCATATGAAAAAGCTATAGCACTCTTATTTGAGTAGCTAGATGCCTAACTCCAGCCTAAGCTCTCTTGGGATCCAGATATGAGGTGATTCAGCACCTAAATTCTACCCAAGTCCTCAAAACACTCAAAAACATTAGACTTGTCCAAGCATATCTAATGTACAATGATACCATTGATTGCAGTATAAACACATCAGTTTGGAAACTTTCACTCCAAAACATGGCCAGTGGTAGTTCCAGTTCTTCTATTTCAGATTTTTAATATATTTTACGGTATAAAATCATTGGATTAAATATATATATTAAATCTCTGTCCCATCTGCATGTTGCATGCAGTATATAAAGTCATATTTACTCTTACTTTCTCTCCTTATGACTCTTGTCTAGATAGGCCTTTTTTCCTATCCCATCTTGTGTGTAGTTACTTAATTTTTAGGCATGATGAAGCCTAAATTGGAGGGCCTTCAATTGATAAAGAAAGTGTACTCAAATGTCTATCACATCAACCAATCAGTTTCTAGCATCAGTTCAGCCCAGAATCTCACACAATTGCATGTGAAATTGTTCATATGGTTTACCAGACACATATCCAGCTGGTAATTTGTGTCTATGTCATGCACATTTGCTGTAATTGTGTTTGCAAATTAGGCATGCAAATTAATGTATTATTTTAATAAGGAGATCAAGCAGATACAGCCACAATTTTCTGAAAATCTGGGATTTTATATCAGAAAAAATCCAATTTTCAGTAGTTACTACACAAGTGTTACTACTGACAAGTTTTATTTTGTTATATAGTGTGAGAAAAAAATGTTCGGTCCACTGTGAGACATTAGTGTACATTGGCTACTTTCCTAAGGACTACACTCAAAATGCCAAGACTTGGAAGGTAGAAAGATGACTAATGCATGAACTCAGTATACAAATGAAACTGATCTAATGAGTTAAGCTGACTCCTTCCCTGCGAGGAACCTGTGACTCAGTTTTAAAAGAATAACTATGCATTAGGACAATTTGAAAATTGACCTAAAGAACAAAATAATACTTGTTTAAGTTACGAGGAATTTATTCCTGAAGCATCCTGCAGGTAAAAAATAATAAGAATAATAATATTAATGTTATGTGGGTGTGTCTACATGAGACCTTTACTGTGGCATAAACTAATTCATTTCACAGTAAATATCTCCAATTTTCTACACATGTGGCTCTATTAGGCTGCTGGAAACTAATTAACTCTAAAGCAAGGTTGTACTTGTACATACAATTAGTATCCTGCTGTGGAATTTTTTGTTTGCTAGACCTGAACTAAAGTACCCTCATGCAAAGCCAGCCCCTCCACATCACATTAAGCCAAGTCAGAGCAGCCCTCAGCTAGTAGGCTGACCCCTGAGGCCCCTTGTTGGCTGTGACTGCTCTGACCCCGCTCAACATGCAGCAGTTCCAGGCACATGTGTAAATGCAGCACCTGGGAGCAATAAGCTGCAGTACAATGTGGTGTGGAGTTTATTGCTTCACCTTAATAGCATGTGTAGATAGCAGTGAGTAGTTTCTCTCATAAAATCAATTTTATGTTATCTTTTGACTGCTTCTATATGCCCTTGACTGGATGCCCTTGACTTTGGGAAAATATTACAGAAAACTTTTTCAGAACTAAATAAAATGTAAAATGGCATCATTCGAGCAGCCTATGCTAGGACAAAAAAAGAAAAGTAATTTAAGATAATGAATTATCTTCAAATGGGAACAACTTTCAGTCTTGTCCTATATGACTTTCCAGAGTTTGTTGACAAAATACTTAACACTACCATTCTTTCCAAAATGCTAAATGCCTGGAAATGACTCAAGATTTTCTGCATATCTGTAAAATGAGAACAACATTCATTATAGATTTGGAATGTATGAAAAGTGTAACAAAAAGAAAAGACACATCCAGTTGTTCTCATGGGAAAGCACCATGGCTAACCTAACTGTCTTCTACTGGTTAAATAAAACTGGCAGTGTGCAAAGTGCTGGAATTTTATTACTGTGAACAGTGGCTCTTAAATTCCTCAAAAATCCCCAGGTTTTGCATTTCAGGAAAAAGTTGAGAATACAGCTACTGCCTGATCATTGTCTGCTATAGCCTCAGGGGCTGCATCCGTATGAGCGTGGACATTTCTTTCCCTGGAGGCACCTTGTGCCACTGCTACTTGTACCTGGGAACGCCTGTGCCACATGCCATCTTGCACATAGCAGGTTACCCCACATGGGGCAGAGGAGGCTGAGGCCAGCACTGGGCTGGCCCCAGCAGCCTTACCTGGAGTCCTGGGGGCCTTCTGGGCCTGCAGCAGTGGTGATCCTGCTACTCAGAGCCTAGCCAGCAGCTTGAGCATGGCTCCGGCTGGCCAGGCTCCAGTTTTGGGTAGTATATGCTGTTCTCACATGCGTTACCCCACTTTTTTTTGCGTTGTTTTTTTTGCCTCCCAGTAACACCTGAATAACACTTGAATATGTGGTATGTGGCACCGCAAACATGTGTGTGGTGCCACATACCACATGTCTGTACTCATCTGCACACAGCCATGGAGTTCACGCTTTTATGCTACCTTTACTAAAATAACAATATCTTGCATTGATACGTCAACTTTTATCTAAGTACCTCCTTAAAATATGCCATTAATTAAGATTTGTATATTATGATATAGGTTTAAACTGGGCCTATTTTTAAATGGTCATTATATCATAACAATTTTTAAATTGTTCTAAAACACCTCCTGTTCTTAGCTGACTTAGTCAACACATACAGTACTTCCAATATTTTTCAATTTTTTTTCAAGGAATTTTTTTTAGAAGTGAAAGTTTTCACGTGGGATTTATTTTTTAATATCTCCCCCACACACTTTCTAATATAAATAATGCAGTATTGTGGCATCTGAAATAGTTTTATATGGGGTTTATAAGAGTCAGGCATCATGCATTCTGAATTATATCGTAAACACCTAAGTAGCCTGAGATTTGGTGGGACATTATTACCCCATTTAAATCAATGGCAATAAAATGATTTAATTCTAGATCAGCAATGTAACTAGTGTGGGGTGAGGGGGACACTAACCTCTGGCACTGAATATGAGAGAGCACCAGAATCTTGCTCCCACAAGAACCTTTGCCACTGCCTGGGAATCTGCACTGACCCCGCTTGGCTATGGGAGCAAACAGCATTTCTGGGGGGCAAAACCGGGGATAGCATGGAGGGGCGCATGGGGTAAGCGGATTATTTTTTTCCTTTCTTCACCCGGGTGCTCAATGAGTGCACTATGGCACTGTCTCAGGTGATTTATCAACCGCAGGAGTGGTTTGTGCAGCTCTTGGTCTGTTCAATATTTTACCCTAGATACAGGTCCGTTAATTTCAAGAGGATGATACAAAGGTATCCATAGTGTTCACTATAACCAGTGGTAGCTTCTACCTTCTCCTGCTTAACTATTTCATAACGATGTATACAATCTTGAGATCAAGTTTATGTTCAAAGCATGTAGTAAACACTGATTTAACAATACCATGGTGTAATTTAGATTATCTTCTCATCTCAAAAATATCTGTATCTCTATGATAGATATATCATATCATGTAGATATGGATATAGATGTGTTTGATACCAGAAGTTAAACAGAAAACTGATAAGAAAGGCTGAACCAGAAGGGTTCATTCATTCTTTTCCTAGTTTTAATAAAAATCCTTTATAACATCTAATGATTGAAGGACTTTTTGTTTTCTTATTACTCTCAAAAGTAACATCTTGAGCGGTTATCCTTTTCTAGCATCCATTATCAATGTATAGAATTTCTCTCATGTACTTAAAGGATTGATAGTTACGAGTTAATTTATTTAGCAATCAAGAATGTAGAAACTAGGGCTAGGCAAAAATGTGGAAAGTTTACAGAATGGGGAAAGGAAGTTAATAATGGACAATTTGAAAAAAGCTCGAGTGTTCAATTCACTATTTACTTCACTCTTCACAAATAAGGCCTACTATCTGATGATGAACATGATGACAAGCAACAAGGATAGTTATAATATAATCAGGCTAGAATAGAGAAAAATCAGATGAGAGATTACTTATACTATTTAGATGTGTTCAAACCAACAAAGGCCTGAGGAAATGCATCCTAAGGTACTCAAGAACTTGTTTCAAGCAATTTCAAAATCATCAGCTATTATCTCTGGAACTCATGGAGATCAGGTCAGCTCTCAGAATACTGTAAAAAACTAGCAAAAAAAGTACCTAGCTTTAAAAAAGGGAGAAAGGGTGACCGAGGTTTATGACACTAGTCAGTCTAACTTCACTAACTAGAAACTTAGTGAAGCATATAATCAAATAATCTACATGTATTTATTAAAAGGGGAAAAAAACCTAACCAACCTGATATCCATCTTTAACAAGGCAGCAAACATTAGGAATTGGATTAGGGTTCAAAATGACGTTGATAAACTGGGAAATAGTTTCAAATAAATCAGATGAAATCCAGTGAGGACAAGTGTAAAGACCTTAACTCAGGAAAGAAAATCTAAATGCATAAGTACACATGGCAAATGACTTGCTAGACTACAGTATGACCAAAAATGTACCTGAGTATTAAAGTGAACCAAAACATTGAGTCAACAGTGCAAACCAAAGAGAGTCCAGAAGAGTACCAAAAAAAAAGCTTTTAAAGATCTGAAGAACCTAACATATAAGGATAGGCTGGAAGAGCCAGGTTTATTTAGTCTGAAGAAAACTTTGATTGCAACCCTCAAATATGAACCAAAAGTTGTTATAAAGAGGATAGACATCACTTCTTCTCTGTGCCCAATGTCTTATTTCACCAAGAAAAATGAAAATAAATTGTTGCGCCCAGGTGTCATATTGACTCCAAATGAGTTATTTATTTAGTTATTTATTTGTTGCTTTGAGAGTGAACCAGTTATTTATTCATACAGCTCTGACAATAATAAGCTTTTAGCTGGGAAAATATCCACCCCCCCCCATCAATTTACCAAGGATGCATATTTGTCTTTATAACACATGGACAAAATTATTTATTCTTGACCAGGAGTTCTGTTTTTATATATTGAGTTGTTTTCACAGTTCTACACTGGACTTTTCATGCACACCTGTGCTGGCTTTGATACAGGTCCCTTACCTTCAACCTCTCTTTCAAGCTAGGTGTCATGTGTTGTTACTTGGGGAAGTTGGTGGTTGGGGAGCTTTCCAACTTTTAAAAAGACACACGATAAGAAAGAAAAATAATGGCAGCTACCATTACATGGATGTCTTGCTTCTATAGCTGTACTCATAATACAACATAAGAACCTCTGCACTGCTGGAAATTGGTCTGATATGGCAGCTGTTAAATCATAGAACAGGTAGCAGAAACTCTGTCAATAAAAATATTATTAATCTTCTTCCTCTGTGAGTATATGTGTCTCTGTGCGTGCATTTATTTGCAAAGAACTGCAGACTTAAATAATGGTTTCATAAACTGTTGTCCATGATTGCCATGATCACCAAGAATTCTGGCATTGTTCATAATGTTCCATGAAATCCACCCCAAAAAAGTGGTGGTGATGCAGACTGAGGGAATGCACCCTCCACCAATCAGCAATGAGAGACAGGGGAAAAAAAGCGGTGGCGACATAGACTGAGTGAAGACATCCTCAGCAATCAGCAATGAGGAGTGGGACTCCCAGGGCCCCTCCACCAATCAGCAGGAAGAGGTGGGGCTGCAGCAAAATGCCCACAAAAATCAGCTCTGTGCATTGTGAGCAGACCACAAAAAAACCCTTGTTTTGCCATGACTTGGGTAAGTCCCTACTTATTGCTAAAGACTCTAACATAGCTTACCTAGAGGGATGTATTGCTGCTGCCATGTGCCATCAGCAGCATTTTATTCATATAGAAATAACATGATCAGGAGAATCAAAGAAAAGCCCTAGGGGAAGTGAATTGCTACCCTGAAAAAAATAGTACTGTAGTATAACCTGAAGGCTTTGCTCTCATCTCTTTCTAATATAACTCATAAGCTGGTGAAACCTACTGTAGCAGCAGACAACATACAGAACAAGACTGCTTTATGAGAGGAATGGATTAGATAACCTAATAAGTGTGCTCTGTCTAACTTCTAGAACTATGAAAATGTTTGCATTAGATTGCAAAGCCAGGGTTTTGGATTGGCTTGATTTGTTTCATCACAAATCAGAAATATTTTTTTGATTCATCCACATTCCAGAAGTAAAGCAAAACTCCTTGTGGTATACGTGATGGGGTACCAGTAGTCTAAAACCAATGCAAATTAGTATGTGGTACTTTAAGCCATCACATTATTCATATATAATTTCCCCAATTCAGAGGGAAAATAGCTTTTGAAGTACATCATTACAAACAAGAAATGAAAATGAATGGGAAAAAATGTAGCAACATTAAGGATTTTAGCTATATTGTTATACTAGATTGACTGATTCAAGGCAACAGCATTCTCCCACTCAATTTCATAGAAAGAACTCAGAGAAACTGTTATTATTGAGTGCATCTATACATGAGTTTTACTGCAGAGTAGACTAATTAGTTCTGTAGTAAAGCATCACCATTTGCACATGCACCAGTATTAAGGTGCAGTAAATTAATTACTATCTTACAGCAGAAGAATTATGTGTGATTAAACACACATGTATATGATTACCATGGGCATAAATAGAGCTCAGTCAGCCCGGCCAGCTGGGGGTTAGACTCCTTCCTGACCCTCATACCCCAGCCAGCTGCTCTGCTAGTCCCGCCACCCAAAGCCTGGGGCTGCCAGTCTTGGGCTGTTTCACTCCAGCTCAAATCATTGCTGTCCCAGGCACACATGTAGACACTGCACCCAGGAGTAGTTTACTCTGGCTCAAAGTGCTCTGGAGTTTTTTGCTTTACCTTAATTGCATGTATAGATGCAACTACGATGCATATGTATTAACTAGGTGATTAGAACTGAGGGGAAAGAAAATCATAGTTGCTTTTTCACATGTACAAACATGAGACAATTTAGATTAATGTTCTAACTCTTGTACTGTTAGTGTAAATCTTATGATATGTAGTGTTTTTATATTTTAACTAAACTACTCATACATTATCATTTTGCTAACTTTGTTTTTATTCCTATTGCCTTACTAGTAAGAATGAACAAATGTACCTGCCATTTTTACGCCTACCAAAAATATTTAAGTTATAAATTCATTACCTTCCTGTATGTCTGGAAAATGCCAAATGTAATATTGGCAGAAGAGCAATAATGCTAAAATAAGAGTTTAGTTCAGTAATACAACTGGAACAAAATTTTGAAGCCTTGAAGATCACCAACTTTACTGAAATTATCTAAAATATATTACTTCACTTTAGGCAGACTGCTCTATTTTCAATTTTGCTGAATTGTCATACTATGAACAAAAGAGCTTCTTTATCATTCTGATCACAGAAAGACTTTCTTCACACTAGAGTCTACTTTATGTACCCTTTTATATAAGCTTTCCTTAGTTTATACATGTCTAATGAAAACAAACATTTTTCATAGCATTTTTTCTGCCCCAGCTACTCGTTATGCAGCCCTTAATGGCTTCCCAAAACTCAGTAAGAATCCCTCCCCACAAAATAATTGCCTGCCCCTGAACAAGATACTTAAGCATGTGTCTAATTCTATCCATTGAGTACTCATTGAAGTCAGCTAGTTAGTTCTCTAGACAGCAGTAACCTTTCAGGTGCTATAGCTAGCAAATGATGGGAGATGATGGGGGTTCGATGGAAACAAAACCCCATGTCCGCCCCCCACACCGCTTCAGATTTTGGTCCACTCCCCCTTCTCCTGCTGTTGCTTTGGGTCCAGCTCCACTCCCCCCACCACTCCAGGAACAGGCCTGTTCTCCCCACACCCTCTGACATGCCAGGCCGAACCCTACTCCCTGAGCTGCACTGGACCCAGACCCCCTCTCTATGCCATATCCCACTCCCCCTCTGCTGCTCTGGGTCCATCCCTTCTTCAGCCCCCTCCACCCACCCACCTCCGACTGCCTGGGCTGGGGGGGCAGATCAAAACCCCCCACAGTGCAGAAGGGAATGGTTCAGGGGTGAATTATTTACCCCTGCCCTGCTCCCTCCTGCACTGTGGGGACTGTCCCAGGACCCAGTGGGGCTGAGGTCCCATTCATGGTGAATGGGGCCCCAGCCAGGCCAAGTTGTTGGACAATCAGAGCCCAGCATCTCCTCCAGGGGTATGGGCAAGCAGCTCCCACTGCTGTGCATACCACAGGGGAGCCTGGGGAGGGAGGGCACATTCCCCCGCCCTCCTTGACTTCCCCATGCCATGCCCCTGGATGACCCGCTGGGCTCTGATTGTTCCACACCCCAGCCCAGCCCAACCAGAGTCTTAGTCATGGTGAATGGGACCCTGACCAAGCCAGGCTGTGTGAAAATCAGAAGCCAGCAGCTCTTCCAGCGGCTCGGACAGACTGCCAAGTGGGGGGATGTGGCCCCCCAGTCTGTGCATAGGGCAAGGTGCACCACTACTACTTGTTCCCAGGGAATCAAATATCCATGCCCTCTGTGTCTTGGCATTATATAAAAAAAGTGAGATGCAAATCCTATCTAGAGATTCTAGGGCCAAGTGCAGACATTACACTTCTATCAGTACAAGTGATCAGAAACAGGTCTATACTCATAACAAAAACAGAAGTTTGGCACACATAAAAAGGATTAAAAATGGCAGAACTCAGTCTAAGATTTCTCCTCCCATCAAAGAGCGAATGTGTCTTCTGTTTGCTACTGATCTAAACTACACTTCTTATAGGAAACCATGTAACTTAGAACAATTGACCTTGGGCTTTTTTAATGTCTGTACCTAGCCTAGGGTAACATTATATTAGTTCCTGGTCATCAAAGTAACCATTTTTGGCTGTTATGCAGAGGTAGGAATTCTGTTCTAGGGTGTATAAGCCTGTGTTTATAGGCAACTATGCATGCATGTCCCTGGGCACATATACCAGAAACAACTTTCATAAAAAGTTCTGAGTTACAGTAGGAGCTGCACTTCTGTCCGCACCTTCAGTTCTCCAGATGGTTTTTCTGGTTTCTCCATGTTTGGGCTCTGTACACTCCCCTAAGATCTTGGCTGTTTCTCCTAACCCTGAGATGATCCTCAAACCTGGCTGCCCATTGTATGTAGATTGTAATTCCAGGCTTTTACATATCTACACTAAACGTGTAACAGAAGATTATAGAATCAGAACTTATGTATGAGTATCCTAAATCAGTTATGCAACTAAATGGATAACTGTCATTTAGATGCACAAAGAATAATAGAATTCTACCTCAAAACTTTGGGTTTTGACTATAAATAAATTGGGGGGAGAGGGGAGTGGCACTTCTTGACAATCTAAAATTTTAAATTAAAAAAATGTTTTTCACAAATGAAAAAAATTGTTTGGCAAAATTTGGTTTCACACACCTCCCCCTCAGTTAAAACTCTTTTGTTGGAAAGTCTTTGACTATTTCTTCTATTGACTTGTCTTTTGGACTAAGATGGAGACAGGGGGACTCTTCATGGGTAACAGTTTTTGGTCACAAGTCTGTAATCTGTTGTATATGAACATAAATGTCCTCACTTTTGCTTTTTTGCTGGTGTAGGGGTCCTCTTCACTAAGTCAGTTAAACAGGAGAAGCTTCATTACCATAGACTTAAAAGCAGCCCTGTTTTCAGGGCAGGTTTTTCAATGGGCCCAAACTACTACAAAGCTAGGAAGAGCTCCCTCTATCCTCAGAGCAGCCAAGAGATGCACAAACCTAGTTCTCAACAGATGCCAGCTGGGCTGATCAAAGTAATGTTTAAAACATTGGGATGCTGTTCATTAGAGAAATAGTAGGCAGGGATGGGGGTGTTGCTCTCAAAATATCCAGATTTTTTTGTAAAAGAAACAAAATACTGATATGTATGCTCACACTGACTAATAAACCCAGCCCCAAAAGAAAGTAAAATAAGCTGTGACATCTCTTCAATTCAAACATCTGACAAAATTGGCTGCCACCTACAAAAGCTTATGCATGTCTGAATTAGCCAGTCATACGAGATGCCTATAGACACATGAGACACCTGCTTCAATGTGCTGTAACTACAGCACTCAGGTAATCAAGTCTGCTGGAGCATACTAATTAGCAAGCTCCAGAGCCTCGGCATCTCATGTATTCATGCTTCAAAATGGTGGCAAGGCACTTTAAAGCTTGTCAAACAAGCTTTAGTTAAACCATCCCTACTGCCATTTTGAATACATGAGACTCTGCAGGTGCTTTAATTATTGCAGCTCCCAAGAGCCACTTGAATTAACACCCTCCACTCCTGGAGCTCATGCAAAGATGTCCTCTCCTTGCCCTACCTTTGCCTGACCTCAGACTGGCACTCACTTTCTGTTCGGTTCAAAAGCAATGATATTCCAGAGTAAAATGACAAGAGCAACATAGTGTCCAGTTGCTGGGAATTTGAGTGAAAACTAAAAAGACTGGCTCATTCCTAATCTGAACTGGTAAGGACCCATTACACAGATTATTATACCTCTTCTTTTCTTTCATCTTGTCTAGCTAGATCTATTCCCTTCAGAATAGGATTTCTTTACTGTGTGTTTATACAGTGACTATAAACAGGGATTTTTGTTAGGATCCTTAGTGTAATAAATAAAAAATATGATGTAAAAATTAAATTAATAATGCATAGCAATAATCTAATTTATGCAACCAATACCGGTCTCTGAGGAACCTTCCAACTTTTACATTCTTTGGGTCACCAAGATCATCTATCACGGTTCCATACTAGAGTAGAATTGCTCTCTTTGTTACAGTCTCTACTACATTGCCCAGCCCAGGTTTAAATGTTTCCCAGTTGTATAAGAAATGTTCACAAGATATCCCAGCATTATAAGATTCCTGGAGGAATTGGCTAAGGATCCAAACATCCTGCTTTAGTGTACCACCTAGGAAGAAATTTATGAAACAGTTTGGTCCTGCTGCTTTCCGGTTATTTGGGCATATGGGAAATATGAAACTAAGTCAGCTGGATAATCTAAATCATCTTTTCCTGTTGACTCTGGCACAAAAGTACATATCTTTGGTCTAGAAAACTGAGATATTTTTCCCGCATGCCCAAGATGGTTAAATTTCATAACAATGGATCAGTCAGGGGGGAAGCATTCTTTTAAGAAAATACTGGATGGCTTCAACAGCAAGTGGGACAAGATTGCAGAGTCCAAGGGAAAAGGAAGGAAATAAAATTAGCTGTGTGTATCTGAAACCCAAGGATGATGATCTGTATTTGATCATATGAAAATCTAGTATATACAGTGTGGGTGTGTATTTTGAGCTTGTTACCTCTGCATAATAAATTTAATTAGTGTATTATATTTCCTTAACTTGCCTGTATATGTATGCACATAGGTATGTGTGTGGTTATTATATATAAATTTAAACACTTACATGATGAAAAAACCATTTGTAGCTTAAGCTGGTTTAAACCTGTAATAGAACAGATGTCCAGTGCACATAAATCACTTTCAAAATGGTTGAAATTGGTTTAAGGTAAACCTGGCTGAATGTAGTATCAGACTTAACTGATTTAAATCAAAACCTGTAGTGTTCATGGCTTTAAATACCATCCAGACAAACATAAATTCAATCTATCACTTAATAAGATGCCAGTGTTGAGATTGCAGGCTGAGTGTAATGTGATCACTGCTACTCAGTTCAATCAGCAGATGCAGAGTAGCATTCTGCTCTGGTTGGAAGCTGTAAAGTAATTCTGCATGAAGTGGCATTGTGATATAAAATAGTGGAGCAATTTTTACTCAAACATTGAACTAGGAGAGCAGCCAGAAGCTGGCCTGAGAGAAACAGGGGCCCCTCCCTTTCAATGGGCTGCCCTCAACAGTGTAACAAAGACCGGTCATTTATATTCACTGTGTAATAAAATGGTGTGTGTGTTTAATAAAATGAATCATATAAACACATATGTACCTCACCTGTGCCTGAAGCTGTTGTTGTTCCTGTTCCCATCCCATACAAGCAGGTCTGACAGCTCCCTTCATGTCCCTGTCCTGTGTCACCCTCTTTTCCTCCCATCTATCAAGGTTTCTGCACCCTTGCCAGTACTCATCATCCCAAGGAGGTCTGTCCCTCTACTCTCCCCAATCCCAAGAGTTTGCTAGTCCTCAGTGAAGGACCCTTATGCTCTTACCCAAAAGAAGTTCCTTTCTGCTTCTCATTTATGTCTGTATCCCCACAAATTTACACACTCTTCTTAATGACTTTCCTACATAATGCAGGTTTATGGCATAGCAAAAGGAAGCTCCCTCCCATACTCTAGTCCTTACACTAGGTCCAAGTGTGACTGACCTCATGCAGTCATTCAGTTTCTCCTGGGAGAGTCGCTTCCTGTCTAGGACAAATCATGAGTGTACAGATGTTCAGGCTTTTTCTCCCAAAGTAAAAATGTCCACTTCAAGAAAAAAAATAACCAGGGAGCAATTAGAATTAAATCACTTCCAAGAGAGTGTCTGTGCATGCTGACACTGCCTGTGCATGCTGACACCACAGGCTGACCATAGCCAGTCTGGGTTTGCCATTCAGGGATGCCCTCTGCACTGATGCTGATCAGACAAAGGGAGTCAGCAGATCATGCTGAGATGTATGCACACCTCAGATGTATGCATGATGAGATGTATGCACAGCTCCACACCTCCAAACCTCCCCCCCCCCCACGCCCAGCTTGCAAGCTCTCCACTTTTCAAGGACTCAATATTCAAATGTCTGTATACATGCTTCTTGATAAAGTTTTCTAATACAAGAACAAGCCTGGGAAAATTCTCCTGGATTATTTGGAAGTGTGTACACAGCCACTACTGTCAGACTGAGTTCAACAGCTGTTAGGTGACACTCTGAAAAAGGTGCATTCAGGGATCAGAGAGCTTTTGCTTCTAGGACTGACCCTCCTCCATTGTCTATAAGATGGCTTACAGCTAAGGGAAGGAAAAAAGAAATATGACTATCACCTGGAATGGGAAAGTCCCCCAACTACAAAATGTAGCATACAGCTACTTATGCAGGATGAATAAGAACATAACCCATACAGATCTAAACAGATGACAAAAAATCATATCCCATCCAAATCATGTATATTTAGTAAAGTTATTGGCTGATTTTACATTATACTAATAATATATATTAGTAGTTTACATAGCTATTAATAATAGATACAGCATTAAAGTACTGCTTTAAGGTCCACACTGCTTTAAGGTATTTGGAAAGATAGATACATTTTCCTTTAGTGTAGCAACTCCTACCTCGAAAAAATGGAGCATATTTTGTCTAAATCTGTGTAAAATGTCTGCATAGAAATCTGAAGCCAAGTGAAACATGCCTGGCTTCACCATTTGTTACAAACTTGAAAATGAGACCAGATTCAGCAAGGATTTATTAAGGTTCACAGATGTGTTGGGAGAACTCATTTTGACTTAATGCTTTATTCTGATATCAGATTCTGATAAAACCCCATTTTATATTCAATTCAACTGAACTATTTAAAGATGATGAACAAGAGATGTTCTGGCAATTATTTCTATGTATCTATCTGTGTATTTTTGTATGTTGTACAAGGAGAAGATGAAAAGATTTTGTCAAGTGAAAGCAGTATTCTACTTCTCCAGTTATTTTATTATGTTGGAAATTCAAGTCTTGACAACTCTGGCAATTTAAATGACAATTGGAGAGCTAGTAATATTATGACCTCACAAGAAACAAATGTGAGCTTGTAAAGGGAAAAATGACCTTGATTTGACTGTTTCAATTTAATCTGTTATTTTTCATTGGTGTTTATTTAACTTGTGTATCAAATGAACATTTTTGGGGGGGGAACCATCTTTGCTAAGAAGTCAACATGCAATATTTTCAATTAAGGCAAGGCTTTCATATGTTCTTCAGCAAAATCAGGAGACATTTATTTGATATTCATGAACTTTTTAAGGTAACAAAAAGCAGAATTTAAAAACAAGAACAGAATATTTATTCACTCTGATAAGCTACATATACTTTTATGAACCAGGTGAAAAAAAAGGCAGTGGGGGGTAGCAGAGATCACCCCCCACCCACCCTCCCCAGCCCCTGTCCCCCTTGCAGCAGCCAGTGAATGTGGGGCTTTCTTATTTTTTTTAAAGAGCCAGGCTGCTGGGGCCAGGTGGGGCAGCCATGGTAGGGGGCTAGGAGAGCAGGCAGGGGGTGCTCTCCAAATCTTTTCCGAATTGATTTGCAGAGCTTTGAATCAATTCTGACCTTTTTAACAGTCTCCTAATTTGATTTGGATTCAGAGATTCAGCTGCTGAACCAGGCCGTATCTTCTCCAAATCAAATCAGCACCCAAAGCTTCGCACAGCCCTAGTTTCAAACTTTCCAGCTCCAAATATTAATCGAATTTATGGTTGTCTGGTCTACTACTGAAGCTCACATGCAACCTTAAAAGATAAAGGTTAGAATCATGGTTCAATTTCAGCATTCAAATGGCACTTTTCCATCTGTGTAGGTGCCATTTTGGGCCCTTCTCACAGTTTATGATCATATTCCACATGCAGTGTAGACATGCAATAGTCAACATAGTTACTAAACATGCTCAATAGGCTTTACCATGGCTTGGCATATACACTGCTTCATGTGTATGTTCTTGGTTGAGTGCAGGTCATGAAATTATAGCCAGGCAAAAACCCATGATTAGCAGATATAAGACCCCCAAGATGAAGGGCTACCTTGTGTTTTAGGCCAATGACCTGTTGCTCAGACCCCTTGCCCAGCAAACAGACCAAGGCCTCTCTCATCCAAAGGAAGCTTGAGCCTACTGCACTCTGATTTGGCAGCAGAGTGTCCTAAGCACCAAGTCACACGTAGGCACAAGCCAGTCTCATTCTCCAGTCTTCCTTTTGAAGCTGGCCTGATGGGCAGCCAAACATGGGAGATTTGTAGGGTGACAAAGACAAGAAGCATCTATGGTTTGTATGTTCAGTGAGATGGATGCTACTTTCAATGGAAGGGTACCTCTTTCCTGCTTTTTACAAAGCTGTAATTTTGGAATTTACACCCAGGTAATTGCATACAGAACCACATACCTTCCTAGCCAGGGTAGAGCCTGGGGTGCATTCTAAATACTGGGTAGATGCTTGTGGTTCTACACTAAAGATTAAATGGGGTCACAAACTGCATATGTCACCAAAATGGCACTTATGCCATTGAGTATGTGCCATGTGTATGCATACAGTGAAATATAATTTTGCCCAAAATGTTTCCAAAATACCTTTAAGTGGGTTTTTTTTAGAATATTAAGCTCAAATTACTTTTTTCTAATCATTTTCACTCTTCAGAAAATAAGGCATGGGGATGCATCCATTGCTGTAGTATTCAATGGTTATTCACTTGTCTGAATCCAAGCTTCTTATCAATACTAGATTTGATGTGGTATGCCTTGTAAAAATGCCACTTTCATGTTATAGAAGACAGAAAACAATCAAGAGAGAAAAAAGCTTTCTTTTGACAGGCAAACAACGTAACGGGAGACATCTAACCATCATTTTGATGCAGAGATACCTTCAAAAGATATGGAAGGGGTTGATAAAAGATACAATAAAAGAAAAGAACAAATAAGTCAAGCTTTCCTAAAACAATGCCCTGAACTCAGACTTTAATTCAATTGCAGGGTCTAAAAGAAATGGCCTGGTTTTCAAAAATGATGCATATCAAAAAACTGCTTTTGAAATCAGAGTGAAACATTTTTGAAAATTAGGCCACTTATTTAGAAGCCTAATATGCCCTCAGGAGATTAACTTCATCATACTAATTTTGTAAAATTGGGCATTATTTCCAGCTTGTGTGGGCAAGAATGGCACTTCACAGTGAAGGAAAAAGAGATATTATCTTTAATTTTTTTTTGCGGATGGTTTAGGAACTTAACAACTGTAGACAAATGGCTTTTCCTTCATTTCTAAGAATGTCAGTTTTGCAATGAAATAAAAGCACAGTTGACCACTGTAACAATTGTTTCAGATTCCACTGTTAGATATATATTATTAACCTGTGTTAAATGTCAATAAAAGTTGAAAATAATTTGCTCCAATTTGTAGCTGCTATGTTAAACAAATCTCTGGAATAACTTTTGCTTCCTGTATAATAGGTCTGTACATTACTAAAGCAAGTAGTAATCTGTTGCCTACAATGTGGTATGCCTCTAATGTGTTGTCAGGTTATAATAATTTCATAAACAAACAACACACACATGTATGTAAATTCCCATGCATGCACACACAGACATACACACATGCACAATAAAACTCAAAAGCAAAACAAAGCAAAAATACTAAAAAATAACCTCCCCCCACAAAAGATGAGCTCTTTGTGGTAGAGATAGTACTCACTGAAGAAAAAAATAATCAGTTTGCCTGAGCCTGGACTGCAGGACACTATTACTGCAAAAGATATAAGAAAATGAGAACAAGATTCAGGAGGAACAATGGGCTTGAGAATCCTGAGGGCACCTGGAGAAAATGTCAGGAGTGAATGGATGCTACCACATGGAAAAAAAGGCCTGCATCGTTCAGCCAGATGCTAAACCCATGGGGAAAGCTGATGCTTAAGATCAACAGATTTTTTTAAAGAGGTGAGACCACCTAACCTGTATAAGACATAGTAAGAGCCTATGCATGTGCTCCAAAGTGTTTTGATTAGAACATGTTGGAGCGTTCCATGACTTATCCAGGTGTATGTGTGTATGTAACCATATACCTGCCCAGCAAGTGCATAGCCTACTGAGCATGTGCAGTATATATACACACCTATCTTGACATATCCACGCTGTAGGGACAATATAATGGCAAACTGTGTATAACTATAAATAACACCATTTGTGTGGCTGGTAAGTGCCATTTAGTTACATAAATGGCAATAAAATTGCCCTGTTGGACTTTGTATTTCTTATAGTGTGAAGTCTTTGAGGCAAAGACTTTGCTTTCCTTTGTGAGTACATAAAGTCTAGCAATGGTAAGTGCTTCTATAATAACATATTACTGTAAATAACAGTGGTCACAATGTAGGGAAAATGGGGAAGCTGTGGATGGGAGATGAAGAGGATGTAGTCATAGCAGGAGGCTAGGAAGAATAAGCTGTTCCAAAATTCATTTATGTAAATGTTACAATAAAATATGTCCTTATAGAGCAATTGAATGGCAGTAAATGTCACCAAAGCTTTGACCAGCGTGTCTTCTTATGGTGTGGGCTCTAGCCTCTGTCAGAAAAGTTAACCATAGTGTGATGTCCTTTGCTGTATAAATATACAGCAACAAAGAGCAGTGCTACAGGCAATACAACAGGAGGCCATGGCCATATGGACATGTTAATGCTTCAGAAACTTCCTAACAACCATGAAGTTTCAAGTGGAGACAGATCACAGTGTTCCAATAGTTATTTTAAGGTCAAGATAGTTAAAAAGAATTGCCACTTAAATTATAGCACTTTCAGATGACAAATCTGAAAAGAATCTTTCATTGTCTCTAGTTTGCTTACTCCTGCATTTTATCAGCTGAATGACCAATAAAAAGGGTCAAGGAATCCTGTCTTATAATGTTGTTTACCTGCTTATAATTATGTTCTTTCTGAACAGGCTGATAAATAATCATTCCCTTCCTATAAAGTGTGGATGTAAGCATGAGTATTGGGAGACACTGGGCATATCTACAGTGGTCCAAATTGGAAGTCAAGGTAGGCAGATAATATTACCAGAAAAATAACATCCACATATTTACCTTCACCCAACCATCTTTTGTCTATGTCACACTAGAACTACAGTAGCACTGTGTGGCCAAAATAAGCATTTCAAATGGGGCCAGTGAGATACAATCAATACAGTGCAGTAACTGCCAGCAGTTATTATTGATTACACACTCTTTTAAGCCAGTCTGTAAACTGGAAGTCATTGTTTTCATGAGTTACCGAAACCGCTCCCTCATCTTATGTGAGCACCTCTCTACTCTTCATAATTGCCCAAACCTCAGATGCTTCAAAGCACCCCTAATACACATTCAAAAGATATTTAATAATTGTACAAACCTTCTGAACATCTTGAATTCACCAAAACAGGGCTGGAAATCTTGCACAAAATCACCCCTATGATTTTAAATAATTCCTATTTTAAGAGCAAGTCAGAAAAACTTCACATTTTCTGTCTTGCTACGGGGATATTTCCTTTTCAGAGCCTGGCCAGAGCCCAGGAGAGCAAAAGCATGTAAAAATAAAACTAATGACAACCACAAAATTAACCAGATCCTTCCTCAGAAAGCAGCCACTCAGATTTGCCTTGAATGCTGGCAGGCTTTCAGTAAGGAAGTGATTTTTATCCAAGCCAGTGGTTCATCCCTAACATGTTCCCTATCTTGACACCTTCAGAGTTAAAGTTAATTTGTACTTTGACCTTCAGGTGTCTCTTTTCCATTTCTCTGACTGAAGGCACACTTAATCAGGGAAAAGCATCTATCACTTCAGACAATACTAGCAAAACAAGTCCAGGTGAAAAGTTATATTTTCTCACCCTTTACATACAACAATGACTTCTGTGCAACATTTTTCCAGGACAACAGCTATAAGGTAAAAGTGTCTATTAAATATCTGTGCCAAAAATAAATTATTTCTGTTTTAATGTTTGTTCTTACTATTTGGCTACTTTTATTAAATTTATTTTAGAAAATTCTCAAATGATTGTACTGTATCTGCTTCCAGAATGGCAGTGCATACTAGTAACCTCTTCATTTTATTTATCAGAAAACAACTTTACAGGAGGGACAAATGCAGTACTCAAACATGAGTCTGAGAAATATGAGCCTTAAATTATACCTTGACTTCAGTTCTGGTTTGAATATTAGGTAAATAATCTGAAATGGGAAAACAGTGCCAACATAAATCCATTTCCTGTGTTATTTTTGTGTTTAAATTAATGGCAAGTGTCTTGTTCCTGAGTGACATGATAAGACCACATCACAACAAAGATGGGAATACCCCATCAAAAAAAAAAAAGAGTCCGGTTTTGCATTTCAGGTCCTTCAAACTGATTCAAACCACAAGACTCATATCTACTTAAATCAAAAAGCATAGAATATGTAATCATGAGTTCAGTGTCATGGTCTACAAATCCCTGCACCTTTTCACAAATTACATTTCTTATATCTCTTTCTGTTTGGGACAGGGGAAGTTTACAGAACTTTTTCCATTTCTATTTTGGTTCCAAAAAATGCTTACTACCCAGAATCTATCCTTTGTTCACATAGGGCCAGATTCTATTCTACTCTTTGGGCATCTAAATAGATAGGAGCTTATGTATAATTTTCTTCCACTTTGGACAAGTCCCTGAAAATCGACTTTTGTTACACAACATTATCTGAGCCTTAACACTGGGCATGTCTACATGTTCATTGATGTGTCATAGTTACTGCACATTAAGTTTAGTATTCGGCTAACCAAGTACTAAATCAATGCACAGTAACTTGTGCTACTGAGCAGTAGTGCCAGTGCACAGACTTTTAGTGATGCTTACTGCGCAGTAGCCTAACCCTATGGCACAGTAGAATATTAGCATGTTTTTTCCCAGCATGCTACTGCACAGTGTTATTAGGCTACTGCACAGTTAGCGTCTCATGTAGATGTGTCCACTGAGTCATAAAAACCAGTAAAGAGAAGAAAGAACTACACATCTTTGGTCTTAACATTTTTCCAGGGCTCATAATATTCTATTGTACCACACAGTAGGTGTGTCCACATGTGCACTAAATTTGGAAGCAGTTTACTTGTGGGTAAACTACTCACAAATAAATACCCTCAGGCAGGTGCCCACACATGAAGGGAAGCAGGAGCAGATTTGCTGCACTTCCTGGGGCCCTGCACTGGACCCCTACTGCCGCCAGGGGGAGCTCTAGGCTGTCTCCTGGCTGGGGCTGGGACATTGTACCCTGCCTCCAGGGGGCTGCCTGCTGCTGGGACAGGGACAATGTCCCTCTGCCCCAGCACCAGGGAGTTTCCAGCCCCAGCTCCCCAGTCAGGGGCAGGGACTAGGAATCTGGGATATCTTCTCTAGAATATCATCTATCTCACAGATCTCTACTCCCTCCAACTTTCTTGCCTTTTCCTGACTCTCCATTTCCAGCTTGAATTCTCTAGAGAATTCAAGAGAAGTGCTAGAGAGTATTTTGTGCCATATCTCAGCTATGTCCTGGTAATTAATGCATTTTGCTGGGAAGCAGGATATTCAGGTACAGGCCCCTCTGCACAAAGTAGGACAAGATTCTTGGCTTCCCACTGTCTAGACAAGTGCCTGACTACTAAGTCAATTTGTCTAGGCAAGTGCCTGAACACTAAGATATTGGGCTGAAATATTAGAGAACCACCTCCTCTTACATTTTATTTCCAGCAGGTAGGCACCTATGCCAGGAAATCCTATCACAGTACAAAAAGAAACAAAAATGCCAGTGAATTGCAGGTGGATAGCCACATAAGTCCCTTTAGTCATATTGGCTACATCCAGATTAACATGGATGTGCGGTATGTGGTGTTACAGACCCATCTGCTGCACTATAGACTGCACATGTAGGCATTTCCTGCACTGCTACTTTGCAGTGTAGGGGGTTTTCTTGAATTAGGGAGATCCTGGGGTAAAAAAAAAAAAAAAAAAAACAGGTAAAAAAAAAGTGAGGGGCTCACAGAGCAGCAACATGTGCCACCCAAAACCAGAGCCTGGCCAGTTGGAGCCATGCTCTGGCTGCTGGCCAGGATTCTTGCTATGGCTACATCCCCAGGACCCCAGATGAGGCTGCTGGAGCCAGCCCAAGTGCTGACCCCAGCACCCCTACCCCACCCAGCTCTATTTGCCACGTGCCAGAGTGTGCATGCAGGAGCATAACCAGGGAAAAATAGCAGCAGCACATACATATGCCACTGCTATTTGTCCTGGGAAATGCAGGTCCCTTCATGGGCAGGTCCCCATGAGCATGCACATAAAGGTGAAATAGGATTTAGCTCTCACTGGGCGCATGTACATATGCCCCTGATTGTACAGTTGTTACTCCTAAAGTAAGCCCTAAATGACTATGCAGTAACAGCCATTACTGCACAGTACTGGTGGCTCACGGGTTGTTTCTGACTCTATTGTCATGTTTTGTGACCGCCAATGCTATATTGCCGTAGTGATGAGCTATGTCACCATAGCTCATTGCTATGATGATACAGCATCTTGTGTAGATGCATCCACTGTAAAGTAAATGACAAAAGGTAATGAAAAACAACCTAAGGGAAGCACAAGGCACCAGTGACATAGCTGTGAACTTCATAAGAAGCAATCATAGCACATCCACTTGCAAACTGTTATGTGTTTTGAAGGCATCCAAACATAGGTGTTTATTTAATCTAAAGGAAGATAATATAATCATAAAATATTTTCTGGCATGTAGCTTTTGTTTTTGAAACTCTGACATGCCCAGATATGATGTACAGAAGTACAAATCTCAATAACTTATAATAGGTGGGGACGGACCTCCAGAATTCAAGTACTTTTTGAATATGTACACTCTGTATCTGAGCCTGTTAAATCTGTTGAATTGAGCTGGAACTCTTATAAACTTATTCTCTCTTATAACCTTTATTGAACTCTTTTCCTTCACTAAGCAAAAAATACCATTCATTTGACTTTTCTGAATGAATTTCCTTTTTGGATATGGGCTGGCAAATAAAAATGCAGAGACATACAAAAATAATAATATATAGGAAAAAAGTTAACTAAAAATTAACTGAACTCTGTCCAAACTTTGACTCAAGTTCAGGTTGATATTGGGCAATGTTTCAAAGCAGTTCCTACATTATCTGAATAGTTTTCCAATAGTAACTCACATAATGTTGCTAGAGAATTACTAAAGACTTCATTGTCATCCTTATAAATTTCACTTCCAGAATTAGGGAATGGCTGTTAGAATAATGAGGAAACAGCCTTTTCCATTCTGTGAATCTATTTATGGAATGACCATAGATGTAAGAAATGTTTTCAAGAAAGATTAAAAAAAAAAAAAAAACATTTTGAAATTTTGCCTTTTCTAGTTTTTTTGTTCTCAATGTTTTACTATAGCTTTCCAGCATAGAAAATAGATCTATATTAATACTTGCAAAGCATATTAATAGCTACAATGAAAGGTACTCTAGAAGAGCAAAGCATCATGTTTATTATCAACAGTTGAATCAAAATTTCAGAGTATTTTAGTTAGGTCACACTACTGATAGAGTTTTTAAGAGGACTAGAACCAAATGTTAGCCAAAGAGGTCAAAAGGATTAAACTATCATCCTTAAGGTTTTGTTGTGGGCCTGGATGACCATCCCACACACCACTGGCTAAAATCATGTAGCAGTCTTTAAAAAAATGGACCCACCTGAACAGAAGGGGAAGAGCTGCCTGGCAGAGAGATAGAGTTTGTCCCAGAGGGGATACAGTGGGCTCTGAGGGCAAGTGAACCCATTCGGGAGCAGCCCTGTTGGAAATGGGAGGGGTGATGTAACCTCAGCACAGTTTTGAAAGAGAGCCGTTAGCAAAAGCCTGGGAAGGGCCCTGAGCTGGGATTGGCTGAGCAGCTTGGATAAAAGGGGGAGCAGTTTTTTCTGAGGCGGGGGGGGGGACAAGAGAGAGAGACGGGGCTAAGGTACAGGCTGGAAACCAGATTGAGGAGCTTAGCGCAGTGGTCTCCTGGAGAGCCCCTAAGAGAGGCCTGCAGGAGCAGCAGTGGAAAAGCTGTGTGGCAGGAGCAGGAGCAGGAGCAGGCAGGTTCTCCACGCCAGCAGTCCCTAAGTCTGAAGAGCCCTGACTGCAGCGGTGTGGCTGGGTAAACACAGCAGAGCTGGGGTGGGGACTGCCGGAGTCTGCCCTAGTTTCCCTGAGGGGTGAGGGGCCCCAGGGGCAGGCAAAGCCCAGGGTGGGGCTGCATTTGCCAGGGCTGTGAGGGGCAGCAGGAGGGTTGCTATAGCCTGCAGCCCAGACACTGCTCACAGCAGAACTGGGGAAGGGAGGCAAAGGCAGGGGAAGGCTGTCTTGCAGGAACTGCAGAGGAGCTGCTGCTTGCTGCTCAGAGTCCCCAGGAGCACGGAGACAGACACCAGTGCCAGGGAGCGTCCACAGACCACATGCAGGGACACAGACAGTCCTGCTGAGATACCCCGCCAGGGGCAGTGCACACAGGATCCCCAGTACACTGTGTGCAAGTGAGAGATTGTGTAAATAAGTTCTTGAGGGTTTATTAGACAGTATATCCATGTGCTTATTTAATGATTATTTATTATGATGTAAATAATTAAATCTTGTAAATAGTTTGAGAACTGTC